>LNAC01000022.1:595276-616088 GCA_002007465.1 Ailurus styani
GCCGCGGTCATGCCGGCCGCGGGTTTTATAGCGGAGCTGCGACGGGAGGGAGCCCCGACAGCGGGACGCGGGGAACGGCTCCTCCCCCTGGCGGAGCCTCCCCTCCCCGCGTCCTGTCCCTGCGCTGAGGTCCTCCGCTCCCCTCCTCGCGCTCCCACCCCCCGCCGGGCCACCTCGCGCCTCGTGCCCGCACCACCACCACCGCGCCCCCGCCGCCAGCTCCGCTCCTCCCGCTCCGGGCTGCGCGAGCCGCCCGCCCCCACCTCGCCCCTGGTCTCCTGTCCCGGCCCGGCTGGTGGGGACCTCGCGAGGTGCTTGACCGATACGAGGGCGGGCGCCGGATTCCCGCCCTTGATCGCCTCGGCCTGGACTCCTGGCGCGGCCCTCCCGCCGGGGACCGGTCCGCCGGGGCCTTGGACTAGGCTTGGGCTGGAGGTGGACGGTGGGACGGCCTCCCGAGGATGCTGCAGTTGAGGGAGGCGTGCTGGTGCTTCTTGCATCCGGTGTCCCCAGAGAGAGGGCTTGCTTTTCTCGCTCAGGCTGTGGTCGCTGGTTCTCTGGGTCTCTTTTCTGTTTCCTCCCAGGCTGCTCCAAACTTAATTTCTAAGCAGAGCAAAGACCCTTCTTCCAACACGGAGTGAAGACGCCTCTAAACTGCAGTGTGAGCATTTCTGCGACGGCCAGAGCAGGGAGGGGGGACGGCGAGGGGCGGACTGAGAAATAGATCCTGAGGGGCTCAGGAAGACAGGAGAAGCTTATGGGGCCAGAGGGATGGGCTGGCTCCTGTTGAGGTGCCCAGACCCCTGAGATGAGATGGGAAGAGAAGAGATAGGGGTCTGAGTGGACCCCTAGTTCTCTCATCTGCCAGGATCTTCAGAAGGGTCCAGGGAAAGGAAAGTTTCCTTGAAGGAAGCCCTAGCATTTGGGAAAACGGGGCTGAGGGCAGTCAGAGAGAGGAAGCTGCCTCTGGTCTCAGAAGGGTACTCCGTCTCCTGGCTGCTGCCCTCCGGCTTCAGAGCCTCCAGACTCTTTCGTGATGGCTCTAGGTACTGTGTGTCCCACATCGGGTGGAGGCTTCCGTGGGGGTTTGGAAAGCTCAGACTTGGGTAGGGAAGAGGGACAGGGAACCAGGCAGTGGGCCTGGGCCCCCTTCATCAACAGGAAGCCCCTGTTTTCTGGTCTAGTCGCTTCCCCATCCGCTGCCAACCTCTCTGCTCCCACTGGCCTTTGAACCTAGGCTAGGGACCTCTGAAGAAGGATTGCCTCCCCTAAAACTCTCCAGGCAAAGGGGCTTCCTACTTGGTGAGAATCCCAGCTCTAACCACCTCCACCCCGCCCCCCCCACACCTCCTGGCCCAGGATCACAGCCTCAAAGAGCAGCTTTGATCCTACAGAGAGGGAAGGGGGCTTCCACATCGGGCTTAGGGCTCTATTGTCTCCACTGCTTTTGAATTTAATCAGCAGCTGAGACTATGGCAGTCAGGGGAGGGATTCCACACCCAACCGCCTTTTCTGGGGAGTGGATTTATGTCCACAGGCCTATAAAAATATATCTTTCGGGACTGAGGAATGGAGTGGGGAGGAACCCTATTCCTGGGAATGAAATGTACTTCAGGGATTCCTCCTGACCCAGGCCAGGCCCCTGACTGGCAGAAGAGACTGAAAACCTTTGGTGGCAGTAAGGGGCTACTGATCAGCGACCTTTGGACCCACTTCAAAGTCCGTCCCCTTGGGGCCTCCCAGGGGAGAAGAATGTGGAGGGGGGAGCTGCCCCCTAGATAATCCGGCTCCACACCTGTGAGTGTGCCCCCTAGTGTGTGGGGGCCGGTGAGATGGGGCGCGCCAGGCTCTGGTGTGTTGTGCCCTGTGAGGCATGGGGCTCTTGTGGGAGGAGGTGAAGGATGGGCACATCCTCACGAATGTGCCTTCATCAGGGGCACCCCAGAGGCTGCATGTAGGCAGTGCAGGAGGTCAGAGTGTGGCCTTGTCATCTCCCCAAGTTTTTATGGGCAAGAGGCTCCCCACTTCTAGTCATAACATTCCCAGCCTTATCTCCCAGCCTAGCCCCATTGTCCTGGCTTGCCATAAACTAGTCACCTGTCCCTGTCTAGGCCCAGGGCCCTGCTCCCCTGGAGAGGACAAAGCCCTCACCCGAGCAGGGATGTGTCCTGTCACATCTCAGTGACTTACAGGGCCCATAAAGCCATCAGCCCAGGGCTACTGGCCCCAGCCCCGGCGCAGCCTCCTTCCTCTTATTCTGCCCAGGCTCCCCCAAGTGTTCTGATTCAAGTCTCTGCTCTTCCTCTAACTCAGGTATGGCCTTGGGCAGCTTTCCAACTCCTGTCTGAGTGCAGCTTCCTCATCTATAAAGCGGGGATGGTCACCACTGCCCTATGCCAATAAACGGTTACTGGGAACCAGCTGTGACCCAGCCCCTGCCCAGACTTTCACAACGTGCCTCATTGTTCTGGGTTGCAGCCACTGCCCCATGGCAGCCCCAGAGATGAATCACAGTTCTCATCCTCTGGGGACGTGCATCCACACAGCCCAGTCTGGAAGAGGGGGAGAGAGGCAGTGACCAAGCTGAAGGGCTTTGAGCACAGACCACGCTGGGGTCACTTCTGGCTCCACCCATGTGCTCTGTGAGGGCAGCTGAGCCTCCGTTTCCCTCACCTGCAAAATGAAAAACATACCCTTGTCTTCCTCCTAGGTTGTTGTGAGAATTCTGTGACCCACGCCTGAGGTGGGCTGGCCGGGGCTGGCACATGAGCCTATGTCACCATGACCTCTCAACAGAGGCCCCTCTACCTGGATTAAACCTGACCCTGGGCAGGTATGGATGTGGCCTCTGGTAGGAGGGGATGCTGGGCTAGGCCCCGGAAAGGCTATTCCTGGACTCCTGAGACCTAGGGAGGGGTCAGCTGCATGGACACAAGAACGTGAGATTCGGATTCAGCCCTTGCTGCGACTCTGATTGGTGTGAGGTGGTTCCCGGGGTTCATAGGTCAGAGGAGGGCTGAGCATGTATCCTGAAACAGAAAACCATCGCACCCATGTTCAGGTGGCAAGGGGGGCAGACAGAGAATAAGGCAGAAGCTTAGAACCAGCTTTGGAGCAACACTGCTCTTGGTTGGCCTCCCAGGCCCACCACTCACCCTTTACCTCCCTCAGGTTCAGTGTCCTTTTTTTTTTTTTTCAAGAATTTATTTATTTATTTGACACAGAGAGGAAGATCACAAGTAGGCAGAGAGGCAGGCAGAGGGAGAGGGAGAAGCAGGCTCCCTACTGAGCAGAGAGCCCAATGCGGGGCTCGATCCCAGGACCCTGAGATCATGACTTGAGCCGAAGGCAGAGGCTTAACCCATTGAGCCACCCAGGCATCCCTGGCTCAGTGTCCTGATAGGGAAAATGGGGATAAAGACAGCATCTCCCTCACATGGTATGTTAGGCTCCAACTATGTGATGCTAGAGTCTCGTAGAAATCTAGGCACTCGAGGGGCGCCTGGGTGGCTCAGTGGGTTAAATCCTCTGCCTTTGGCTCAGGTCATGATCTCAGGGTCCTGGGATCGAGGCCCACATCGGGCTCTCTGCTTGGCAGGGAGCCTGCTTCCTCCTCTCTCTCTCTGCCTGTCTCTCTGCCTACTTGTGATCTCTCTCTGTGTCAAATAAATAAATAAAATCTTTAAAAAAAAATCTAGGCACTCGGTAAGTGCTCAGTAAATCTCAGCTGTAATTACTAGGCATTAAGGACAAAGATGGCATATGCCCTTAATTGTATAGGAGCCCAGAGGAGTGGTGCCTAACCCAGCCAGTGGGTGGGGAATCAGAGAAGGCTTCCTGGAGGAGATGAGATCCAAGCCGAGTATTAGGAGACAAGAAGACAAGTAGATGTTAACCCGAAAAGGGAAAGGAAATCCAGCCAGAGGGAACAGAATGAGAAAAGGAGTAGAGCACGGTGGATAGTCACCAAGTAAGAGGTAAGGGTGCTGAGAGATGGGATTGGGGAGTTATTTGGCATCAAACGGATAGGACCTGTTTGTTGGGGTTGGAAGTTTGAACTGATATTTCCTTTGATGAGGGGTAGATCTTAAGAGCCTGATTTTATAGGTCAGGAAACCTCTTCAGAAAGGATCACTCAGCCCTAGAAAGGAACAGGGATCCCTAATTACTTGAGTTACTTGAGAGGAAGCTGAGGCTCAGAGACAGCAGTGACTCACCCGAGGTGCCCAGCAAAGAGAGCAGAGCTGAGATTTGAACCCTGGTCTCCTGCTGTCCTCCCCATACTCTTTCCATGTCATCTCACCCTCCCTCCCCCAAACACACACACCTCCCTCCCATTGGGACCCCCAGCCTCCAACTCCCATTGCTTTCTGCACCCTCAGGGCCTCCTCGGATTAGCAGATAATTCAAGCAAATGTTTGCAGAGACTCCAGGTTTGTGTCCCTGGACGTTGAGATGAAATGTACATGCAGAAGAAGGTTTAATCAATATCCTCCTCTCCACCACTCTCCAACCTGGGTCTCTGCCATATTCTAGCAGAGACAAGAAAGCTTTCCTGCCCGCATCCGTGAAAGCTGCAGTTACTCTTGCCTTGTCTTCACGCCTACCCTATTTCTCTGGTCTATAGGGAGAACCCTGGGGGAGAAGAGAAAGGGGGCAGAAAGAGTTGGAGGCTCTCATGAGGGCAGAATAGGAGCCTCCTTTGTAGAGGGTTGGTGGAAACTTCTGCCCCTGAACATTCTGAAATAATTAACAGCAGTAAGAAGCCTGGGGGATGATCCAGCAGTGGAGATGACATATGTTCTGTTCGTGCCCTGCGGAGTTCAGGAAAACTCCCCCAGGGCTGTCTCCTCTCCTCCCAGTGTCTCAACCACAGGGATCCAGGCTCACACCAGCAGGAGGCTGGGATCAGAGCTCCTTTGGATTTTCCAAGTGTATTCACTTACATTCTGGTTTTGTGGCAGAAGAACTTCTGGAGAGGAAGACGAAGGTGGAACCAGGTGGAGAGGAAAAGGCAGCCTTGGGGTAAAAGCAAACATTCCCCTCTTGATTCAGAATGCAGCCACAAGAAGAGAACAGGCTCTTTCAGGGGTATGTGTGCGTGTGTTAACTTCTTTTTCTCTGATTATCCAGATAATACTTACTCTTTGTAGAACATTTGGTAAGAAGCAGGGGGGAAAGTCACCAAAAACTTTATCTTTCAGAGGCAACTATTTTACAATTTGACATATTATTACTTTTTATTTTTAAAAAGATTTTATTTGTTGGAGAGGGAGAGAGGGAGAGCACAAGCAGGGGGAGTGGCAGGCAGAGGGAGAAGCAGGCTTCTTGCTGAGCAGAGAGCCTGATTGGGGACTTGATCTCAGGACCCTGAGATCATGACCTGAGCCGAAGGCAGAGGCTTAACCGACTGAGCCACCCAGGTGTCCCTCAATTAGACATATTTTTAAGAAAAGAAAAATTTTTAGACAAAACAATCACCTCCCAACCTTAATCTGTTTAATTTTTCTGTCTTCTCTTTCAGTTTTTATCTATATGCAAAACACTGTTGACATAGTGAACAGCTCAGTGTCATGCTTTTCAACCTTCACATTTCAGTGTAAACACAAGTCCACCTTACCTCACAGCCCTTGCAACTGTCATTTTGTGGTTCCACAATGTACCCAGGCTGAGTCCTTGGCTGACTTCCCATTGTAAATAACACTTGCAGGGACATCTTCCACTGGACGGGCCGAGCCGTAGGCTGGGGAAGGAAACCCAGCATCCTAGTGCCTTCCCCCAGCTTCTCACTGAGCGGGACCACTATCAGTTTGGGAGAGCAAGGTGGAGGTGGGATAAGGGATCAGGCAAAAGATGGGTGAGGGACCCCTGCCAGGGGACCCTCAGAGGCCAGCTGGAGAATCTGAGCCTGGAGTCTAACTCTTTGACCTCCGGTGTGCCTGTAAGATAGGGAACGTGTGCGAGGAGGGTGGGGAGATGGGGGCATGTTCTGTGTAGATCTACGGGGAAGAGAGGCTGTGAGGAGAGTGTGCCCCTGGGTGCCTCCGCCCCGGAGTGTGTTCGCACAGCAAGGGCGCCCTCTGCTGTCCCTGTGCTTCCAACCCTTCAAGGCCTTTCCCAGTTCGAAGTCCGGCTAACTAGATCCGTCTGCCCTGCCCTGGTGTTTTTTTGTTGTTGTTGTTGGGCAGGGGGCGTCATTTAATGACAGCGAAATAGCATGCAGAGACTTGGAAAACAACTCTTTAGGGCCACCCCATACCTGATTCCCAGAACTTTAGCCCCCTTCAAGAGACTTCCCACCACGACCCCCCAGAGCAACGTCATTTCACACCTGAACTACTCTCCGATATCAGAAAGGAAACTGAGACAGGTAACCGAGAATGTGTCAGCAAGTACCCCACCCTAGCTCCTTCTTTCAGGTGTGGCCCTGACTCGGTGACGCCCCGGGGACAGGAGGAAGGTGTGAGAGCCGCAGATAGCAGCTGAGATTTAGCAAGGCTGCGTAGATTGCTCACCTCCTGCCTCTGGTAGGAGCTACGTGTGGGCACATGTGGGATGGTAAGAATAATCTACCTCGCCTTCTCCCTTATTTTGGCAGCCAAGGGGGTGGGGGGAGCAAGTGGCTGCCATAGTAGGTAATCTCAAAGTTAACTCTGAAATGTAGATAAAGTTCAGTGAGACCTACGTGGGATGGGAACGGGCAGGGCTGGCTTCATGAGTGTGGGACTTGCATAGACACAGAGGGGTCGCACTTGTTTGAATATTCTGCTGTTGCCCTCTTGACATTCTTTTTTTAAGATTTTATTGATTTATTTGACAGAGAGAGAGTGCGAGAGCACAAGCAGGGGGAGCAGCAAGCAGAGGGAGAGGGAGAAGCAGGCTCCCCACTGAGCAGGGAGCCCGACATGGGGCTTGATCCCAGGACTCCGGGATCATGACCTGAGCCGAAGGCAGATGCTTAACCGACTGAGCCACCCAGGTGCCCCCCTCTTGACATTCTTGACAGTTTTTGAATGGGGTGCTCTGCATTTCCACTTTGTAGCAGATATCAGGGTAGGGGTGGGGGATGCAGTCTTCTGGCTGGATCTCCACCCTCCTAGGGTTGGCCAGGAAGCAGGCGATGGTGCCTCAGAGAACGCATGGACCAGCAGCCCCCTGTAGAGCCCTCTGCTGGGTCACATTCTGCTTTCTCAAAGCTTGGACTCCGAGTGGTTCCAATTCAAACCATCGGTGGTTTGAAGATTGAGGATGAAGCAGAGGATAATCCGTGCAGGTTATGGAGAGTGTAAACGTGTCCTAGAGTTCGGGTCAGATTGTGAGTGGAGGCTGCAGTTGGGGATGCGGCTCCCGGTAGAGATGAGCGTGGTCGGGAGCTTCAGCACCGTGAAATGGACAGCACCCTTGAGGCGCAGGCTGAAGCCCTATAGGGTGGGTAACAGCCCCACGCCCCCACCGTGAGGTTTATCCTGGGAAGCAAGGCGGAGGAGTGGGCCCAGTGGGGCCAAGCCCCTGGGCCGGGTCCACAAGCCCCAGAGGCTGGATGGGGCTCAGAGCCTGTGCTCAGGGGATCAGCCAGATTTTGAGGTCAGGGATGAGGGGAAAGGAGGGAGGGAGCCTGGACTGAGCTAGCCTGAGGAGGCTGGTGTTCCGGGACCATGGAGCCAGGAGCTGGAGGCAGAGATCTGGTCCCACCACTGGGGCCTCTTCCCTGTGTGTTTGGAATTCCAGTATAGGCTCTGGTTGCAGTGCTTGTTGTGACAAACCCTCCTGCCCCCACTGGCCCAGGTGTGTGGCCTCTATCTCACACCTCAAGTTGAAGGGAAAGATAAGGGCACCTCTGAGGAGAAATGGAGATGCAGAAGGGCTGTTTCAGGGGAGGGAGGCAGAGAGGTCCGGATGCGCTGACTCGGTGACAGTGAGGGTTGTTGTGGACTGTTTCTAGGAAACATGCAAATGACCCTTTGTATGGTTCAGATTCCGTGTCTCATGGGAGGGGAGCAGAGCAGCATCCCAGCAGCCGCCCTGTGCCCAGAGCCTCCATGGCTGGTCTTGGGGGGCACCCCTGTCAGAAGGGGAAACGAGCGGACACAGGCGGAAGGGAGACACTCGAGGGCAGCAGTTTATGGTCATGGAAGAGCAGGCACAGTTGGTGTGCCCTGGACAGGTCACCCGTCCCCACCCCAGGACCAGGATGAGGCCCTGGACTTCCATTAAACACGACCCCATCTACGCACAAGGCCTCCCTTCCTCAGCTCCCATACACCCAACCTGTCCAGCTCATCTCTGCCCACGGCCACGCCCCAGGCAGTCCGCCAGCCCCAGTCTGGGGCTCCCCTCCCAGCTATTTCATTCTCCTGGAATTTCTGATTCCGTCTACTCACAACACCCTTCCCGATCAAGCTGGTACATCCCTTGAGGCCAGAGTGTCCCAACATTTCCAGTTGGGTGGGGTCTTCCTAGCTTGGGGCCCTTGGCCCAGGCTCCCTACTCTCAGACGTCACTGGGTGTGGTCTTCTTGTCTCTTCCCGCATCAGTCTCTCCCAACCCTGAGGCCCTGAGCTCAGTCTGGTCGGGAACCAGGTTGGCTTCTCCCACAGCTGAGCTACACAGCAGGAGCTCTGCAGATACGTCGGTGAACCAGCCTTGTCTTGCTTTACTCACTGTGGGTGGTTTGGATGAAGAAAGGTGGGTCTCTATAGGCCAGTGGCTCAGGATTGCCCCCAGAGCGTTTCCGTGCAATGCCCGTGCCAGGACCCAGCTACGGGGACCAATCCTGGCTTATCCAGTTGCAAGATGTATTGGCAATGTTATGAAAATAACATGGTGGATCTTGGGGCATTCTGAATTCATTTGACCGCTAGGGCTACAGGCCCAGAGAGGGGGTGGTAATTTGTCCCAAGACACACAGCGAGGTAGGTAGACCCAAGACAATCAGAGGGAGGCTCCTATCTCCTCCCCTGTCCTTGCCTTTCCCACACTAGAAGCTGCCCAAAGACACAGCCTTGAGAGAGTAAGGTGTTGAGACCATCTCGATTATGTATGTGACTAAACCCAGTTAAGGCCTTTCTATAAACTCTTACGATCCTATCAGTGGGTGCGGAGACGTACTCACTGTGCAGTCGTCCAAGCCAAGCCTCATATGGAAGTCCCCTTGCTCATCAGACCAGAATGGTTTGCCTCTTTATCCCTCTCTCCCTGCCCTCTGAATAG
Source organism: Ailurus styani (assembly GCA_002007465.1). Taxonomy (NCBI): domain Eukaryota; kingdom Metazoa; phylum Chordata; class Mammalia; order Carnivora; family Ailuridae; genus Ailurus; species Ailurus styani. Next base: position 604,487 of record LNAC01000022.1, read on the forward strand.
GGGGCTTATTTCAGAGTACACCGGGGAAGCTCTGGAAGTTTGAAATTAACAGTGTCAGAGTTTTTTTTCTTTCCTTCCCTTCCCTTCTCTTCCCTTCTCTTCTCCACTCCCCACCCCTCTCCCCTCTCCTCTCCTCTCCTTTCCTTTTCTTTTTTGAATCAATGTCAGAGTTCTTCTAAGACATCAATGGATCAGGGGAGATCACTTTCCACGACCCCCCCCATGACCACAGAAAATTTGATCCTTTAGCAACCCAGGAGACAGCCAGAAAACACAGTTCCAAACTTAGCTTTAGCCTCTCGGTCCTGGTGTTGGTCAAGTGCAACAATGCTTTACTGCAAAAGACTTGAGGAACAGCAGGGCTGCTCTACTGGTTATGCCGGCCACGAGATGGGGGCGCTGAGCGCAGACTGGTTCTGTGCCCCCCGCCCCATGTGTGAAAGGCTCACACTGGCAGAAAGGGTGCTGGAGAGGACCAAGCATGGGTAGCACCCAGTCAGCATGAGCTGTGGGGAGACACGAACACAGGTGGCAGGTGCTCAAAAGGTTACTCATGGAGTTACCGTGTGACCCAACAATTCCACTCCTAAGTCTTTACCCAAGAGGAGTAAAAAACACGTTCAGGCAAAAACTTGTACATGCCTGTTCATAAGAGAATTATTCACAGTAGCCACAAAGTGGAAATAATCCAATGTCCATCAACTGACGAATGGTAAGTAAAATGTGGTATGTCCATTTGGTGGACTATGATTCAGTCATAAAAAGACAATTCTAATATATGCTACAACATGGATAAAACTTGAAAATGTTGAGCTAAAGAGCGGTCACCAAAGATCACATATTGTATACTTCCACTGATAAGAAATGTCCAGAATTGGCACATCCAGAGAGACAGAAAGTGGATCAAGGACTGCATATGGCTGGCAGTGTTGGGGGAAAGTGGAAGTGATGGGTTGTTTTGGGTTTGTAGTTTGTTTTTTGGGTTTTTTTTTCTTTTGGCATGGTCTGTGTGGGAGGGCTCCCCCACCCCAGTTGGACACAGAGCCTGTGAATGGTTTAAGAGAGAGGGCCTTTCTATTACTTGGAAAATCTGGCTCTTTCTGCGGGAGGTTGTGTGGAAACCCACGTTGCTTTATTGGCTAAGCCCTTGTGCAGTGCGCAGACTACACTGCGTCCGTGGTCCTGTTCCTTATCACCCCAGGGCCACAGCCAAGCTAGTCTCTGTGCAGAGGCCAGGTTCTACGTGAATTCTCTCTTCCTGGTGTATGGTCTATGCCTGTCCAGCTGTTGAGCTTGGTGCAGAGGACATAAGGAGTGTGGTGCTGTGTAGAATCTGCAGGGCTTGGGCCAAGGAAGCCTTCAGAGGAAAGCAGCCCGGGAGGGGCTGAGGACAAACCAGGGGCTTGTTGACTGCATCGGACCCTTATAGAGATGCTCCCAGCCTGAGATCGGGGTCCCCAGGCGAGGTTCCTCATGTGTCCTGGGATGCCCCATTTGATGTCCACACATCCTGTGCGCCAGCAGCTGTGTCGGGGCTACAACTGAGCCATCTCTGCCCTCTCAAAGCTCAGAGTCTAATGGGTCATGGTAGCCATGCCCGGGACTGATGCCAGGGCAGGCACAGGGCACTGACGAAACTCGGTGTCTTGAGAGGTCCTTCTGTGGCAGTGGATGGTAAAGCTGAGGTTATAAGGAGAACGAATTAACTAAGAAAGTGATGTGGAGGATGGGACTGAGGATAGAGTTGAGGGGGTAGTTGAAAAGCATTAAAAAAAAATGAAAAAGAAAGGCATTCCAGAAGGTGAACAGCATGTGCCCGGAAAGGCTCAGGGAAAAGGAGAGCGTGTGGGATATTGGAGGAAGCCACAAGCCGGTTCCGGCTCAAGGTAGATTGGAGAGGTACTTGGGAGGTAGGAACAGGCCAGATCTCAGAGGTGCTAGTGATTAGTACATCCCAGTGACCGCACCACCAGCAGTGGGCGCCCCCCCCCCACTGTGTGTCACCCATGGACCTGGGATCACTTACACCTGATGATCTATTCGCAGGTTTCTTGTGTCTGTCTTTGGATGGGCCTCGGTGCCCTGGGCTGCCCCTCTCCCCCACTGGGCCTTTCTGCCTGCTCTGGGCTCACAGAGGGGGCAGAGGAGGGCATGGGACCACCTTGGGTGTGTACGGAGAGGAGGTTGTTGCTCTGTTCACCGCCCAGTGTCACGTTCCCCAACCTTGTCCCCAGACGCCCCAGTAGTGGGTTTCTTCTGGTTCGTGATGGTCATGTATAGTTGCTTAGGCTGCCAATCATTCAGTTTGGTGGGAGAGCTCCTACCCTGGCCTTTGGGAAAACCCTCTCCTCCTGGCGCTCCCTCAGTTTCCCTCATCTGCCGGGCCTCCTGAGGTGTTTGGATTCACATTTGTCCCGCCAAGGGCTTGGCACAGCTGCGGCTCAACTCCCGCCACGGGAAGCTGAAGCCACACTCCGGGCTCACCGCCTGAGGGCCCAGCAGGTGTGGACGCGTCTGCACCTCCTCCAGGCACGCCCCCCACCAATACGCCGGGGCTGACTGATGGCCTCCTTTCCTCACGGGGTGTCGTGCGTGTGCTTGGGTGGCTGGCAGGCTGGCCACAGGGGGGCATGTTGGTTCTCAGGGCAGAAAAGCCCTCCTCCTGTCCCCCCAGGAGGATTCGGTTATTGACCACCTGGAGTGGTTGTTACTTAACCATGACGAGCAGAGCTGTTTGGATTTGACAGAGGGGACAAAATCCGCTCCTCGATGAAGGAGATGGAGAGCGAGCTACAGGGAGGAGGGTGTCTCCGGGAACTGAACACCGCAGCTTGGTCCTTGAGCTTTCTCTGGGGCTTCGGTGACTGTCCCATGCCCTCTCTTGCCCCTCTGCCTTCCCATCTGCCTAAAATGGGTTTGCTAATACCCACTTTGCCTCTTGGAGTCACTATGTCACCCAGCGGGACACTTGTCCCCTTGTGCTGTGCCAAACAGAGGAAACTCAGGTCCTGGTGGGTGAGGAGACTTACCGAAGGCCCCCATAAATATCAGAGGCAGGACGTGAATCCAGGACTTCTCTGTCCCGGCCCACACTGTCCCATGTGGGACAGATCACTTTATATCACTTTTATGTTTATATTTATATTTTGTCACCCCAAAGAGGGCATGAGGACAATATCCATGGTTTCATCAAGGGCATCACCTTCCAAATTCCAACCTCGGGCCTCCCCCTCCCCCCCAGTCCCAGCCATGTCGGCCCGTTTCCGGACAGGGCGGGCCTGCCCCCTGGCGCCGTGACCGCAGCCTGAACCCCAGCGCCCCCCGCCCTCACCCCCCGGTCCTCACCCTCGCCGTCGGCCGTCAGTTGGCAGGGCTGGGCTTCGTCCTCAGAGTGGGCAAAGCGGACGTGGCCGAGGTGCAGCAGTCCGGCCAGTACCTGAGCGGCCAGGAGAGGACACGGTGTGAGCTCTCTCTCCGGGGCTCGAGCCTTGCCCGGGAAGGGCCCGTCTCCTGCTGAATAGAGTCCCGGTAACAGGATAAGAAGAGAAGCTCCTGACCGAAGCCCCCTGACAAGAGACCCTGCCGGGCACAATGCAAGCAGCTTGTATGCATCACTGACTAAAATCCTCTCCCCGCCTGTGATCCATGTGCTGTGACAGCGGCTGCCACACAGATGGGGTCAGAAGCAGTCAAATCGCCGGCCCAGACCACACAGTCACAGAAGGAAAAGCTAGGATTTGAACCTAGGGCAGCCTGACTTCTGATGCCTCTTGGACACTCTCCTGGCCTTCCGGGTGTTCTTCTTGGTGGGGCTTTGATGCTCAGGAAAGCATGGCCGGCCTGGTCAGCTCAAGACAAACTTCCGTAGAAGAATCCCAGTAGGTGGTGAGCCAGGGCAGGCAGGTCGGGTGCATTCTGGCCGACTCTGGCTGTGTGGGGCTCCTCCTCAAACTTCCCTCTCAGGGATGGGCAGCCCGGAGAAGGGAGTTCCTGTGGGGAAGTGCCACAGGAGCCTCTGGTTGGCACTGGCTCCTTGTAGAGCTGTAGGTGGGAGAGAGCCAGTGGCAGACCAAGGGGAGCCCAGGCCCACCAAGGCCTAAAATAGTGTAGATAATGTGTGGGGAGAGTTCTAGAAGCGTCTGGAGCAGTCAGGGTGGACACTGCAGAGAAGCGTATAGAGCTTTGGGGTTTCCAACCTCTTTCCCAGTGACAGCAGCCTGGATTAAGAGCATGACTCCCACCCTGGGGAGGTCACCATCTGATGGGGGAGGTATGGCCCTTCACTGGTGGTGCAAGGACCACCCCGGTTTCTCCCTGGGCACCCAGCACCATGCCAGGGCCAGAAACATAGCAGGAGCACAGTATTTGCCAATGAGCAAGCCCCATCCCCCCCCATGCCTCAGTTTCTCCAGAGATGGGGTCTTGAACTGGGGGAAACCTGACTGTGTGTGTTACTGCTCCAAGAGCTTCAGATGGCCATGGCCAAGGTGAGACCACTGACATCAGCCGAGAGACACCCGTGCAGATCTTGGGTTTGCGTGGCCAGGATGAACGAGGGACCATACTGTTCTGTCCCATTCAATGGAGCAAAACACCCAGACAGAAGAGATGACTTGCCCCAAGCCACACCGTGGGGGGAGGGTGGGGGGCGCGGAGGGCAGGGATGGTGTTCTTTAGGACCTGAACTGTCCGAGAACAGCTTCCTTCCACGCCACGGACTCTCGACCTCCCAACCACCCAGGAGACAACCACAGAGCAAGGTCCTCCAACTCAGCACCGGGCCCGCCTTCGGGCCCAGGACCTGCCTTCCATCGAGTGCTCGACGCTCGGCTTCTAGGGCTCGAAGACCAAGCAGGACAATCGATTGGTTTTCCCCTCCAGGCCTTGCCGAGCGCGGATTGGCTCTGGTTCGGAAGCGCGGAGAAGACGGGGCCAGCGGAGAGCAGGTGGAGGTGCGTCGCGAGGATGCCGGGCGTCGCTGCGCGCCAGCACCGCCGTCTGCAGGAGGTACTCGAAGCCCAAGGGCGGGGCCCTGTCGCGGGGGCCAGGGGTCCCCTCCCTCGCCGTGCCGTCGGTTCTAAGTCTGGTCAAGTCCGCCCTTTACGTCGCCCCCAGGTCAGTGGTCTCATTAGTCTTACCCGCTCCTGCAGCCCCTTTAGAAGCAGGTTTTCAGAAGAAATCACAGCAAGCGGCCCTCTGTGCCCAAAGCAGGGTTGGGGGGCGTCGAGGTTCCTGAACCCCTGTCTACTCTCCAGAACTCTGGGGGGTTGCCTCCAAGCATCTTCCTGTTTTTCCTTAGTCGCCCTTAATATATAAGCGTGGCGGCCTTGGAACATTCACTACCACCCACCCCCCCCCGCCCCCGCCGTACCCTACAACCCCCTTGGCCCCTCAGGGGCCCTGGGGGGGCCCNGAAAACTCCCCCCCCCCCCCCCCCCCCCCCCCGCCCGCCCCGCCACCATTTCTTCAGCGGGGAAGGAGATAAATTAGAGTAATAGGATTTGAAAAACAAATCGCAATACCAAAAAACCATGTTACGTAATGCCGTGCCATTTGACAGAACAAGCTGTCAACAAAAATAGGACTAGTTAATTCTCTGGAAGCGAAATTAATTAAAAATTCACAGGAGATGCCAGAACACTTCGCTGGGAGGTTTTAAGAAGTAATAGAACTCTGGAAAATTCCTAGCTGTATGGATACAAATAATCCACAGCTAAAGCCCCGCGGTGCGGGCTTCTGCCAAAGTTGGGGGGCGGGCACTTGCCGGGACTTCTGTCCCACTCCTAGCCGGCTACCTGGCCTCTACAGGGGCTGAGTGGGGCCAGGAGCTCTGGTGGGGCGTTCTCTCCTGTGCTAGAGTCATATCATGGATAAATTCACTGGAGGATGGGCAAGCAAAAAATATAAGAGAAAGAGGAGGAATTTCAAAGGTGCAGGCAGTTCATTCTCTTCCATTCCAGAAGTGAGCCTGGACCGGAGGAGAGGGGGCCAGGGCCTCAGCCAGTCTCAGCTCCTCATACCTCCTAAAGCGCAGGCATTTCTCTAGGCTTAAGGGCAGTTGGAGGGGTGTGTGTGTTTGTTTTTAAATACCTTTTGAGGGGCACCTGGGTGTTTCAGTTGGTTGAGCATTTGACTTGATCTCAGCTCAGGTCTTGATCTCAGGGTCATGAGTTCAAGCCCCACGTTGGGATCCACCCTGGGTGCGGATAATAAATAATAATAAATAAATAAATAATAGATAATAAATTTAAATGCCTTTTGCTATTTGTGCTGAGTATAGAATATAACCTTTATGAAGAAGCATAACACAACCTTCATAGAAAAGAATATTATATTACTTTAGTGGCTGGCTCATCTGGTGGGTGTATGTTTAACATTTTAAGAAACCGTGGGACTCTCTTCCAGAGTGGTTGTACCATTTTTCATCCCCACCAACAGCATATGAGGGTTCCATCTCCTTGTGTGAGGATGTATAACTTGTACTTTTGTACCAAAATGAGAAAATGGTGTTGGTATGACATAAGACTCAGTATGTTGCCATTTGTAGATGAAACTAAAAACCACCTATAACCTCACGCCCCCGCCCCACGCTTTTGCTGTATTTTCCTGCAGGATTTTTTCTGAACACCCACAAGCCGAATGACGGGTGTACCATGATTGAGTCATTCCTCTGCTATTAGATATTTGGATTGTTTCTGATTTTTTTAGTTTTTGAAATAATATTGCCATGAGCATGATGCTAAATAAAGTCTTTCAATTTGGTTATTTCATTAGGAGTGGAATTAGTTCTTAGAAGTAGAAGTATTGGGGGCAAAGGCATGAGGGTTAAGCTTCTTGGTGCACACTGTCCCAGAACCAGTAAGGTATATATGCACACATACATATGCATACGTGTGTGTGTGTGTGTGTGTGTGTGTGTGTGTGTCCTGGGCAAGTTGACATATGAAATTAGCCATCATGGAAGTAAATTACTGATGCATTTCTATAATATGCATATAACTTGAAAACACGATGCTAAGTGAAAGAAGGCAGTCACAAAGGACCACATATTGTATGATTCCATTTGAATAAGATGTCCAGATGAGGCAAATCTATAGAGACAGAAAGATTAGTCATTGCCCAGGGGATGGGAGGATTTGGAGGTGATGACTAAGGGGTGCAGGTTTTCTTTTCTGTTTCTTTTTGGGGTAATGGAAATGTTCTAAATTTGCCACACTGGTGGTTGCACAACTCCGAATATGATTAAAGCCACCGAATTGTACACTTTTTTTTTTTAATTTTTAATGTAAGCTCTATGCCCAGCATGGGGCTTAAATTCATGACCCCGAAATCAAGAGTTGCATACTTTACCGGCTGAGCCATCCAGGTGCCCTGAATTGTACACTTTAAGTGGATGAATGATACAGTATGTGAGTTATATCTCAATAAAGCTGCTTTTAAAAGGGCGCCTGGGGGGCTCAGTTAAGTGACTGCCTTCAGCTCAGGTCATGATCCCAAGGTGCTGGGATCAAGCCCCACATCTGGCTCCGTACTCGGCGGGGAGCCTGCTTCTCCCTCTCCCTCTGCCTGCTGCTCCTCCTGCTTGTGCTCTCTGTCTCTGACAAATAAGTAAAATCTTAAAGAAAACTAAAGTTGCTAATAAATTTATCAGTCACCTATCGTAGCCAATAGAGTGGTATGTTTGGTATTCGGTGGGTGTCAGCTCAGTGACCTTATTTTTGTGCTTAAAAATTATGAAGTGGCCTTATTTTGTCTCATTTTGTCATTGTCTCAGAGTAACCTTATCTGAGGTTGGTATTGTTGATTGCTTATGTCCTACAAGAGAAGAAAATGACTTGGCTGTAAGTGTTTGACCAGTTCGTGGCAACGCTGTGGTCTAACCATGAATGTCAAATCAATTGTGAATGTCAGGGTCTGTGTTTTTTTCTTCCTCAGCAGACACTGAGAACCTCAGAGGGAACTCAGGGTCCCACAGGAATGCAAGTTAGCACACTTGGGAAGGCCACAGAAGCTCTGGTCCCAGCCTCCTGCTAGTGTGAGCTTGGGCTCGTGTGCGTGGGACCTTGGGAGGTGGGACCACCAGGCTGGAGGAGAACATATGCCATCTGTGTCGTAGGGACTTTTTGTACTTCTTATGTCTGCTGCTATTTCAGAGTATTTAAAGGCAAAATGTTCCTTCATTCGCTCTGCCGAGGAGGCCCCATCCTACTCCAGTGACCACCTGTAGCCTTCTCCCTGCTTTGTTCACTCTTCTCGGATTCCCTCAGTAGCTCATGGAGGACTCGTAGGGTTGGAGTGAAGGGGAAGGGAGGGGGCAACAGCTCTTTCAGGCCTGGCAAGAAGAGAACTTTTCCTGTCTTTGCTCTCCATTGCTGTTGATTAAGCCTTATTTTGTGTTGGGTTTAATCTCCACAGACACCTAGGGGCACCCAGAGTCCCTGCAGACCCTTCCTGGTATCACTACCTATCAGAGGATGCAGAGGAGAGGGTCCAGTAGAGAAGGTTGGGGGTCCCAGTGAGAAGAAGGCAGGGGAATGGCATAGAAGGAGCACTGGAAGGGGGCTTCGAATTCCAGTTCTGGTTCACTAGGCCTGAGGTCCTAGCATGTGTGGGAGGCAATCAAATCTGGAAGACATCTGTACTTCCTCCAGGCCCCCCATCCTTCCCCACAGTCTGCCCAGCAGCATCCTTTCTTTGGATGCTGTTTGAGTCCTTGCCTTGGCTGTGGGGCCAGCCAAGGGGTGGCACATTGGCCCCCAGGCCACATGGGCCCTCCTCCTGTCCCCCTAGGATTATGTTGTTGAGAGCCTTGAGTGGTTGTTTTTTAATTACTCTGGTAACCAGAACTGTTAGGATCTGACTGAGGGGGACCTCCATTAGCATCAACTCCCTGATGGATGAAGTGGAGACCAGAGGACAGGAAGGAGGGTGTTATGGTGAGCTGAACACCAGAAGTTGGTCTTCAGGCTTTCTCAGGGGGTTTGGTGACTGTCCCATGCCTTCTCTTGCCCCTCTGTCTTCCCATCTGCCTAAAGTGGGTTTGCTAATATCCACTTTATCTGCCTCTTGGGGTCATTATGATGCCCAGCATGACATTAGTTATTATGCGTTGCCATGGAGGCCACACTATGGAGCCCATGTATTGGTGGGTGGTAGGATTAGACCTTCTCATCTCCTGGTTGAGTGTCCACTCCATGCCACCATGCAGGTGTGTGCTGAGCAGCACTGCTCATCTTTAGACACTCATCCAGGGTGTACCAGCAAGCACCCTGGATAAGGAGAGGGGTAGGTTTCAAGAGTCAAGCAATGTGGTTTACTGTGCAGCACAATAATCAATTTTAAGAATCCTCATTCTTGGATGGTTCAACAGTCTTGGGGCCACTGCCTGCCCTTCCCCCTGGTGTGAATTCATCCTTGCACTAGTACACAGTCCCCTGGGGCTGTGCAAGCTATGTCCAGCCAGAATGCTCTCTGTACCTTGAGAGCCTCAAACTGGAGTTGCTGGTATTTGTAGGCACTGGACCTGGGTCCTTTCATGAATCTATGAAGAGCATATTTGCTTCTGCCAAATGAGTGTTGACCACATGCTCAGCTCCTCTGGAGTGCTCTCTCAAAACCCTTTTGCCGGGCACCTGGGTGGCTCAGTGGGTTAAAGCCTCTGCCTTCGGCTCAGGTCATGATCGCAGGGTCTTGGGATCGAAGCCCACATCGGGCTCTCTGCTCCGCAGGGAGCCTGCTTCCTCCTTTCTCTGCCTGCCTCTCTGCCTACTTGTAATCTCTCTGTGTCAAATAAATAAATAAAATCTTAAAAAAAAAACCAACCCTTTTGCCTCAACTGTTACCTCATCTCTCTTCTAGCCTGAACTGAGGCCAGCTGATGCTAAGGAGATTTGACTGGGCCCTGGACTTCCATGAGAGTTGCTCATGGGATCCTGGGGCAAGCCAGGGCATGTATGGGGTTGGTTATGAGCACCAGTGCAGTCTTCTGGCTGCTCCTTCTGGTGTCCTATTGGCCCTCTTTTCTGGACTAGTTTCTGCTCCAGGAGCTATATATTACACAACTTCTTCATGCTACCCAACATTACTGCCATCGTGATTATGCTGAGCAACTGTACCATTTACTCCTCTGGGGTCCAGATTCCAGACCCTAAGTTGCAGAGCCCTTCCCTGGGAACATCTGGTCTCCCCTGCCTGCCTGGGCATTGGGGGGGTGGGGAACGGTTGTGGCCATCCACAAAAGTTGGGGGTCATCCAGAGTGGAGGGAGAAGCATCTTTACTGCAGGGAATGTATCCAGGAGGAATCCCAGGGACTGTCTCACTCATCCTCTTCAGGTTGCAGGGCCTACTGGGTTTGGATGCAGGTGGGAAGAATCGAGTTCCTGGAAAGTGAAGGGACCCTCCCCTGGGCCCAGTCTCCCCACCCAACTCATAGGACAAATTGGGAGAGGGCAGTGGAGATGCTCATAATGTATGTATGCCTACTCATTCCGGAATGGAGCACGGGAATTGAGTACTGTCCACTTCTCTGTGCCAAGTGGCCCCTGAAAACATTGGCCCTCCCTGGGCCCCCTCTGGGAAGTTCGGACCTCCAAGGTGATTCCCTTTAAACCCGCTGAGGCAGACAAGCATCCTTGTGGATTATTAGGCCAGTGTGAACAAGGCCTGGAGTCCTCTGGGTTGGGAACTGTGGCTCTAGGCAGGGACTGACTATTTATTATTCTCTGTTCTCTCGTGCCAGGGCCCGACACACTTCAGCACCACGGGCTGGACAGCGCCCGTCAGGGCGAGCGGGTGGCACGCGGGAGGGACGACTGTCCTCACCTCTTAACCAGACCTTCTCAAGGAAGGAACAGAACGGAGTTTCCAAGGTGCGCCCTGAGCCAGGGTTGGGGTGAGGGTCAGGGTGTCCTTGTCCCCGCGCAGCGAGGTAGGTGTCACGTGACCCAGCGCCACCAATCCGCATTAGCCAGTGCCTGGTCTTCCGGCATTATGCAAATGCGAGGAGAAGCGGCTCTCAGGGATGCTGGAACCCTGCCTAGGAAGCCACCCTTTCTACCAAACGCTACTAACCAGCGACTGGGCCGGAGAAGGCCTGAGAATCGCCCCCAAGCCAGACAACGAGTCAGGGGAGGGCCAGCACTAGGTAGGACCTGAAACATGGCAAAAACTTCATTTCAGCTCAAACCTGAGAAAAACCACCAAACGAGTGGTTTACCCTCATAAACCGAATTTACCCTCCTGCTACAGGCCTGTGGGCCCTCAGTCTGTGTTACCCTCCACTAACTGCCTGTATCACAGCATCATGCAGCCGGGCTGGAACGTCCAACATGCTGTCAAGGTCCAGGCAGCCTTAGGTACTTTTTTGTTTTTTTTTTTTTGGTTTTTTTTTTGTTTAAAGATTTTATTTATTTATTTCACAGAGGGAGAGAGATCACAAGGAGGCAGAGAGGCAGGCAGAGAGAGAGGGGGAAGCAGGCTCCCCGCTGAGCAGGGAGCCCGATGCGGGCCTCGATCCCAGGACCCTGAGATCATGACCTGAGCCGAAAGCAGAGGCATTAACCCACTGAGCCACCCAGGCGCCCGGAAATAAATAAATAAAAT
>LNAC01000022.1:626304-667034 GCA_002007465.1 Ailurus styani
GCCGTACAGCAGGGCAGCCCCCCCCCGGCCTCGCCTCGCCCGAGCCCGTCGGAGCCCGGGGGGAACCGCTGCCTGTGAATGCCTCCCCGGATTTGAACAGTCAGAAACTTATGCTCTGCTTTTTCTCCTACAGTCCGTCCTTCCTCCCCTCCCGCCCCCCCTTTAAGAACAGGTGACTGTTTTGGCTGTCAAAGTCAGCCCTAGCAGATCTTTCATTAGTTTTCTCCGAAGCTGCGCTGGCTGCAGTTAACAACAACATTTTCTTGAAATGCCTGGCTAGAAACAACGAGGTAGCTCTGTTTACCTTAAGGAGCGATTAGTGCTGTTAAGTCTACATGTTAACTCCAATCTGAAGCCTCCTGTTAGTCCTCAGGGACCCTTTCCCACGACCTCATACTGAGTTGACTCTTTGGTTAAAGTGCCTTATTGGTCTTTTGCCTCTAGTGTGATCCCTCCCAGTCCTTGACTTAGAGGTATGTTTCAAGCTGCATCGCTCCCCCTGCTGTTTTTGTTTTTTACCCTAATATCTCTGAAGCATTTTCAAAGGAAACTTCAGTTCAAGATGGAGAGGAAAGAAGTAGAACTGCTTTGCTGGAAACAGGGTTGGGAGCGGGTTGGGTAGCTTTGCCCTGGCTGTGCGGCCCTGGGTAGCCCCTGTAAGAACCCCTAAGGCAGGCCAGGGCAATCTGGAGCTCTTGTCTATGGCCCTGCTGCTGCCAGCGTGTCTCCTGAAATGCGCATTGAGTAATTCACTCCCTTGTTGAAAACTCCAGTCTCGGGCGCCTGGGTGGCTCAGTGGGTTAAAGCCTCTGCCTTCAGCTCAGGTCATGATCTCAGGGTCCTGGGATCGAGGCCCGCGTCGGGCTCTCTGCTCAGCAGGGAGCCTGCTTCCCCCCTCTCTCTCTGCCTGCCTCTCTGCCTCCTTGTGATCTCTCTCCCGCTGTGAAATAAATAAATAAAATCTTTAAAAAAAAAAAAAGAAAAGAAAACTCCAGTCTCTCACCCAGGGAGGCGGTGGTTCTTAGCCTGGGTATTGCTTTCCCGTTGTGACAATGTTTCTGTTGTGACAGTAGCTGAGGAGGGTGGGGGGCCACTTCTGGCAATTGGTATTGGTGCAGATAAACATCCTGTGGAGTGTGAGACCATCTCACACCGTTAAAGACCTTTGTGCCCTGAACATCACAGTGCCTTTGATGAGAGACACTGGTCTTGGGAAGAAAGGCCAGCCTCCCGCGTGGCATTCTTCTGCTCCTGCTTCCTCCACTTGCGCCCCAGCCACCTGACAGTTGTGCTCTGTCAGTCAGCTGCTCGTTGCGCATCACTGTGTCCTTGCACGTGACACTATTCTTCCAGGGGTCTGGTCCAGCTGTAGACCTTTCCCTCTGCTGGGAATGCTCTTCCCACTTGGCAGCACCTCCCCTTTGTCTTCCAATCCTCTCAGGTGACATCGATCAGGCTTATCCAGGGCTCTTGTTGCCAGTCCTAAGGCTTAACCCCTTGCGGCGGGCCTGATGACTTTCATCTGTGTCATCCCAGTGGCACGTGGTACATGCAAATTTGGTATCTGAAACTGCTGAGAAAAGAGTTTGCTAACTAAAGTCAGTGTGTACCCTAATCTTGGGGAGAGCCCTGTGAGGTTAGATAGGGTAAGGAGGATGGGGACAGCACTCAGGTGGATGAAGCCTGCTTCTTCCACCCTCTGCCAGGCCCAGGGTTGCTTGTTTTCTGGGTGCTGCCCTTTGATGGGATCCCTCACTTCCTCTGCATCCATCTCCACCCACACCCACATCGCTAACCACATACGTTTCCCATCTAGAGGCTGGTTGGGGTCGGGGAGGGGGTGCGGCCTTGTCACTAAAGTGGAGGTGATGTGTGCCTGATTCGTGTCTCTTTCAGAGCAGTGCAACCCTGAAACTCGTCCTGCTGAGAAAAAAATAAGGTCAGCTGTTACTGCGAAAACTGTAAAGCCTGCAGAAAACAAAGGTGGGTTGCTTGACTTCAAAAAAACTAACCCCGGGAAAGGTTTCAAATAGAAAATGGAAGGAAGGAGGAGATGTGGGTTGGGATAGGGAGTCAGGAAAGATGGCTTCATTAAGGAGAACAGCTTCCGTAGCCCAGAGCACCAGGAGTGGGGGCACCTGTTGCGTATTCTAGAGCAGCCTGAGGGCATTTAAGGACAAAAAATAAGGGGGCAAGGGGCAGCTGTGGTGTGGGGGTGAGGGGTGGACCCTGCGGATAGCCTTCTCCAGTCCTGGCTCCAGGTCTCCCTCCCTGGGCCTGGCTGGAGCGGTCCATTCGTCTGAGCCAGGCTCGCGTGGGCGGCCGCCTTTGGCCTAGCTCACCGCCCTGCTGCTGGGGGCTCCTCCCGGCTTACTGTGGGAGGGGGCTGTCATCCCATCCATCTCTCCAGACTTCAGTCTCTCTCTGGGTGTCAGGCAGAGAGGCAGCCCCTCCTGGTGCCAGCAAAGAGGTATTGAACATTCACAGCATGAGATACCCTATTTCTGCCCTTTGAGAACCTTCCTTGTTGGGTTTAGGCAGTGTCAGACATTTTCGACTGTGCTAAAACACAGGGTATTCATGTTAGCAGGTTTTTAGCAAGCACTGAATTTTTTGGCCCCTGACAGGGCTAGAGCCACAGTGAGGAGAGCTGGGGTGATAGGGGATTGGAAAACAAGGTTCTAGGCCCAAAGACCAGAGAAGGACATAGAACAAGCGTGTGAACACACTAGGATGCATTTGTTAAACCCCCCAATTGTTGGCTTCACCCTCCTTCCCCTAAGAATAGGAATGTTGGTAAAGTCACAAATTCCAGAGAAGGTCATTTTTGTTTTGTCGATACCTACTTACCCTTGCTACTGTCACTGATAGGCACTTTTATTCGTTGGAGTTGTTCAAGTCTGGCATCTAGGCTTTGTTTCTAGTCATGATTAGTTGTGTTCTGTATCCCTCAGAGGATGATGAGGACTCTGTGGCTGACTTTCTCAATAGTGATGAGGAAGAGGACAGGGTGTCTTTGCAGAATTTAAAGAATTTAGGTAAGTGTGCTGTGCTTGCTTCTTTATCAACCACTAATACATTTAATCCAATGTACAGAATGTGATCTCTTTTTAAGGTACTAAATACAGGTGATCCTTGGACTGCACAGGGGTGAGGCTCCCCTCCATCCACCCTGCAGTTGAAAATTTGTGTGTAACTTCTGACTCCCCCAGAACTTAAATAATAGCCTACTGTAGACCAGAAACCTGATCAATAACTAAATTGATTAACACATGTTCTGTGTTACATGTATTATATGCTATATTCTTACAATAAAGTGAGAGAAAAGATACCGTTAAGAAAATCACGAGGAAGAGAAAATACATTTACAACACTGTATTTATGGGGGAAAAAACTGCGTATAAGTGGACCTGCGCAGTTCAAACCCGTGTTGTTAAGGGTCCCTGTACTTGAGTGTGGCCCACAGAGCCCTTCGGCCACTTGCCTCTGTAAACACTCAGAGCTTCCACACCTCCCTGCCTTCCTACAGCTCCCTTGGCCTGGAATCCTACTGGTTTTGTGGGTTGGCAAAGTTCTCCCTCAAGGCTTGGTTCGGGTTACCCTCCTCAGCTTAACTTTCCTTGACCTTCTGTCTTTCTCAGAAGCAAGCACTTTCACCTTCCCATGGGGCCTGGAAATACACCACTCATAGTTTACAGTAACTTCTATCCCCCACACCAGTCTGTAGGGCAGGGGCCTGCATTTACTCCCACCTCCCCAGGACTCTGTATGTGGTTATTCAAGCAGATGGTAACCCCAGGGGTTGGATTTTTAGAGGGACACAGGTGTTAGTGACACCCAGCGTTTTTGTAGGCCTGCATGGTCAGGCCTTGGGGCAGCTCTGTGAAGTGTGTGATGAATGGGCCAGTGTCGTTCCTACAGGTGGGAGGTTTTGCTTCCGTCTCCTCGTTAGGCTCACCCTACCACACACCCAGTCCCACGGCAGTGAGGGGACCGAGGGCAGGTGTGAATGGTTTTATAAACCATAAGGCACCACGCAGATGTTCGTGTCTGCTCACTGCTACCCAGGCTGTGGTGTGAGGGCCACGCGCTGGCTTCCGTGGCGCTCAGACTATTCAGTGTAACTGTCCTCACCAGAAAGAACCTTCAGGCCTATGAAGAGCAGAATGTGCCAACAAATTCATGTTGTTCTTTGTTCCCTGTGCTGGTATTTTTTTCCTAGTTGAAATGGTATAAAGTTAAATTGTTTATAGAGATGCCAAGAATAAGAATCTGGGCTTAACTGGGAAATCATCTGCTCTGCTGACCTCATCTTGTTATGTGGAGCATTGGTTCCATTCTTGGGTTTAAAGGTTGAGGGAATGCAACACCCTTGATGTGCACTACACTGGACGCATTTAGCTTTTAGCTGTGTCCATCTGTTCCCACTTGAACTCACATTGGCTTTCTCATTCATTTTTCAGGAGAGTCTGCAGCACTAAGAAAGCTGCTGCTCAACCCACACCTTCGACAGCTGATGGTCACCCTCGATCAGGGCGACAACAAGGCGAAGCTCATGCGAGCCTGCATGCAGGAGCCCTTGTTCGTGGAGTTTGCGGACTGCTGTTTACGGATTGTGGAGCCATCCCAGGAGGAGGATTCCTGAGCTGGATCACTGTGCTGCTTGCTGGCACGTGCACGTGGCGCTTGCAGCCTGCCTGCTCCCCCCAGGAGAAGAGCTAGCATGGGGCCTTCGGCAAGGGTGCTGACCTCCCAGGCCGGTTGCAAAGGCTTCATCTCCAGCACTGTAGGCGTGGGTTTCAGGCAAGAGGAGGATACTCGAGGTGACAAATGCTTGATGGAGAGAGAACCTGACATTCAGATGGTGGTGTTTAAACGTTTTAATTTTGGTACAGTTTAGACATCACACATGACTGGTCAAGTTTAATACCCATTTGAGTTAAAATTTGCTCACTGTTGCTAAATAAAATCAGGATACGGTGATTCTGTGGTAAATTGCATTGTTCATCCTTATGTTACATTGTTACATTAAATAAGTCAACATATTAAAAATAGTGAGGTTTTGTTCCTTTTAAAGGAACTAAATGCAAATACCCTAGTTGAAATTTGGGGGCTAATTATTTCAATCTGACTTGCCTGTTCTGTTTGCAGGGAATCGGGGTGCCCCACTGTAGTGATGGACTGCAGTGCTGCGTCAGATCTATGAAGGTAGTAAAACGGGGGACATCCTCTGTGGCCCTGAGGTTTCTTTCGTAACCCTGATTTGTTAACTAGCCTGACGCTTGTCACCGCCTGAGATGTAGATGGGAGCCACAGGCCCCCAGTGCAGGGGCTGCAGCACGTTGCTCAGTCTTAGGTCCTTGGAGTTGCTGTGGGAGTACTTTGGCAGCTTTGTGTGGATTAAATGTCTCTGGCGGGCAGCTGGCAGGAAAAGGCCTTGTAGACACAAAGGCACCAAAGGATTGCCCAGCCAGTTAAGGCTAGAAGGTGAGAAGACATTACTCGTAGCCCAGGCTGTGTCTTTCCAATAGAATCTGATTAAAGCCAGCAACACTGTAGGGTGAGGGTTCAGGGCAGATGTCCGCATACGGCAGTGGAGACTTCCTGCAGTGGAACTTGACCGAGCCCTAGGGGGAGAGAGAGAGAGAGAGAGAGACTGTTGAAGCCCAGTTCCCGGGAGTGCCAGGCCTCTAGGTGCCCCACAGAGCCAATGCTAGAAATGCAGAGGTGAGGACAAACAATGGTAGGAGTGAGTCCCAGCAGAAGCAGTATTGAGTCCAGGCTTTCTGCTCATTCTAAACCAGTGGCAAATTAAAATATAACATTTCACATCCATTCGGTGTGATGGATGAGGGAGCTCTCTCCTAATAAGAGTTACCTGTCACAGTCTCAAGACTGCTTAAAACTGGCAAACAATCCCACTGCTGTTTCTACTCTGGCTGGCCTGTGTGTTGTCATGGGAGATCTTGGGTTCCATCCTACCGTAATTCCTCTGGTATGGAAGCTCACTGTTTCCTTCCTTTCGACTTATGTCACTTAATCCTTGCTGGGACCCCATGTGGCAGGTTGAGCATTAGCCCATTATATGTGCTGGCTGACTCTTTCCTCCGGCTGCCCGTAATCTAAAAACAGAGCTCTTGGACACTGACTTATCTGTTTGTCATTTGTGCAGCTGGAACAGAAGATAAACCAAGTAATAATTCTAGGAAAATAGGATGCTAACTTCACTGCTATTTGAGAGAATAAGCTATCCTTACAACCCAAATTTAAAAAAACTGGGACTAATTAAATGGAGATTTTAGAGGAGAAGTCAGAACACTCAGGCAGTTTTTAAAAAGTTTTGAAAGGGCTCTGGAAAATTCCGCGTTGTAATGATGGTAACCACCCAAACCTGTGGCCAGCTGAGAAACAGGCTCCTCTGCCTTCTACAAGGTTGAGGGACCCAGAGCTGTCGTGGGCAGGACCACTGTCCTGTTATACAGCTTACCTGAGGCAGTGCTCGGATGGATGTGACACCAGCTTGTCCTTGC
Organism: Ailurus styani; assembly: GCA_002007465.1. NCBI lineage: Eukaryota > Metazoa > Chordata > Mammalia > Carnivora > Ailuridae > Ailurus > Ailurus styani. The sequence goes on from LNAC01000022.1 coordinate 632,835, forward strand.
GCCATCTGGACCGTGTAGCTACTGGGGCTCCCCACGGGGAGTTGGAGACAGGCCCAGACCACCAGCCTCCTCTGAAAGCCGCGCACCCCCACAGCTGCGTTGGCCAGGACCAGTCCCATGGGCCAGAGGCGGATTACTGCCGCCAGGAGGCTGGTCTGTGTCTGTGGCAGCAGGAAGGAGCCCGTGGGAAGAGGAACTTGAGACAAGTGTTTTTCTTCCATACCATCCAGTTCTTTTGAAGCAAGGAAGGCCATTCCAATCTTAAAAAAAAGAATGCCACTTTATAGCTTTCAATTCATTAGCTCTTAATGGAAACCAACTCTCTGATAGCTTAACAAGGTGACCTGAAGGGGACCAGGCTGTTGAACAGCTGGATGCCTCCAACTAGATGGGCGCCCTGTGGCCGAACTTATTTGTGTCCAAGGCACCATGTGCAGGCCTTACATATGCTACTTTAAAAATAACAGCCTTGAGAGCTAATTGATACACCATAAAATTCACCCCCTTTAAAGTGTAGAATTCCATGGTTTTTAGTATCTGCCCAGAGTTGCTGATGGGACCCTTTCTGCACCCCAGGCGCCCTGTGGGACAGGTGGTGTGGCGTGCCGTGCGGGGCCAGCGCTCTACCCCAGGGCTGCCGGGTGCTGCCGGCCACCACCCGTCCTGCCCGCGGGAGTCCGATACTCACTCTCCACCTCCGCCACGCGCGCTTGATGACCGTGGCGGCTGCGTGCAGTCTCCGCACATGTTTCCGAGCTAACCAGGAACGGATGGCTGGAGGGTTTGCCCAGAAACAAAGTAAATGAAACGTTTGTTAGAACTCTGTGTAGCCTGGCCCTGCAGTCACACCCCAGCTGTTGTGGAAGTTTGGAATCGGCGCCTACAGGAGGGAACGCAAGCCCACACGGAAGCCAACCTGGCTCTGAAAGGCCCCTCGGAGCCCCAGGCTGGGACAGACCTCGGGTGCAAGGGCAGCTGGGAGCAGGCTCGCCTCCCCCCTCAGGCACTGTCCCGGGCAGTGCCAAGGAAACAAGGGGGAAAGCCTCAGCTCAAGTTGCTTACTGGCCTTATGAATTCATAAATGGAGACCCCACCGGGCACCCACCCATGACGACAGACTGATGGTGTGGCAATTTTCATTTCCTTTTTCACTTTTAGCATTTTCTCGTTCTTTTACATTCAGAAAAGGGGCTATTCCATCAATATTAATATGTTTGGATTCTAGAAAGCTAAAGTTTAAAGATGGATCCAAATCCTGTTATCTGACCCATGCAGAAAGTTGTATAGTTTCCTTACACAATTTTTCTGGGTCTGTACACACAGAAACAGCCCCGTGGAAGGTATCATTGCCCTTGACGTGCAGTCTGGCATCCTAACTGAACATCATGTTGGAAGTGGTTTTCCATTAAATTTAAAATATTCTTCAAAAAGATTACATCATAAGGTTGGTCCATAATATAGCCATGACTTTACCAGGGTCAGCTATGTGGGTGGTTTCTAGTATTTTCAAAATGAAACTGCTGTGAACATGGTTCCTATGTCTCTTCCTTTGATAAACCCAATCTTCTTAAACCCATTACAAGTCCTGGACCCAACACAGAATGATTTGTCATAGAAGCAAAGGAAGGTGGCATAAGCTGCTCTCTAGGTCTGGGAAAGGGGAATTAAAGGCAAATTTTTAGCCTCTGCTGCCTACAGAGCACCCTTATTTGTGGTGCAACTTGGTTTCCACTGAACTGGGGAGATACTCTGGATGAGGTGGATTGGAATTCAAATCCCAGTGCACCACAGGGTCGTGCCGTGCCGTGCACGCGCTGAGGCTGGGACATAGCCTTGGCATGTGGGGTCTGGACGCAGGCCCCGAGCCTGTGCGCCCCCTACCTGCCTGGATGAGCACAGCTGCCCGCCTCTGCCTCTCCTGCTTGCGATGCCAATGTCGCCTCCAGCTGTCTTGGATGCGGCGGGCACACTGCTCCAGCACCTGGGCACGTCCGTGTTCCAGAAGCTCCAGCTGGGAGAAGGGGTATCCGCTGAGGGCCTCAGCCTCCTCCCACTGCCCCGACGTGGTCCCAGACCCTGTCATGCCGAGGACAGCACGTGGCTGGCTTTGGAGAACTTCCCTCCTCACCACAAACCAGCTTACCGTGGAGTCCGTCATGAACACCTTGGTCCTGCCACAGTGAACTGGGGCTGCTGTGGCCTCAGCGGGGTCCCCAAGTCTGGCTGCTTCCTGAGTCAGAGCTGGAAGAGCGTGGAGGATGTCTTGGAGGAGAGCTTGCAGTGTGGCCGCCTCGGTGCACAGAGACCATTCTGTGGGATGGGAGACAGCCCATTAGCTCTTGGTCCTCCACACACTTCCTCGGACTTAAGAAACCGGTTCTGGTCTCCCCAGGACTCCACAAGCTTCTCTGGTGCTGTTCTTGCCTCTAACCACTTCTAGTCTTCTGAGGAATGCAGGAATCCCCACTTGTGGCGGGGCCCTGGGCTGGCCTGCATTCCATTCCCTCCATTCCCGTGGGGCCCCTGGGCAGCTGGCAAAGGGTGCTTGGTGCCTGGACCCCCACGTGAAAACCCAGGCTCCTCCGTCAGCATGTGTCCCAAGGCCCCAAACATGCGGGGCTCCGTCGTCAGCATGTGTCCCAAGGCCCCAAACATGCGGGGCTCCTCCGTCAGCATGTGTCCCAAGGCCCCAAACATGCGGGGCTCCGCCGTCAGCATGTGTCCCAAGGCCCCAAACATGTGGGGCTCCTCCGTCAGCATGTGTCCCAAGGCCCCAAACATGCGGGGCTCCTCCGTCAGCATGTGTCCCAAGGCCCCAAACATGCGGAGGGCCGAGCAGGGCAGCTGGGCCGCTCCCTCTGCCCGACCCCTCAACTCCCGGCCACGTGAGAAAAGGGAGAACAAATCCCAGTCCCAGGGAGGCCCAGCAGGTGCCCCCGCCTGCCCTCCCGCAGGGCTGGCTCCTGTGGAGGATTTACCTGAGGGCTCTGACCACCTTTTCCTGCCCAGTGCCTCTCTGAAGACAGAAGCTGCCAAAGAAGACGCCGCAGACGAGAAACCGCAAAATCAACCAGGGGCGAAGGGGGCTTTGGGCACGAGACACAGAGCAGTAGAGAAGATCATGAAGAGAGGGGAAGGAAAGAAGCGGGGGAAAAGAGTGAAAGGCAAGTGCCAAAACTGTGCCTGAGAGAGGAGGGAAAGCAGAACTGTCCCAGGTCTGCCAGGCCCCGGGCAGGGCTGTGTGAGGGGAGCCGATGCTGCTGGGCTGGGGTCCTGCTGGGCAGGGGCCTCCCACTCCGTCCTTGGCCTCTTCTTCCTCCATCTATGTGGGGGGCTTACCCTACATGCTGACAACCCCCAAACTGGGGCCACATGCCAGACCCTTCCCTTGACGTTAGAGCTTGCCCGACGCCTTGCGGACATCTCCATGGGATGACTCCAGGCACCTGGAGCTCAAGTCAGCCTGTGGGACTCAGAAGCTCCCGCAAACCTCTCTTCCCCACTGTCCAGGCACAGTCTGACCAGTTCCTTCCCAACACTGCCCATTGTGCCCACACCTCTAGCTTGACTCTGGCCAACATTAATAGCCTCATTCCCATGGCCTGCCACAGGGGCCCCACAATGGTCTCCAGAAAGCACGAGGCTGACATCACTCCCTTCCTTCTCCGAGGTGCCTCCATCTACCCAGAGAATAAAGCTTGGCTTCTGTGACATTGCCTATCACCCCAGTCTCACCTCCAACTGTTCTCTGCCCTTACGGGCAAGCAACTCTGCCCTGGAATTCCTCACACAGTGTTGTCTCCTGCATGCAGCCCTCCATTCAGTGACCTGTCATGTGGAATGGTCTTCACCTGGCCAATGCCATCTTCCTCACTTTTTCCAGGAAGCTTTCCCTGATTCACAACTCCCCAAGCACTACCCACGGCATTCTGTTCCCAGCTCTGCCTTTCCACTTTACCCACTGTTTGTCTTCTTTTAGCCTGTTTCCCCTGCTGAGCCAGGAACCAAGAACCACGAGGGCAGGGCTGTGTTCTACTCTGCTCTGAAAGCCCAGCCCCAACCCTGAAATGGCTCAGGACAGGCGTCCAGTCAACCGTTGCTGAACACACGACTAGCCCCACTCTACCTGAGCGGCCTTCAGCAGGAGGTGGGTTGTGGGGGCCAGAGGATGTGCGAGCACGGAGTCTTCCCAGTAATTCGTATCGTTCCACGAAGTTCCGGTGAGGGATCCTGGAAGCCGGGGGAGGCAGAAGAAATGAAGTGACTTCATCTGTGAGCCAGGCACAGAGCGTGGGGCCAACAGGAGTTCCTTGATTTAAGCTACTCAGCAGCAGAGCGAGGCGCTGCCCTGACTGTGCCCACGATGAACGGATGAGGTGGTGGTGCTAGAGGGACGACTGTGGTCATTCACGGAAGCCAGCAGAGACCATCTTAAACTGGGTCTGCTCTCCCTGCCACCTTGACCTACCCAAACAAAGCTGCTCGCTCTTTTCGTAGGGGATCTGCAGCCGGCCTCCTGCCAAAGGGGCTTGTAGGCGTCTCCCTAGTTGGATGGCTGCCGCCGTGTATGCGTCAGCCACACCTGTCGCTTCGGACCCCCAGCCTCCCTTGCTTCCTCCTGATTTCTCTCTCCCCTTCACTGCAACACTTCAACAGTTGGTGACACCTTGTAGCTACCTCTGCCTCCTCCTCCTGACGCTGGCCTCTGTCCCCAACACTGTTCCCGGGTGCTCCTTGCCGCAGCCACTAGCAACACGCCACCAAATCCAGTGGTTAGTGCTCTGACTGGCCTCTGGGAGGTGCCCAGCTGACCCCCGTCCTCGTACAGTTCTCTCAGCCCCAAGTCCCCCATTAGCCTGGCTTCCTCTGTCACCCACAACTCCTGCCAAGTTGCTGCTGCTGGTTTCTTGTCACCTACCCTCTCTCTAAATATGAATGCTCCTCAGGGAACAGCTTCAGAGCACTTCTCTCTCCCCACCGTGATTTCCACCTTGCTCATGAGGACAGAGCCTCACGTACTCCCCAGTTCCCAAAGCTCTGGGCCCCGAGCCTGTCTTACAGCCGCTGCAAACCTGACGGGATCATGTTCCTGACTCCCCTCCCATCCCACCTCCAGTCCTTGCCTTCCTCAGACATCCCACCTCAGGGAACTGTCTCCTGATGCATCCATTAGCCTCAGATGGAAGCCAGGAAGTTTCCTGTGTCACCTGGAAGCTGACTGCTCCCCTGCCCACTCCCCATGGTCAACCAATGCAGTCCTGTCTCTATCGCAAGCCATACTCCAATTTCACCCATTTTCATGGCTGCCCCTCTCATCTGGGTCACCATCTCGCCTGCACACTGGCAACAGCCTTCTCAGCATGTCCCTTCTCTCCTGCCCCTATGTCCAGCCTCCACACAGCAGCCACAGAACGTGAACGCAGGCACAGCACTCTCCCCGCACAATGTCCAGTGGCTTCCGGGCCCTGTGGACAAACTGCCAAGTCCTGTGGGGCCTGTGGGGCCCTTCTCCCCCAGGTGTCTATGCTCCCGTCACTTTAGCATCTTAGTTCCTAAACTGGGAGATTTGTGCTTGCTGTTTCCTCTCCCAAACCCTTCCTTAACAGAGGCCTGAGCTGATTTCAGGCCTCCCTCACCAGCCCAAAGATCCTCTTCCCTCATTAGTCTACCAAGTAGCACTTTTTGTTTCTTTCCTAGCACTGATTAACTTTATGCTTCTTGTGCGTGTTCCCATAGGAATGGATGCCCCAAGAGGAAGAGGCTCACCTTCCTCATTCACTGATACTAGAAACAGTGCCTGGTACAAAACAGTACACCGAAAGTGAATGGATAAACAAATGAGTGAAGCCTCTCGAGTTCCCGGTTGACTTCTGCAGACCTATTGCTTTCTCTTCACCTCCACCTCCTGCTCTGGGCTGGGCAGCTCTTGTCATGCCTGAGTCCCAAGCTCCGCCCCAGCACCGGCCCTGCCCCGTGCAGGGCTCGGCCCACTCACCGGATGGGGAAGCCAGCAGCACTGATGTGGATGGTCTCCACGAGGCCACAGGCCTCCAGCTGGCTCAGGACCTGCAAGGGTGGAGACGGGGTGGGCACCTGTGGCACAGGGCCAGCAGGTCAGAAATACCACTGCTTCTGCCCTCTCTTCGAGGCCTTACCGTGGCCTTGGTCTTGGTCAGTATGAACCTGCAGGCTATCCAGAGGCATGGCTGACAGGGGTCTACTCCTTGGGACCTCAAGAAAATCTCCCTGCTAGAAAGGCTCCTGGTGGCCCCAGGTCCCCTTACTGGATGCCAGGCTTCTGGTGCTGCTTTTGTCTCAGCCCCCCAGGTAGCGTAGAGGCTCTGCCTCACCATGCAGCCCAACCCAATTTGTTCTCTCTTTATTTTATACTCTGTGGGCAGTAGAGTAAATCGCAGCTGAGAAGGAGGGGAGTTTATATTGTAAAAGTTCTTCGGGACCTGAAGGGAGATCCTGGCCTTCGATCCTAGCCCACTTGGCTGTGAGACACCCTCCAGCACTGTGCAGCCCTCAAACCTCATCTACATCTCAGAGCTCCGTACCCTGAACAAGAGGCAGCTGCTGGCCACCAACTGCGTTTGTGCAAATCAGAAAAAACTTGACCTCTGGTCAGAAATGGCTGCACTGTGCAGGACTATAAGGCGACACAGGCTTTCAGCAAATCACAAAAGCCACCTGTCCCTTGGGGCAGCTTTGGTCTCAGCAGGGCACACGGCTGGCGAACAGAGCATCAGATGCAGTGGAGATGTCTTGGTTAGCTCACTGTGCTGTGCACAGACCACAAAACCACACGTGCCCGTGCTGCATGTGAGATGCGCTTTGGTCACTCCATTTGGAGGGTAAGTTCTGCCTTTCATCCCTTCAGGGCCTTGGGCAGACAGAGCTCCCTGCAAAGCAGCTCTGGCCCCATGAATTACCTCCTCCTGGAGAAAGCTGTGCGCCTGGCCCTGGCTGTTGGGCTTGATGCAGCGAATGTAGTGGGGCGTGGTGCTATGCAGAACCTGCAAAAGCTGCTCCAGGGAGGCCTGCAGGGGGGAGACCGTGGGGTCAGGCAGACTGGGGTTGCCGGTGTGCATGGGCTGGGCCCTGGTTAGTGACTGCCTCCAACACCCCTGGTGGTCCTCACAGCCCTGAGAAGGGGATGCTCCTGGGCCCTGGGATGATTATGGGAGGTGCTCATGGAGTCCAAGCACCCTCCTGGCCTGACCTCCCACTGCTCCTCACCCCCGCCTCCAGGCACCTTCCTGACCTGTGATCCTGCACCTGGTTGGTCTCTGCTCCCCTCCCCCGACCCTTACTGGTGCAATCTTCCTAGAAGAGCACAATCTCAGAAGCCACTACCATTCATTCAGGCAACAGTTGTTCTCATTAAGCCCATCCTGTGTGCTGGAGAAGCTGTGCTGGGGCAATGGCACGGTCAGTCTGCGGCTCAGAGCCCAGAGTCTGACAGGCTACATGGACACGGGGTGGGCCCCCCTCAGTGGCATTTTTGAGGCTAGGCAGGAAACTGCCAACAAAATCTGGGCTCCACAAGGTGCTTCCTCTCGGAGGTAAAGATCCTTGTAGGAGGAGAAGGAATCAACTAGGACAAGGCGAGTGGAGGGTGGGAGTGTGGGGGGAGTGGCAGGGGAAGGGGCATCCCAGGAAGAGGGAGCAGAATGTGCAAGGGCTGAGATGGGGCAGAAAGCAAAAGGTCCTGGAGGAGGTGGCCAACCTGCTAGCCAAGGACAGCTGGAGCAGCAAGCTGGAGAAGTGGGAAGGGACCGGGGCACAGAGGTTCAGGTAACTATTGCTCGTCCATGACCGCCCTATCAGCAGTGGGTGAGAGGGCCTCACTGTGACACCCACAAGCCCCTAGGCTCCCAATCATGTCAATTATATGTCTCTTTGTCAGTTTCCTGTCTCGGTCTTCCCCGTGAGACTACCAACTCCACGTGGACTGGGACCACGTCTCCTTGACTCGTCAGTGCTCCCCAGCACACAGTACCAACCCTGGGAGGTGCTCGGTAAATATCTGAGATTGATGAGTGAACTAAGGACATCATATCGGCACCCCCACACCCACCTTGAACTTGGACACCACAGTCAACACAGAGGCTCTGCTCTGGCTAGAGGGCTCCTCCTGGGCCTTTTCTTCAGGGTCAGCAGGAAACAGCACCTTGAGTAGGGGGTCCTGGGATTGCTGCAGGATCCTGGTCAGCTCAGGGGGGACAGGGTCCTATTGGAAAAGGGTAAGGGCAGCAGGTAAGGGCAGGTGGTGTGCTACCTGTCCGCAGGTGTGCTAATCCTGCTCACCAGAGCCCCAGATGGCTTCATGGAAGCCCAACTGTGACAGGAGTTATTTCTGGGTAGCTCATGCCCGATTATCAGGGACCTCAGGCAGGTAGGCCCAAAAGATGACTTTGGATTCTGGGAGGATGTTCAGGAGAAATAGTATGTGTGACTGGAAACTTGCATGTATGTGCAGCAATGACTCCACACCTCACCTTGTTCTTCTCCACCAGGCCTGCAGTGTGGTACTGCACCGGCCCCGCGTAATGCAGCACGACAAAGCTGGGCTCCCGGCTGAGCCTGTTGTGGCCCAGGCGGGGGCTGCCCGCCAGCGCTCTCTCGATGCGTGTCTGCAGCTGGGCTGCACTGCTTGGCCGATTAAGGCGGCATTCCTGTGTGGGATGGGATGGGCGGTCAGCCACAAACATGAGATGGGCTCGCCACAACCCTCACAGTTCCCTCGCCCTATGGCCCCCCCAACAGCAGAGTTGTCCCACAGGCATCACAGTGACTCTGAGAGGGAAGGAACAAAGGGATTAGCAAACCCATTTGGCAGATGGGAAGACAGAGGCACAGAGCAGTACAGTTTAGTCTCCAAGGACCCAGAAAGGCCCCACTCTGGTGCTCCACACACTAGCTGACACCACCTCATTTATGAGAGAGCAGATGCTGATGGGGCTCCCCTCGATGAGATCCAAGCAGGTCTGGTTGTCCCGGTAGTTGACAAATGACCACTCCAGACCCTCGACTGCATATTCCTCCTAGGGGACAAAGGTGGCAGGAGAAGGCAACTGTGATCTGAGGCCCAGATGGCTCATCCACTGCTGGCCTCAATACCACAGCATATTCCAGAATGGCATCAAAGAAGGAACAAAAGGCTCCTGGTAAACTCCCGGAAGGAGCACTCCACCCCTCACCTGTTGAGCCCTCAGGTAGTGAGCCACAAAGTGCTGCTGCAGCTTCTCATTGGCGTAGTTGATGCACAACTGTTCCAGGCTGTTGTTGGGAAAGGACTCAAACCCGTACACATCCAGCAGGCCTGAGAGGATGAAGGAGCGCCCATGGTGCTGCTGCAGGGGCCGGGGCGGAGGTGTTGGGGGAACTATAGGAGCCTGGGGCAAAGCCGCACACTTGGCAGCCTGGAGATGGAGCAGAATGAGCATGACACCCAGAAGTGGGCACAGCAGACACCCCGCCTTGGGGTGGGGCCCATCTCTATTTCATGGCCCCTCAGAATTGAGAGCAGGAAAAAAGGCTGAATGAGGATTGAAGGGCGGCCTAGAGATCATTTTCTCTGTCCAATCTAGTTTGGAGGGCCTTGATCTCACCACGCCAGTTGGTATCTAGAATTCCACTGTCCCTTGAGCAAACTTCCCATCTTTGAGCTTGACCTCCTCCTCTCCCCGACTGTCCTACCCCGGTTCCAACTATGTTAGCACGTTCCCCAAATCCCCTCTAATCTAGCTTTCTTGCCTCTCCTCCTACTGCTCTACTGAGACTGACCTGGGTCTCAGCAGAGGCACGGGGGGGGGGGGGCCCCCTGCCTGGAGAGCTACCAATGGGTCAGATGTGGGCACCAAGAGCACAGAGCCATCTTGCCCAGATGTTGGTGGATGAGGAGAAGGGGATGCAGAGAAGGGAAGAGAGCTGTCTGGAGTCGCACAGTGGACTCAATGGTTCTTTTTCTGAAGGAGTGCTCCCGGAAGGGTGAGCCCCTGCTACCTATGAAAGTGGTCCAGGAGTCAGGGTCTGCACAGATGCTGCTATTGATCCCGGATACGAGCCAGTCAAACAGCCTGTTGGGGTGGGGGTGGAGGGAGAGAGGACTCTGGTGAGAGGTCAGGTGAGCCTGAGGGGCGACAAGACTGCTCCTCCAGCCAGGGTGCCACGCTCCGAAGGGCCTGTATCCCAAACCTGACAGGCCAAAGGGTCAAACCCTCTATTCCGGGTCCCTGCCCATCCTGTCTGGTCCTACCACAAATGCAGACTATGGTCGTGCCTGTTCCTAGGTACACAGAAACCTGTCCTGCCAGCATGCTGAACACAGGACAAGACCCTGGGGCTAGATAGGGAGGGGGTCCCCTGTCAGTCTCTTGGCCAGACACCCAGCTGGTGTCTTGACTAGAAGGGAAGGGGCTAATGGGCGGGCCTGCATGAGGCTTACAAAGAACCAAGTTCATTAGACTCCCCTGAAAAACTAGACTTGTGGTGCCTCGAGCTCAAGACCCTGCCACATCCGCCCACGGCATCCTGCACAAGTGGGCCCCAAGTCACCTGAGGCCAAGTGGCATCCTGCACTCTGGACCATCCCCTCTGGCCCCCAAGAAGACAAGGCAGTCACTGTCCTGGGGACATGTTCAGCACTATGTACGGTACATTTAAGGAGTCTCTTTCTTACAATATTTGTTAAAGTGACTGCTCTGCAATTTACTGCAATCCAGTCTCTGGTTTCTATTTTTGCCTCAGGGGCTTCAAGTACCCATCTGAGGTACTAAACACAAATGACCTGGTGATACAGTGACCCGATGTTCATCCTGTATAAAATGTTCTATTTTGCAAAGGCTCACTCTGTCTGTGGTCGTCATATTTATCCTATTTGCTCATGTTGCAGTGACTTGACATGAAGGCTTTAAAAGTCTTAGGCCTGAAATCAGCTTTGGGGCAGCGGGAATGAAGTCTCTTGCTGAACTGGGGTCTGTATGAGCCCAGCTGCCTTGGGCCATTTTCATCTCAGTGGATCTTACTCCCCCAGTAATGCCTCTCGGGAAGTTCACGAAAGCAGGGGGACCCTCCCTCCCCAGGGCCCAAATTCCCAAAAGCACACACATACATTCTGTCCCATAGTTTTGGAGGATTCCGGGCCCTTGACACCTTAACTTGGTACCCTGAACCTTCTCAGAAGCCAGGGTGAGAAATCACACTTAACCGCATGGCCAAAGGGTGGAGATGCCCAAATAACCAACCAGGAAAAGGCCAGGACCCCCATCTTCACCATGTTCTGGGCTTGCACTTGCTGCACACTGTGCTGTGTGAGACTGTGGGCCACACTCTGGCTCCACCATCTGTCACTCTTCCCAGGTAACATAAAGACATGAAATGCAAGGAGGGCACATGGAGACAAGAGGAGCCGATTCACCCATAGGTCTAAGCCTGGAACTGTGACGGCCCCAGATCGCCCTTGTGGCCTGCTCTGCCAGTGGAGAGCCAGGCAGGTTTTCCTCACCCACTGCCAAGGGCGAGGCAGGCTCCTATGCTTCAATAATGAGCTGAATCTAGCCCAGACGGTGGCAACTTCCTCATGCAGAGGACACTGGAATTAAGGTCAAAGGCCTTGCTCGGGGAAAACCCAGGAGCCACTCCCTGCTGTCCCCAAGGGTCTGGGAAGCAGGGAGAAGGATGCATCTGCTTTATCTGGAAGGCTTCACCATGGGCCTGATGGTGTCTGGTCCAACTCTAGACAGGCGGAGAACCTGGAAGGAGGGTAGGGCCCCGAGTGCTCACCGTGCATAGACTAGTTTGGCCACACAATCTCTGCGGGTGTCACACTCGGCTTGGGAGCAAGGCTTCCGGAACACCTGCTGCTGCCTGCCTGCCCTGATGGTTCTGATCTGCAGTGACTCCAGCAGTGGGTCTTCTGGAAGCTGCAGCAGTGAGGCTGATGTCCTGAGACAGCCTGAGAGGGACAAATCACCCTCCATCCAAACAGCCCTCCTCACAGACCATGTGGAGTCATCACAGTGGAACCACGACCCACCCAACCAGAATTAACCTAGGTTCAGGTGAGTGAGACCGCCCCGCACACCCCCCCCAACACCCCGCAAAGCGACCGCAGCCTGAGCCCCAGGTCCCTGCCCTGTCCTCACACTCGGCGTCGGCCGTCAGTTGGCAGGGCTGGGCTTCGTCCTCAGAGTGGGCAAAGCGGACGTTGCCGAGGTGCAGCAGTCCGGCCAGTACCTGAGCGGGTAGGAGAGGACACGGTGTGAGCTCTCTCTCCGGGGCTCGAGCCTCGCCCGGGAAGGGCCCGTCTCCTGCTGAATAGAGTCCCGGTAACAGGATAAGAAGAGAAGCTCCTGACCGAAGCCCCCTGACAAGAGACCCTGCCGGGCATAATTCTGTATGAGTTACAGGCATCACCTCGTTTAATCTTTTCAACAATCAATGAGGAATGTGCTGTGATGATGCCCATGACAGAGGTGACAAAGGGAGAAGTTCAATCATACAGGGGTCCTGGCTGGCTCAGTGGAGCATGTGACTTTCCATCTCAGGTCGTGAGTTAGAGTCCCACAGTGGGTGTAGAGATTACTTAAAAAAACAAAATAAAATCTTTAAATCACAAGCCCGCAAGCCACAGACTTGGTAAACAACAAAGACAGGATAAGAACCCAGGCAGTCTGACTTCAGATGCCTTCCAGGGCCAGCCAGTGGGGCTCCTAAGTCACCCACTGTCCGTTCCTGTGCCTGCCCTTCTCTGGGAGCAGACTGTGAGAACACCAGTGTTACTTGTGCGTCAGGCTCACGTGTGTGTGGCCAGTGGTGGTTTGGCACTGGCCCCCTCTGGCCTTTCCTCAGCATGGTGGGGCTTCTGACAGCTCAGCCTGGGGTAGAATCTGGGACTTTGGTCTAGAGTGGGCTCTGTGTCCCAGTCCACACTGTGCAGTGGACTGTGCACTCACTGATTCACATGCATGAGTCCCCAGGGGCTACAGAGGAGAGACTCAAGTCCAGCAACTTGGAAACCCTCAGACCGTTACTGGGGGAGCAGGGCCTCTCCTACCATCCCTGTCTGGTCCCAGGCAGGGGGTCTCTACACGCTACCAGGGTTCAGGCCACAGTCTACCTTGGGAGAAGACCGCTGTGCCCAGTGGGCAAAGGGTCATGATACTGCAAGGCCAACACTGCTGTCCAGAACCCTAGTGTTGTCCACTTGGCCTGGCTTGTCCCCACGTGCTGTCCCTCTGGCCAAGCTCTGGCCTCATGGTGTCTATACTGGCAGCGACCCTCTCCCTGCCCGAGCAGCCCCCATCCAGAGGCAGAGGTCACTTTCCACTACACTGCCATCTCCCCACAGAGGCTTCCCTGTGGCTGCTGCCAGCTTATATGTCCCCCCTGTGCTCTGAGGGGTGAGAAGTGAGGCCAGTCGTGGGATGACAGGGGCCCAGCTCCCCTGAGGCAGCATTCTGTTTGACAGGAGGGGGAAGTGGGAAGTCGGACTTACTACGTCTGCTACAAACTGTCAGTGATGTCTGACCCAGGGAGGTCACTTTACCTCTCTAGTTTTCTCAAGCATAAAAATGGGAAAAATCTCCATATTCATAGGACTGTTGAAAAAACCAAGTGGACTAAGAGGTATGAACATGATCTTAAAGTCTGAATATACTAGACAAAGCTGTGATAGCATTACTTCTCTATTCTATATTCTGATCACTGAGGTAGTAACTGACCCAGGCACCTCGCCCTCCCCCTGCCAAGCCCCCAACCAGTATGTTAGGTTTTAACCACTGCACTGCATACTCAATCACTGTCCTCTATGCCCTGTCCAGGCTCAGTGGCGCAGATGGTAATTGACTCCTTAGAGGCTGCACAGTGGGGCTTCAAGTTCTAGATCTTCAGAGTTCAGAGAAGGGACCTATGAAAGGGGATGCCCATCCATCACCTCTGCCAAACGTAAGGTATGCCTTTTCTTCTAACCTGAAAGATGTTGTTCTGAGTGGGGGTGTCGATGCCCAAATGAAGCATGGCCTCTCTGGTCACCTCGAAACAATCCTCTGAAAAGGAATCCAAGTCATAGTCCAGGGTCAGGACCAGAGGTCAGCAGGGGCATCGAGGGATGAAGAAGGCAGGTCCTGTGCAGAGGGTGAGTGGGTACTGATGGGCCAGCCCAGGGTGCTGAACAAGGCTCCCCCTACCTTCCAAGGTCCGCTCTGGGTTGGGCAGCCAAAAGAAGGCTGCTCCCTCGGGGAGGTGCCACTGGAGCCTCTCATCCGTGCTGGCTCCTTTACAGATCTGTGGGGAAGGGTGGGCGGGCAGCCGAGGGGAGGGTGTGAGGAAGCCCAGGCCTACACAAGCCTGGGGTTGCCACGAGAGGAGAAATGTTTTGGTATCACAAGGCTGAGAGGTGACAGAGCCAAGGCCCTGAGCCCAGGGCAGGCCCAGGGGCAAAAGCCGCAGCAACAGTTCTGAATGTCTCCAACCCGATGCAAAAAAAGCCCACTGAGGAAAGCACAACTCCTGTCTGGGGAGCCCCAGGTCCCATCTGAACAGGGAGACATCCTATCCAGGCTCTGGGGGACCCCAAGTCTGATGGGAGACACATCAGACACAGCTCAAGGGAAGCCCTCACTCTGTTGGAGACAGTTGCCATTCTAAGAGTCCTCAGTCTGAGGAGGAGGACCCAGTCCCAGTCTCAAGGACATTTTGGTCTGACATAGAAAGCAAATACATCTCCATGTCAAAACCATTCTGGCAGCCAAGGTCTCGCGCAAGGCAGAAGAGTCGCATAAAGTCTGCAGGAATAAGTGGCAGCATCGATGAAAGTGGCAGGACAGGGCTGGAGCATGGGGGGGGGGTGGCGTTTGGAGGCTCAGACCCATCTCTACCCTACATCTGGGCAGCTGCAGGCCCAGCTGGACACAAACCTGGTAGAAGATGTGGAAGTTCCTCTCATTGGAGGCCTGATAGGCCACTCGCGTTTTCTCCAGGAGGTACGTCTGGACTGCAGCTCCAGTCATCTGCTGGGCCCTGGGCACAAGCAGGTAGCCTTTTATAAAGGACTTCCTGTCTGCCAGAATGCAATCTAGCCACTCCCCCCAAAGCTCTTCCACTTAGTCAAAGTGGGTCTTGAGGACTAGGGACCACTCGGCAGGTCCCTGGGTGGTCTAGAACATTCCCGTGACCAGCTCTGGTGGACAGGGCCAAGCCCTCTAGATACCGTTTTGTCTCAACTCAAGGTAGGAACAAAAGCCCCAGCTTCAAGCTCAGGGATGCAGTCCAAAGAGGTGGTAGTTTAACTAGAAGCCCCTGAACCAGGGTAGAAGCCAGGACAAACTCACAGGCTGTGATAAGCACAATGCCTCAGGGTCTCTAAGGCTGAAGTAGCTAGAATTCTCCAGGTTCAAAGATCACCCCCAGGTTCATTTATTCCACAAACATTACATGCCAGGAGGAACAGAGTCTGCCCAGGGGAGTAGCCCAGGCTGGAAGCCACCCCAGCCACTTTCAGACTCCCCATCCCCGTCCTCCCCTCAGCCAGAGTGGCAGCGGCCATTACCTGTTCAGCTGGAGCTGGATGAACTTCCCAAAGCGACTGCTGTTGTTATTCCTCAGGGTGCACGCATTCCCTACAGATCACACCTAGGTTCATACCACTCCCCCATGTGACCGGGTTCTCGTGGGCCAGGGTGGGGGCACGTCTCTATCCTCAAGTCACCTAATAGCCCCTTTATGGGTTTCCATGTCACAGAGGACAGCACTAGGGAATGGGCACTCAGGCCTTAGCAAATGTGTTTCAGAAGGGTTAGAACTTCTTGGCAATGAATTGGAATGAGCAAGTCTAGGTGGTCAGGGACTGTCTTCTTTTAAGGGAAAGGGCCAAAACTTGTAAGTTATCATCACTGCTGAGTTAGACAACATCTCGGTACAACAGACTTCTCTCCACCCCACATCTGGGCAGCTGTAGACCCAGCAGGACACATCTAGGCTTGAGTCGCCACATGGACACTCACTGATGAGCATTCTTAGACAAGTCCCCTTCTTCTCGGAACCCCCAGAAAACTGTATGTAAGAGGATTTGAATGAGGTGAGCCACAAAGTCCTCTCTGGCACACAGTTACATCTGCCTAGGCCAGAGGAGGGAGTGACTCTAATGTAAGGATCCCAAGGGCACCTGGGAGGTTGTGGGTCCAAGGCAGTGAGTGAGTGATACTCTCATCTTCCAACTCCCAGAGATGGACTCAAAGCACTATCCCTCTCCCTGGGAGGTGGCAAATTCTGGAGGAAACAGAATCGAGATATTGTGCAGAGGACACCAAACTCACCAAAAGCTTCCATGACAGGGTTGGAGTTCAAGATTCGCTGCTCAATCCTCTCTGCAATCATGTGGCTCTCCTGGGATGTGGGTGAGGCAGCCACCACAGCGTAGAACTTCATCAGACAGCGGGACGTCCACGTCTGCAGCAGAAACAGCCCCACGGGAGTCATGTCCATGTTCCCTCCCACCGTACCTCAGAATATGGGGTCCACCAGAGCCCTCTTCTCCACCAGGCATGGTGCTGACCAAATGGGGAAATGCTCACTTCTGCTGCTCCTAGTTCCAGAGGATACCTTTAAGAAATGAAGCAAGCTGGGATAGAGAAGGGACAACCCACCTTGACCTGGGCAGGCTACTCAGTGTCTCTGAGGGCTCACAGCTAATACTGACTACTCTGTGATAGGCACTGAACTAATGAGGATGCTTTCTGTGCATTTTCTTTTAAAGATTTTATTTATTTATTTGACAGAAGGACACAGTGAGAGAGAGAACACAGGCAGAGGGGAGCTAGAAAGGAAGAAGCAGGCTCCACTGAGCAGGGAGCCCCACACGGGGCTCAATCCCAGGACCCAGGGATCATGACCTGAGCCGAAGGCAGATGCTTAACGACTGAGCCACCCACCCAGGTGCACCTCTGCGCATTTTTTTACTAAACCTAACAATGCAGGATATACCCGTTTTTAAAATGAAACTGAGGCAAAGAAAGATTTTTAATTTTACTGAAGATCACACATCTAGTAAATGAGAGTTCTGATTTATAGGCAGGCCATCTAATTAGGAAACTCACTTGCTTTTATCAGCTGAAATGTGTCACATTTTCACTTCCAATTGTTTGTTGCTAGGACATGGAAATACAATAGATTTTTATATATTGACTTTGTATCCTGTTACTTTGCTCAATTCTATATACCTCACAACTTTTTAGTTGTAGTAAATTTATGTAAATTCTTTTAGATCTTTCTACGAGGTGGGAGATGTTCCCTTCTATTTTCTGAAAGACTTTGTGCAGAACTGGTAACATTTCCTCCTTAAACGCTTGGTCGAATTCACAAGTAAAGCCACATGGGCCTGGAGCTATCTTTGTGGCTAGGTTTATTATTATGACTTCAGCATCTTTCATAGCAAAAGGCCTATGTATTTCTTCTTGTGTGAGCTCCAGCAGTTTGGGTCTTCCAAAAGA
Organism: Ailurus styani; assembly: GCA_002007465.1. Classification (NCBI taxonomy): domain Eukaryota; kingdom Metazoa; phylum Chordata; class Mammalia; order Carnivora; family Ailuridae; genus Ailurus; species Ailurus styani. The sequence goes on from LNAC01000022.1 coordinate 650,330, forward strand.
TTTCTCCATTTCATCTAAATTGTAGAATTTATTGGAATAAAGTTGTTTCTCTTACCAATCTGTAGGATCTATAGTGATGTCTATTCTTTTATTTCTGATACTGGTAATTTGTGAATTTTTCTCTTTTTAAAGTTTGGAATGTTATCAATTTATTAATCTTTTTAAAGAAATGGCCTTTGGCTTCATTTATTTTGTTATTTTTGTTTCCTATTTTATTGATTTTTCACTTTATTATTATTAACATATATTGGGCGCCTGGGTGGCTCAGTGGGTTAAAGCCTCTGCTTTCGGCTCAGGTCATGATCTCAGTGTCCTGGGATCAAAGCCCGCATCGGGCTCTCTGCTCAGCAGGGAGCCTGCTTCCTCCTCTCCCTGTCTCTCTGCCTACTTGTAATCTCTCTGTGTCAAATAAATTAAAAAAATCTTAAAAAAAAAAAACAACATATAATATATCCTTTGTTTCAGGGGTACAGGTCTGTGAATCATCAGTCTTACACAATTCACAGCACTCACCATAGCACATACCCTCCCCAATGTCCATAACCCAGCCACGCTATCCTCCCATTATTGTTTTTTTAATTTCTAGTTAGGTGACAGTTCAACATTGGTTTCAGGGGTAGAATTCAGCAGTTCATCATTTACATACAACATCCAGGGCTCATCATAACAAGTGCCCTCCTTAATTCCCCCCCCACCTCCCTCCCTCCATTAACCCTGTTTGTTCTCTACCTTCAAGAGTCTCTTATGGTTTGTTTCCCTCTCTTCTCTTCCCTCCTCCCATATGTTGTTTCTTAAATTCCACCTATGAGTGAAATCACATGGTATTTGTCTTTCTGGCTGACTTATTTTGCTTAGCATAATACACTCCAGCTCCATTCATATCGTTGCAAATGGTGAGATTTCATTCTTTTTGATGGCTGAGTATTCCATTATATCTATATACATCTATCTCACATTTTTTTTTTGAATTTAAAATTTAGGCAGTTAACATACAGTGCAGGGCTCCTGGGTGGCTCAGTGGGTTAAAGCCTCTGCCTTCGGCTCAGGCCATGGTCTCAGGGTCCTGGGATCGAGGCTCATATTGGGCTCCCTGCTGAGCAGGGAGCCTGCTTCCTCCTCTCTATGCCTGCCTCTCTGCCTACTTGTAATCTCTGTCAAATAAATAAATAAAATCTTAAAAAAAAAATACAGTGCAATACTGGTTTCTTTTATTTCCTTCTTTCTTATTTCGGGTTTATTCTTTTTTCTCCTAGTTGCTTAAGGTGGAAGTTCAGATTACTAATTTGAGTTCTTTATTCCTTCCTAATTAAGCGTTTAATGCTACAAATTTCCCTCTAAGCACTGCTATTTTTTTTATTAAAGATTTTATTTATTCATTTGCTAGAGAGATCACAATTTGATTTTATCAAATTCAATTCCACCAACTGTTGCTTCATGTATATTGAACTGAAACTGTACACATTTAGTATCATGTTCTCTTTTTTAAAGTTTAATTTTTTTAGTAATCTCTACACCCAATGTGGGGCTTGAACTCACAACCTCAAGAGTCATATTTTCTTTCCAACTGAGCCAGGTAGCTGCCCCTAAAATGTTCTTTGTTCTGTATTAATAAAACAGCTTCAGCTTTCCTTTGATTAATGTTAGAATGATGTATCTTTTACTGTTCTTTTACTATGAACTTACCTGTATAATTATAGGGGGTTTCTTGAAAACCTATAACTTGAGTCTTGCCTTTAAAAAAAAAAGGAAATCCAGAGGCCCCTGGGTGGCTCAGTTATTAAGCATCTGCCTTCGGCTCAGGTCATGATCCCAGGGTCCTGGGATCGAGCCCCACATCGGGCTTTCCACTCAGTGGGAAGCCTGCTTCTCCCTCTCCCACTTTCCCTGCTTGTGTTCCCTCTCTTGCTATGTCTCTCTCTGTCAAATAAATAAATAAAATCTTTAAAAAATAAAAATAAAAGAAATCCAATCTGATGTATTTTAATTGGAGTATTTAGTCTATATTCATTTAATGTAATAATCACTATGGTTGGGTTGAATCTACCATCTTATTTCTTTGTGATTTGTTTCACATGATCTTTGTTACTTTTTTTCTTTTATGGTTGAATTTAGTACTTTTATGATTCATTGTATCTCCACGGTAAATTGTTATTGTCCTTTGCCTTAGAGTGAATTATTTTTAAGATAGGGAGTTGAGGGGGAGGTGCAGAGACTCTTAAGCAAGCTCCATGCACAGTGTGGAGCCTGATGCAGGGCTCAATCTCAGAACCTTTGAGATCATGACCTGAGCTGAAACCAAGAGTCAGAGCCCTAACCAAGTCACCCAGGCCCCCCTAGAATGAATTATCTTTTAAAGATAAAACATAAGATATCACATCCCCAATGTTCTTTACTCCTTTGTATCAATCCAAATATTCACCTAGTTTCATATTCCTTTGGCCTAAAGAACTTCCTTTAATGTTTCTTGTAGTACAGGTCTATTGGCAATGAATTTCTTCAACTTTTGTCTGAACATCTTTATTTCACTTCCATGACTTTAAAAATTTTTTTAAAGTAATCTCCATGCTCAGTGTGGGGCTTGAACTCACAACCTGGAGATCAAGAGTTGTATGCTCCACTGACTAGCTAGCCGGGCATCCCTTGTTTTCATTTTTTTAGATATTTTGATATTTCTGCTCATAATAGAATTCTAGCTTGACAGATATTTTTTCCTTAAAAAACAACCCCCCCAAACTTTCTTTTTTATTAAGTAATCTCTATGCCCAATGTGGGGCTCAAACTCACAACCCTGAGATCAAGAGCTGCATGCTCTAACAACTGAGCCAGCCAGGAGCCCCAACAAGTTATTTTCTCTCAGCACTTTAAAGATGTTGCTATTACCTTTGGGCTTGCAGTGTTTTTGCTTGTTTGTTTTTGTTTTATAAGATTTATTTTATTTATTTTTTGAGATAGAGAGAGCAAAAGAGTGAGAGAGAAAGCAAGAGCAGGATGGGCAGAGGGAAGGAGAAAGAATCTAAAGCAGATTCTGTGTTGAGTGGGGAGCCTGATGCAGGGTTTGATCCCACAACCCTGACATCATGATCTGTACTGGAACCAAGAGTCAGATGTGCCACCCAGGCATCCCTGGGCTTGCAGGTTTTGAAAGATGCCCATTGTCACTCTTTGTTCCTCTTTCTATAGTATTTCTTTGTTTTTCTGGTTCCCATAAAAGTTTTCTCCTTATGTGTGGTTTTCAGCAATTTGTTTTCTTTGTATTCATCTGCTTTTGTTTTCTGAACTTCTTGGATCTGTGTTTGCCATCTTTTGTTCATTGTGTAAGGTATCACCTCCGACCCATGTGTTCTCTTTCTCCTGGGCACCAAGTACAACTATGGTAGACCATGGGATACTGTACCACAGCTCTCAGATGTGTTTCTCTTTGTATCTCAATCTGAATTATTTCTATTGATTTACTCTCAAATTCACTGATGTATTCATCTGCAAGTCTGGTCTGTTGATAAGTATGAAAGAATTATTCATTATACTTTTAATTTTTATCATTTTCATTTAACTTTTCAGAGTTTCCATATCTCTGCTAAAGAATCTTTTCTGGAGCCTGACAAGCTCATGGGAAAAGTTATGGAGATTCAGGGTCCTACATGTTTAAAAAGCTACCTACAGTAAGGCTCTCTGGTTGACAATCTTATCTATAAACACGAAGATTCTAATCAGTTGCTTAATGAAGCATTTAATGCCTTATTCTTAAATATGAACAGAAACTTAGTGATTATCAACTATTTGATAAAACCTCTTTCACATGAATGACAAATGTCAACAACAAATGAAGAAAAAGGAACTAGAAGGAAACAGTCAATTTAAGGAGAAGACAAATAAAAACCATGAAGTATCCTCAAAAATAAGATACTTATCTGTGAAATAAGACCAGAATGGTGGGGGCAATCGGGAATAATATTCAGAGAACAAGAGAGAACTCTTAGAATTAAACTTTTTTTTTTAAAGATTTTATTTATTTATTTGACACAGAGAGAGAGATTACAAGTAGGCAGAGAGGCAGGCAGAGAGAGGAGGAAGCAGGCTCCCTGCAGAGCAGAAAGCCCGATGCGGGCCTTGATCCCAGGACCCTGAGATCATGACCTGAGCCGAAGGCAGAGGTTTTAACCCACTGAGCCACCCAGGCGCCCAGAATTAAACTTTTTTTTTAACAAAAATTCAAAAAATTGGAAGATAGAGAATATCTCCGAGAAGGCAGAACAAAATATTAAGGGATGGAAGAATAAGTGAGAAAAATAAGAATATTAGACAATGAAACTTCCTTCTAACAGGAGTTCTAAAAACAGAAAACAGAAGGCATAAAATTATTAAATTATTAGCTATGATACAAATTTCCCCCAACAAAAGAACATGAGTTTTCAGGTTATAAAGACCCACACAGGCTGCCTGGGTGGCTCGGCTGGTTAAGCGACTGCCTTTTGGCTCAGGTCATGATCCTAGAGTACCGGGATTGAGTCCCACATCAGGCTCCCAGCTTCATGGGGAGTCTGCTTCTCCCTCTGACCTTCTCCCCTGTCATGCTCTCTCTGTCAAATAAATAAAAGAAGGAAGGAAGGAAGGAAGGAAGGAAGCAAGCAAAAGACCCACACGAAATATCCAGCGCAACAAATGAAACAAAACAAAACAAAGCAACCAGACCAAGACACAGCACTGTGAGTTTTAATACCTATGGATAAAAATGAAGACTGTAAAAGCTTTTGAAAAGAAAAAACAGGGCGCCTGGGTGGCTCAATGGGTTAAAGCCTCTGCTTTCAGCTCAGGTCATGATCTCAGGGTTCTGGGATCGAGGCCCACATCGGGCTCCCTGCTCGGCGGGGAGCCTGCTTCCCCCTCTCTCTCTGCCTATCCCTCTGCCTCCTTGTAATCTCTCTCCCTCTGTGAAATAAATAAATAAAATCTTTAAAAAAAAAAATGAAAAGAAAAAACATCACCATTACGGATCGGGACTCTATCACAACGCTCAAAAAACAGACAAGAAAAAAACCTTATAAACTTGGAAAGAAAACGGTCTCCAACCTGGAATTATAAAATCCAGCCAACATATAAAATTTGAGGCAAAATAAACATTTTCAGAGGTGCAACAACTAAAAAAATCTGCCCTGCATGTACCTTTTCCAAGAAGTTACTAAAGAATGTGCTCCATAAAAATAAAGCCATTAAGAAGTTGAAGCCATGGGCTCCAGCAATGGGTTGGGGGGGGGTGTTGTCATAGGACAAAGGGCAATTGGGGGATCCCCAGAGTGGGGCAGAGATGCTCCCAGATAGTAACTGTGTGGCAACACCTCCCCTGGCAGCCAACAGTCCAGGTGGGAGCCAGAGATCTGGGAGCTCTGGGAAGAACATCACCAAGGGAAAAAAAAAAAAGGACCTGATGTTCTTGCCAGTGGATAGGTGTTATCCAGCTTTGGTGATAGGTTTAGTAATAAGTTAATAATAGGTATACAGAAACTAAACAAGTGAAAAAACAGGGCAATTATGAAGTAGAGAGAAAGTAAAAATTATACAAGAAAGCATAGTCTATTAGACTGCTTTGCTGTGAGCAATATATACACGGCTGTAATGTTGCATATTAATTAGAAATCGTGACATATATGTATTTGGGGGCAGAGAAATAGGGCTAAATCCTTATCATAGTAGAAAATGAACAGATAAGGTCAAAAACTGAAAACTTAATAATAAAAGGATGTTGTTTAGAAATATGGATGCAAACGCTCAAATAAACTGCTAGAAGATGTGAAAGTAGTTGCCTCTGGAGAGAGGGAATAGTCTTGATAGATACGGGGTAGGGCTGCTGTTTTTCTTTGTAAGCCTTGCAGTATTGCTTGATTTCTGAACTATGTAATTATGCTACTACTTATTAAAAACAGATTAAAGGGCGCCTGGGTGGCTCAGTGGGTTAAAGCCTCTGCTTTCGGCTCAGGTCATGATCTCAGCGTCCTGGGATCGAGGCCCGCATCGGGCTCTCTGCTCGGCAGGGAGCCTGCTTCCTCCTCTCCCTGTCTCTCTGCCTACTTGTAATCTCTCTCTCTGTGTCAAATAAATAAATAAAATCTTTAAAAAATAAAATAAAATAAAAAAATAAAAACAAATTAAAAAAAAAAACATACAGACCCAGCAGAAGACCATAGTGGCTGCTCAATAAAGAGTTACTGAGCTCTGGTGGCATGGGTTTCAGGCCAGGTCCTGCCTCAGCTCCCCAGAGCAATTCTGGAGGACAATGGGCTTCCTCTACAAGCTGGGTATGAGCCACTGCACTGGCCACTTTCAAAGAGTTCTTGAAGATCCTCTCCACACCCAAGTCCAAGTTGTCATCCCTGCAGCCTACCATTTTCACCTGTTTCCTTGTCTTTGCCAGTGGACTAAGAGCCCCCTAAAAACCATATGTTGCATTTTTAAAAAAATTTATTTGACAGAGAGAGAGATCACAAGTAGGCAGAGGCAGGAAGAGAGAGAGAGAAGAGGAAGCAGGTTACCCGCTGAGCAGGGAGCCTGACGCAGGCCCCGATCCCAGGACCCTGAGATCATGACCTGAGCCGAAGGCTTTAGAGGCTTTAACCCACTAAGCCACCCAGGCGCCCTGCATTTTTTTAAAAAAGATTTTATTTATCAGAAAGAGAGAGATACAGCAAGAGAGGGAACACAGGTGGGGGAGTGGGAGAGGGAGAAGCAGGCCTCCTGCCAAGCAGAGAGCCCGATGTGGGGCTGGATCCCAGGACCCCGGGATCATGACCTGAGCTGAAGGCAGACGCTTAATGACTGAGCCACCCAGGCGCCCCGCATTTTTCATCTCTGTTCCTTCCCCTGCCACTCTTCAGTGGCTAGTGCACGGCCTGAAGCTGGCAGGGGGCTTAGTGCCCACCAATTCTCTCATATGTAAGTATAGGCAGAGGCAGTTTCTGATCTAAAAAATCCCTGTGACAGTAAAAGCATCGTGGAAAGGGTGGGGTGGCTGGGTGAGCCTTGGCAAGAAGGTGGTGAGGCCTGGCAGCCTCCTCTGACCAGCTGTGCAACTCCTTAACCACCCTTGTGCAACATTCTGTCTCACCTGTTGTGGTTCAGGCACCCATGGGGCCATATGACCGCATCAGGTGCTTCTGTTCTTCCCCACAGCTAGCCCAATGCGCTGTCTTCACCATCAGGGGCAACCCGGATGGTACAGATGGACTACTCCAATAAACCCTTTCCCACGAGTAACCCCGGCTACTTTCAGAGGAGTGCTGTCATGTGCCAAGCATGCACCAAGGGCCTATGTGCACTGGTCCATTTAACCCTCGTAGGAGTACCATGATTTACATGTTGGTCCTCCTGTCCCTGTCATGTTACAAATGAAAGAACTGAGGTTCGCAGAACCTCTTAACCATATTCTGGAATCCCTAATAGTTGACTTTTGTTTCAAGCGGTGTCAGAGCTGAGACCTTTGAGGAGAAAATGAAAGCTGAGAGAAAAAGTATCTCACCCAGGGTTACATGGAAGAGCCTAGACTAGAACGCTGTCTCTTGACTTCCTGCCTAGTGCTTCCTTACCACTGCACACTGACTCCCTGCTTGAGCCAGCCTATCTGGGAATGACTAGGCAGCAAACGACTCCACAAGGAATGACATCCTTCCTCTATGCCCACCCCACCAGTCACGAAGTTGACAGGGTAGGAAAGAGGCCCTCCTACCTTTCCAGCACCGCTCTCTCCGCTGACAATGATAGACTGGTTGACTGGTTCAATCAGGCTCTTGACATTCCTGTAGGTCTGTTCACCCACAGTGAAGATGTGGGGCTTCAGTTTCTAAAACATCACGGGGTGAAAGGTCACATGAGGGAATGCCTGTCTCCAAGGAGTGGTTGATCAAATGATGGCTGAGAGGGGAGGCTGCCAACAGCTGTGCCAGGAAGCTTCCTCTAGAAAAATCTCTTGGATGTAACAGTGTTAGACCCAACTGTGGGACCCCTACGATGGCTGTACCTGCTCATCTTCTCTTAGTATGAAAGCAGCGCTGGCCTTGACCAGTCTATAACCTTAACGCTTTGTCCTTCCGCTTTATTTTACCTTAATAGTCTTATTCTGCTGCTAATTATTTTATGTTACTGTACTCTGCAGCATGCAAAGAACTTTCCCACAAGTTACTGCCTAAAAAAAATCTATCCATCAGTTGGATAGCTAATCCTGTTTTATGGACAAGAAATCTAAGGTTTGGATGGGTTAAATAATCTTCCCAAGGCCACTCAGCAAGTAAATGCAACCACATGACTTGAATTTCAAGGCCACTATTCTTCTTTCCATCTACAAATATTCATTATCCTCAGTGTGCTGGGCATTAAACTGGGCACCGGGGAAACAGGAAACCATGACGTGGCTTTTGCCTTTGAAGAGGCTGTTAGTGAGATATGGGCTCTCAGGGAAGACTTGGACACTTAACCATGCATGAGCTTCTGGGGGGCCGGGCCATCTGCACAGTGCCTAGCCAGCCCAGCACTGTCCACCCAGCAATCATCACCTACCCACAGCTTCCTGGAGAGATGGTACTGCTGTGGATAGTGTCAGAGCCATCCCTCTCTGCACCTGCCTCTGCCCCAGCCGCCTCTTCCCTGAACTGTTAAAAGCCTCCAACTGTTCTCCTATATCTTGTTTCACCCTTCTGAACTTGACTCCTCCAACTTCCGGAGTAATTATCCCCAAGGGGGGCTCCAGTCAGTCCCTCCACCCCTCGGGAAGCAGCAACTTCAGACCCTTCGCCAGCAGGGTCTCATCTTCCCATCTCATCTACGGTCTCTCTCCTTGACAGCACCCTTCCTGCCAGCAAGTTTGCTCTTGCCTCTCTCTGAAGACATCATGCACTTAAACTCCAGCTAGCCTATTTGCTGCCTGCACCACCTCCAACCCCATCAGAATTTATTCCTCTCATTCCTCTTGGAGGAGAGGAACAAATGCTGAATTTTCTAGGGCACTCCTTATTATATGTAATTTTATTCTTTCCCCCCAAAATGGCTCATTAAATACACAAATATACCTTTGTAAACCCTTCCCTATTAATAAAGTCACAAACGAGAAAAAAATCCATTATCCTATGTTCTTATTTTAGGTTCCAAACTCAGTTAAACAAGTATTTATTTATATCTCATTTTGCACCTACTGTCCTGTGTCCAAAATTCTTCGATCCCTTGGTGGGCAGGGCCGTGGCACCAGCAGACTCTGAATGACTGCATGGCTGGTGAATAGATGGATACTGACGGGGAAGCTGCAAGAAGGCCTAGGGGGATATGGCAGAGTCTTACCTGGGGCTGAGGAGCAGCGTGGTACTCTCTCATCAGTGCTGGTGAGTAGAGCTGAGGGATGGGCTTGAAGGGGTTCAGAGCAACCAGGGTGCAGCCAGCATTGGTGTAGAATGTGTCTGCTGCGTACCGAGCCTGCAAACACCTCAGGACTGAGGCAGAGGCACCTTTAGCAAACTCTGGCTCAAATACAGTCACAACTGCCCACACAGACAAACACTGGCCTAACAGTGCTACCTTTGCAATTAGCCAAGTGCCTTTAGATCCCAGCAGCTCCCTGATGAATAGGTACAAGATCTAATTAAGATGAGCCCCAGATCTGGAGCAAAGTCTGCCCTGGGGAGTCTGGGTGCAGCTGCCAGGCAGAGGTCTGGAGCAGCCCATCTGGCTCGAGGTCAAGAGTCCTGCCTGCCTTAGTCTGGCCAGGGGAAGCTGTGTGAACTACCCACATCATCTCCATGTTCTTGGAGACGGCACTTTTTTTTCTTTTTTTAAGATTTTATTTTTAAGTAATCTCTACACCCAACATGAGGCTCAAACCCACAGCCCTGAGATCAAGAGTTGCATGCTCCACCAACTAAGCCAGGCAGGCACCAAGGGGTGCTTTGGGGATGGCATTCTTTTTTTTTTTTTTTTTTAATTTTTTAAAGATTTTATTTATTTGACACAGAGAGAGAGCGATCAGATCACAAGTAGGCAGAGGCAGGCAGAGAGAGAGGAGGAAGCAGGCTCCCCGCTGAGCAGGGAGCCCGATGTGGGCCTCGATCCCAGGACCCTGAGATCATGACCTGAGCTGAAGGCAGAGGCTTTAACCCACTGAGCCACCCAGGCGCCCTGGAGATGGCATTCTTGAGGAGAGGGAGGCCCATACCTGTCTCCAGTGTCACAGGATTCACCTTGGTGAGGTCATCTAGCTGGTGCAGCGGGGCTTCCCCGCTCAGGAACTCTTGCAGGTCTTCTCTGAGGGACTCCCCACTTTGGGTACCAGAGCCTGAACTGTGACCATTAACCTGAAAGGCCATGAGAAGAGGGCCATGAAAGCTGGGACTAAGACCAGCTGGCAGCAATGTAGGGGTGAGGGCCTGAATAGCAGAAAGAGAACAGGCTTCTACTATCATAGTTTGGATTCAAATTTCAGTTCTGCCACTTACCAAGCTTTTGAGCCTGGGTAAGTTACTTAACTTCTCTGAGCCACAGCTTCTTTATTTGTAAATAAAGGAAAATAAAACCAGTTTGTAGAGCTATTGGACAGAAAAATAAGAGATACACAAAGCACTTAGTACCTAGCACACAGTGTGTACTCAATACATGAAAAAATGCTATCCCCTCTCCTCTGAATGAGCACCAGGTTCCAGACTGGCCAGCTACCAGCCTTACTGGGCCTGGTAGGGGAGGCCCAAGGTGGGGTGGGTAGCTGCTATAGGGGATCACAACCCCACCCCCACACCCCCACCCCCAAAAAAGAACCATGGTTTAGGCCTTTTTTGAAAGAGAACATTTAGCTTGTGATGAAAAACCAGCTGTGAGGTAGCCCCATGCCTTCATCACCTGGCTCTCTGGGCTTAAATGTAGTCTGGCTAGTTAGTTAGTTTCCTCTGCCCTGGGTCTACTTGAGAGGGAGCCTGGCTTGGAAGCTGGATGAGGTTAAGAATAAGCACCAAAGGGAAAAGGCCATTTCTCCTTTGCCCTTGCCGATTCTTGATGCCAACACTTTCTATGTTTCCTCTTTCCATATTCCTCCCATGGTCTCATTTTTCCTCTTATCTCTCTGGAGACAGCAGTGAAGATGGGGAAGGGAGTAGGAGAAAGCAGTAGTACCTGGCTGAAATCTGCTTTTGGAGAAGGGAGTCTATAATACGCCTGTGTAGGTTTCAATGAGATTAGTGAACCTTCAAAGCTCAAACCCCTCAAGCCAAGGTGGCAAGTGTCATCTGAGAGGCCTGGCAACAAGTTTCTTTCCGAAGATGTTGCCTGTTCTCTGAATTTGGGCCCACTATAATTCACAAGGCAGGCTCTTGGCCTCCAGGATAAATGCTGAGGTCAGAGCATGGCTGGAACCATGCAAATCCCTCACTCCGGGGGCAGAATCATAAGCTGAGCCATAATTTACAATCAGCTCTGATCCAATCAGAGAAGTAGCAGAGTATAATAGTCAAGAGCCTAGACCTTAAAGCTAGATTTCCTGGATTTGAATTCTGATTCTACCACTTACTAGTTGCATAATGTTATGTAAATTTCTTAATCTCTCTGTGCTTCAATTTTCCTCAACTATAAAATGGAGGGCGCGGGCGCCTGGGTAGCTCAGTGGGTTAAAGCCTCTGCTTTCGGCTCGGGTCATGATCTCAGCGTCCTGGGATAGAGGCCCACATCGGGCTCTCTGCTCAGCAGGGAGCCTGCTTTCTCCTCTCCCTGTCTCTGTCTACTTGTAATCTCTCTCTGTATGTCAAATAAATAAATAAAATCTTTAAAAAAAATAAATAAAATAAAATAAAATGGAGGGCGCCTGGGTGGCTCAGTGGGTTAAAGCCTCTGCCTTCGGCTCAGGTCATGATCTCAGGGTCCTGGGATCGAGGCCCACATCGGGCTCTCTGCTCAGCAGAGAGCCTGCTTCCTTCTCTCTCTGCCTGCCTCTCTGCCTGCTTGTGATCTAATCTCTCTCTGTGTCAAATAAATAAAATAAATAAAATCTTTTAAAAAAAACAAAAACAAAAACAAAAACTATAAAATGGAAATGCTGGTAGCACCTATGTCAGACACTAATAAGTATATCAAGTATTTAGAGAAGGCACCTGGCATATACACCTAAAAGTTAGCTATTATTATTATTTTTTAAAGATTTTATTTATTTATTTGACAAAGAGAGAGATCACAAGTAGGCAGAGAGGTAAGCAGGCTCCCTGCTGAGCAGAGAGCCTGATGCCGGGCTCGGACCCAGGACCCTGAGATCAGGACCTGAGCCGAAGGCAGAGGCTTAACCCACTGAGCCACCCATGAGCCCCTATTATTATTCTTTTAAAAACAGCTCTTCTTTAATTAGGCAATGATATATTGCCTGAATGAAAAACACACATGCCTCTTCGGCCCGCAATTCTTTTAGAAAATGATGCTTTGTAAAGGCCATAAAAATATTCAGTATATATTGAGCTATCTATAATTGTAAAAAAAATTGAAAACCCACATGTCCTAATGGTGGACAATTTATAGTATATCCTTACAATGAATAAAGCAGGTTACAAAAACTATGATAGCTTCAAACATTTTAAAAATACATATTTAGGGGAAAAAAGGATATTTTCTCTGGGTAGTATAATTACGGGTAATTTTAATGTTCTTTTTGCTTATGTTTTCCACATTGCTTACAGTGAATGTCACCTTGAATAAGTCACATAACCTCTCTGACCTTTATCTCCAAAATGGGGACATAGCAGCACCGTACATGTAACACTATAACTTGCTTGAGGACTAAACAAAATTATTCACGTAAAATGCTTAGAATAGTACCTACTACTTAGGTGGGCCTTAACACAGAGCAGCTGCTAGTATGGTTTCAATGAACATTACTGCTTTTTTAATAAGAACAAAAAAAAGTTAAACATAGAGAGCCCAGAGCAGACAATTGTTCTGCCAGCTTCTCCCCAGTCTCAAGCTCATTTTTTTTTTTTTTAATTTATTTGACAGAGAGATACAGCGAGAGAAGAAACACCAGCAAGGGGAGTGGGAGAGGGAGAAGCAGGCTTTCCCACAGAGCAGGGAGTCCAATGCGGGGCTGGATCCCAGGACCCGGGGATCATGACCTGAGACGAAGACAGACGCTTAACGACTGAGCCACCCAGGTGCCCCTCAAGCTCATTTCATAAGACAAAAATCTGGAAGATGACCAAGCAGTAGGGTCTATCAGGGGTCCCTTGAGGCTGGCTGGCTTTCCACCTGGTCATCCTAATGTCTCAGGCACTTACCTGCTTAGGGCTCCACCAGACTGTGAGCTCCTGGAGAGCAGGTATCACCTTAAACATTTGCCTCAGCCCAGTGCCTGGCCAAATTTTGTAAATAAAAATTCAGCAAATATGTATCTACTGGCATTCTCTTTGGAGCGAGAGCTGCACGAGAAGGATAACATGGACAGGAGATGGGTGAACTGGACTCGTGAAGGCCTGGGGCCATAGTAGCCTTTTTAGACAGAGGCCTGGAGTAAGGGCAGGTTTCATGCCATAATAGCAACGCTACATCATGTGCTTCATGATCCATTCATCAGACTCTTATATTTCCACATAGGCACCTTCACCTACATTTTGCACATTTTGCACTGACACCTCTGCTTGGACTGCTTACTTCTCTTTTCCACCTGGCTAACTCCTACGTATTCTTTAAGTTTCAGCTTCAAAGAATACCTCCTCTTGGAAGCCTCAGGCTTCCACTGTACCTTAACAGGTCAGGCTGGCAGGGACATCTCTCAGGACTCCCTCCCTGGTTCAGGCTTGTGAAGTCACCAAAGTACCCCAAGGATTCCCCTCCCCAGCCCATCTTACCCATCCCATCTTACTCATCCCAGGAAAAGAGCTAAAGACCACAACAGGAGAGACTCTAAATCATGTATCAGAAAAAGCTTCTCAATGACAAGTGAAAGGCACTGGAGTAACTATGTGGAGAGAGAAAAGACCTTTAAGGGATCTTTCCCTTCCTTCCAGGTCAGGGTAAGTAGAATCATCATTCAGCCAACTGACAGATGGGAAAGTGCCTTAGATATTTCAGTGCCTAGGTTACCTAAGGATGAGGTTATTTTTTTTTTTTTTAAAGATTTTATTTATTCATTTGACACAGAGAGAGATTACAAGTAGGCAGAGAGGCAGGCAGAGAGAGAGGAGGAAGCAGGCTCCCTGCCGAGCAGAGAGCCCGATGCGGGCCTCGATCCCACGATCCTGGGATCATGACCTGAGCCGAAGGCAGCGGCTTTAACCCACTGAGCCACCCAGGCGCCCCTAAGGATGAGGTTTTACCTGCTGGAGCATCCTGCTTCAATGTGGTCAGCCAGGGTTCTGGGTCATAGGCACAAGGAGTGCTATCCACCTGGTCATGGGGTCACAGGTTGGAACATGGGTCCAGCAAAAGGCTCAGTTCTGGAGGAATCTGAGATGAGTCACCTCAGAGCCTACGACATGAGAGAGAAGACAAGGGCCAAACACGGGTGAGGGCTTCTTCAGGGTGACTCACTCCTGTTCCTCCCGCCAAGCAAGAGGAATCAAAATAACAATCAGGGCGAGCCTGGACAGAGAGGGAAAGTCTGTCCTATCCCCTGACAATTAGGGAACAGAGGAAACTTTTATGAGAGCCTTGAGAGGCTCCCCAAGCTCTTCAGGGCCAGTTTTAGTACAGAGGTTTGGGGTGGGGCTGCATATATTCGGAGTCCATGTGCTGTGGAGGATGGAGACACTGGGAGACAGAGAAGTCTCATGCCCCACCCTCTCCAGTAGACAGAAAGACCCTATTTTTGTATAGCAAGTAATTAACAGACCAGGGAGGCTGGAGTCAATTCTTGACACTCTAGGAAAATTGTTGTGTGGGAGAAAAATCACGGTTCATTCACAGGAAAGCCATATCACCTTCCTGTCCCACCTTGATCCTTCATCTTGAAAATGGGGGTAGTAAAATCTACCTCATAAGAAGTTGTTATAAAGGTCAATGATGTCATGGAATATAAATCTGAATATTCAGTCAGGGGGGATTATTGTTATTACTAGTAAGGACTAGTGAGGATGGATAATCCATTTGGGGACACTAATCAGGTAGAACAGACCAGTGTCAACTTTAAAAGGGCAAGGATTTCAGAGAAGGAAAATCTGAGGGGGGTAGGGTGTTGTGAGGCTATACCAACGCCAGTCTCTGAAAAACTAAGTGACCCTAAGACTTAGAATTTCCCAGGCCTCACACCTCCCTAGCAAGGAGGGATCAGGATGAGGGGTGTGTGTAATGGACTGACCCTGGCAGAAGCTTGTTTGAGGCTCTGAATACATCCAGCATGTGAAAGACTTCAGGAATAGGGACTTCATACAAACTGGGAAAAAGACAGAAAAGAGCATCAGGAATGTGTTGGGCATATTCACCTTGGACACTGAACATATGCTGTATAAGGGACAGCCACGGAGAGGGCAATGGGAGAGTCAAGGAGAACAAAGCTCCCTCGACTGGAAGCTCATTTTAAGAGAGAGGATCAGGGGGAGCGTAATAGGTTGTGGAGTTTGAAATCAAAGCCCACAACTCCTCTAAGACAGATCACAACAGCTCTCTAAGCCTTATTCCGTTTGCTCATTTGCAAAAAGGAATACTAATACCTACACCTCAAAATACTGAGTTAAAGAATCAATTGGCTAGTACCTCAGAGAATGCTTTGCAAATGTTGGGTATTATGATGCAGCGTCCGATCCGAGCCAGAGTCAAGTCAGATTAGAGCGGTTTTCTCCAGTTCTCCCAGCTCTTGCTCTCCCCCAGTTTGGCGGTTACCAGCCAAGAATTTCTGGAAAGGGTGTGACCGCTGTGGGCAGAAGGGAGATGGTAATATACACATGAAACACCAAGTCAGGGCAAGAGGCAACCTGATCACTAGCTCCTCCTCCTCCCCAGCCTCACGTTCGTCCTCCGCTTGGAGGACAGTGGGAGGGCAGCAGAGAAAAGCTGGGTAAGGGTCCTGGGAACCCAGCGGGACCCGCCCCCAGGTTCCCAACGAGAACCAGGACTCCCTCTCTGGACAAGGTGCCCGCTCGGACGAGGGCTAGGATGCCGCTCCGGAAGCACCTGGCACGGGGAGAGTATGCCCTTCCCAGGAAGGTGGATGTGACCCCAGCCAAGGGCGCGGCTGCCCTGACGCCAGCAGCCCCTTCCCCGGGCCCTAGGAGTGAGAAAAGAAGGGCAGGAGACGGGACTCGGCCTTCCAGCTAAGACCTTTCCCCGACCCCGGACCGCCTTCTGCCAGCAAGGTGGAGAGGTGAAGGGGGGACCCTGAAAGGTTCTTGTTCTAGGCAAGGGCCATGAGCCGGGCTACCTCCCGCTGAGGTCCGAGACAGTCAAAAAGGAAATGAGAAAGGGTAGGCAAACGGCGCTTTGGAGAAAGGAGAAGACGCTCCCAGGTCCTCAGCGCGCCGGGGGCAAACCGGCCTCCTTGCCCTTTCGGGGTGGCGAAGCGCTTCGGGTCTGGGCTGGGGGTGACACTCACCGGTCCCACGGCCTGAGCCGCCGAGCGCGCGGGCCCCGCCAGGCCCGACTGGAAAGGCAGGCGGGCCGGCTGGGAGAGACGGCGGGAAGAGCCCGGGAGGGGAGGGAAGAGGAGGGGGCGGGAGCGAGCCGGGGAGGAAAGGAAGCCGGGACCGCCAGAGCGCACCGGGCGGCCGCCGCTCTGGCCCCG
>LNAC01000022.1:667398-678264 GCA_002007465.1 Ailurus styani
CCCCGCCAGGCCCGACTGGAAAGGCAGGCGGGCCGGCTGGGAGAGACGGCGGGAAGAGCCCGGGAGGGGAGGGAAGAGGAGGGGGCGGGAGCGAGCCGGGGAGGAAAGGAAGCCGGGACCGCCAGAGCGCACCGGGCGGCCGCCGCTCTGGCCCCGCGGCCGAGCAGCCGGCTCCTCCCCCGGGGCGGGGCGCGCCCTGGGCTCGGCGCACGTGGCCCGCTCCGGCCGCCCGGGTCGGAGTTCGGGGCTCCAGCTGGGACGAAGTATTTTGAGAAGCTGGGGTAAGATGGGGTCGAGACGCCGGCCTCCCGTATTCCGGTGGGCGAGGCGCGGGACGCAGGGCCTCCGGGGCCTCACAGGGCCTGGGGGCCTTCAGTAGAGGACGCCGTGGTCGGACACTGAGCCGGGCCCTCTGACCCCGCCGCTCTGAGAGACTCGTCGTGAGGTTCGAGGGGCGGCGGTGAAGCGCGTGACGCGTCTGCTCCGGGCTCCTCTGAGGACCGGGGCGCGGCAAGCCCACCACAGGCAAGAGCAGGCGCGCGGAGCCTACGCGTTTAGGAAATTATTAGCTCGGGTCCTGGCGGGGGCGCACGCGCGCGCCGAATCAGCCGGCCCGGAAGCGCGGCCGCCCCACGTCGGCCGGAAGCGCGGCCCGGAAGGCGGAAGCGGGTTGCTTCTCCCTGGCTCTGCGGCTGCGGTGGGAGTCGTGCCGCCGGGCCCGCATACACAGCCGGCGGACGGGGCGCCGGGACACCGAAGGCACGTGAGGTGTAAGGGCCGGCGCGGCCATGGCGCGTGTTCGCCAGGAAAAAGACTCCTTTATTTGTAAAAGCCAGACGATTCAGTTCGGTTTGTTATCGTGAGGAATTGTTGGCTCAGAGAGGCCGTCAGGCAAGCACGCATTCATCTGTTCTACGTGGTTCTGGTTTGGACAACAAACGTGTTCTTTCTGTGTGTCCCTTTAAAGACGCTGAAATATGAGAAAGGGGTTTTTTTTTTTTAAATGATTTTTTTTTAAAGATTTTATTTATTTATTTGACACAGACAGAGAGATTACAAGTAGGCAGAGAGGCAGGCAGAGAGACAGGGAGAGAAGGAAGCAGGCTCCCTGCTGAGCAGAGAGCCCGATGCGGGCCTCGATCCCAGGACGCTGAGATCATGACCTGAGCCGAAAGCAGAGGCTTTAACCCACTGAGCCACCCAGGCGCCCGAGAAAGGGGTTTTACATCTTTTTGAAACCACGAACACTAGCGTGTGCTATATGCCCGGGCCTCTCCCGCTCCGCCCCCTTCCCCAGGATTAACATCCAGTCTACCCATCTTCACCCTAACCTGAAAGCAGGGCTGTGAATGAGGTAGGGAGCAGCCTGGGCCTCAGGATGTCACTGGAGGACTAGTGTTTTGAATTGGAGGCAATGGATTCAGAGAGGCTCTTCACACAAGCCAAGGTTTCCAACTCTAAGGTGTATTTAGGTATCTTCTTTCTCCCTGTCCTTCTCTGATTTGACTCCAAGTCATTACATAATTTTAAGAGCATATCCTCTGCTTTGTAATAGGAATTAGTATCTGACTGATTCCATTTTCAGGGTTTACATCTCAAATTAACTTTGCCTTATACAGAGAACAGCTACAGCTTTTATTTTTTGAGACTAGCTACAGCTTTTTAACCAATAATTTCATACTATTAGCATGACATTCTTCTTACCCTTAAGATTTTATTTATTTACCTGAGAGAGTGAGAGAGAGAGCACACAGGGAGAGGGAGAAGCAGACTCCCTGCTGAGCAGAGAGCCCCAGGCAGGGCTGGATCCCAGGACCCTGGGATCATGACCTGAGCCCAAGGCAGACGCTTAACCAACTAAGCCACCCAGGGGCCCCCTCTTTTTTTTAAATTAAGACGTATTTATTTATTTTAGAGAGAGAGAGTGAGAGTACTAGTGGGAGAGGGAGAGAGAATTTCAAACAGACTTTGTGCTGAGCGAAGAGCCAGTGGTGGGGCTCAGTCTCAGGATCCTGAGATCAGGACCTGAACTGAAACCCAAGAGTGGGATGCTTAACAGAGTATGCCACCCAGGTGCCCCAACATTCTTATCCTGAGGTGTGTTAGGCTTCTTCCCACAATCCTTGGAAGGCGAATCAAATTCTAGTTCCAGCCCTGATTTGAAATCATTAGGCCTAAAATTCTGCTCTGATATCTAGGAATAAGAGTAAAATCTGGGCCCCTGAGTGGGGCAGGTGGTTAAGCCCTGGACTCTTGGTTTCAGCTCAGGTGATGATCTCAGGGTCTTGAAATTGAGCCTCCTGTCGGGCTCTGAGCTCAGTGAGGAGTCTGCTAAAGTTTATCTCTCCCTCTGCCTCTACCTGCACACTCGCACATGCTAATAAATCTTTAAAAAGAGTAAAATCAAGTCCTGTGTGTGTGTGTATATATATATGCCTATTCTGCAAGAACATTGCTTTTCCAATGCATCCCTTTGCTCTTGTTTTCACAGGAAGAAAAAAATGTCTCAAAAGCAGATGAAGGAAGCTTTTGTCAGTAATCACAATGGAACCAGCGTGCTGGAAGTCACCCAGGGCCTGTGCTTACCTGCATTCTGTATCCTGTGCAGAGGGCTTCTGATCATTCTCTCACAGCACTTGTGTTCTTCACATACCTGGATAACTAGATTCTTCATAGACTTTGTTTTCCTAATAGTTCCCCTGGTGGCCACTTTGACCATTTTGTCTTCATTTGTCCTCCTTGAGCACCTTGCTGTAATTATCCTTGGGGCAGGGCTATTCTATCAAATATACTGCAGGAGAACTTGCTGTGCCAGAATGCCTGTCCAGAAAATACTTGAAAAATTCTTGAAAATCTGTCTAGAATCAGAATACATTCCAGCCATCTCTTGTTTCCGTGTAATTAACAGTGCATTTACTGCTATTGCCATTTTGGCTGTGGACTTCCCACTTTTTCCTAGAAGATTTGCCAAAACTGAACTCTATGGGACAGGAGCAATGGATTTTGGAGTAGGAGGTTTTATTTTTGGGACTGCAATGGTTTGTCCAGAGGTTAGGAGAAAATACACAGAAAGGTCCAGACTTTACTATCTTACAAAGTCATTGTATTCTGTTTGGCCACTAGTCTTCCTAGGAGTAGGACGATTAGTCATTATAAAATCCATAGGCTATCAGGAACATTTAACTGAGTATGGAGTTCACTGGAACTTTTTCTTTACCTTAATAGTTGTGAAACTGTTAACATCACTGCTTTTAATTCTTTTTCCTCTAAATAAATCCTGGATTGTGGCCATCAGCATTACTGTGTTGTATCAGCTAGCCCTTGACTTTACCCCACTGAAAAGGTTAATTTTATATGGCACTGATGGTAGTGGCACAAGGATTGGTTTATTAAATGCCAACCGAGAAGGAATAATCTCTACCTTGGGGTATGTGGCAATTCATATGGCTGGTGTGCAAACAGGGTCATATATGCTTAAAAAAAGATCACATGTCAAAGACTGGATAAAAGGAACATATCATATTCTGCTGACAGCTATTAGCCTCTTCATATCTCTTTACATAGTTCAGGTAAATGTAGAGGTAGTATCTCGGAGAATGGCCAATTTAGCTTTTTGTATTTGGATAATTGCTTCTAGCCTGATACTTCTTAGTAGTTTATTACTGGGTGATATAATTCTGAGTTTTGCCAAATTTCTAATTAAAGGGGCTGTAGTTCCATGTTCTTGGAAACCAATCCAGTCACCTGCCACAAATAAAAAGCATTCAGAATCTCTAGTCTCTGAAGCTGAAAGAAGGGAACCCAGTCTTTGTTTAATCACAGCTATGAACAGAAACCAGTTAATTTTTTTCTTGCTGTCAAATATAACTACTGGTCTGATCAACCTGTTGGTAGATACATTACATAGCAGTACCCTGTGGGCCTTAATTGTGCTCAATCTCTATATGTTTACCAACTGTTTAATTATATATGTGTTACACTTGCAAGATAAGACTATAAAATTTTGGTGATCAGTATAGGTACAAAGTACCTGTGTTACAAAAATATTATTTTAATGAGGAAGAATATTAAATGTGAAGAAAATGGGCTTCTGGCAACCCAGTGTTAACCATATTATAGAACTGAGTTTCAATCCTCTATAACAGTAGTGATGCTTACTGTTTTAGTGTATCCCAACACCATATAATTGTAAAGAAAACTACAGTCATGACACAAAGATTAGAGAGTGGTGGGGAGTAGGATTTTTACTTTCCATCTTATATCACAAACCATTCTGTATTTATTGTATGACTTCTGTAATAAAATTTACATTCAAACATCTCAGCGTGATCGTTAAATTGTCAACACTTCTTTATTTTATTTATTTTTTTTTAAAGATTTTACTTATTTAAGAGAGAGAGCACAAGCAGGGGGAACAGCAAGCAGGAGAGGGAGAAGCAGGCCTCCCGCTGAGCAGGGACCCTGATGCAGGCCTTGATCCCAGGACCTTAGGATCAGGACCCAAGCCAAAGGCAGATGCTCAACAAACTGAGCCACCCAGGCACCCCTGTCAACACTTCTTTACTGCTCAATTTTAACCTTTTAAAAAAGCCTAAGTATAAGAAAGCAGGAGTTGATAATCAAATACATACTATAAAGTCAGAAAACAAATGCTCCAAAGAATGGACTGAATTGTACAATGTAGTTTACATGCCCAGTAATTATGAGACAATAGTTTTACTTTGGGACTAAATTTTTTTAGCCAACTCAGCTACAAATAAGGTTTCCTGGTATCTCGGAGCTTGTAATCCAGTGGGGAAACAGACATTGAACAACCGTTATAAACTGTTAAGTCATAAAGTATAGGTTACCAAGATTGTCAAATCAAGAGCTGATCTAATAGGGTCAAAGTTTTCCCCACAGATGATATATTTTTTAAAGGTTTTACTTTTAAGTAATGTCTACTGCAACATGCGGGCTTGAACTCTCAACCTGAGATCAAGAGTCATGCTTTGCAGACTGAGTCAATCAGGTGCCCCCCAATGTTTTTTTTTTCTTCTTTTTAAGATAGGCTCCACACCCAGCACAGGGCTGTGGCAGGGGGGTGGGGCCGCAACGTGGGGCTCAAACTCACAGATTTTGAGATCAAGGCCTGAGCCGAGATCAAGAGTCTGAGGCTCAACCGACTGTGCCACCCAGGTACACATACACACGAATGGTCTTTTTTTTTTGAGCTAGAGCTGATGGATGGGATAAGGAGTTAAAATATGGTAAAGAAAAGGGGTAAACAGCATTCTAGGTAGAATGAATCCTTTAGCAAAGGTCCTGAGTTGGGAGGGAAAATTGCACATCTTGGAACTCAAGGCTGGAGCTCAGAAAAAGGTGGAGGGTGGGTAATAAGCTAGAGGCAGGCAGGGACCATATCAGGCATACCTCATTTAATCTACCATATTAAAGGAAAAGAGAACCAGTGAGAAAGTCAAGTACTAGGGTGATTTAATGATGGCTATATTAACGATTAACACCCTACTGGGAATTTGAGTCTTTAAAAGTTCTAAGCAGACCTTTGAACCAGCTGCTCAAAATCTAAGATTTAAAAAACACAAAATCCTTAGTTTCCAATTATAATGTTTCCTGTATTGTTTAAAGTGGGCAAAAAAAGGGGTGTTGGGGTGGCTCAGTTGGTTAAGGGTCCAACTCTTGATTTCAGCTCAGATCTCGGTATCAGGGTTTTGAGTTTGGACTGGTGTTGGGCTCCATGCTGGGCACGGTGCCTACTTAAAAAATTAAAAATAAATTTTATTTTATTTTATTTTATTTTTTTTAAAGATTTATTTATTTATTTCACAGAAGGAGAGCGATCACAAGTAGGCTGAGAGGCAGACAGAGAGAGAGGAGGAAGCAGGCTCTCTGCTGAGCAGAGAGCCCGATGCGGGCCTCAATCCCAGGACCCTGAGATCATGACCTGAGCCGAAGGCAGAGGCTTTAACCCACTGAGCCACCCAGGCGCCCTAAAAATAAATTTTAAAAGTGGGCAAAAAAGATCTACTAAAATCTGCCTTTCTGTTGTTTTTTTAATAACATTTCTATTTTTATTTTATTTATTTGATAGAGAGAGAGAGCACAAGCAGGTGGAGCAGTAGGCAGAGGGAGAGGGAGAGGGAGAAGCAGGCTCCCCGCTGAGCAAGGAGCCTGACTAGGGGCTCCGGCCCATGACCCCAGGGATCATGAACTGAGCTGAAGGCAGCTGCTTAACCAACTGAGCCATCTAGGAGGCCCAAAATTTTTGAAATTTAACCAGTAAGATTATAGCCTATCAATTAAGCATGACTAGGAAAGGTGATTGGTTCTCTTGCTATGTCACAGTGATTAATATCCCACGACTTATCCGTTCAGAGTATTCAGAAGAGGGCTGAGGAGACTAAACATACTGTTCTCTCATTTAAAAAAAAGTAATTTAAATTATTTGATGACTGAATGAACATGTTGTTTAACTGGTCTGCTGCTTGTCGGTAACTGCTCCTTCATCTTTTCTACATCTTAAATATCTCTCAACAAGTTTATGTCTCACAATTATGGATACTGAATCATAACTTAAAGGAACAAAGTGTACTCTGTTTTTTCTACTTCCAATTATGAAAGTCATGTAAGAGAGCTAATGAAATAGCATTCATAAAAATAGAATTACTTTAAAAAAATTCTAACTTGGCTCTAGTTTACAGAAAAGATCATTCGACACAGATTTATTGAGCTCCAATGTACCAGGTATAGGTGCTAGGGAAACAAAAGAAAATAAGACAAAGTCCCTGCCTTCAAGGGGCTTACATTTTCACTTGCCAACATTATTTCCCCTTAAAATAAATTTTATTCCCTTTGAAAAAAAATTTTTTTAAAGATTTTATTTATTTATTTGACAAAGAGAGTGAGATAGCATGCAGGGAGAGGGAGAAGCAGACTCCCCACTGAGCAGGGAGCCCGATGTGGGACTCGATCCCAGGACCCTGAGACCATGGCCCGAACCAAAGGCAGATACCCAACTGACCGAGCCACCCAGGTGCCCTCCCTTTGAAAAATTTTAAGTGGGGGAAAGTATGTCTCTATTTTTAACAGATACAACAAAACTTCCCACTGTCAGCTCATGGAAAAGAAATCCAAATCCAAATTCACAGATTCTCAGATTTGGGCAACCATGGTAATTTAAATAACATTCTGCTACTGATTTTACTACCACATAAAACAACGTGGTTATCATAGTGAAAACAACAAAAGGTATTCTAATTGGCTAATTTCTTTTTCAATTATCAATTTTTTAAAAAAGATTTTTATTTATTTATTTATTTGACAGAGAAAGTGAGATCACAAGTAGGCTGAGAGGCAGGCAGAGACAGGAGGAAGCAGGTTCCCTGGATGCGGGGCTCCATCCCAGGACCCTGAGATCATGACCTGAGCCAAAGGCAGAGGCTTTAACCCCCTGAGCGACCCAGGGGCCCTCAATTATCAATTTTTAAAAAAAAGATTTTAAGCTATCTCTACACCCAAAGTGGGCCTTGGATTCACAATCCTGAGATCAAGAGTCACACACTCCACCGACTGAGCCAGCCAGGTACCCCTCAACTATCAGTTTTTGAGGACAGAGAAGGGAGGGGGATAGAGAAGGGAAGAATATAATCTAGTCTATGACTTTATTCTATTGATGACCTCCAGGAAGTGACTCATTCCCATGACTTTACACAATTTAAACTGGAGATATCTACCAATATGTATCAATAGCTTGTGTTTAGAAGATGATGTTTTATTTTTATTGAGTATTGATGTCCAATATGATGTATAAATCATACAAAATCTTATTTTGCTCCCTAGGAGTTTGTGTATAGTTTACGAATATAGGACATAACATAAGGAATAAATTGGTACACTTCATTTCTTTAAAACTCAGGTTACTTGGAAAATAGTCCTATCTCATTTATGCTTGAGATTTGTGGCTGGCTCTCATACACTGGGAATCTAATAAGAAAAAGAAAGGTATTCTGCTGGTAACTTTTTGTTTTTTTAAATATTTTGTTTATTTGACAGACACAGCGAGAGAGGGAACACAAGCGGGGGAGAGGAAGAAGCAGGCCTCCTGCTGAGCAGGGAGCGCGATGCGGGGCTTGATTCTGCTGGCAATTTATTACCTCTTCATCACTCCAGTTGTTACTAGGTACCAGCAAAATGTCCTTTGCTGTTGATTGCGTTCTCCTGGCCTTTCAAAGCCTTCAACCTTGCCTTTCACAATGCCTATATCGAAATTTAAAAATAGGTAACAGCTGGCTTTTTTATGTAGTAATAACTTATTTCGTCAATTAGAGTTAAGCTCTCTAAAGGCAGATAGTCATGAAATACTTCCTGCAGCAGTAATGGTTTTAGCAGAAGCTAGATCAATAGTGAAAATGAGTACCTGCTAGAAAACTAAGATAACATAGCTAAAACTTCTAAAAATTATTTGCCAGTGAAATAATTTTCTAAGCACTTCTCCTTGAATATTTATCATATTTGGAGCACCCAGGCTATCACCTTAACTCCTTAAGAACTTAAGCTAGCAAATTACCCACCTTTTTAACCTTACAGTGAGTATTCACTGAATACCTATGTATTGTCCAAAGACATGAAGCGGCATGCTCAGTGAATTTAAAAGACAAATCCAGGGGTGCCTGGTAGGCTCAGTTGGTAGAGCATACAGCTCTTAATTCCAGAGTTGTGAGTCTGAGCCCCATGCGGAGTGTAGAGATTACTTAATAAAAGACATATCCAAACCAGGGAAAGTAACCTCAGATGGAAAGACTGTTGTGGGGGCGCCTGGGTGGCTCAGTGGGTTAAAGTCTCTGCCTTCCGCTCAGGTCATGATCTCAGGGTCCTGGGATGGAGCCCCGCATCTAGGGAACCTGCTTCCTCCTCTCTCTCTGCCTGCCTCTCTGCCTGCTTGTGATCTCTCTCTCTGTCAAATAAACAAATAAAATCTTAAAAAAATAAATAAAAAAAGAGACTGTTGTGGTACCATTATGTTTTATACCTGGGTTTTAATGCCTTTTCTAACTTAAGATTTAAATCCCCCACGGTGAAAACTCTGTTCTTTGCTAGTATCCAGTGCATATTCAATAATCAAAGTTATTTAAATTAGCACCTATATATATATTTTTTAAAGATTTTATTTATTTACTTGACACAGAGAGAGAGATTGTAAGTAGGCAGAGAGGCAGGCAGAGAGGAGGAAGCAGGCTCCCTGCTGAGCAGACAGTCGGCAGTCGGCAGTGGACAGTCGGCAGTCGGCAGTGGGCAGTCGGCAGTCGGAAGCGGGCTGGCAGTCGGAAGCGGGCTCGATTCCAGGACCCTGAGATCATGACCTGAGCCGAAGGCAGAGGCTTTAACCCACTGAGCCACCCAGGCACCCTTAGCACCTATATATTGAGCTTGTCATTTTTAATGTCCTTTATCAACCACAACCCAAAAGAAGTTTAAAAGGCATAAAGTAGGTACATTAATTTAGTATTTATTTATAAAAGCACCTTTAGGTCTTAAAAGCCACAGTACTCTTTTTTCCTTAGAGGAGTATTTTTACATAAAACATGAGATTCTCTCAAAAGTCCAAAGTTTGGCTATGTAGTCTAACCTGTCAGAAGCTGCATGCTCGTCCTCTATGCCTATTTGATCTAAGCTAACAATCCTGTTGTTCTGCTCTCCAAACATGGCCAAAAGACACAAATAAATACTTACTGGATAATCACACCTGTGGAACTTAACAATGGTTCTTCCAGTTTATTATGTCACCTAACCTAACAGTGACAACACAATGTCAGAAGTCAACATGGCTAAAGATGCACTGCGGGGTTTTTTGTTGTTGCGAGTCTCTAAGATTTCAGGTAATGACGAAAATACTTTTTACAGATCAGTATCACTGCTCTAGCCTATTCTACCAGGAAATACAGGCCTGTCATCAGGATTAGTTCGTTGTAAGAGCAGGAAATGGACTTATTCCTAAAATCGGCAAGCCTTTCATAGGCAAAGTACTTCCTAACAACTGTTTTGGCTTTACAACAGGCCTCCAAAGCCTTCAAGGTAGGAAGTGTGAGTACATGGCGGCCCGCAGAGTGTAGATGAACTGCCTCTACAGCGGCTCTGCTGCTCAGGAGCGTCAGAGGGAAGGGCCTTTGGCCCGTCCCAGGACTTTGCCCAGGGGAATCCGTGTCCCGAGTCCCTAAGTTAATATTAACCCGGCCCAAGAAGTTTCTCTGGCCAGTCTTCCATCTGCCTCTACTGTAGGACTGCCACGCAAAATCGTCAGCACTTGAGTAGTTTCCCTCCGCGGGACCTTGACGCAACGGCAGTCAAGGAAGCAGTGATGCGGCGAGCTCCCGGGTCAATCAGGGTGTTCAGGGAAAGCGGCGTCAAGTACCTGGAAACCAAGCCCGGGGTTTCTTGCTCACCCTCCAGACGCTCGTCTCCCCTTCCCTCACTCCCGCTTTCCGCTCCCACTGACTTGGAAAGCCTCAGCTCCTCCCCACTTACCGAAGTCCTCCCAGGGCCTCGACCCTCTCGGGTGGGCCCTGAGTCAGCTCGGCTCGGCACCCTTCGGCCCTCGGGAGAGCGGTTCCCAGGCCCGCGCGGCAGAGGGACAGACGTTCGGGCCTATTCGCTCCTCCTGGCAGCCCTATTTCGGATTTATTTGGGTAGCTATACTGGGGGGAGGGGGTCGATAACGCGTTCGAGATACCCGAGGGAGCACCCCCCACCCCCTCCAGCAAGGTTCCCAAAGAGGCGACCCGGGAGCGGCGGTCTACAGTCTCGCGAGAGGAGGCGGGGCCCCGCCCGGAGTTCTCGGCCCCTCCCTGCCCCACCCTCCCCACGTCCCCC
>LNAC01000022.1:678926-745619 GCA_002007465.1 Ailurus styani
ACTGGAGGCCGGCGGGGGTGGGGGCTGGGGAGGGCGAGCGGCGCGAGGGGGCGGGTCCCGGCGTTGCTCGGCGCTGATTGGCTGAGC
The DNA here is from genome assembly GCA_002007465.1 of Ailurus styani. Lineage (NCBI taxonomy): Eukaryota > Metazoa > Chordata > Mammalia > Carnivora > Ailuridae > Ailurus > Ailurus styani. The sequence goes on from LNAC01000022.1 coordinate 679,014, forward strand.
GCGTGTGGAATCGGGTGATGGGAAACGCAGCCCGGCTCTCCCTTACCCTCCTGCTCCTCTCCCTCCCCCCCCGTGGCGAATGTGCTGCGCGGCGGCGGGTGCTTACGCTCGCGGGGTTTGGCTGTTGCAGGCAGGAGCTGGGAGGAGGCGGCAGCGGCAGCGGCAGGAGCAGCAGCAGCGGCGGCGGCGGCGGCGGCGGCAGCTGGGAGGAGGTGGTGACGGTGGCAACGGCAGCGTTGGGGACGATGGCGCGACTGGTGGCAGTGTGCAGGGACGGGGAGGAGGAGTTCCCCTTCGAGAGGAGGCAGATTCCCCTCTACATAGACGACACCCTCACGGTGAGCGGGCCGGGCCGGGCTCGCCGCTCCCCTGGCAGCTGTTTCCCCTCCTCCCCCTCCCCCAGGCCGAGCGCTGCGCACTGGAGAAAGAGTGTGTTGCAACTCCTAGGCGAGGCCTTCTCTCCGGCAGGCCCCACAAACTCGCCTTTGCAGTGTGTCGCACGGTAACCTCTGCGGGCCCCAGGCCCAGCGCTCCGGAAGCTTTTCGAGCCCCCTCGCCAGATTTTCCTTCCTTTTTGAACCCTCTTCCTTTCCCCCGTCTCTCAGTGAGACGCTGCAAAGCACGCGCCTCGGAGTGGGGTTGAAGGATCTTGGGCGTTTAGGGCCTATCCTTCACAGAATCCACCTACCCTCGGGGAAGCTTAATTATCTGGAAAGGTCGCAGCTGCACTGCTACCTGTATATTTTCTGTCTCAATACTGTAGCTCACTACAGAAGCTTAATTACTTAGGGCGGAGTGACATGCTCTCGCACAGTAACGATTCCACTAAAATGATTTGGTTTCATTGTATTTAGTGTCATATTGCCTAGTACATTAAAACTCTCTGAAATGATTGTATTGCTAGGCCATGACTATTCAAAATGGGTTTTCTTGGGAATAGTTGTTCTTTAGTTTACAGGTAACGTTTATTTTTTTTTAATAAAGCAAGATTATTGAATGTGTAAGCATTATAAAAAGCTGATTGTTCATCTCGAGTGTCAAAACCCACTTCTGGGTAGTTTTCTTTTTTAGAGTTGATGGTAGTACAGCATTACTGACCCTCTGCCCTGTGTTGCTGTACTATTTCCTTTGAAAGGAAATGGCAGAAATTTGAATTGAATCTGAACAGGAAATGAGTGCAGTAGCTTGCTACTATTTCTTAAGAAATGAAATGAACTTTTTCTGATTATCTTGAAATTTGCATTTTGGTGATGCTAAAGGTTTGGATTATTTGCCTGTTTTGATAGGTGTAACTCAGTCTCTCTTCGTTGTATTACCTTTGCCTTTTTGCTCTTCAGAGGCAGTTATGTTTTGTTCTTGAAATTTTTTTTTTTTTGGCAAATATCTATTGAAGTTTTTTTCAAATTTTATATAAAATGCAAGTCATTGTAGAGCTGCCACTCTATGCCTTTCTGTTTGCCAGTCTCAATTAAGGCTTGATTGAGCTGCAGTACTTTTAAAAGGATTGGAAGAGCTATTTGGTGACTTAATTTGTTAGAACTTTTTATGTGAAAGCATCTTTTTTTTTTTTATGGGAAAAAAGTGCATTTCTTTTTCATGGAAAAAATGATTTGGCCTGACATAAGGTAAATAGAGTTTGTGTTGATGCGTTAGAAAGTGCTTGTATGCCTTGGTTATGATTTCTGTATTTTTTACATTAAAAGTATAATGGAATTGTATTTTAAGTTAAAAAAGCTAGCACTTTGATCAAATTAAATGTTGCATTTCTCCATTTGATAACTCCTAATATGAGTTCATTTGTTACTTTCTTCTCCTCTTCTTATACACTTTCCTAGAGCACATAATTCGGTATCAACTTTCTATGATTATTGTCCCAGAATGCCTTTGAAGTTTAAAAAAATCCAGTGGGTTTAGGTATAAGATTACTTTTGAGTGTATAATATCAGAGCATAGGGGACATCAAAATAAATTTGAATATTTACAACATCTTAAAAGACACTTATTGACACTTCCTGACACTTCCTTATGGTCACATAACAACCTTTCCTGTGAGTGCAGCATTGACACATCTGTCATATAGCACTTTAAAACAGTAGCTGTTTTTATACTCTTTTCTCTGTATAATGATACTGATTTCTAAAATTTTCCATCGAAAAAGATGTAACCTTGCACTGTGATAATACATTATTGTACTTCTCTAAAAAAGTTGGGATTGGACTGAATCTGGTGGTTGAGTTTTCTATTTATTGTAGACTTGTGACCAAGATCAGTAAAATACAGGGTCATTTAATTTAAATATCTCAAAATAGCATTTTATTTAGGAAAAGGTGCAGTTTTTCTTTAGAAGGGTTTTTATCACTAGGAATGAGTGGGACTATTTATTGCTTTGTCTTGTAACTTGTGCATAGTCATTGAATGCTTAGTGAAAATTCTTGTCAAGAATGCCTTATATTTAGGGAAACAACTTTCTTTCAGAACTTTTTATTAAATACTACTCAGAAGAATGCAGAGCCAACACCTGTTGGGGAAGAGGGAGGGAAGATAACCTGTAGCAGAAGTTCATACCCTGCCCTGGTCCACTGATACTTTGACAGCAGTGTATCCCTGAAGTTAACATTTGGTCTGGTCTTTGTTCTTAGGGTCTGTAGGTAATGCGTTGAAAATACATTGTGTGATCTTTATTTCAAGTAGTCTTAGAATCTCGTTAGCGCCTTGCGCCTTCATGTTAAGTTTGGTTACAGCTTTCACAGTTAAGTTAAAAATGTTGTATCATTTTAGTAACAGAAGTTGAACCCTCCTACCCTTAATTCTACCGGCGATTTTAGGTTGGATTTGTAAAATGAAACTGAGAAGCTTATATGTGAAGAAGTAGTCTCCTCTTTTATGTGGTATGTTAAATCCAAGTTTAAGACTCATTTGGTAATTTAGTGGGTTTGAATACTTGAGTACAGCTGATATAGGTGTATTTGAGAAAATCCCAAAAGAAGTAAGTTGGTGGAATATTTAGGAAAGTGCTATGCTATGTGGCCAAAATGCTTTATGGTATTACTAGAATTGTAAAATAGCAAATGAGCAGAGTACGGATTTATTAGAGATATTTTTGGAGAATTACAATTTTTAAGTGGTACTTTTTAAAAAAATTAATAGAGTCAAAATTTATACCCTTTTAAAAATAATCATGAAAAATAATGGTATAATAAAGAAGAAAAATTATCCTTAATTCTACTTCCCAGCAATAATTAAGGAGGTAGCAGCATTTGCTGTAATTCTAGTCATAGACACACACTTAGATGCAGAGTTGGGATGTATTGTCTACTGTAACAGTTTATATCTGGCTTTTTTTCATTAAATCTAAGACTGAGAACGTTTGTTCTTGTCATTCTTAAGTAGCTTTATTGGCCACGTAATAATTTGTTCTGTGACATTCCATAATTTAATCATTCTTCCTTTTTGGATATTGGGGTGAGTCTACTTTTGACTATGAATAATGTTATAAGAATATAAATAATACATAAGTCTATGCATTAAAAATTTTTTTCTCAGGCTTTGGAAGTACAGTTACTGGATCAAAGAAGAAGAACCTTTTGTAAAGTTCTTGATACATAGTGTCACATTGCTATAAAATTGCTGGGAAGCAGTTTACTCTCCTGATAATTAAAATAATCTAACTGGATTAGAGACTCTGATAATGGATTTTAATGGAGACATTAAAAGATAGTAAATGGTAGCATATTCACTTGGGGATTAGGTGTTTAGCATTTTTTTTTTAAGATTTTATTTATATATATGACACACAAAGAGAGATTACAAGTAGGCAGAGAGGCAGGCAGAGAGAGAGGAGGAAGCAGGCTCCCTGCTGAGCAGAGAGCCCGATGCGGGCCTCGATCCCAGGACCCTGGGATCATGACCTGAGCCGAAGGCAGAGGCTTTAACCCACTGAGCCACCCAGGCGCCCGGTGTTTAGCATTTTTAAATTTAGTACTTAATGTTTTCTTTTAACTCTTAACTATTTAATTGATTTTACAAAAGGTGATAGATGTTACAAATAGCTGTGCAGATGAAGTAAAGCTACAGTGACAATGACTTTTAAAAAATACAAACTTAATATTGTGGGTTAGAGATTGTGAGAATGAGCTAAAAACAGAGTATTTGTGGTCAGGAGAAACCAGGACAGATATTTAAGAGTGAAAGTCGGTAATGGAGTCAATAAACTTTATAAAGCAATAATTGCAGGACAATGACTGGTTCTATTTTTGGCCAGCTAAGGAAAGGCAACCTCATCATGAAAGAGAACACTAATGATTCCTCTGTGAAACCACACCTGAAATACTTTTCATGACTGTCTTCCTTTAGGTAACCTAGAATCCGAAGATTAAGTCAAGGAAGTGGTTTTAAAGAATGGGAAAAAATAGTGCTACTCTGCTCTTTTCCTTCCCTTTTTCTTTTTTTCTTATTGTCCTCTGTCAGTGTTAAAGAGCACATAGTGATTGACCAGAAAACAGCAAGGTAAAAAGCCATTGTTCTCAGTGTTTGAAAGGCAAGAATAATTTAGTGTGAGTGCAGAGTTTGTAACCAGGGTGGTATAGAGTAGTAAGTACAAGAGAAAATTTAGCATTATAAAAGCCAGTGAAACTGAGGAAAGACACAGTAATAGACTTAATCTTGACATTTATCTCTACTATTTAGGTGAAAATCAAATGATCTGAAATGAGGATTGAAAAATTTTTAACCCTGTCCCTTGTACCTTTTAGAAATGATTCCTAAAGCAGATATTATCCATTAAATTGTATATATTTTAAACATCAACTGTTAGATCTCAATATGTTAGATTTGTTCTTTGACCTGTGCTTTAATTGTTAAAACAATAAAACATAGTTGATAAGAATAAAATTCATTTATACAGAGTCAGAATTTAGGATTTCACCTATGAACCATACTGGAAAGACCTTGATTTGGTTAAATAAGAAGCATTCTTTGAATGTTCCTTAAATTGGTAGCTTTGATTTTAAAATAGTATAGGTAATTACCTTATTTTTTTTTTTATGGTGGCAATTGATATGTAGTAAAATGGTGTACATTTGTATCAAACAAGTGAGAATGCAAATCAAGGTGTTAGTTGTTTAAGTGGTAGATTTGGAGTGACCTGCAGTGTTCTGTTGAGTTACATGGCTTTAAAAGTTTATCCTATACCTTTTTTCTTCTGACTTTACAGTTCAGTTTCTTTTCTTTCTTTTTTTTTTTAAGATTTATTTATTTGACAGAGAGAGAGAGATCACAAGTAGGCAGAGAGACAGGCAGAGAGATAGGAGGAAGCAGGCTCCTCGCTGAGCAGGGAACCTGTTGCGGGTCTCCATCCCAGGACCCTGAGATTGTGACCTGAGCCGAAGGCAGAGGCTTTAACCCACTGAGCCACCCAGGTGCTCCGACAGTTCAGTTTCTTTGTGTTTTAAACCATGTAGTGATGACAAACATGTGAGTTAACTATACAGTACTATTAACTATTTTTATCTTTTATCAGTTTTCATGGACCAGGATTTCTAATATTGGGATTATTAGGTTTTTTTTAATTTGAGTAGACTCTGTTAAATATTAAGTGCAAATGGACGGTATGGATCATTAGATTTTTTTGCCCATTTATTTCTGTCATCCTCACTTGTTCATTTAGAACCACCTTGTTAAAGCAGACCAGTGACCAGTTTTACTTAGTACTGTTGGTTAAGTTAATATACGAAAGTGCTTAGAACAACACCCAGTATATATGAAGGTACACTAAATGTCTTTATTATTACTACTATCAGTCTTTAGCGATATTAATAAAACTATAAGAGGGGAGACTAGAGAGAAGTCAGTAAACCTGAAAATTGGGTAATTGATCCTTGAACAAGCTATGAGATTTGGACATAATAGTCTATGTGTATGGAAGAAGAAACTTCCAGAACAATAAAAGCTCTCGAGAGGGAAGCATGTCTCTGAATATGATATAATGAACCTAGAATTAGAAGCAAGGAACACTAACTTTTCTCCTTGGTAATAAACAGCATATGTGTATTGTAATAAATTTGGGAAAGGTAGGAACACAGAAAGGAAAATTTCTTCTTTTCACTCCCTAGAGATAGACCACATCTAACACATCATGTATTTTCTTCTTCTGTAAGAAAGTACCCACATACAAACATTTGAATCATTTTGTACATGCAGTTTTTGGTTCTGTGAAATACAGGGGTGTCCTGGATTGTTGAGTTCTTGTTATCCCCTTGTGTCTACTTCACATATCCTGTATTCCCCCCTTACCAAATCAAGAAAAGATCAATCTATTGCTTATACTTTATTGTTCAGTCTTTAGTGTATTGTTAGAACAAGCGTGTTTTAGGGCTGTCATTTCTAATGTGGAAGAAAAAGAATGGTTAGTCTATTAAGCAGATTTTTGTGGTGCTGGTTGTTGAAGAAAATCTTTTTAAAATCATGTTCAACTGGTTAGGGCATTTTTAGTGTTTTGTTTTTGCCTCAAATGTGTCTCTTTATCATGACTTCACTCTTTGGGTATGTAGGAGTTTGTGGTCCTTATCATCTGGAAATAGAAGTTTGTCCTAGCACAGTATGTTTAATACCTTTAACAATGTTTTAGTTAAGATATAAATGTGTTACTTTATTTCATTGTTTTGAAAGGCATACTTTTTTTGCCTGCACTGCACATTTTACCATCACTGAAATTAGGATGTTTCTTTTATATGGTGACATTTGACAGTTCTAAAGGCTCTTTCTTAGTGGTATGTAACCGTGGTACTTTCTAAAATGAGTGGTGTCGCAGATCAGTGACATGTGCTAATTAGTAATTCTCCATTATCTGATATGCAGAAATACCCTTAAGCCTTATATCCTTCTTCCTCTGGTAGGGAATTTTGATAATTGAATAAATATCCCTATATCCTTTTTGTTCCTAATTAGAGCAAACATTTAGTATGTGCCAGGTATTGTTCTGAGTATTTCATATATGTATGGTCCGTATGTATATGGCCATTTGCATTATAAAATTTACTATATTCCATAATTCAGCGGACTAAACTAAAAGTATGTATATTTAATGTAAAATATCAGGTTATTTTACTTATTAGTTGTTGTTATGGGCCATTGCAACAAACACTTAAACATAATCTTTACGATACTCTATGAAGGATGTTAAACATTATTACTTAATCTCATTTTACAAATGAGGAAGCTGAACATCAAACAGGTTAAGTAACTTGGACAGACTTATGACTTATAAGTGGTGGAGCTGGGATTTGAACTGTTGTTTGTCTGACTTCAGTGCCCTTGCTTCTAATGACTATACCATTCGTGGCTTTAGAAACTTGTAGGTGGTGGGGGTGGTTATCTTAACTTCTTTTGACAGGTGGCGGGACTGGGATTATAAATCCTGCTTTAGGGATCTATTTCTGTCCTAGGAGGTTATAAAATAGTTTGTAGCACGTGTTCAAAGAAGATAAAATAATTGATTTTCATTCTTTTGCATATTAAGATGGTGATGGAATTCCCTGACAATGTGTTAAATCTTGATGGGCATCAAAATAATGGTGCACAACTAAAGCAGTTTATTCAGGTAATATTTTTTAAAATTAATATTTGGGGTGTGTGTGTGTTTTGAAGAGTCAATTAAAATTTTAGCTTTAAGTATTTCATTTTACTTGGGGCTCTCTAGGTTTTAAGATTGCACTGAAAATTGCTTTCTTTTAGTATTGCTACAGTGAGTATATTTATGTACTTGTTATGTGCAAGAAATTTGGTGGTGTTATGTTATCATTGTACATGTCCCTGTGGCTTTAATTTCACCAAGCCATCTTTCCCTGTTTTTGAAAGATAGGGTATACAGCTTTTCATTGAGAACTTGTTGGTTTTCTTCTGTGGTGATTGTTTTGTTCAAGTAAAAAAAAAAAAAAAAAAATCCTGTACTGTGAACTTTATGATTTGTATTTCATTTTTAAACAGTATGATACCTTATAAAACCCTGTATGTAATCAAGATAATGGAAGGTAAATTGTTACTTTACTTCAAAATTCTATTTCTACTTTTGGAGAAAACTTTGAATGAAAGGTTATTGGTAAATATGAGAAAATTCTTGGGAGTGTCTTACCCATCTTTTTTTGATAAAGCTAGAAACACTATTTGTAGTGTAACTGTAACTCCATCCAGATAGAAGTTATTTACTAGAGTTTTGCCCCTTTCTCTACAGCTGTGGTTCTCAGTCATTTTTCTGCCTTGTCATAACCAACAGATAACATTCATATGCACCACCTTATTAGTCACTCACTGCAGGCTTCTACATAGGTAAGACAGGCCTTGTTCTCTCCCACTAATCCGTAACACACCTGTCCATACCTCCAGGTTGAGAATTGCTGCTTTACATGATCACCATCCTAACTTGATTCTAGTAGCTAAACATAGTGTGGTATTAAAAATTGAGAGGAAGACATGGCAAAGCTGCATTCCATCTTTATTTTTTTCTTTGTTTTAAAATTTTTATGAAAATTGTATTTATTTGCAGAAGGGAGCAGAGATAGTGACAGAGATAGAGAGAGCATGAGCAGGGAAGAGAGGGAGAAGCAGGCTCCCCGCTAAGCAGGGAGCCCTTTATGGGACTCATCCCAGGACCCTGTGATCATGACCTGAGCTGAAGGCAGAAGCTTAACTGACTGAGCCACCTAGGCGTCATAAAAATTTTTTTTTATTTCAAGTGAGTGTACTAAGCTTAATAGTCTCTGAACAAACTAAATTTCCAGAGGCAGGGCTTCTTTTTGTATGCTGAGGCACATAACTGCTTAGCCCTGACATCCTAAGCAGAGTTTTTTAGATCTTAGGTGCTAGAACAGAGGGCTTTGTGGAGTAAACTCAGTATAGCATGGGCAAGGCCGACTTGTTTTTCTGACTCAGTTTCAGATAGAGATGGCAAATCCTGTCCATATTGTACTCACTACACAAGGACAGGAACCAAAAGTACTAATGAAGAGAAATTTTATGTCTTTCTTAAGGACTGTCCTTCATTTTTCTTCTTTCTCAGCGACATAGCATGCTTAAGCAGCAAGATCTAAGTATTGCCATGGTGGTGACATCACGTGAAGTATTGAGTGCACTTTCTCAGCTTGTCCCATGTGTTGGTTGTCGTCGCAGTGTGGAGCGCCTCTTTTCCCAGCTTGTAGAGTCTGGAAATCCCGCACTCGAACCCCTGACAGTAGGGCCCAAGGGAGTCCTATCTGTAACTCGAAGCTGCATGACTGATGCAAAGAAGCTTTATACCTTATTTTATGTACATGGGTAAGTATAATCAATGGGGGTTAGATGACTTTGTTAAAAATTTTTAAACTTTGTGACAGTGGTAGGTCTTTTACTAAATTTGATAGGGGCAAAGCTTGAGTTCAAAATCATTAGTTTTATTGCATATCTTCTGTGTGCCAGTGACTATACATACTGTTCTCATATGGAGAGAGGCAGGCAGTAGGCAAATACATGATTTGCCAGGTAAGTTATGAGAGAGATGAGAATGATTGGGTGAATTAATATGGAGAATGGTTGGGGAAGACTTCTATGATAAAATGACATTGTGTGTAGACTTTAATGAAGTGAGTAAATAAACCATGTAGATATCTGGGGGGAAGGCACAGAAGGAGGAGCAAGTATGAAGTTGCAAAGGTTGGAGTTTTCCTGGCATGTTTGAAGAACAGTAAGGAATCCATTATGGCTGGAGCCAGGTGATTGAAGGGAATAGTAATAAAAGGTGAGATCAGAGGAGTAATAAAAGGCCATTCTGAGTTATGTGGTACCATCCTGAGTTTTTGGTTATTGTTGGTTTTTGTTTGTTTTGACTCTGAGTAGGATGGGAAGATTTGGGAGTGTTTTGAGCAGAGTGAAATGGTCTGACTTGAAGTTTGGCTTACTTTGACCTCTGTTGAGAATAAGTGGAAGAGTGGTAGAAGGGGAGAGAAAACAAAGGCGTGTAAGAAATAATGGTGACCAGCATGGTGGTCACAGAGGTAATAAGAAATGGTGGATCCTAGGTTTATTTTGAGGAATGAGCTAGTAGGATTTTTGGATAGATTAGATATGCAGGAGGACATCAAGGTTGATTCTCAGATTTGGGATCTAAAGAACAGGACCAGTGGTTTCCATTTACTGAGATGGATAAGAATGGGAGGAGCAATTTTGCAGAGTTCATTTTTGGACATGTTAAGTTTGAGATACCAATTGGGCATTCAGGTGGAGTTTAGAGAGGTCTGTTCTGGAGATAAAAATTGGTATCGGGCGCCTGGGTGGCTCAGTGGGTTAAAGCCTCTGCCTTCTGCTCAGGTCATGATCTCAGGGTCCTGGGATCGAGGCCCGCATCGGGCTCTCTGCTCGGCGGGGAGCCTGCTTCCTCCTCTCTCTCTCTGCCTGCCTCTCAGCCTACTTGTGATCTGATCTCTCTGTGTCAAATAAATAAAATCTTAAAAAAAAATTGGTGTCATCAGCATATATATAGTATTTGAACTACGTATAAACTACACACATACACACAGTTCTGCTCTGGAGATAAAAATTGGTGTCATCAGCATATATATAGTATTTGAACTATATATAAACTACACACACACATGCGTGCGCAAACACACAAACACACACATGGACATAATTTAAATCTTCGAGATATGAGATGGTCACCAAAGACTGAATATAAATAGGAAATGAGAGGGGGTCTGAAGACCAAAGCCTAGGCTTTTCTGTTTAGAGGTGGTGGTAGACAGTTAGGAATTTTACTCTGCCTGAGAAAAGGCTTGGAGGATTTTTGAACAGAGAACATAATGTGATTTTTGTTTTGAAAAGATCACTTCAGCTGCTGAGTGAAGCCTAGAATGTAAAGGCAAAGGATGGGAAGCAAGGAGACCATTTGGGAAGTCAGCTATTTCACTTGACTAAGCTCGAGAGGCGAATTGGATGTGGATGGTAATGGAGGAGGTGATAAATGATGTGATTCTGGATATATTCAAAAGTTAGAGTTGATAGGCTTTGCTGATTCGTTGGATGTAGGGTGTGGCTATTAGCTGTACACATTTCTGTATTTGCGTGAAATTTCTGTTGATGGTTCCTCATCAAGAATCACGTTTATTTAGATACTGTTTGAACAGGGGAAGATGGCTGAGAGGTAGCAATTAGCCATAAAATAATTTGAGTGTCAGGCACACTACTAGATACAGTGCAGATACAGGGATGAATGAGACAGATGCAGTCTAGGTGAATGAGTACATTGAATAGAACAGGTCTCTTTCAACATATTGACAAACTAGGAATGAAAGGGAGAAGACAAGTGTACAGATTCTTCTCGGTTAGAATTTGAGAAATTTTCAGGGTAAGTGATATGTCTATAATACTTGAAATACACTTTTGCAATAAAGGTAGTCAATAGATTTTGAAAATTCTAAGGAAAAATGAATATTAATCAAACTTTTAATGATTTATTTTTTATTAGGTCCAAACTAAATGACATGATAGATGCTATTCCAAAAAGTAAAAAGAATAAGAGATGTCAGTTGCACTCCTTAGATACACACAAACCAAAACCTTTGGGGTAAGTAGAATCAACTACCAAGATGCTTTGTAATTGTTAAGATTATAAATGTTGATTGTATTTAGTAAAACGAAAAAAACACTACTAGTTTTACTTTATCAATTAGTTACACTATAACATAGTTTAAAGTAAATCTGTCTCCTGATTCAATAAGGCCTTTTTGCATTGAGACTGTGTAGGGTCTCAATATAGATTTGATTTTTCTTTTGGATTTTTTTTTCTTAAATATGTTTCAGAAGAAGGAAGTTGAGATCTTTATGAAAATTTATTTAGCCAATACTGAGTATTTCAAAGTAGTGACATCATTCTTTGATCTATAAAATAGTCATAATGTATAAGTTATTTTTCTTGTCTTATCTCTAGGCCTCCCTAATAATTTATCAAGCATTAAAAAAAAGTCTTGTATTAGTTGTAGCAATGTGTGTATTTATGTAACTAATTTGCAGTTTTGTTCTGGTTAGGCGATACAATGCCCAAGGCTGCTTTTGTCCCAATCTCCCAGCATGTTGTTACACTTGCCCCCTACAAAATTGCTGGAGGTTGGGGGTGGTAAGGAAAAGCCATGGAGTTTGAAGGGGGGTTCTAAGAAGTAACTTGTGTTTTGAGGAGAATGGGATGATATAAAACAATAGTGGATTGCTTTAAAAAAATTAGTTTTTAAATATCTCAGTAGTGCTGACACCTTGATATATAGACCTTTTCCTTCCTGATAAAAGACCTGGATGACCAGGTGGTGGTATGTTAATCTGTTAACAAGTTTATTTATCCTATACTCAGGAACAAAATTGTTAAAAAATTTTATTATGAAAACTGCCTAACATATAGGAAAGTAGAGAAACTATTCACGAACCTTCCTTCCTACCAAATATCTTCACCCAGATTCAGTACTGTTACCAAGATTTGTCACATTTGTTTTATTTATCCATCTTTTTCTTTGCTGAAGTATTTTAAAACGAGTCCCAGGCATCACGCTTTTTTACTCCTACATATTTCCACATCCATCTCTAAGTACATGGACATTTTCTTTCATAATGACACTGTCACTATAACACTTAAAAGAATTAACTATAATAATCTGATATCCAGTTAGGTTTCCACAGCTTTCTCTAAAAGTGCCTTTTTACAAAATGGATTTGTTAGAATTAGATCCAGACTGAACCACAAAGTATATGATACCTAAAGTGCGAGTACTCTGAACCTGCAGTAAGGCTCTATGGTTATGGTTATTGAAAGAAGATTACTATTTTACACAACTGGTTTACAGTTGTGTTTTTTTTTTTTTACAAAACTGATTTACAAATATCTTTAGAGAATTCCTATCTTTCTAAATGTAAAATTTAGTCTTGTTTTCTCATTAGAAAATAATCTTTACCTGAATGATCTGTTGGCTAAAGCCACAGAGTAGTAACCTATTATAAAAAGCCTGCCTTCTGATTTTCTTGTTATGAGTATTCTTCGTTGCGGAACCGAAGAGCAGCAGATATCTTAACATCTTACACATCTGCTCGTTGGTACCTTCTTCAAAGACCAGTTCTACTTTTGCTCCAGGTTCCATTTTTCAGTGACTTTGCTTTATCAATTACCTACTTCTGTTAAATTGGCATACAGCTATGTTTTCCTGTCTTTCAGTTTAAAAACAAAAACAAACCTCCACAGACTTCACATTCCTCTTCAGCGACAGCCCCACTGCATGGGAAGCCAAATGTTTTAGAAGGTTATTTGCTGAATTATGAAGTCAGTATGAGTTGATCTTGAGCACTGTCTCCTAAGGTAGCTTCAGGTATTTCCACACGCCATATGGATTCCAGGCCAGGGAGTACAGTGTGCTTAGCCAAGACTCCCCCCTTCTCCACTTTGGATGGCTACTGCCATTGTATGATACTGTGACTCTCTATTTTACGTATTTCCACTGTTTATTCCCCCCCCCTTTTCTATTTAGACTTTCTTCAGGGAAGTGTTAACAGTTGATTAGGTTTCAACCTAATCGATGGCAACAATCCAGCTCAGCCTTCCTGAGAATGTTCTTGTATCCATGCAAGTAAACCCAAGTTATTGGCTGCTTGGGAGTAAGTTTGAGATCCAGAAGAAAAGTCTAGGCTACAGTTGTAGTCTGTAGCTGAAGACTGAAGATTATCTTAGAGAATAGTATATAAGGTCTACCTAGAGAGAGTAGCATAAGAGAGAAGAATGCTGAGGAATTCAGTTTATTGTTAGAAAAGAATCTAGTAAAGAAACTTGAGAAAGAATCGCCAGAGAGGTAGGAGGAAGCCAAGGGAAAAGTGTTTCGGGGGGTCTGGTCAGCTATGTTGAATGCTCCTGAGTCATCAAGGACCCAGAAGTGTCCATTGGATATAGCAGCATTGTGATAATTGGTGATCTTGATGACCAAATCTGTGGTTGAGTTGAAACAATCCAGATCAGAATGGGTAGAAAAGTGGATTGTAGGTTGTAGTGGATTAAACTATGAGAGGAAAGTATGGGAGTGGAAAGACTTCTTTTTCAGAGAGCTTGATCTTGAAAGGATGAAGTGATAGACAGTCTAGAGAGGTTATGGATAAAGTCTTGATTTTTTTTTTTTACTTTAAAGTCTTGATTTTAACTGTAGCATTTTTTAAAAAGTATTTCTTAGATTAATGCTCTTGTGTTTTGATGGTATAATAATCATTCCCAAGACTGATTTCATGAACCTTTTCCTCAATTGTGAGAACTTGAGTTTGAGAGTTAATCAGTTTTAGGAGATTATGGATCACTCTAGCATACTTAGAAAGAGAGGAAATACGGGCGTTGAGAGTAGAAGGATAGAACACGGAAGACAGAGCAGTCTGAGGTCTTTGTTTCAAATTAGGGTGCTGAATGTTGCTTGAGCTCTTGTGACAGGGAATAGGGAGCTGAATTGTACAGATGAACTTAAATGGTGGGCAGGAAGTTGAGAAATACCTATTTAGCTATATAGAGTAGGTTAAGTAAAGATTCAGAAGTTTTTCCATCTCAAGCATCCAAGGTAATGAATTTCTGGGCCTGTAGTGAGACCTGCAGAGGAACAGGCAGGAGTCAGTTGTTCAGAATCATGAAATATCGAGAAGACTATCATTGAATGGACATTTCTTTTGGAATGTACATTTGCAGCAAAGCAAAATGCATGACCAGTGCCACACTGAAACCTGTGGGGGAGGGAGAGTCTGGGAAGTTTTAGTAAGTTTTTAAAAAATTATTTATATAGTATCTATTACTGATACAAGTTGTGTAAAATGTTCCTCTTGGTGTGCTGTCTTTATTTTAGTAAATGTAAAAATTTATTTAATTGATTTTTTTCCTCAGCTACTTATAAATGTGAAGGTAGATAAGAGTTTTGTTGCCATGGGTTAGATATAAAATCACATTAAGTAGATCAAAACTTATTAGAATTTTCAATTTGTGGAAGATTGACCATGTTTATAGGTGAAAATATAATTTTTTTAGCCCTGTTGACTTTAAAGCATTCCAAGTAGATTTGCTTATAAAATGCTTACTATCTTAATGAGTTGGTATCTTGATAAATGTAAATGTTGTTAAATTGTGTCAGATAAACTTAATAGTTGAGCAGAAATTTTTATGTAAAGGTATGAGCATATGTTTAATATTTTAATATGGTTAAAATGAATATGTAATTATATACAAATTTGTAAACTTATTCTACTAATATAAATGTATTGAGTTCATGATTTTAATTTAGACTATAGAAATTATTTCTTCAGATTATCTCAGTGTCACTAAGCTTTGTACTGTACTGTACTACAGTGAAGGGAGCAGTAGCAGTGTCAGTTCAGAGAAGTTAAGTACAGATAAGAGAAGTAGTGAAGACCACAGGAAGGACAGCAAGTGTAGGATCATTTTCCATTATGGACCTTTCCAGGGATCAGCCAGGTAAAATCAAGCAATCCTTTACTCTGCCCTTTTTAATGTTTCAATGTTTATCTATTCCTCCTTTCACTAATATTTGTTTCGTTCTGCAGAGGTTGTTGGATGGACGTATGGGAACTAATGTCCCAAGAATGCAGGGATGAAGTAGTTTTAATCGACTCTAGTTGTCTTTTAGAAACACTAGAAACTTATCTGCGAAAACACAGGTAAGTCTAAAGGTCATCACTGTATAGTTGGAAGGTGCCATAGTGCTCTCTTAGTCATTCAGATTGACCTGTCACCTCCTTCATATAACAGCACTCCAGTTTTCCCATTAATACTTGGTGCTAGGCAGAGCTTAATGTTAGGGTAAGCATTTCCTTTATGGGATGACTCTCAGTGTTAGCCTTCTTGTGTTGAGCCAGCATCTCCTCTTTTTGTAATTTTTACCTGTTGGTTCCAGGCCAGTGAAGTGTACTTAATTGAGTAATGTACTTAATCACTTTGGAAACTCTAGTATTCCTTGTTTTTATGATAGAAGCATTTCATGTTGTCATTTTCAGAATTAAAGTTTAAATTAGCAGCCTTCATTTAGTAATATTTTGAATGATTTCTTCTGTAATTGTTTGTCAAGACCTAAAAATGGAGTTGGAATTTGTGTGGTTTGTGTACTAAAAAAGTAACTTCAGATTTTTCTTTTTAGAATGCTACTTTACAAAGGAATTTTCTTTCTTTTTCCCTTTAGATTTTATTTGAGAGAGAAAGAGCACAAGGGGGAGAGGGACAGTGGGAGAGGGAGATGCAGGCTCTCTGCTGAGCAGGGAGCCCAATGTGGGGCTCCATCCCAGGACCCTGGGATCATGTCCTGAGCTGAAGGCAGATGCTTAACCAACTGAGCCACCCAGGCGCCCTACAAAGGAATTTTCTAAGTGTCATCAACATTTGGAAATACGTAGGGAGGGAGAGTGAATTAGGAAAGGAAACTGGGAAGGGAACCATCTAGAGATGGTGTTCTTGGGGGGAGCTGTACCCTTTAAATATAAATTCATCACGTGTTTGGTGTGTAGTTTTGTGTTCTTTGACCTGGGACATAAATACATACTTACTTTGGGGATACTTCTAGAAAACATACGTGAATGATAAAAACTAGGGTTTATCAAGATTGGTGTTTATATGGCAATGAACTAATGACTTAATCTGCATACTAAGTTTCTGCAGTGTTTTTCTTTTTTCAGTTACAAACTTTCTTATATAGTTGTCTTTTTGGTACACTATACGCAAGAGAGTAGAGAATATGTCAAATATTTGCAGTTTTGTTGGAGAGGGATTATACAGACAAAAAACATATTTAAATATGTAGGTCCATTATAAATTCCTTCCTCTTTCAATATGAATTGATCCTTATATTCAACATTAATTGGTTCATCCAAAAGATAGTTTTTGGGGGTGATAAATGACTAGTTATAAGAGCTAATGTTTAGGAGTTTCCTGTAATGGTTGTAGATATTTCCTGTGTTGGGATGGCAATATTTTAGGCCTCTAAGAAGGTGGAATCTATTTGGTAACTACCTGAAGGGTGCGGAGAAGTACGATTAAGAGAGATTGCTTTGAATTTGGGTGTTATTAATTATAACTTTGTACAAGTTACTTAACTTTTCTGTGCCTTGTTTTTTTCGTAAGACAAAAATAATGACAGTATGGGTTGCTTGTAGGATTAAATTCATCATGGGGATAGGTGATACACAGTCAGGTTTACTTAGAACAGTATGTAGCTGGGAATGCAAGCTGGTGCAGCCACTCCGGAAAACAGTATGGAAGTTCCTCAAAAAGTTGAAAATAGAGTTAACCCTACGACCCGGCATTTGCACTATGGATGGATATTTACCCCAAAGATATAAATATAGTGATCCCAAGGAGCACCTGCACCCCACGTTTATGGCAGCAGTGTCCACAATAGCCAAACTATGGAAGGAACCCAGATGTCTATCGACAGATGAATGGATAAAGAAGATGTGTGTGTATGTGTGTGTGTGTGCGCGTGTGTGTACACACACACGTGCACACACACACACATAAATACTATGCAGCCATCAAAAAATGAAA
Source organism: Ailurus styani (assembly GCA_002007465.1). Taxonomy (NCBI): domain Eukaryota; kingdom Metazoa; phylum Chordata; class Mammalia; order Carnivora; family Ailuridae; genus Ailurus; species Ailurus styani. Next base: position 696,586 of record LNAC01000022.1, read on the forward strand.
TCTTGCCATTTGCAACCATGGGTATTATGCTAAGCAGAATAAGTCAACCAGAGAAAGAAAATAATCTCACTGGTATGTGGAATTTAGGAAACAAGGCAGAGGATCATAGGGGAAGAAAGGAAAAAAATGAAAACAAGATGAAACCAGAGAGGGAGACAAACCTTAAGAGACTCTTTTTGGCACTTCTGTATTATTTAGTGGACTTTTCTGAGTACTTTATAATAAAGATTTGATGGGGAACTGAGGTGGCTCCATCTGTTACGTGTCTGATTCTTGATCTCAGTTCAGACCTTGATCTCAGGGGTATGAATCCAGGCCCCATGCTGGGTTCCATGCTGGGTGTGGAGCCTACTTACAATAAAGATTTGATAACACTAGCCAGTTAAGTATTATGGTAGTACATTATTAGAAATAAAGTGTTAAGAAACTGCAAAACCTCTGCCTTAAAAAATGTTTTTTACCTTTATGTGCAAGGTTACTTTTGAAAACAGAAAAAATCATTTTCATTCTTATAGCTTACATGTAGTATTTTTAAATTGCTGTTTACTTATGCTTATGTTACTTATGATTATGTACAAAGATTAAGCTATTATGAGGATTTAAAGTAGTAAAATAAGAGGAAAATATTTCAAGTCTTATTATTGCTATTGTATGACATCTAACCATTTATTTCCCTGAAAATGTAGACTTATCTTTTATATCCCCAAAACATGGAAGTATTTGTTATTTGTGCATCCAAGTCTTTATTCTCCCCATCAAGGGGAAGACTTTTTTTTTTTGTGGTAAAAAAAAAAAAAAAGTTTACTTCTTAAACAGTTTTTAACTTAAACAGTGAACATTACAGTATTGTTAACTATATGCACATTGTTGTACAGTAGCTCTCTAGAATTTTTCATCTTGCATTGATAGAGCTACACCCATTGAACAGCAATTTCCCCATTAACCTCTTCTCCTAAGCCCTGGCAACCAGGATTCTGTTTTCTGCTTTTATGAATTTTTTTATTGTAGATACTCACATACGTGGAATCATTTGGTATTGGTCTTTTTGTGATTGGCTTATTTCACTTAGCATAATGTCCTCAAGGGTTCATCCATGCTGTAGCATATGATGCAGAATTTTCTTCTTTTTTTTTTTAAAGATTTTATTTATTTATTTGACACAGAGAGAGATCACAAGTAGGCAGAGAGGCAGGCAGAGAGAGGAGGAAGCAGGCCCCCTGCTGAGCAGACAGCCCGATGCGGGACTCGATCCCAGGACCCTGAGATCATGACCTGAGCCGAAGGCAGAGGCCTCAACCCACTGAGCCACCCAGGCGCCCCAGAATTTTCTTCTTTTTTAAAGTTACATAATAGTCCATTTATGTATGTACCACATTTGCCTAACAGTGGACATTTTGGTTGTTTCCTTACATCTTAGCTATTTCTAATAGTGCTACGGTGAACATGAGTGTGCAGGTATCTCTTTGAGATCCTGTTTTCAGTTCTTTTGGATATATACTTAAAAATGGGATTGCTGGATCATATGATAATTTCTTTGCCACCATGGCAGCACTGTTTTACAATTTCAGCAACACTAGTGTCAGGGGTTCCAATTTCTCTACATCTTTGCCAACACGTGTTGTTTTCTATTTTTTAATAGTGGCTATGCTAACGGATATAAGATATTATCCTGTGGTTTTGATTTACATTCCCTGAAGATTAGTGATGTTGAACAACTTATTATATGCTTGTCAGCCATTTGCATATCTTCTTTGGAGAAGTGTCTGTTCATGTCTTTTGCCCAATTTTTAGGTGTTTTTTGTTGTTGTTATTGAGTTTAGGACTTCTTTATAAATTCTAGATATTAACCACTTATCCAGTATGTGGTTTGCAGATATTTTCTCTTTGTGGTTGTCTTTCATTCTTTTTGTTTCCTTTGCTACACAGAAGTTTTTAAGTTTGTTACAGTCTCATTTGTCTATTTGCTTTTGTTCCCTGTGCTTTTGATGTCCTGTCCAAAAAATCATCGCCTATTCAGTGTCGTGAAATTTTTCTTCCAGTGTTTTCTTCTAGGAGTTTTGTGGTTTCAGGTCTTAATGTTTAGGTCTTTAGTCCATTTTGTGTTAATTTTTGCATATTTCTGTGTTTTTTGAAGCATTAGTGCAACAGTGATTTAACTTGTCAACCTTATTGCTTGTGTTTCCTAATTGGCCTTAGGGACTCTATTTTAACATATATTCATTTTAAGAAACAGATGTGTGCGTCAACTAATGTGTGGCAGTATAAGGGTAAATACAGTAAGAAGTGTAAATTGCAGATATAGGAACACAGAGGAAGGCTGAATTCCAGTTATGGGAGTTGCAGAAGGTGTCTATAAGGATGGATATGATTTAGGCAAATGGAGAAGGATGTGGAAAGGAATGGGGAGGAAGCAGAAGAAACAAGACTTTGAAAGTCATATCTGTTATGTTCACAGTAGGCCATTGTCTGTATGGTGCATGCAGGGTAAATTGTCTAGGCAGTTTAAAACAGGGCAGGGGAATTGGAAAGAAGAGATGTAAGAAATAATTGATACCAGTTGGCTCCACCCCTAAAAGAGGGGGAGAAGTTGGGAGTTAACTAAGGTTTTCTTCCTGGGTGACTGTGTGAATGTTGATATCCTTAATAGGTTTGTAAGGGAACATTCATGTTGCCCTTGGTTTTGGAAAGGAAGTTAAACATGTTGCCTATTGTACATTTGTGATGTCTCCCATTTTTCAGTGTGGGTTTAGCCTTCAGGCAAGGGCAGAAGACTTGAACAAGAGCTGTAGAGGTGAGGGGTACACCTTTTGGCTGAAGCCATTGTAACAGAAGAGGTCACCTAGGAGATGAATTTAAAGAGATTGAAATTTCCTCATTTCACCACAGCTGATCTTCTCAGAGATGCATTTATTAATTTTATGATCTTTTTTATCAGACCAAGTTCTTTCTTTTTTCAGGAAATCAAAGCTAAAGAAATAAGGCTCTATTTTTTCTTTCTGATTGAATAATGTTTGGTTTCTAAAAGAAAAAGTCATCATCTTCTCTGTTCACACTCTCTTCTACACTTTTGCCACTGAAATTTAGACTACATTTCTGTGTATATGTTATCAATATTATGATTGTGTATTGAGAAACATGCATTTTTTTAAGAAATTTGACTTTTGGAAATTACTAGTAAACTAAAACTACATGTGCCACTTTCTTGCCCCTACCCTCTTTCCAGGGTTTAGCTAGTAAGGTGTTAAAATGTTGTAGCAACATTTGGACTGAAGTTTACTGATTGAAGATAGCACAACTGTTTTCAGAGGCTGAAAGGAGTGGGATTCTTGAGTCGCTGGTGTGTGGCCTCTTGTTTTATTTCTGATCTGTACAAGTAGCTCTTGAGGTGGAGATACGCTAGTCCTTGGCAGCTATTTTCTGGACATGTATTTTATGAACAAACAGGTATATATCCGTCTCATTCTTTTAGGTCCATGTGTCTCTCTCGTTTAAGAGTCATTTATTTGCAAATGGAGATCTAGCTATACTCTAATCCCTAAATTTGTATTTCTCTTACATGTGTATGTTTTAAATGTGTGTTTGGAGGATTTTTTTTTTTTAATGCTCCACATAGTAGGGGAGTGTCATTGTCTAGTGCACCTTCACATGTTTTGTGAAATAATTATGCAGCTGGTTCTTAATTTTGAAGTTTTTCTTTTCAACAGGTTTTGCACTGATTGCAAAAATAAAGTCCTCCGAGCATACAATATCCTTATTGGTGAACTTGATTGCAGCAAAGAGAAGGGCTACTGTGCTGCACTTTATGAAGGTTTGCGGTGTTGTCCACACGAACGGCACATACACGTTTGCTGTGAAACAGACTTCATTGCACATCTCTTGGGTCGTGCTGAGCCAGAGTTCGCAGGAGGGTATGAGTATGTAATTTGCTAGAATGGGCTATCTAGCGCTTTGCTTCATTTTATTACCGAAAGTTTATTTCCATCACCTTTTGCCTCAGTACATATGATATATGTATAAATTAAAGTGTGCCTATAAAGATTCTGCTTTCTTTAAAGTATGCATTTCTTAATTGAGTAAAAACAGGGAGAAAGTGTTCTGTGGTGTTCCTTTAGTCCTCCTCTGCTCCTTGTTGCTTGAGATACATAGATTTTTTTTTTTTGCTTTCATTTTATAGATTATTATTTTCATCAGAAAATGATTAGAAGGGATTTTCCCCCCTGCATCCATGCATTTCCATGTTTAAATTTTGTTCATAATGATGGTTTTTGCATAGGAAGAAAGGTCTTCGCAACAGGGGGTTAAATTATTGAGTGTAATTCATGAACTGTATATATTATTGAATTGTATAAGAACCTAAAATTTTATCTCTGGCATTGTCGTGGAAATAAAGTCAGAGAAAGTTGTTCAGAATTAATTGAACCCATTTTCCTTTATGTTTTGTATATCAGCTCTCATTTGAGTGCCTACTTTCTGCTAGGCATTTAGAACATGAAGATTTACCACTGAAATTCTGTGAACACTTCTACTGAAGACAAGCCTGGAAGGCTTTTGTCCATGATTGAATCACGTTGGCATTTCTCCATTCCCCCTCAAAAAAAAAAAAAATGAAACAGAACAAGTAGGCATTTGTTAAAATTGGAAGGTGAAAGGAGCTGTCGTGCCTACCTATGAGCTGGACACATATATGACTTCTCTGTGCCTAAAAAAAAAATATCTTCAGAGCCAGTTCCTGAATTATCTTATTTTTAGCAATATTAGGACTGAGTTCTGCTTGCATGTGTATTTCTTATTGATTATATACATGTGTGCTTGTATGTTTATATGTGTATTGAATTTGGATGTATAACTGGCTTGTTATTACATATGCAAATTGTGCTTTAAAACCTTACCTTGAAGAAGTTTTATCTGTCTTTTACTGTTTCAGTAAAGGGTATTAGGAATTATGTGTGATTTATTCTCCTTTACAGACGAAGAGAAAGGCATGCTAAGACAATAGATATAGCTCAAGAGGAAGTTCTGACCTGCTTGGGAATTCATCTTTATGAAAGACTGCATCGAATCTGGCAAAAACTACGAGCAGAGGAACAAACATGGCAGATGCTTTTCTATCTTGGTGTTGATGCTTTACGCAAGAGTTTTGAGGTAAGAACAGTGGACTGCTTCAGTGTCTAAGATTGCTTAGTCACATTATTAGACTGAATGTTAATAAAAGCTACCAGTCTGATTTTGCCTCACAGGCCTGTGATCCACTGATAGTGTCATGTATTTGGAGGGGTTCAGGGAGGGGAATTGGAATTTAGAAGAAGTTCATGGATTTTTCTTTGTTTTTTAGTCCTCTTATTCTGCTGACTTTGGTTTTTAGACTTCTCAGAGTAGAAAACTTTATGAGTAGAAAAAAGTTTATGATTGTTTAGCAGGTTGTTGCTATCAAATATATCTAATGAAAAGTTAAAAGCAGCCCCAAAATAAGCAACAAAATTAGAAACTTTTAATGAGTCTCAACTTGCCTGCTGATGTCCAGTAGCCTCTTTGTATTGTTGGTATTGCGTTTAGTGCTTATGATTTGGTAACTTCTTTTGGGGGGGAGTGGTTTCTACTCTCAGCACATAAAATAATTGGCTAGTGAACATTTTGTTAAATTCTAGGGCATGTTCATAACCCTTTAACTGGGTCACAGATCCCTTTTGAGAATAGTATGAAAGCTATAAGCCCTTTTTTCAGAAACCCATCCATGAGCTTTAAACATTGTTCTGGGGAGTCTGAGGAGATTTGTACTAGTTCTTGCTGAACACATTTCTGTTTCCTTTTCTTTCTGTATGTTTGTGACTTCAGAAACTAGATCGTCTAATCAGGTTAAATAGTCTTCTCATTGTGTGAAGAAATGAATGTTTACTCTTTTGCGTTAAAAACTTTGAAATTTGAAACTAGAATAATAGGAGTGTGTAAAGTCTGCCTTTCCTATAGGGATTAGTGGTATATTCACTTGCTATGGATTTTAAGATGTCATCATTTAAAGTATTAAAATTGAAGGTACTTTGTAGGGATGCCCTATGAAATTGCAGCATGAATTATCTGTGTATGTGTGGTATCATTTAAAATTAGCAAGTGAGTGGCACCTGGGTAGCTCAGTCAGTTAAAGGGGTTTGACTCTTGATTTCAGCTCAGCTCTTCTTACTGAGGGTCATGAGTTTAAGCCCTGAGTTCAAAAAATCAAATTAGCAAATGAGAATTTCCATGGGAAATAAAGTAAGTTTTGACCGATATTCATTCTCAACTTTGTTTTTATAATAGATGACTGTGGAAAAAGTACAGGGTATTAGCCGATTAGAACAACTTTGTGAAGAATTTTCAGAGGAGGAACGAGTAAGAGAACTCAAGCAAGAAAAGAAACGCCAAAAACGGAAGAATAGACGAAAAAATAAATGTGTGTGTGATATTCCTACTCCCTTACAAGCAGCAGATGAAAAGGAAGTAAGCCAAGAGAAGGTAATCCTTAATTTTGATTCATAATTATGTAGTATTGCTTTTTGCTAGATTTTGGCATTTTTATCATGCTTTTCCAGAATGTGAGGAGCTGTAGCTTGTATATTGGCTTTTTTCCCTACTATAATTGGTAAAAGCCAAAATTTTTAATGTCATGTATTCATTTTATAATATTCAATAATTATCTTTTTACCTGATCTTAGTATGTTGTTAGATCAAATGTGGAAAATTAACTCCATGCATGATCTAGAGCAGTTCTTTTTGGCCCCAGGATCCCTTTGCATTCTTAAAAATTACAATGCCCAATGTGCTTTTTGTTTATATGGATTATACTTACCAAAATTTACTGTATTAGAAATTAAAATGGAGAAATTTAAAATTTTTTTAAAAAATAGTAAGTTCCTGTTATTATATGTTAACATGAATAACATTTTTTTAAAATGTTGTTCCCTCCTCCCCAAAAAAAGAAGTGAGAAAAGTGGCATTATTTTATATTTTTGCAGATCTTTTTAATATTTGGTTTAAAAGGAATTAGATGGATTCTCAAATCTGCTTCTGCATTTTAGTCTGTTTCCATATGTTGCTTGGTTGAAGCATATGAAGAAAGTCTGGCCTCAGAAAAGGGAGGAATATTTTAATATAAACTTTTTCAGATAGTTGTGGCTATTCTTCTTTGGCATTACAACTCAACAAGTGGTAGTTTCTTAAAGATTAGTTATGATGTGGAACCTGGCACCTATCAATGACCTTTTCATAACTCAGTTCAATTAAAATCCATTAGTCAGTCTTACACTTTAAATAGATCTTTTACTCATGCATGATTTTGTAACATCATGCATTGGTCATTTGTAAGATATGGGTTTACTGAGTTATGCAGATCTTGCCAGATACTGACATTTCATAATACAATATCACATAATCATGTTAAAACCACTACTGATCTCATCAGAAAGGTCTTTCAAGTATTGGGAAGCTTCAGGCTCAACTGTGCTTGTATATTTACGTTTTCAAAATTCTGATTGTGATTTGGAAATTTGAATTTTATCACTGACAACAAATACTGTCCATTGTTTTCCTTGAGGTGATGGGCTGACTTCATTTTTGAGAAAATGCCTTTTGAGTGTCTAAGTCTGAATAACCAGTTTGTCTCTCATTCTTTCAAACAAAATTGATGTTCCAGGATTAAAAAGAACACCTAGTTAAGTTTATAACTCAAACAGTTGCTCAAGTGCTCTTCCTTGAGACGACCATTGTACTTTGGTATGCAGCAAAAGTGCTTTAAGCATACTTCCTGTTTGTCACATAGACTATTAAAAAGTCATCTACTCATGAGTTGATACTTAATAAAAATATTTTTACTGTCTTCATCAAAGACATTGTTGAGTATCTACGTACTGATTTCCTAAGGGTGCATGACAAGTAAAGAATATAGTGACTGTTAGTACACTTTGATTGCTACTGCTTTGATTTGTGCTAAGTACCAGCAACTTTTCCCCACCATTGCTTTTGTGCCATCAGTGTAAGTGTCAATACAGTGAAAAAGGCAAGTCACATCTTATATGCTGATGAAAATAGTTTTGACCTCAGGAATCAGCAGACTGACCTTTGAGAACTACTCTCCTAGACTTTCCTGATACCATTAACTCTTAACTTGCTTTTAGTTGTTTCATAGTCTTGACCAGTGGGTTAGTGATTTTTTCATGAGAATAATTTTTTCAATTGTTAACCTCCTAACTCTCGTCTAATTGGTTGATGTTAAGGAAATTATGAAGGTAAGACTTTTTACTGTCTCTTAATATTGATCCTTAAAGGAAACAGACTTCATAGAAAACAGCTGCAAAGCCTGTGGCAGCACTGAAGATGGTAATGGTTGTGTAGAAGTCATTGTTACCAATGAAAATACATCCTGTACCTGTCCTAGCAGCGGCAATCTCTTGGGGTCCCCTAAAATAAAGAAAGGTAACCAAATACAGTGTTGTTTTTTCTTTTTAAGATTTATTTATTTATTTTAGAGCATGAATGGGAGGGGCAGAGAGAGAGAGGGAGAGAATATCCTGCAGACTACATGCTGACAGTGGAGCCTGACGTAGGACTTGATTCCACGGCTGTGAGATCATTACATGAGCTAAAACTAAGAGTCTAATGCTTAACCAGCTGCACCACCCAGGCACCCCTCTTTTTTCTTTTTTATGTAGACTCCACGCCTAGTGTGGAGCTCCAACATGGGGCTTGAACACATGACCCGGAGTTGGAGACCTGAGCTGAGATCAAGAGTCAGATGCTCAACCAACTGAGCCACCCAGGCACCTCTACAGTTTCTTTCTTTCCTCTTTTTTTTTTTCTTTTTTAAGATTTTATTTATTTGACAGAGAGAGGGGAGACTCCTCAGACTCCCTGCTGAGCAGGGAGCCCAGTGTGGGGCTGATCCCAGGACCCTGGGGTCACGACCTGAGCCAAAGGCAGATGCTTAACCAAATGAGCCACCCAGGTGCCCCCCACCCCAATATTCTTTCTTTCTTTTTTTTCTTTTTCAAATGTAAGAGGTTTTCTGGGGCGCCTGGCTAGCTGAGTTGGTAGAACGTGCAACTCTTGGTCTTGGGCTCGTGAGTTCAAGCCCTACATTGGGGATAGAGATTACTTTTAAAAAAAACAAAAAACCAAAAAACTTGAAAAAATTGAAAAATAAAATATAAGAGGTTTTAGAGATCCTGTAACTTAGACACTTAATATTTCCTTTTTCTTGGGGTACCTGGGTGGCTCAGTTTTTATTTGATGAAAACAAAAACTGTAAGCCCCAATCATGTTTTTGTTATTTAATTTACTTTCTATTTTTAATAAGCCATCAATTTTGAAATTTTTCTCTAGTTTCCAGTTGGTTCACTTTTTGTGTAATGTATTTATTGGTATCTTAATTATAACTCTCAACTGATTTATTCACAGGCTTATCACCACACTGTAATGGTAGTGATTGTGGATATTCATCTAGCATGGAAGGGAGTGAAACAGGTTCTCGGGAGGGTTCGGATGTTGCCTGCACCGAAGGCATTTGTAATCATGATGAACACGGTAGGTTCAGATTAAGCTTCCCAATTATTTCTACTCCATGGCTGATTTAAGCACATAAATAAGAGATTATTGATTTCTGCAGGTGATGACTCCTGTGTTCATCACTGTGAAGACAAAGAGGATGATGGTGATAGTTGTGTTGAATGTTGGGCAAATTCTGAAGAGAACAACACCAAAGGAAAAAATAAAAAGAAGAAAAAGAAAAGCAAGTTGTTGAAATGTGATGAACATGTAAGTGTTACAATTCTTAAACCTTTGCTTTTGAGGGGAGAGCAACCTATTTTCCTTGGAGTGGCAAGTCTGCAGCTTAGTTGCTGGTATTTATTATTATTTGAGAATGAGTACCTTTAGAATGCAGTTCCCTTCGGTTGCTCATCTTGTGAGTTTTGTATGCATGTGTGTCTGATGTGGTCATTTGACCAGCAGTCCATGTGAGTCATAAATCCAATTCATTCTTTTTGTAATACTTTTATTGATGTATGTATATATGTATGAGAGAGAGCAAGAGCACGAGTGAGGGGCAGAGGGAGAGGGAGAAGCAGGCTCCCAACCAAGCAGGGAGCTCGATGCGGGGGCCCGATCCCAGGCCTCCAGGACAAAGACCTGAACCCAAGGCAGACAATTAACCAAAGGATCCACCTAGGCACCCCATTTTTTGCAATACTTTTAAACGAATTAGCTATGTAATCTTGAGCAGTTTGCTGGATGTTAGTTGTCCTATCTGTAAGGAGAGAATAGTCCCTTTCAGATTAAGTTCTGAGACAATGAAATGAGATGGTATTGATGGGTTAGCACAGCATCTGGTATGTAGTAAATGCCTACTAAATGCCAGCTGCTGCTGTTACTCAGCATTCCTTCTAAAAAGTTAACACACTATTAGTTAATGCACCTCCCCCCCCCTTCTTTAAAGAGTAATTTCTGTAATTTCCTGTCTTTTTACCTGGGACATCCTTTGCTGTGGTTTCAGATCCAAAAGCTTGGAAGCTGTATTACAGATCCAGGTAATCGAGAAACCTCAGGAAATACCGTGCACACAGTGTTTCATCGAGACAAGACCAAAGATGCACATCCTGAAAGCTGTTGCAGTTCTGAAAAGGGTGGGCAGCCACTGCCTTGGTTTGAGCATAGGAAAAATGTACCACAGTTCGCAGAATCTACAGAACCGTCATTTGGTCCTGATTCCGGAAAAGGTGCCAAGAGCTTAGTTGAACTCCTTGTAAGTAAGGATATCTTATCGTGAATAACTGCTCATGGGGTAGATGTGGGAGGGGACAATATTTGAGAATTTGAAGTTGGGACTTGGGTGGGAGGGCAATTTTTAAGAAGTTAAGAGCAGTCTTTCATTGTTTTTGGTAACTTCATTTCTGCCCTTCCCTTCATGGTTTATGCAACTGCTCTAGAGCACATTTCCTTGTCCTACCTGTCTCAAAGGTAGGAGAGAGTAGTTGGGAGAGGGAAATAGAGTTAGCATTATGTCCAGGAGTCTGCCTCCTTGAAGAAGGTTATTTGTAAGCAAACTGACTTCCTGAGTGGCAGTTTATTATGGTCTGCCTTCCAGACCAGGAAAATATGTAGAATCTGAACTAGAGTCCACTCTTATAAGTTACTTCCTTTCGGTTCATATAGGATAAAGGCATAACTGAACTTGGAAAATCTTTTATACAGACTCCAAGTCTTGATATTTGAGGTGAATTATGCCTGATTCCGAGCAACCCAGTACATACTTAGTGTGGGGCTTGAAGGAGGGGAAGAATAGAGAAGGGGAAGGTGGTATATTATCTGTGTAGTAGTTCAACTCCTAATGGAACCAAATCCTATAGAATAACTTTTTCTTTTTTACATGGTGGTTAAGTTCATAAGTTTTAAAAAGGTTATGTTTTACTTAATTTGTAGAGGTAAAAGTTTCAACACAGGACTGGCTGTTTAAAAACCAGATCAGGGGGCGCCTGGGTTGCTCAGTGGGTTAAAGCCTCTGCCTTCGGCTCAGGTCATGATCTCAGGGTCCTGGGATCGAGCCCCGCATCAGGCTCTCCGCTCAGTGGGGAGCCTGCTTCCTCCTCTCTCTGCCTACTTGTGATCTCTCTCTCTGTGTCAAATAAATAAAAATAAAATCTTTAAATAAAAATAAAAACCAGATCAGTCTGGTTATTTAAAATTTGATAACTAGTTGTAACCGTCTCTAATTAGTCTTTTTTTTTTTTTTGAAGATTTTATTTATTTACTTGACAGAGACACAGAGAGGAAACACAAGCAGGGAGAGTAGGGGAGGAAGAAGCAGGCTTCCTGCTGATCAGGGACCCCGACGTGGGGCTCAATCCCAGGACCCCAGGATCATGACCTGAGCCGAAGGCAGACGCTTAACAGCTGAGCCACCCAGGCGCCCCTCTAATTAGTCATTTTTTTAAGGCAAAGGCATGTTGGTAGTCTGTCAGGCTCATAGGTCTTCTAGGACAAATTACAGACCCACGGTTTCAAACTGAGTTGAGTTGGATTTTATTCTTACTTAGTACTTTCTAAGACAGAATGACATGATGCTTTTTCTGTAAACAGTCCAAAGACTTTTTGTGACTAAATTGAAATTAAAAGGCTAGATTGCCTTAATTTTTCGCTTTCCTCCATCAGCATAGTATTTTGCATTTCTAATTTAAGTCATAATCCTAACTACTGCTTTAATTTGCAGGATGAGTCTGAATGTACTTCAGATGAGGAAATCTTTATCTCACAAGATGAAATACAGTCATTTATGGCTAATAACCAGTCTTTCTACAGCAACAGAGAACAATACCGACAGCATCTGAAGGAGAAATTTAATAAATACTGCCGCTTAAATGATCACAAGAGGCCCATTTGTAGTGGCTGGTTGACAACGGCTGGAGCAAATTAAATAAATAAAATAGCTCTGTCTTTCAATGAAACACTCAAGATGACTACTGCGCCTTCTCTTTCAAAAAACCCTTAATTTAGTGACTTATGGCAAAATTTTATCTTAAATCAATGTGATTCTTTCTTGTTTTGGGAGACGGTGGAGGTAACCTCATTAGTTTGTTCTTTCTTCAGGCTTGTGTCTTTAGTTGCGTGGCTGCGCAGGCCTGCCATATGATTTAAGCCATCTCTCTTCATTAAATGTTTCTCTTCCTGTGAGACTTACTAAAGCAACTTAGTGGCAAAAAGTAATGTTGTACTTATACTTCTGTACAGAAATGACAATGAGCTGAATATATGGTTTTACAAAGTAGACATCCACTTGCAAAATGTTTGGATGTAATGTTAAAGCGCAATGTGCAAAATTTAAAATAAAGAATATTTATTAATACGCATAGTAAAAATTGGTGTACATGTTTCTACTTAATGTGTGGCAGTATTTTAATATTTGCCACTTTTGAACTCAGTACTTGGCCAGTGTTTATATCAGGATGAAGTGCTAATGAGGATAGAGATACAGATTGTTGAGGACAAAATTCTTCCCTCGACCAGAGTTGACAGCCAAGAAAAGCAGTTTTCAGTCTTTTGTTTTGAAAGAATAAATTTGCTGCAATACCTTTAAATACTGGCTATAGCAAGCATCTTTCTCATGACATTGTTAATTGCTAGTATTAAAAATTCCCTGATACCTAACATAAGGCACCTTAAATTCAGACATTCGTATTGAACTAGAAGAATGGAAACAACTTGGCAGAATTTCCACCAGTGGTTGCCTGAGAAGGAATTACTCTAGCATGTAGATCTGGGACTAGAAGGCTGCACCCAGAGCTAACCACATTGTAGTCTGTAAGTGCTGCTTGCTCCTTATCTGGTTTCCAACAATAAAGTCACTATGGCTTTATAGTTTACTGCTTCCATACGCTGTCTGTGAATACTGAAGGAGAGAAATTCCCCCAGGACTAGCATTTGGCTGCCATTTAAAAAACGGTTGAGTCAGTAGTTCAGTAAACACATGTGCATAGAGCTTTGTGTCTCCATGTTGATAATACTTGGTGGGCAGCAGGCAAAGAGTGGGACCAGTCAATACCTATGTGCAGTAAGGACGGAGTGAATTTTATGGGCTCTCTACGATTTAATCAGATTTCAGGTGGGCAACAGCAGAAACTTAGATTTAATTTTTATAGATGGTGGCATTTCTTTGATATGAAGGCAGTATCTCCGCCATCACTGCCCAGTTACCTTAAGAGACTCTCAACCGTACCGGATCCCTCGGCGTTACCAGAATGAAACTCAAGGTTAAAAATGGAAATATTCCGGGCGCCTGGGTGGCTCAGTAGGTTAAAGCCTCTGCTTTCGGCTCAGGTCATGATCTGAGCGTCCTGGGATCGAGGCCCGCATCGGGCTCTCTGCTCAGCAGGGAGCCTGCTTGTGATCTCTCTCTCTGTGTCAAATAAATAAATAAAATCTTTAAAAAAGATTTTTTTAAAAAAAAAGATATTTATTTCTTTGCCTCAGTTGCCTTTTCAAGTTTTAGTGTTGTATAGGGGTGGGGCAGAAGTAAAATGAGTCTCTGACTTTTGTTCACTTTCATCCTGAAATTCAGAAAAAATGACTAAGGATCTCCCACAGCCCCAGGCTCTGAGCCCAAACCATGCTTCACCGCCTTTGCTGTCAAGTTTTCTCTTGAGATCCTTGAAAGCAAGGGCAGATTTTGTTTTATTTTAATCTTTATCCTTGGGCCATTCACAAAGGTGAATGAATAAACCAGCTGCATTTACTGCTTAGACCATTGCTTGCAGTGGAAGGATTCCTTAGGCAGAGGTATTTTTCCTTTGGAAGGATGGCTATATTAAGAATGCAGCCATAAGGAAGGCAGTTTCCAGAGCTTTGATGGAACATCCTGAGTGGTCAGAGAGCAAAGTGAATTCCCCTCTGAGCCAAACCAATAACCCAAAAAGAGACAAAGGGAAGAATGAAGTGAAGGCAGTTTAGGAGGAGCACATTCCCTGGCTTAAAACTGGACGGTTTGAAGTCCATGTTTCACCCGTTTCTGTCTCGTATAGTCATTATAGAATGAAGACTGTTAAGTCGTATCTCATAGGGCTGCTATGTATATGAATACATTTAAAGTGCTTGTAAGTGCCCATTACAGAGCACCCAATAAATACTAGCTACTGCTTTAATCTCTGGTATACATAACGATATATTTTGTTTCATTGGGAGTGGGAGCATCTAGGACAGTTGGAGACAGTAGGCCAATAAACGTGTACTTGGGAATATTTCCATTTTTTTTTTTAAGATTTTATTTATTTGACACAGAGAGATCACAAGTAGGCAAAGAGGCAGGCAAAGAGACAGGGAGAGGAGGAAGCAGGCTCCCTGCTGAGCAGAGAGCCCGATGCGGGCCTCGATCCCAGGACGCTGAGATCATGACCTGAGCCGAAAGCAGAGGCTTTAACCCACTGAGCCANATTTCCATTTTTAACCTTGAGTTTCATTCTGGTAACGCCGAGGGATCCGGTACGGTTGAGAGTCTCTTAAGGTAACTGGGCAGTGATGGCGGAGACACTGCCTTTTCTGGGCTGAACCATTCCCATCAGCCACCGGGGACGCTGGAGTCACCTTAAGTGCCCTTAATTTCTCTTCCTGACCTTAGGGCTCAGGAACTGGGAAGAGAGACTGAACACAGGGCAGAGACACGTGCGGCCTCAGGCCTGGAGCCCCCGCTAAAACCTTGGTTTCCCCTGTTCCTATGGGAAGCAACACCTCAAGCTCCCGGGACCCTCGCGGGCCGGCTGGCGCCGCCGGAAGCCTGTTTTCCCACTTCCCACCGGCCTGGGGGCGGGGCCGGAAGGGGCGGGCACGGGGGCGTGGCGGCCCGGCCGCTACCTTCAGTCGGCTGGATGTGGCAGGTCGCGGGGGAGCGGAGGGTGGAGCCCCGGCCCGGGGCCGGCAGAATGGAGGCGGGTTCGGGCGCGGCTCGGAGTGAGGCAGATCGGCGGCTGCTGCGGCTGCGGCGGAGACCGAAGAGCGCCCGTGCCCCTGCGACCCGGGGCGGAGCTCCGCGATCCAAATGTCCGGCTCGCGGAGCGAGGTGGGCGGGCGGCTCGGGACCACGGCCAGGGCTGGCATGGAGCGGTGGCGGGACCGGCTGGCATTGGTGACGGGCGCTTCGGGGGGCATCGGCGCGGCTGTGGCCCGGGCCCTGGTCCAGCAGGGACTGAAGGTAGTGGGTTGTGCCCGCACCGTGGGCAACATCGAGGTAAGCCCCCATCGGGGAGAGGGTCGTTCTGGGAGGGGTCGTTTCCTCCGGGGTAGGGTCTGGGCGGGGCGGGTGGGGCGGGCTGCGGAGTGTCCCGAGCCAGGCTGCGACCCTGTCTTCCCTTTCCCGCCACCCCAAGGCCATTTGCAATGGGATCAGAGTGGGAGGAAGGGATACCTAGTAGGGCAGGCCTCTCCCTTCCCATTTAGAAAGTCCTGTCTTTTAAGGAGCCCCTACCTACTCCTGACAGCCCTATTCCAGTGTGTAAGTCTCTGATTCCTTGGCATCTTTCTCCCTGCCTATCTGCCTGCTCGGGTAGGCTGAGGAAAGGGGAAGCCAGGGAGAAGGAAAGAAAACTTTCTGGCCACAGGGGCCAAATTGGTTACTGGATTGTTTCCTCTAGTCTCCAGACCTGAATCACAAAGCAGAGCAAAGTGGCTGGCCAGCCAGGTGAACAGGGGCTAGAGGTTTTAATCATGATGATTTTTTACCCAGGACGGAGGGTGGGGTTGGGGTGGGAATGGAGCTTCTTGGAAGAGACTCACCCTCTCCTCACCCCTAAATTTGAGGGTTAACCCCTACCCAGGAGAATAGTTACAGATAGACCTTTCTCCAATTTCACTGTCCTAGGTGGGACTGAGTAGGTGAAACAGGGCACAGAATATGTGAGCCCTGATGGGGCAAAGCAGTGTGGAACTGGGACTCCTGGTTTTTCTCTTAGCCTGGGGTTGGGAGCCCCAAGATGTGAGCAACAAGAGCTCAGAGAAAAATGAAATGAAGTTGACCATGTTGTAACCGGAAGGAAGAAGGCAAGAAATTTCCATTATAGGTCATCTTTGGATTTGCTTCTGGCAGGACTCACTCTTGGGGTTTGGGCCAGTGCCTAGCTGCAGGGCATTATTTTCACCCATGCTCAAAGTCCCTACGGAGGGAGGCCTTGGGTGGGGACAGAGGGGGAAGGTACCGGAAGGGGGACTGTCCCCTCCCCTGCTGCTGACCAAAGGTACACTTTATAGCTGCCTAGAGAGTCCCAAGGTCACCGAGCCACACCACTGCCCTACTCTACCCCTCCCTTTCACCTAATCCGAGGATCTCAGGGCCCAGCCCCAGCCTTGGAGCCTAGACGAGCAGACCACTGGATTCCTTAATTCTAAAGCCACTGTTGCCTTCTCTTCCTACTCCCCCACTCCAAACTAGCCAGGAAAGGGGGGGGGGTCCCTGAGCTCCCAGGGGATCCTCAGGCTGCTCACCCAGCCCCAGGATGACTCCTTTAATGAGGGAAAGATGCCTGTGCTGTGAGGGGACAGACATGGTTTCTGGTCATTTCTGAGGATAAATGAGGACAGGTGGGACCATGAGAAGGCAGTGACAGGGAGCACTGTGTCCCCAGGCCCTCCAGTCTGGCTTTCCTGTGGGGATTTGACTTTGGAGGTGGGAGGGAGAAGTTGCATGTCAGGGGAAGGGAGAATTCCAGGCTTCCTTAGTTTGCTTCTATGGGTGGATACTGAAGCAGAGTTTGAGTTCTGGCCTCTGAGAGAGAGAAAGAAGCCCCATCTCCTGAGGTGGCTGTGAGTAAGTGAAAGGGAGTCAGGGAGCCTTCGAGTCCCAGAGGACCATACCTTTTGAACTCTTGGAAAGTTAAAGCAGAAAAGAATCTCTAGGTCACCTGATCCAGCCCTGTATTCCCATCTCGATTTGGGGAGGAAGGGGTTCGAGGCCAGGGCAGCTGGCCTTCCTCTACAGCACCTCCCACTCCACCAGCTCTCTCTCTCCCACACAGGTACAGTCACTGTCATGAGGCTCAGGCGCCCGGTCACTGGCCTCCAAGGCCACACAGCTTGCTTTCTTCCTGCTTCTCAATGTCGATGTCCCTCACAGCCACCTCCCAGTGGCTCTGCTTCCTCTGGTCTTTCTGTCCCTGGGCTCCTCAGTGTGCTGAGGTTCCTGTTGACACACTGGGGCTGCCTGAGGTCACGAGCCACCTGACTTGCCTAATCACATCCCCAGAAATTTTGGGGCAGAGGATGGTACAGTGCGGGACAGAGGGAAAGAATCTGTCCCGGCTTCCTCGCCTATCCTAGAGGTAGGGCGAGGGGAGGCTGGCAGTTGGGGCCACCTCGAAAGCCAACAGGCTGCCCTCTGTGGACGGAGGGGGACAGCTCGGACCTAGGCCTTCTGGGAGGGACTGGTGGAGGGAATGGAGACGGGGGAAGCCCACAGTAACCGGCTCAGTGACTCTTGGCCCTGGTAGAGCGTGGGGTGGGGGGAGAGGAGCGGCTTACCTGGAGCCAGGGGGTTCCCACTGGAGGGAGGCAGAAGAAAGAGAGCCCACACTGTACCTAGGACCCCTTCTCCGAATTCTCGGTGTATCAGGAGATTCCTCCATTGATGATCTCACCTCCCCTGGGCCCCCCTTACTCGGGGGGACTTTGACCAAAGAAGACAATTAGTCCCAACATCTGTGTGGCCGGAAGGTGGCTGCCCAAGGACTGAGTTCTGTGAGTGGTGACAGCAGAGGAAGGTTGTCTTGGGCGGGAAGGTGCGGGAGTGAGCAGCTCACCCCAGTTAGCCCCCTGTTGGGTTTCTTAGGAGCTGGCTGCCGAATGTAAGAGTGCAGGCTACCCCGGGACTTTGATCCCCCACAGATGTGACCTGTCCAGCGAGGAGGACATCCTCTCCATGTTCTCGGCCGTCCGCTCTCAGCACAGCGGCGTGGACATCTGCATCAACAATGCTGGCTTGGCCCGGCCTGACACCCTGCTCTCAGGCAGTACCAGCGGCTGGAAGGACATGTTCAATGTAAGAGCTGCAGGCTGGAGGGAGGGGCTGGGGGACAGCGGGGAGCCAGGGCTCTGCGAACCAGAGGCTGCTCAGGGCAGGACATCTAGTGAGCGGGAGCTTTAGGTTCCTACCTGGGGCACCCTGATCACATGCCCCCCCCCCCCCTGCTTCCTTCCCTACCAAAGGCAATAGCGAGCAGAGGAGTGGGCTTACTTTTCTGTTCTTCTTTCCTTCGAGCCCCTTAAAGGGGCAGTTTTTAAAGTCCGGGCTGATTTCTTCCTACAGGAAGGCTGGTAGGGAAAAGAACTGTTTATTGAATGTGCCCACGTGTCAGTCCCATGCGGAGAGCTTGGGAACGTGGTCATACAGGAAGCAGAGGGACCAAGAGCCAGGAGACGAGGTTCTCGCCCAGCCCTGCCAGTCACCGTATGGCTTCAGGCAGGTGGTGACCCTCCATGAGCTGCAGTCTTGGCACATTTAATTGGGGTGAACACACCCCTATACCGTCAGTATCTAGGGCTGCAAACTCCAGTGTCCCCTGGGGCCAGGTAGATACCTACTGAGTGAGGTGGGTCAGGTGGAGTCTGCAGCAAATGGGGGAGCACACGGCCAAGTACAAGGGTCGCTGATGTCCAGCGTTGCGGCGGTAGTGTGGTGTGGGGCCGGTGGGGCCAGATCCTATGGTTTCTTGGAGAGGGATGGAGAGCCCGGGTTTTTATATGACATCCTAACCCTCCCATTTGCCAAAACCTCAGCTCCACAGGGGGAAGGATTTTTTTTTTTTAAGATTTTTTAATTTATTTGACACAGAGAGAGAGAGATCACAAGTAGGCAGAGAGGCAGGCAGAGAGAGAGGAGGAAGCAGGCTCCCTGCTGAGCATGAGCAGAGAGCCCGATGCGGGCCTCGATCCCAGAGGACTCTGAGATCATGACCTGAGCCGAAGGCAGAGGCTTTAACCCACTGAGCCACCCAGGCGCCCAAGGATTTTTTTTCTTAATAAAGATTTTTAATTTATTCATTTGAGAGAGACAGAGCGAGCGAGAGCATGAGCAGAGGGGGCGGGGCAGGGGGAGAGCGAGAAGCAGACTCCCCGCCAAGCAGGGAGCCCAATGTGGGCTCGATCCAAGGACCTCGGGATCATGTCCTGAGCTGAAGGCAAATGCCTAACCGACTGAGTCACCTAGGTGCCCTAGGGCGAGGATTTTTGTCTGGTTTATTCTCTGTTATGTAGCCTCAGCCCATAATAGATATTCAGGAGACACTCAACAGATAATTCTTGAGTGAATGAAACCTTCCAGTACATGTTGGGAGTGAATTAAAAGTGTTCTTAAAATTTCATGTAGCCCAAACACAGCTTTCAGAACATGGGTTTTTCAACCCGTAGATGATGTTATGGGGCAATATGAGGGAATAAAATTATCCAGAGAAGTCGAAAACAGTGTGTGCATGGGGATGCATCTTTTCCCACAATCTATTTAGCACCTAAAAGGTGCTTTGGCCTGGAACTGAACAATGAACGTTGAAACCATGTCCTAGCAATGAACAATTGGAAGTGAAAATGTGCCACATTTCAGCTGGTTAAAAGCAAGTGAGAGGGCGCCTGGGTGGCTCAGTGGGTTAAAGCCTCTGCCTTCGGCTCAGGTCATGATCTCAGGGTCCTGGGATCGAGGCCCTCATCGGGCTCCCTGCTCGGTGGGGAGCCTGCTTCCTCCTCTCTCTCTGCCTGCCTCTCTGCCTACTTGTGATCTCTATCTGTCAAATAAATAAATAAAGTCTTTAAAAAAAAAAAGAAAGAAAGAAAGAAAGAAACAATGAGCCGTGAAAATGAGGCACTGCCCCTGTCCTCAGAGACCCTTCTGGGAGATCTGAGTTGTGGTCCTCACCTGCAGGAAGTGCGTCTCTAAACCTGGACCTCAACTTCCAGATCTGTAAGATGGGCTTACATCGAAGCTTTAAGACCCTTTCAGCTTCAGCATTATATAATCCTGTTAGGATTGTCTTCTGAGACATCTCTGCCCCCACCCCACCAGACTTTGGAGAATCACTCCCCTGGTCCCAGCAACCCGTTTCTCCTACTCTGTGTGTCCTCATAGCTGAGTTCTCTGCTTCAGAAACACACATTACTCAGAGGACCAGAAACAGGGCTGGCAGCCTCTGGTGTCCTTCCGCCCTGAATGCTGAGGCAGGTTCACGCCAAGAGTGTTCTGTCCCGATGCCTGGCTCTGACACCTGATAAAGAGAAACACCTAATGTCCTGGCTCGTCTTGTTTCTTCTCGGGAGGAGAGACATGAGGACCTGCTGAAAGCTTTATCTCTGCTTGTCCTCGTGGGGGGAGGGGCGGCGCTTGGCGGGAGCCACAGGCCTTTGTTCCATGAAGGGTGGGGATTTGGGGTCACCTCTGGCAGAAGCCAAGGAAGACAGAAAGCCCCCATGTGCTTGGGAGGTCCGCTGCTGTCCTGTGACCCCACCCCCTAAAAAGTCTCTGCGCTGAGTCTTGTAGACGGAACAGAGGGTAAAGGAAGGCACAGAAGGAAGGAAGGTCAGGGCTTCTCTGCCTGTAGTCGCTGGGGAGGGGACAGGAAGGGAGCAGAGAGGGGAGAGGCTAGGGTCTGTGCCTGAGGAGAGGGATCTTTACCGCCATCTTAGGAAGGATTTTAGGCTTCTTAGAGCAGGGCCAGGGACGCTAACCCAGAGAAGAGTAGGATGTTTGGGGAAGAAAAGGAGGTGGTTCTCTAAGGCAGGTGTTCTGTTGTTTGCCGAGGAGACAGCCAAGACAGGGAGGCTTCCGGGGTCATGCATGGGTTTGGGGGTTTTCCATTCCTGTTTACAGAAACTGGGGGGAGAGGAGGTCACCTGGGGAGAGGAGCTACCACTGCGGTCAGCTGGGGCTGGTGGCTTTAGGGGGAGGCAAGGTACCCTGGAGCCATTGGTGGTCTCTGATAGGACCTGGACACTGTTTTGGAATGCCACCCACCCTGGGCGGGAGGTGCTCGGCGGCTCTGTTACCTGCTCAGACGGGCCGGAGCTGGAGACACCCCATTGCCCTCCCCGGCCTGCAGGTGAATGTGCTGGGCCTCAGCATCTGCACCCGGGAGGCCTACCAGTCCATGAAGGAACGCAAGGTGGATGACGGGCATATCATTAACATCAACAGGTGAGGCAGGTGGCCAAGGGCTAAAGCTCAGATCACCCAGCCACCAAGGTGGGTGATCTGTTGCAGCTCATCTGACCTCTTTGGGGTTCAGTTTCATTGGTGGTAAAGTAGGGACTGAATACCCAGTTAACAGCCAGATGGCACAATTACAGTGAGGGAGAGGAGAGGGTACATTGAGTGCAGGCCCCTAGCTGGCCTTCCAGGGAGCGCAGGGCTAGCAGGAGTGGCTGGGATCCCAGAAGCTACCTTCGCGGGCCCCCAGGATGGCCTCCAGCGGTACCCCTCAGCAGCCTTGCAGGTGGCATCCCAGTGGCGGGGCTGACTGGTGCAGCACGGGGCTCAGGTGCTCTCAGCAGCTTCACTCTCTTCTTTCCCCTTCCCTCCCTCCACCCAGCATGTCTGGTCACCAAGTGTCACCCCACTCTGGGATCCATTTCTATAGTGCTACCAAGTATGCTGTCACCGCGCTGACAGAGGGACTGAGGCAAGAGCTTCGGGAGGCCCAGACCCACATCCGAGCCACGGTGAGGGCGCGCCCCGGCCCTGCTGGGGACAGGGTGGGCGCGGGCCGTCCCCACCCCACATGCGCACTGCTCAGGCTGCGCTGCTGGGAGCGTCAGGGGCACAGGGCTGGGCGGCTGCTTGCATGACCCTGCCAAGTCCTTGCCTGTGAAGGGGGTGCTGACCGGAAGGGAGCACAGTGGGGGAGACTGGGGGAAAGCAAGGGGTGTGGAAAAGCATGGCCAGCAACCCGGACTCTGAGCTCTTTCCTCGGGGTCACAGGACCTGGGCAGCTCACCCAGCCCCTCCAGGCTTCGGTCTTCTCTCTCGTAAAATGGGACGATGGCCCCTCCCTGGCTATGACGTTTTAAGGGACACTGTCGTAAAACCCTTACCTGATAAGGGCTCTGTAGGTGGCAGGTGTCACTGTGATCATCGCGGCTTGGGGAGGACGAGGTGGCTGCTGGACATCGGGTAGCCATCGTGGGGAAGAAGGGAGCCCCCGCGGTCTCCATCCTGCCCTCCCCAAGGCCCAGCCTCTGACTGGGGTGGAGGTGGGGTTCAGCTCGGCCCCTGAGCAGGCCCTTTCTGTTGGTGCAGTGCATCTCTCCCGCAGTGGTGGAGACACAGTTCGCCTTCAAACTCCACGACAAGGACCCCGAGAAGGCAGCTGCCACCTACGAGCGCATACAGGTGGGCCCTCCCTCTGGGACGACTGAGCCACTCGCTCCCTCCGTAAAGGCAGAGGGAGCCCTGGCCTTCAGCCTGCTCCCTTCCAGCTGGCCTGTCGCCCCTCCCGGAGGGCTGGGGTGGGGGTGAAGACGCCCCCTGGAGAGGATGCCAGCGGTGGGAGGTCCACTCTGCCCTCACTGCCCCCCTTTACTCCGGTGCTTCCCAGTGTCTCAAGCCCGAGGATGTGGCCGAGGCTGTCCTCTACGTCCTGAGCACTCCTCCACACGTCCAGGTGAGTCTGGCCTTGACTGCCCACCGCCTGGAAGAGCCCAGCCATCCTCAGAGGAGGACAGCAGGGAGGCCTTAGTGGGGTGGGGAGAACGTCCGGGCTGCCTCAAGCCTTGTGCCTTCCAGCAGATTGGAGACATCCAGATGAGGCCCACGGAGCAGGTGATCTAGTTTCCTGTGGGGAGCTCTGCCTTCCCTCCCCGCCCCTCACGGCTTGGCTCCTGCCTCTGGACTTTAGGTGTTGATTTCTGGACTCCTGGATTCTGCTTCCTCTCCCCACCCCACCAGGGCCTAGAAAATTTGAAGATTTTATATCTTATCAAATTGTTTCCATCACAAGTATGAACAGTGGGCTGGGGAGAGGAGGTGGTGTCCCTGATTATTTTGCCTGTTAACTCATTCTTGGTCCCCTTCTTACGCTTCTTGGCCTTTGTTTGCTCTCTTTGGTCTCTTCCTTTTGACCTGGGGAAGGGACTATGGCCAAAAGGGGGGTTTCCCCCTGTCCCTCAGCAGGGAGGTGGCAGAGAGAAGCCCTCGCCTACTATCCGAATGGTTATCCGAGGCTCCAGGCTTCCTCCTCTCCTGCCCCCATCGCCCCCCTTACTTCCGCCATCCCAGTTCTCCAGCCCAGTCTTGGATTCTTGGCTCCCACGGGAATCCTCACTCCACACCGACTATGGCAGCTGAATACCACGGCCTGCCTCCCAGGTGAATTTCACTGTGAGGATTAAAAAAGAAAAATTGCAACAACCTATCTTGACTTCGGGAGTGTCTTTCAGTTCTTCCTCCTTGTCTATGATCAGGGGCGGTAGAACATCAGAATTTCTTCCAGGTGAGTGGGAAGGAGGGTGGATTTGGGGCATCACTCCTGGAATGTGGATTGCCTTAGGTAGCAGGTGCGGGTTTGGGTTGGCTCTTGAAAATGGGTAGGAGTTTGCCAGCCAGGAAAGGGGAAAGCAGTGGAGACGAGAGTGGGAGGCCGACTGAGCCGGCAGTGTTGTGGGAACAGCACGCAACATAGTGCGGGGGTGAGACGGGGCTGAAAAGGAAGCTCCTGCCGGGATCAACCGAGGTCTGAGTGCTGAGCAAGGTCTCCTGACGATTGCCTGTGGGCCGAGGGCATCAGCTGGCTTGTCAGCAGGCGCGAGACAGGCAGAGAGCTGTCACTTAGAGAATCAGCGGCCACGGGGTAGGAAGTTACTCTTGGGGTCCTGCTGACGGATGCTGCGGGTTTGACAAGGCAGTGGAGGTGCAGAGGAGGAGCTGGGATGCAGAAGTTTCTAAGGAAAATCACCAGCACCCGGGTGGTGGGCTGGATGTGGGGAGGGAGTCACCCCCAGTGACCTGGTTGAACACCTGCCCTTAAAGTGGCCTTTGCTGGTGCCTGAGTGTGGCTCTCCTGCCTCCTGGGGCCTCTTGGGAACTAAGAGGCTGGTAGGGAGGCTCGGTGGGCAGCGGGTACAAGGAGGACCGCAGCTCAGACGGCCCTGTGGGAGGCGCTGTGGGCGCGGCCTGGCGACCGGGCATGCGCAGTGCGTCTGCGGGCAGGGGGCGGGCCGCCTGAACCCGGAAGCGCGGTAGCCCACGTGGGAGGCGGGGAGGGGCTGCTGTGGCTCCGCTTCCTGGCTCTGAGTAGTCTTTTCGGGGTAGTCTAGGCCGTCGCTCCCCTTCACCCGTGTTGGGGAGCCGGAAGCGGGCCCCGACGGGAGTGAGCGCACTTGATGACGCTGCAGGGGCAATGGCCGCGGGGGTGCTCTTGGCCGTCGGGGGCTCGAGTTGGGGTTGCTCAGGTCGCCTCCTCGCGCGTCATTTCTCCCGAGCGGCGCGGCGCGGGGAGCGGCCAGGCGGGGAGGAGCTGAGCCGCCTGCTGCTGGATGACCTGGCGCCGACCCCGCGCTCTGCGCGGGGACTGGAGCTTCTATTTGGCCTGTCCCCTTGTCTCCTGGCCCTGCGGGCCGCCCGTCGCCGCGTGGCCAGGCTCCTGCTCCAGGCCGGCAGGTCCGGGCTGCAGGGGGAGCGGGCCGAGCTGCTCCGGGCGGCAGAGGCGCGGGACATCCCGGTTCTGCGACTCAGACGGCAGAAGCTGGACGCCCTGTGCCGCTCTCAGGTCCACCAGGGCGTCTGCATGGAGGTGAGCCCGCTGAAGCCTCGGCCTTGGACGGAGGTCGGGGAGGCGAGGCCCGGTGACGACCCCCAGCGGCTGTGGCTGGTCCTTGAGAGGCTCCAGGACCCCCGCAATCTTGGGGCCGTGCTGCGTTCTGCTTACTTCCTCGGAGTGGATAAAGTCATCACCACCGGGAGAAACAGGCACGAACGTCCCCTTAGTCCCAGCCGAGTTTCTAAGCTCCTCCATCCTTGATCCCTCAGCCAGGCATCCCCATCGCCAGAATTCTCACCCTTAACCCCTGGGGGGCTAGGGGAGGGCAGGGCACCGGGGTTGAGATTTCCCAGCTTAATGCGGGGCATGGGGAAATTTGCAGCTGCCCGCTCACTCCGCTAGTCAGCAAGGCCAGCGCGGGGGCTGTGGAGGTGATGGACGTGTTCGCCACTGATGACCTGGCCGGTTTTCTACAGGTAATGGCGGGGAGGGGGCCGGTGGGTCAAGGAAAAGAAATGAGCCAAGCCCAGTTTCTCCAAGGGCACTCATCCAGCAGCTGACGGAGGAACGGGAGATATTGGCATCGTTCCCTACGCCCTTCTAAATCCCGTTGGAAAGGGAAGGATCCTGGAATTTTCGAAACCATAAGTCGAGCAGAATCTGAAGTTAGACGTTTCCTAGCTTCATTCCCTTTACCTCACTCCATCCCCAGGCGTACCTCTTTACCCCGGAGGCTAGTGTACCTCAGAGCCTCTCTGCCTTCTCAGTAGGTTGTCAGGAAATGTTTTTTGTTCAGCTGTGGTAAGCTGGGTGGCCCGATTCATGGATTCATGGGCTTGCTGGGTAGGGCCTAGCTTGAAAGGCTCTTTGAACAAGGACAGACTAATCTAAGTCTGTCCCCTCCTCCCGCCCCCAACAAAAAACCAAAAACCCAAACAAACCACCACCACCACCACCACCAAAAACAACAAGAAGAAACAACTTTGATATCCAGAAAGGGGTAGACCTAAGAAACCCCACTCCTGGTCCAGGTTTCAGTCTTTAGCTGTGCTTCTCTTGCTGGACACAAGGGGGCAGTCTTGCCTTGCATTTTGCTGCTCCCCTGACCAGCCGCGCCCCCTCAGGGCTTCCAGGCCCAGTCCTTGGATCTCTTTTTCCTTATGTGTTCATTTCTTAATTTCATCCAGTCTCAAGGCTTTAAATTCCACCTATACTCGGATACCTCCCAAATGTATATCCTAGCCTGGCTCTAACTCGTGAGCCCCAGATTCAACAGCTGCTTTTGGGGTCCGAGGGGCATTTCAAACTCCCCATTTCCAGAGCTGAGCGCTCCCTTCTGTAGACTTGCCCAGCTCAGGCGAGGGCGACTGCATCCCTTTGTTTAGGCTGGAGCCGTGGTGGCCTTGATTCTTCTTCCTGCTCTCCCACCCCGTGGCCCACCTACCCACAGATTCTTTTGGTTTTACGTTGAAGTTATTTCTGTATTCCCACCAAGCCTCACCATTGCTTCGGCTCCCACTGTGGTGCAGGCCACCAGCCTCTCTTGCCTGTATTAGTGTGGAAATGACCTCACCGGGCTCCTTCTGCTATTGCTCTCAACATAGCCGGCGAAGTG
Organism: Ailurus styani; assembly: GCA_002007465.1. Classification (NCBI taxonomy): domain Eukaryota; kingdom Metazoa; phylum Chordata; class Mammalia; order Carnivora; family Ailuridae; genus Ailurus; species Ailurus styani. The sequence continues at coordinate 723,430 of LNAC01000022.1, forward strand.
ATTCTGTTGGAACATGTCAGACCATCTTACCTCTCTGCTCAAAACCTTTCAAAGCCTTTACAGCTCTCCCAGAGTAAAAGCCAAAGTCCTTCCAGTGGCCTTTGAGGTCCTGGCTTAGGTGGCCCTTTGTTTCCCTCTCTTGTCCCAGCGGCTCCCTCGCCACGGGCCACCACCTTTCTGGTGTGCTGTTCCTCACTCATGTCCCATAAGCACCAGCTTTTCAGCCTTTGCATTTATTCAGCTCTGCCTAGATTATTCTTCCCCCAGATGTCTACACGGTCCTCTTCATCCCCTTCAGGTCTGCCCTCCAGTGTCACCTCAGTGAGGCCCACCCTAGTCACCCTAACGCTGGGTGGCTGGGATTTTGGCCTGTTTTGTTCTCTGCCCTGTCCCCAGAGCCTAGAACAGAGCCTGTTCATTCTAGCAGCTTAGTAACTGTTGACTGAATTGAGGGATCAGTGACTATGTGGGCAAGTCCGGCTCCTTGCCTGAGGCTCTGATGCAAGTTTGGTGAGCTAGAACTTGATTTCTTCTCCTTGTCAGGCCAAATCGCAGCAGGGCTGGCTCGTGGCTGGCACGGTGGGCTGCCCAGGGCCTGAGACTTCCCCGTCCTCTGAGATCCCCATCACTAGCTGCTTGGAGTTCCTCTGGGACCGGCCTACTCTCCTAGTGCTGGGTAGGTGGATGGCCCCGCTCTTCCGTGTTCAGATGTGCATGTCCCAAGCACCTGCGTGTCCAGCCGGGGCTTCCTTAATACTGTGCGTCCATGCCCTGCAGGTAACGAGGGCTCTGGCCTGTCCCAGGAGGTGCAAGCCTCCTGCCAGCTTCTCCTTACCATCCTTCCGGGCCAGCAGCTGCCTCCTGGACTTGAGTCCCTGAATGTCTCCGTGGCAGCAGGTGAGTCTCCTGTGGCCCGGCTTCCTGCCCTCTGATCCCCCATGTGCAGCTCCTTCACCCTAGACAAGTGTCTCTGTCTTTCTCTGTCTCAGTCACTTTCTGTGCCAAAAGGGGAAAGAGTATCCTTTTGAGGATGAAACGAGGGAGTGCCGGCCAGTGGTCCTTCCTCCTCTCCATCCTCTCCCTTCCCCTTGGCCTTTTGTCTGTTGGTGCAGGAATTCTTCTTCACTCCATTTGCAGCCAGAGGAAGGGTTCCCCTGCGGAGGGGAAGAGAGAACACCTCCAAGACCCCCGAGAACCCTCCACCACATCAGAAGGGCCCGAGTGGCGCAGCACCCAGGACTGTCCTCAGGATCGGAACAAGAGAGGCAGAATAGGAGCTGACTTGGACTGAGTTGTGGAGGGCACACATACCCCCATGCTCGAATGTGCTGGAGTCTCTTGCCTGAGTGTGCACCCAGGCCCCTGTTTACTAACCACTGTCTGGGGGGGAGGGGGGGAGCTAAGCAGAAGAGACCAGAGGAAGGCTGTTTCCTGTTTTGATTTTGGACTTGTGGTTGAAGGGGATACCTTGTTCATCTCCAGGATGTACTGGGATAGAGGGTCTTTCCTCCTGCGCCGTGCCTGGAAGTCAAGACATCAGAAGGGAATTGGGCAGCCCAGACCAGGTGTCCTCTTCCTTTTGACCCAGTGTGAGAATATAAGGGAGGCCCGGGTTTCTCTTGTGGAGGAGGCAGGTACAAATCCAGGCTCAAACCCTGCCCCAGTGGGGGGCCCATGAGCACATGGCTTCATCCTTCCGCGCCTGCTTCCCTGGGCTCTTTGTGAGGATCAAATAAAATCACCTGGGCCGCTGTGTCCTATTCCTCCACTAGGTGGCAGCCTTGCTCTTTCATCCACAGTCGTCTTCTGGCAGCTTTTGCAGCCACCTGGGGAGATACTTGGCGGTTGGCCCCCAGAGAGGCAAGGGAGAGATTAGCAAACGCTCCCTCCTCCCTGGCCCACCAGAACCCCTCCCCGGCGACCCATTGGTGCACCTCTGAGAAAGGAACCCATGAACCACAGAACCTGGCCTTTGGTCCTGTGTAGTGGTGAGCACAGCGTTGCTGTTGATTGTACAACCCAGATGGGTTTGGTCCTCCCACGGGGTCCCATAAGTGGAGCAGAAGCCCCCAGTCTAAGTGGCTTAGAGCAGTCTTGGCTACACATTAGAACCATCTGGCAAGCTCTCAAAAACAACCGACGCTGGGAACCCACCCCCAGGGAACCCGATGTAAATGGTTGGAGGCAGCCTGCATATCAGGATTGTTAAAGCCCCCGAATGGGTCTGCTGTGGAGTCCTGGCTGAGGACCACTGGAATAGGGTTTCTGGACCTCGGCAGTCCTGACATTCGTTGTGACAGCTTGTCCTGTGCACTGTAAGATGTTCAGGCTTCTCCCCCACTGGATGCCAGTAGCACGCTCTGCCCCCTGTTGTGACAACCAAACATGCCTGCAGACATGGCCACATGTCCCCCGGAGGACACAGTTGCACAGTTGTCCCTAGTTGAGAACCACTGCTCTGGAGCCTGGATCTGGAGGACAGCAACCCAAGTTCAAATCCTGAGTACTGTGTGACCTTGGGCAAGTTCCTTTCCTACCTGAGCCTCAGTCTCCTCGTGGGGGGGGGGATCACCCTACCATCCCAAGTTGTGCAGGGACAGAGATGGCAGCGTGAGCGTGCTCAGCGCCCCCTACACAGTGATGCTTAGTAAATCCTAGCACTCTTTTCTATGTGGAATAAATTTATCTTGGAATTTTGATGGTGATGTCAATTTAGAAAAACATTAAAAGGGCCTAAGATTGCTTTAAAGTCAAAGTTTTTCCTCTCCAGGAAGAGGAAGAAACCCTTCCATAAAACCACAGATCTCTCTACCACGTTGGTCCCCTCTAGCTGTCCGTCCTTGACTCCCACATAGATTCTGACTTCTGGCACAGTGCAGCCTTGGGCATATTACACGGCCTCCCCTGTCCCTGCTGCACTCTGAACTTTGGCTACACTTTAGATGGGCTTGAGGATGTGCGTGGCGGTAGCCGTGGGGACAACTTTAACATTCCGGATCCCCAGAGGCATCAGGCCGATTTGATCAGAATCTCTGGGGAAGGAGACCAGTCCTGTGTTAGAGCTCCCCAGTTGACACCAGTGTGCCGCTGGGGTCAAGAATCACTGGTCTTCGAACTACCTTCTCATGTCCAAGAAACTCCATCTAAATCATCCACACCCGTGCTTTTGAGCGCACGTCTGAAAGTTTGGGCTGGTTGACCTTTCATCTGTCCCTAAGGTTCTCAAGAAGGTGCTGGGTCCAGGCCTGGCTCCGTGGCTTCCTAGCATCTGTAGAATGGGCATAGTGCCCTCAGTACCTGCTCCAGCTGGCCCCTCCCCAACCAGGTTTTGTAAAAATAAAACAGTATCAGTAGAACGCATCCTGTATACCCAAGCACTGCGTACCCCAGGACCAGCATGTGTTAACACAGGCCTGCATGTAACCGCTCAGTTTATGTGTGAAGTTGCCTGGGTCACAGGATCACCAGATAATTTGGTCAAACGTTACTGAGTGTTTCCATGCCAGTGTTTTTGGATGAGATGAACATTTAAGTTGAGGAGCACCTGACTGGCTCAGTTGGAAGAGCATGTGACGCTTGATCTCAGGGTTGTAAGTTGGAGCCCCACATTGGGTGGTGTAGAGATTATTAATAAGTAAACAGATTACTAATAAACAAACTTTATATTAGTAGACGGAGTGAGGCAAAGTGCCCTTCCCAGTGTGGGTGGGCCTCATTCATTCAACTGAAGGCCTGAACAGTGGCAAAAAAAAAAAAAAAAAAAAAAAAAAANAAAAAAAAAAAAAAAAAAAAGGCTGACCCTCCCCTAAGAATTCTTCTGCCTTTTGGAACCAAAGCATGGGCTCTTCTGGTCCCGAGCCTGCGGGCCTTCAGATGGGAACCACGTCGTGGCTCTCCTGGGCTCCAGCTTGCTGACTCACCCTGCAGAACTGGCATTTGCCAGGCTTACCATCCCGGGAACCAAGTCTTAGGAATCAAAAAGCAAGCATGGGTCCACGTGGATGGACAGATGCGTATGAATATACACCACGTCTCGGTGCTGTGTCTCGGGAGGATGCGGACCCCTAGGCTTGAGGGAAATGAACAGAGATGTCTCGGTGTTCCCTCCGCGTGGCAGTACAGAACTGAGCTCTGCTGTCTAGGGCCAAACCCAGCATGGAACCTACACGGTGGGCTTGGGGCTCCTCGGGGTTCAGAGCCTGCTCTGCCCACAGACTCCTTGTAGTGTCTGAAGCCTGAACTAACCTGCTTTGGGCATGCTGGGTTCATCAGCTTTGGGCATGCTGGGTTCATCAGCTTTCCCAGGAGTCTGAGCCATCTGGAGGGCCACTCTCGCGGCTACCAGCCACGCACGGGGGCTCCTCCCTGCTTCATCCACTGGGCAGCACCCTGTCTGGCCTCTGGGAAGGCAGGTTCACTGGAACCAAAGGGTGTTAAGGCCAGAATTACCGCCTTGCACCCATCGGGATGTAGTTATAGCATGCAAACCAGGCATTAAGACAGAGAAAGCACCTGAGACCTCAAGGCCGAGGATGGGGTGGGGATTTCCTTGGGGTGGCCTCTGGTGCCTGCTGCAGAGCAGGGGCTGCCACACAGAGCAAGCCTAGGGAGATACCCAGGCCCCGGGGAGGCTCTGGCTGCAGGTATGAAGGGGGCCCGGCTGGGGCTCCATCCCCTGCAGGGCATGGTCAGAATGAAGCCAGAGGGGAGTGGGGGCGGTGAAGAACATGATCCTGGCTGTTAGGTAGTGCTGTTAGGTAGTCAGTCCAGCTCTGACTTGCTAGTCGTGTGAGTGTGGACGTATCCCTTAACTTCTCGGCATCAGCGCGCGGGGGTGAGGGCTGGTGGATTCAAGGAGTTTGAGCACACCCGGTCCTGGAGGACCGGGGCAGCTGTTCTTGCCCCACCTGAGGGCACCGGCTCTGCTGTGTTACCAACCTGGCCTCAGTTTCCCCAGAGACTCCAGGGCCTATTCCAGCTGCAACACACATTTACCCTTGAGAGCAGCTGGAGGGAGTTGGAGAGGGGGGAGGGAATTGAAATGACATTGGCAAGATCCTCCTTTGTCGGGGCTCCCCAGCCAAGATGGGAAGGGGCTCAAAAGGTTGGTATTCCAGAAGAGGTGAATTGTGGCCAGCACCCCCAGCCCCCTCCAGGGCTGGAATTATTATTTTTTTTTTAAAGATTTTATTTATTTATTTCACAGCGGGAGAGAGATCACAAGGAAGCAGAGAGGCAGGCAGAGAGAGAGGGGAAGCAGGCTCCCTGCTGAGCAGAGAGCCTCGATCCCAGGACCCTGAGATCATGACCTGAGCCGAAAGCAGAGGCTTTAACCCACTGAGCCACCCAGGCGCCCTGGAATTATTTTTATTTTTTTTGGCAGCAGGCTAAATTGCCAGCTCCCTCCCCCAGGCTGAGGTCCTAAATGAGACCCTCCCCATCACTCTGGCAGGGCCATGCGCCAGGGATCCCCACAGTTTGTAAATGTAATCAACCTTGAGGTCTCCAGCTTCCACAGGTGCAATTAGCATGCCCATCTGCTAATCCCTGATTAATGATGTTGACAAACATGGGACTCCACTCACGGAGCTGCTCAGCCCCTCCCTCCAGTACCAGGAGGCAGGGGTCTTCCTAACAGCACCCCCAACACACACACACACACACACACACACACACACACACACACACTATCTTTAGGCCAATGTCCCTCTCCATCCCTTTCCCCAGACAGTGGGTAAAGCTGGAGGTCTCTCCTTGGAGCCCCTGGCTCAACTCCCATTGCACACAGATGGAAAGAAGACCCAGCAAGCACCCAGAGAGACTATGAGGCTCAGTAGGGCTAGGATCCTGTTCTTCTTCTTTGTCCCCGGTTCTGGAATCTCTGGATACAGGGTGAGCTTGCTGCCTTTCCTCACCACGCTAGCTCCAGCTCCGGGGGCCACACGTACAGGCCACCCTGCACGCCCCCATGTCCCAAGGGTTGGGCTCCCTTACCTGTCTCCAGACAGGGGAACATTTCTACTCCACCCACTTCCTACTGAGGACCTCGGAGGGTCCATGCCCAGAGGTGCAGTAGCAAAATCATTAAGAATGCAGACTTCTGAGTCAGACAGTCCTGGGTCCAAACATTGGCTCTGCCTAAGGCCAATCACTTAACCTAGCTGAGCCTCAGTTTCTTCACCTGTAAAATGGAGACAAGGATGGTACCTACCACATAGCTCATTGTAACGATTCATTATTGGACCTAGGAAATGGACTCTGCACAGTGCATGGGACACAGTAGGTGCTTAATAATGGGAGCTTTTCATTGTGGTGAAAATGATGGTGAGGAAGAAAGGAGGGATCTGAGGCTACAAAGATGCCCAAGGACTTCTCCCCGCACCCTCCTCTCTGGGGAGAAGGGCAGGTCCCAGCTCATTACTGGTGGGGGCTAGGGTGGAGGTGTCAGATTGGAATCACTCCTGGGTCTGTTCACAGCTTCCCTGTTTCATTAACACCTCCCTGGTGGTCTGCAGCTCATCCTACTGGGGGAGGTGCTCCAGAAAGTTCTAACTGCCCCCTACTCAGCCAGAGCTCAATGTGGCCCGCTCTGAGGTCTGGACTCCCATGCACACAGAGAGGGTGAGAAGGTTTTATGTGGCAGAGAGGTGGTTGCCACTGGCCAGGAGGCTGTCCCTGTACCCTCCCCCCGCCCCCTGGTCCTGGAGGCCTGGTCAGGGAACACAGTACCTGAGGCTGCCCCTTTCTTTTCCCTCCCCCATCACCCTCCCCTCGGGAAGTTTTAGTCCCCCCAGCCCCACCGGATCCCAATCTGGACACTTTCTTCCTTTCAAATCTGTGCCTCGAGGTGAGGAGCACGGTCTTGGGTTCTAATCCTAGTCCATCTTTTCCTCCCAAATGACTTATGCTCCAACACATGCAATTGCTTCCGTCCGTCCCTGTGGCGGGGTAGCACGGGCCCAGAAAACTGTAAACGCTCAATAAGGGCAGCCATTGTTACTTTGCAAACACACCTGCTCTCTGAATTATCTTTTTAAATTGCAGAACCTTGTTTAGCCGCCTGCGGGTGGGGGTGGGGGAGACGCCACTTTTAGAGAAGCAGGAGAGGGCGAAAGCTCTGCCCCAGTTAATTGTCCCAGTTTCTTACCCAGACTGGGAAAAGCAGTGGGGCTGGTCGGTGAATTAGGGCCAGGAGATTTAGATCTTGGGCTCTGGGAAGGCTGTTTCTAAACCAGGTTCCCCCTCCAGACACTCCAAGAAGGATTCTTATGGAAATGGCTGTCCTTCGCCCCTGCTGTGCCCCCTCTGTCACCATATTCCATTTCAGAGGACACCCTTCACCAGCTGTGGGCCAGCCCCTCCCTGCCCCAGCCCTGCCGCTGGCTGAACTTGGCCCACCCTGCTTTCTCCTGCCCTTCCCTTCAGACTCGGGGCTTTTTTTTTCTTCTTTCTTTGCTGAGGTTTGTGGGTGTCCGAAGAGAGACTCCATGAAAAGTGTCACCTTTTGTGAATGATCCAGTCTCAAAAAAATGTCAGTGGGCTGAGCAGTTTCCTCTAGAAAGGAGAAACCAAGGCACAAGTCCGCCAACCAGGAGGGCGGCAAGACGGTGGGGCGTGGACCCTTCTCGCAAGCAGCCCCTTGGCGGCCCCCCGCAGGCCTCTGCAGACTCGAAAGTCCCTCCCCCCTCCCCCCTCCGTAACGCGAGCAGGACAGCAGTGCGCTTTCCGCATTTTATATTCCCTGGTCCCCGCCCAGGACCAGGCACACGCGGAAGGTTTAAAAGTCACGAATGCACGCGGGAATGGGTCCCGAGGTTGGAGACGAACTGCTTCCCCCTCTTTCTCTGTATCGGCTGGGGACAAATCTCAGCACAACTCCAGCTGGCCCTCTCCTTCCACTTGGCGAGAAAGCGAGACGCAAACGATTCCCTGGCCACAGCTGCTCTCGATTCTCCGAGACAAAGGAGCTAGTGGAGAGCGGGGGGTGCTCTGTGGAAGCCCTCAGCGCTCGGCCCTGCTGAGACCCGTCTGTACCCGGGTCTTGCACAGACGCCCTTTCCGTAATGGGGGGACCAGCGGTGGGTCAGGCCCAGCGAGGGGCTGGATCTTGTTTGAGTCGGAGTCCTGAGACCAACACACATACTTGAAACGGTCTCACTGTGGTGCCGGGGCTTGGAGCGTGCTGATGACTGGGATGCTGATGGTGCTAACGTTGATTACATACTTACCATGTGCTAACGGTTTTCGTCTCGTTTAATCCTCATGAAGCTTTGGGGTAGGCACCGTTACTACCTTTGATTTATGGATAGGAAACCGGGGCCCAGAGAGGTTAAGTACCTTGCCTAAACTCATGCGGAAGCAATCCGAAGGGTTTGTAGGGGGTGGGGGATGGAGGGTTGGGAGCTGGGCTTGGCAGGAAAGGACCTAGGGCTCAAGCATCAGCTAGGGGGCCTGCAGCTGAGGAGGCCAAGCCCAATCCGCCCACAGCCACACCACCTGCACCCCCACTACCCCCAACCTGCCCCCCCCACAACACCCCAGCCCCTCTCCCGGCTCCACCTCTCCTGAACTATCCCGACAGTCTCTAAGTAGGGTCCCAGCAGAGGGGCATGGAGGCCCCCTCAGGCCCCCCACTCAGCTGTGGGGTATATAGCCCAGTGGGGAGGCCAGACTAGGGGGCTCAGAGTACTGTGGGATGGAGCAAAAGAGCCTGAATTCTCAGAGACCCCCAGACTGAGGTTTTAATCCAGGCCCTGCTCCCAAATAAAGGCTCAGGCCATGGTCAAGTTTCTTAACCTCTGAGCTTGGTGTCCTTCCTATAAAATGGCATCGCTAAATTTCTCCCAGGGTTGTCCTGGGTTTGAGAAAAGATGTGAATGGCCTTCAAGGACTCTTCCTTGCCTGCCTCTTCCTTCCTTCTCAGGGGCCTCCCTCTGTGTCTGCCTCCTTACCCTTCCTAGCTTGGGGTCTGGCCCCTCTCTCTTAGCTCTGCCTGTTTCCTGATGATCTCTGTCCTGTAGGCATGTCACTGGGGCCTCCCTGTTGCTGCTCCCTGTCTGGGGCTGCGTCGACACACCCTGTCTGGCCCTTGCCTTGCCTCTCCCCTGGATCCTGATACCCTGGGGGCTGATCGATGGCAGCCGCTAGTTATCGATTGGGGTGGGCGTCCAAGTGTGGCTGCTGGAGGCCGATATTGATGGACAGGATTGGTGCCAGGGCTGCATGGAGTGGCAGTTGGGGAGCCTGGGGCTGCATGGGAAGTGGGGCTCCCCCCTCCCCTGCCAGGACCTGGCAGTGGGAGTCCTTAAAGCTGCAGATCCTGCCGCTAGGATGGGAGTAGAGGACGGGGCAGAGGGCCTCTGAGGATGGAAGGCCAAGGCTTGCCTCACACTGTTACTTAACAAGATTTATTGAGCACCTACTATGTGCCAGCTGGGGCTACAGCGGTAAGCAAGTCAAAAATCAGTAAGTAAAATTATATAATGTGTTATGCAAGAAATACAGCAGGGAAAAAGGGATGGGAGTGCAGTGGTTGGGGGAAGGTGACATTTATTTATTTATTTATTTTGAAGGTGACATTTTAAATGGGTTCCTGAGGGATGGGCTTCTTGGAAAGGTGACCTTTAAGTAAAGACCTGAGGAGAGGAAGGGAGCAAGCGATTTGAGAGCATTCCAGGCGGTGGAAACACCAAGTGAGAGCAGAGACCCTCTGGCAGGGGCATGTTTGGTGGGCGGTGCGTTCCCAGAGAGGCAGGTGTGGCAGGAGTGAGGTGAGGAATGAGGAGAGCAGGAGGGATGGGGTGGGAGATGGGATGCGAGCAGGGGCTGTCCAGGGCTTGGGGCCGACTGTCAGGCCAGGGCTAACAGCTGCCCCAACTCCAGTTTGAGAGGCCTGAGCAGCTTCCACCAAGGGAAGCTTCCAGAACATGGTTCTGCTGCTTCTGCAACTCCATGCCTAGAGTTTCACACCTACGGTCCAGGCCCTTCACTGCTTTGTTAATGAGCTAATGCTCACAGTAACCTGGTTAGATTCTCTCACTCCCTGGTGTAGAGTTGAGGACGATGAGGCTCAGAGACATTTGGCATCCTGCCCTAGGACACACAGGAAATGGCAGGACTGGGATTCAAGCCCAGTTCTGTCTGCCTCCAAAACCATTGCTTTTTCTGTCTCTTTTGGTTACCATCTTAACCATTTTTCAAAAGAGGATTTTATTTATTTATTTGAGAGAGAGTGTGTGCGCAAGCAGAGGGGCGTGGGGAGGAGCAGAGGGGGAGGAGAGGGAGAGGGAAAGAATCCCTAAGATCATGACCGGAGTAGAAACCAAGAGTCAGACGTTCAACCAACTGAGCCACCCACACAATCCTAACCATTTTTAAGTGTAGAGTTAAGTTTATTCACACTGTTGTGTAAACAGACCTGCAGATCTTTTCCCTCTGAAACTGAACGGAAACTCTATACCCATTAAACAATAATTCCCTATTCTCTCCCCCAGCCCCTGATAACCACCATCCTGTTTTCTAAGTATCTATGTGCATGACAACTGTAGATACTCGGACAAGTGGAATCATATGGTATTTGTCTTTTTGTGATTGGCTTATTTCATTTGGCCTAATGCCTTCAAGGGTCATCCATATGGCATGTGACAAGATTTCCCTCCTTTTTCAGGCTGAATAATATTCCACAGTATGTATACCGCATTTTATTTATCCATTTATTGGCTGATGGACACCTGGGTTGCTTCCATCTCTTGGCTTGGCGAATAGCACGATGAACGTAGGTGGACAAATCTCTCTTTGAGATCCTGTTTTCAATTCTTTTGGATACATACCTAAAAGTAGGATTGCTGGATCATAGGGTAATTCTATTTTTGATTTTTTTTTAAAGATTTTATTTATTTATTTCACAGAGGGAGAGAGATCACAAGGAGGCAGAGAGTCAGGCAGACAGAGAGAGGGGGAAGCAGGCTCCCCTCTGAGCAGGGAGCCCGATGCGGGCCTCAATCCCAGGACCCTGAGATCATGACCTGAGCCGAAAGCAGAGGCATTAACCCACTGAGCCACCCAGGCGCCCTATTTTTGATTTTTTTAAAAAAGATTTTATTTACTTATTTGAGAGAGTGCACACAAGCTGGGGGCAGGGGCAGAGGGAGAAGCAGACCCCCCTTTCCCTTCCCCACGAGCAGGGAGCCTGACACAGGACTCGATCCCACAACCCCAGGATCATGACCTGAGCTGAAGGCAGACGCTTAACCAGCTGAGCTGCCCAGGCACCCCTCTATGTTTAATTGCTTTAGAAACCTCCTTACTGTTTATATAGCGGCTATAACCATTTTACCCTTCCAACAACAGTGCACAAAGGCTCTGATTTCTCCACAACCTCTCCAACACTTGTTACTGTTTTTCTTTTCTTTTCTTTTAGATTTTATTTATTTATTTGACAGAGAGAGAGATCACAACTAGGCAGAGAGGCAGGCAGAGGGAGAGGAGGAAGCAGGCTCCCTGCTAAGCAGGGAGCCCGATTCGGAACTCGATCCCAGGACCCTGAGATCATGACCTGAGCCGAAGGCAGAGGCTTTAACCCACTGAACCACCCAGGCGCCCCTTCTTTTCTTTTTGGGAGAGCAAGTGTTGAGGGGGCAGAGAGAGGGACAGAGGGAGAGAGAGAACCTTAAGCAGGCTCCATGCCCAGAGCGGAGCTTGATCTCATGACCCTGAGATCATGACCTGAGCCAAAACCAAGAGTCCGATACTTAACTGACTGAGCCGCCCAGGTGCTTCAACACTTGTTACTGTCTGGGTTTTTTGTTTTGTTTTGTTTTGTTTTGAGAGTAGTCATCCTAATGGGTGTGAGGTGATATCTCATTGTGGGTTTAATTTCCTTAATGACTAGTGATGCCGGACATGTTTTCCTATGCCTGTTGGCCAAGTGTGTATTAACCTTGAAGAAATGTTTATTCAAGTCTTTTGCTCAGTTTTTTAAATTTTAATTCCAGTATAGTTAATATATAGTTATATAGTGTTACTAGTTTCAGGTGTACAATAGTCAACAATTCCATAATCACCCGGTGCTCATCATGACAAGTGCTCTCCTTCACTCCCATCACCTACTTCACCCATCCCCCATTCCCCTCCCCTCCAGTCACCATCAGTTTTTGAGAGTCTGTTTCGGGGCGCCTGGGTGGCTCAGTGGGTTAGGCCTCTGCCTTCGGCTCAGGTCATGATCTCAGGGTCCTGGGATTGGGCCCCGCATTGGGGGGGGAGGTCTCTGCTCAGCAGGAAGCCTGCTTCCCCCTCTCCCTCTGCCTACCTCTCTGCCTACTTGTGATCTCTTTCTCTCTGTGTCAAATAAATAAATAAAATCTTTAAAAAAAAAAGAGTCTGTTTTTTTTGGGACACCTGGGTGGCTCAGTCAGTTAAGCGTCTGCCTTTGGCTCAGGTCATGATCCCGGGGTTCTGGGATCGAGGCCCGTGTCAGGCTCCCTGCACAGCGGGGAGTCTGCCTCTCCCTCCTGCTCTACTGCGCCCCCTGGGTGTGTGTGTTCTCACTCTCTTAAATAAATAAAATCTTAAAAAGGAAAAAAGAATCTGTTTCTTGATTTGTGTCTTTCCTGCTCATTTCCCACCCTTTGCTTATATGTTTTGTCTTTTTAATTCCACATATGAGTGAAATCATATGGTATCTGTGGCTTAAGTCACTTAGCATTCTGCTGTCCAGCTCCATCCACGTCATAGCAAGTGCGTCTGTCCAATTTTTGATTGGGTCATTTTTTGTTGCTGTTCGCTATTAACTCGTAGGAATTCTTTACATATTTTGGATATTAACCCCTCATCAGATGGTGATTTGCAAATACTTCCCCCCACATTACCCCCAGCGCAGCCCATCATGGAGGAAAAAAATCAAATCTCATTAAAGGCCATTGATTTTCCTCCAAATTTGCTGCGAATACACTTTGAGGCTTCTCAGTATTTCTGCTGGGCTCCCACCTTCAGCCCCTCGACCGCCACCAGAGCTTCCTCAGGGAAATTGAAGACTGCGGGGCTGGGAGGCCAGAGGGAGGGCACGTCCGCAGGAGAGACGCCCGTCAGCTCTGGCCCTTCAGCGCGGCTGGACCCTGGACATGGAGCTGGCTTCTGGGGAGTGAGTATTTCCCTGCCCGGCCGACACAGAGGGGTATGTGTTTCTTTCTTTTTTTTTTTTTTTAAAGATTTTATTTATTTGACAGAGAGAGATCACAAGTAGGCAGAGAGGCAGGCAGAGGAGGAAGCAGGCTCCCCACTGAGCAGGGAGCCTGATGTGGGGCTTGATCCTAGGACCCTGAGATCATGACCTGAGCCGAAGGCAGAGGCTTTAATCCACTGAGCCACCCAGGCGCCCCGGGGTATGTGTTTCTGTGTGTGTATGCCTGTCCTTGTGTGTTGGTGTGTGATTGTGTTCCTGGGTGTCAGTGGTGTGTCTTTGTGCACTTGCATGTGCTTACCTTTGTATCTGTGTGTCTGTAAGCGTGTTGTGTGTGTATTTGGATGAACGCAGTGGGGAGTGGGGGTCTTAGCTTGCAGCTCCGGATGCTATGCTGCCCATGAGACGGCCAGCCTGGGGAAGGGGAAGGGCCTTGACTTGGGATAAACCCAGGATATGGTTCTCTTCCCAGGGGCCAAGGGCTGTGTAGGCATCTGGAGGGGGCACAGGCTTCTCTGCCCTCTCCCACTCACCCCTACTCTCCCCTTGTCATCTTGGAAATGGGGCACCGTGCTGACTTTGTTGCAGGATCAGGTTTGGGGTTTGGGGGCTGGGGGAAAAGATTGACAACCTAATGTTGGCGGGTGGGCGTGACTTCCACCCCCGCCCCGCCAATCTGAACTAAGAGTCCCAGGTGGATGTGTTTAGGGTTGAATGGAGGTATATTCACCTGGCGAGTCTGGAGAGAGTAGGTTAGAAGATTGGCAGTGAGGGTGTCAGGGAGGGCATTCCTGACTGCCTGGGTCATGTTCCTAACGTAATGTCAGACATCAAGGTCAGCCTTAATGGGGAAGAAAGTCACAAACAGGGGCCTTTTGGCTTTTGTGGGCTGAAGTGACTTTCAGTCTGGCAGTAGGCTGGGTTGCTTGCCTCCAGGCCACCTGCCAGGGCCGGAGGTCAGCCACGGTGCCAGACTGGCCTTCTAAACTCTGGGACACAGCTGAGCTACCCCAGGGAGCAGCCTCCAACGAGGCCTCCGATGAATTTGGCAGTGGGCTGGTCCCTGGGTATGTGCCTTCAGTGAAGTCTCGCCTACCACCCCTACCCCAGTCCTGCAAGTCCTGTCGTGTTCATGGATGTGAATGCATGTTCTCCCAGAGGCCTGTGCCGGGGAGCTGGGAGCAGCTCTCCGGGTTCTGGGGACAGGCCAGATTTATGGCGCTGGGAGAAATATTTAGGCCTGAGACAGTTTGGTTGTGTTAATTATGGAAATCTAAAGATAATCTATATTTAATGCTGAATTTTGTCAAATTTGCTAAAGAATTAGGGGAGCGTGTGCAAACAGTGACACTTCGATGAAGAACAAGGTGCAATTAAACTCTGAAATTTACAGTGGAATAATTGGAGAGCATGACAAATACAGTTATCAGCAGCAACTAATTAGGGGTCTGCTCGAGGTTTCTGGGCTTGATTAATCTCGCCTGGATGCTAATGAGTTATGCTGGGCAGCTGATTCCATTTGTCGCCTCCTACTTTCCACCCTCTCTCCAGCGCACTTGGGGGTGGGGATGTGGCCCGTTGGGCCCATACCTCTGCACAGCCTGGCCTGAAGGCGAGAATGGGGCCACCACCCCCCCAACTAAGGATGGCAGAACATTTTCAGCCGCCCTGATTAGGCGTCCTGGGGTCTCACTTGAGGCTTGCTGGGATTGGAGGACAGAGGGTTGGGGCTGAATTTTGGGGTCTGTCTGAGCCTCAGTGGGTCACATTTGTTCCCTCCCTGTTGACATAGCTCAGCCTGACTCTGTCTTTCACTCCACACCTCATGGGAAGGGGCACAGAGCCCCTGACTCTGACCCAAGAGAGAGCCATACAACCCCTCCCTGGCCAAACGCCCCCTTCCTCTTTCCCTGCCAGGTCTGGGCTCATCTTCCTTGCTGCTGTTTGTGGCCAAGCCTTAGAGCCACTGATTAAAGTTTAAGGCTGTACCGGCGCCACTATCCAGCTGGAGTGTGGCCAGTACCCTGGGAAGGGTCCCGCTGTGAAGCCAGAACCATCCCCTTCCTCTCTCTGTCTCTCCCCTTGTCTCGGATTCTCTCTGTCTTATGACCCAGAAACCTCCCTCAAACCTGCTGCCCTTGTCCCCCAACAGGAGCCGACCCTGGGAGAGGCCTCTGTGTGACTAGCTGGGAAGAGGGAGTAGTAACCCATCAAGAACTCTCTTCTCCACTGCCTGCCTTTTACTCAGAAGTTCTCTGGACTGTCAAGTCCTTCACCTGAGGTCCCCCAGGGCTGGTGGCGTCTGCCGGCCACGTGCATGGGCCCCATCCTGAGCAGTCCCCCTCTCATCCCCTGCCTTTGCTCCATGTCATTTGGCACAGCATGGGGACTCCAGCTGGCAGCCTCAGGGGAGGTGAGTGAATCTAAAACGGGAAGTTAGATGAACTGCTTCTTTGTGATTGTCTTCAGTATACCAGACCTCCCAAAGCATGAGTGTGAGTGTGTGTGTGTCATGGGACACTGGGACCTTGATGTGGCTGGTGGGGAAGACAGCTGGGAGGGGGTGCAGGAGGAGGGATAGGGGCTTCCAGAATGCCTCTCCCTGGTATCTGGGGCAGAGTGGTTCTACTCCGGGGAGAAAGGGTCATTGCTTCCTGGAGCCTTAGTTCCCGGGGTTTCCAGGACCTCTAGTAAAGGTCTAGGAGCTGAGCAGGCACTCAGTAAATGGGGCTCCTTCCTCGCTCCCCCTCTCCTTCCTTTTACCCTCACCCCCCTCCACCCTTTTCACTCCCATCTGAATTCCCTGTGGTTTGCACAGTTGTCCCTGTGACTGTGTCAGACTTCTCCACCAGAGGGCGGTAGATGCCGTGGGCACAAGAAAAATGGCATCCTCCAAAAGGGCACTGGGGCATCCTCCTTGGGTCTCCCCCTGCTCTACTGTCTCTTGGACTTGAAGGCTGGAGGCTTTGAGGTCGCGGAGTCTTTTGTTCCCTTCACGGCACAGCTAACACCCTTTGAGATTTGAAGATTTCACCCTTTGAACATTAGAGAACAAGCTTCTTATGCTGGGACACTGCAGCTCATTCACCAGTCACCACTGCTGTCCTGGGCCCCAAGGGCAAGGCTTAGTTGGCCCATTTTACAGATGGGGAAATGTATCTTGGTCATTGCTTACTTCTGCAAAGACTGGTAAGTCACAGGTGCAGAATGCATTGGATAAACCAAGGCTCGGAGCACATCTGCCAAGGGTGAAGTGGCCTGTGGGGGGGGGGAGGGGGGGAGTTGGGACTCAAACCCAGGCTTCCCTGACTTCTCGATTAGCATCTTTTTCTCTGTCCCAGTTTTTCCGATCAATCAAGACCCTGGTCTAATCCTTCCCTGTCACTGTCACAGCCCCTGGTTCTAAGGGAACTGCAAATGGGGCCTCAGGCTTCAGACTCCAGCTTCTAGATCCTCAGGGGCTGTGTGTCTGTGGGTAGATCACGAGCTCCTTGGAGCCACCGCCTTCTGGAAGATGGTCAGGTGATGCTCAGTCCCTTCTTTGCGTGGTGATTATGAGATGAAATGAGATGTTGGATGCCGAGACCCCTCTCGCCTAGCTAGGATGGGCTCCCTGTGAGCCCGGGCTGGAGGGTCCCCCCAGATACTCTAGGTCTGTCACTTGGAGCTGGGAAGGGGGAAGATACCTGAAGGTCTGTTCAGCCTCTCTTGGGGGGAAGAAGAGAGATCCCGAGGGCTCCTTTCTCGGGAACCTCCAGCCCTTGCAGCTGCTAGAAGTGATCGGGCTCCGTCACCATGGCAACGTGGGCCAGCCGCCTGCAGAGCCTTCCCGTGCCAGCCGCCTTGACCTCACTTAGGATGATTACCTTTCGGCAAATAAAATAATTGTGTTAATAAAGAGGCTGTTCGTCCCCTCATCCCCCACCCTGCTTGGCCTGTTCCCCATCGCCAGGCCAGCCCCTGGCTTCCCCCACCCCATTACCCCTAGCCTGTGGGATGCCTTACTCTTAAATAAGTTGCTGACTGAGATCCCGACTGGGTTTTAATTTTTGCTGATTTTAAACCATCTCCCATCCTCCCCTTCTTGCCTTCTGCCTCCTTGGCCCGGACGTCTTTGTTGAAGTTGCAGAGCTGAGATAATACGACTCTTCCGTCTTCCTTCGACGTGGCTTTGAGCACGCACTGGGCCTCCCAACCTCGCACAATAATAAATTCCAGTGATTGTGGGCCTGCTGTGTGTTACAACCTTTACAAGTGCTTTCACAAATGTCCTCTCTTTAATCCCGGTCACAGCTGTGCCAGTCAGAACTTCAGTGCCACTCGACAGAGGAGAAGACCGAGGCTCTGGGAGAGAAAACTTTTTTCTTTTTTAAATTTATTTTTAAAAAGATTTTATTTATTTATTTGACACAGAGAGAGACACAGCGAGAGAGGGGCCACAAGCAGGGGAGGTGGGAAAGGGAGAAGCAGGCTTCCTGACGAGCAGGGATCCCAATGCCCGAGGGGCTCAATCCCAGAACCCTGGGATCATGACCTGAGCCGAAGGCAGACGCTTAACGACTGAGCCACCCAGGTGCCCCTATTTGTTTTTTTTAAATTAGAGTAGAATTGACACACAATACTCCATTAGTTTCAGGTGTGCCGCCTAGTGATTCGACATCTCTGTGTTACGCTGTGCCCACCACAAGTGCGTCTGGCCTCTGTCACCACACTAGTGTCATACCACTGACTCTCTCTGCTGTACCTTTCATCCCTGTGACTTATTCATTCTATAACTGGAAGTCTGTAGAAAAAGTTCATTCTGACAGGGCCAGAAACCTGGTCAGGCCTCGGGACTGGAGAACAGGCTCTCCTACCAGAGTGTGGCCATTTGGCCTGGAACGTTCAGTTTGGCCCCTGGCTGGCCATTGGGATGGGCTTCCAGGGGACCAGGGGGAGAGGGACCTAGCCACAGAACATGGAGCTGCATGATGCCTTGTGACCCACGCTCAGAGAGCGGGAGGGTGATGGAGACCCAGCGCAGGGTGCTGTGGAAGCAGACATCACCTCAGAGGCCCCAAGGGGGACCAGGAGAACGAGACTGGCAGTTAGGGGGCCTCCGGTAAGCGGCTGCCACTTTGGCGAGTGCCGCGTGTTTGTTATCACACGTGAGGATCATTACAAGCCCATTATGCAGATGAGAAAAGCAAGGCTCAGAAAGCTCAGGTGAACTTTTTAAGGTCACACAGCTGGTAAAGAGCGAGGACAGAAGCCCAGATTTGCTTGACCTCTCTTGCCCACGCTCGGTGCTTGTTTTACTCCATCAGGCTGCCTGCCAGGTGTGGGAAGGAGGGGGTAAGGGAGAGGCGGGGAGGGAGAGAGGATCACAGGCCTAGCAAGGCATGGAGTACAGTCCCGGGGCGCGGATGGGGCCGCTTGATGGTTAATGATGATTTAGCCTTTAGCCGCTGTTCGATAGTTGAGGTTCTTGTTAGGATACTTGCCAAAGAGTGGTTAATAAAGTTGTAGCTAGGAATAGTGCCAGCAGTCTGGATTTGAGGCCCTTCTTAGGGTGAGTCCCAAGGTAGAAAGCCTTCTTCCTCTTCAGCCCCCCATTCCCCGCCCCCCCCCCAGTCGGTGCCCCAGACAAAGTGAGCGGACCTGCAGGGGCCGGCAGGGTCAGGGCGCGCGCCGAGACCACTAGGTGGCGCTCTGATATCGGTCAATCCTCCGCGTGCCGGGCTGTGCTGCGGCCGGTGGGCGGGGCAGAAGCCCCTCTCCCGGGACCCAACAGCCCGGGGCTGCGGCTGGGTGGAGAGGCGCTGGAGAGGTCAGAAGCCAGGCTGGGGGTTGGGGGCACTGTTCGTCCCAGTCACGATTCCTGGTCATTCCTGGGGCCCCAAACAGGGCGGCTGACACAGTAGCGGTGGAAGGAACAGAGGGACCAGAGGGGCTGTGGAGGGGGTCTGGAGGGTGCCGGTGAGGGATGAGCAGCCCTGCAGTGCGTGGGTGACCCTGAGGGGCTGAGGGCATGGGGAAGGCTGTCCTCTCGTTGACCACTAAAGCCCAGGCTTCTAAACCCAGGGTCCCCCTGGAGGTGGGACTCGCCCAGCTCACTGGCCCTTGGGCCCAGGGCGGGTTAAGAGGGAGGCTGGGGATGTCACCAGGTATGTGTGAGCCTCCAGCTACTTTTGAAGAAAGCCTGGAGACGTACTGGCAAGACATGAGCCCAGGCTGCAAAGATCTGGATTCCGGTCCCTGTTGAGCTGTGTCCTGGCCGTGTGACCATGGGGAAGTCTCAGATCCCTGCTTCATTCCTTGTGACACAGGCTTCATTCTCCAAGTTGCTGGGGCACTGGAATGAGGTCACACACAGAGGCACTCGGAGCGCCCAGCATGGGGCATCTCTCTTGTCTCCTCGGTTTGCAGAAGTGGCATCTTGGTCTCCTCATTGCCTGCAAGCCCGGTCAGTTCTCAGTGATGTTGACTGGTTAATGTCTGGGGGTGAAGGCAGCTGGAGCTGCCAGTGTTCCAGAGAGGGCCTTCAAAACCTCACCCTGTGGAAGACCATCCTCCAGAAACCCTGGCCCTCCGATTTTGGCATTTTCCCCCCTTGCAGTCGGCTCTCTGCTTGTCCGGGGCTCCATGGTATCTACCCCCCCCCCCGCAATCCCTGGGGGGAAGGAAGGAGAGGGGCAGACTTGCCTCTGGGCCTCTTTTCTGGTAGTCTGCTCCCCACTTCCCTCCTAGCTGGTACAGGTGGGGAAAACTGAGGCAAGGGGGAAGCACAAAGACAAACCACAAATCCCGAATGCTGGTAGGTGTGGGGAGTGAGGTGGTGAATGACTTCCTAGCCTCCTTGGGGAACCCCGGTGGGGGCGGGAGGTGGAGAGGTCTTCACCCTAAACTCCCAGGAAAGAGGTGTCAAATGGTTGGCCTGAGACCAGCGAGGGACGAGGAGAAAGGACAGGAACAGTCTAGGAGCAGTCAGTCGAGGGCAAGGGCAGTGGGGACAGACTTCTTCGGTGGACAAATATTCTGCAACACCTTATGTGGGCCCGGTGCTCCTATAGGGGCTGGGGGCTCAGGGGACCCAGCTGGCCACAGTCTGCACCCTGGGGGAGGGTCCATGGAATCAGGCTGCTTGAGGCTTGACTTCAGTCACCTAACACCCCGAAGTCTCTGTTTCATCATCTGTAAGACGGAGATCAAATGTCTTCCTGCTGGAAGTGTGGTGGATGTTGGGCACACGGAAGGTGCTTACGCGGGGAGTGGCATTTAATGATGGGGACCACTGCGTGGTCAGGACGAGGGCGGTCCCTAGCTCCGGAGACTGTGACCTTGAGTAAATTGCTCACCTTCCTCGAACCTCTAAGAAAAGGGTTCATACCATCCGCCCTACCCACTGCATGGACCCCTGTCGTGGGGCTGAAACCCACTGAGAGAATACCTGGGAAGGGGTGCATGTAAATTGTGTGTGTGTGTGTGCATGTGCGCGCGCGTGTGTGGAAGACCCCAGCATCTGTGCCCCGTCTACCCTGCAGGCTACCTGCGCCGGTGGAGCTGTCTGTGGATGTGTGCTGGGGGTTCCTCTCCCCCTGTGGCTGTCCTTTTCTCCGTGGACCCTTCCCTGCCAGGCCGGATTCCTGCTGCCTAGCCACAGGACAACAAGGGAGAAATAATACAGCGGGCTCTATCCCAGAGGTTTTTGATGTCTGCCTCCCGGCTCTTCACACAGATGAGAAGGTTCCTGTCACGTCTTTGAGTGTTT
Organism: Ailurus styani; assembly: GCA_002007465.1. NCBI lineage: Eukaryota > Metazoa > Chordata > Mammalia > Carnivora > Ailuridae > Ailurus > Ailurus styani. The sequence goes on from LNAC01000022.1 coordinate 744,357, forward strand.
ATTAGTGCCTGGGGTTCCCCAACCCCCACCTACCCCACCTGCCACCCAGCTGCCTGAGTGGTGGGCCTGCCCAGGGTTCAGCTTGGACTGGGGCTGAAGAAGCAAAGAATCCACAGAGTAGACTCCCGTCTGGGAGACTTAGGATTGGGGGCAGCCCCCCGTTTCCGGGGAAAAGAGCTGGAGGAGGCAGCGTGGTAGAGTGGGAAGAGCCGGGCAGTGGGGTCAGAGAGCCCTGGTTCCAATCTCTACCAGCTGGGGACATCTCGGTCGAGATGACCGGAAACAGGACTCACTTGGGAGGGTGGACATGCAACTTGCATGAGATCACCAGAGTGAGGGGCCTTAGACTGTGAATTGAGGCATCCTTGTTGAAAGGGTCACTTAACTGGAATTTGGGCAATTTTGTGGCTTCCCATCCCCCCACCGCAGCTGCCGTTCTCAGCTCATTGACTGATGGATTAGGTGAAAGGGCATGAGCAAGGTGCCATCCAGTTGAGGGATAGGATGTGAGCAGAAAATCCCAGAGTATGCTTCCTTTCCAGGACAGGATAGAAGAAAAGGAGCTCTTCTGGCTGGGGGATTCCGAAGGGGTCTCATCCAAGAGCGAGTGTTTCTCAGGTGGCTCCAGCTACCCCACAGGTGGAAAGCCTGGGGCCACAGCCACGAAACGGCAAACACGCTGCTTTCCTAGAGCAAAGTTTAAGTGACGTGAAACTGAATGGGAGTTGTGGCAAATTCCCGGATTATTAAAACAAACATGCACCGTGTCAGAGCAGAGCATAGGAGCCTGAATTATTTGGAAAATTACTAAAATGTTCTTTCAAATGCCTGGATCTGCTCTGCTCCCTCAAGGTGGCCCACTTCCTTTTTCCTTCCCTTCCACAATAACAGGCTTAAAAAAAAATCTCTTCTTCTTCCTCCTCCCCTTCAGCTACCCATTGTGTCCTTAACCCCATTTCCACTCCCCCAAGAAAGAAGGTGGTGTAGGAGGAAGATTGGGGGGAGGGCTGGAGATAGGTGGTCCCCAAACTGTCCTTGGATAATGAGGAGGAATGGCTTTGAGTTGGAGGTGTTGGAGCCACATTTCATGCTCGGGTCCCTGAAGACAGGTACATGGGGGGGAAATTTCTTTCCTCTGCCAGAAAGTCTCATGTCAAGTAATTTACATCAAACTGGGCTCAAAACCTCTTCATTCTTTCTATGATACCTAAGGAAGGGGATGGAGTTTGGGTAGCAGAGGTGGAAAGAGGAGGGGGAGGGAGG
>LNAC01000022.1:745865-757177 GCA_002007465.1 Ailurus styani
GAGAGGAGGAGGGGGAGGAGGCCGGGCAGCAGCCTGCGGGCAGAGCTGCCTGCTTTATTTTTCTTGTTCCTGGAGCAGGGTGGCAGAGCCTGTCCCTAACCCACAGCACGCAGCACGCAAGAACACAGGCTAAACGAAAGGACAACTTGGGCCCTTTTCCCTCCCTGCTTCTGGTTCTGTCTCCCTCTGTCTCTCTGTGTCTGGTTCCCCAGAGACTCCTAGGGCACCTCTGTGCTTCCCTTAAGTTGCACAGGGTGGGGAAATTCGTGTTTCTTCTCATTTTAGACTGAGCTTGGGACTTCTCATTCTCAGTTCCTGAGTGTGGCTTTGGTCCCCTTTGCAGGACACGGGGTGGGTAGAGAGCCCACATTTCTCTCTCTCCTTTCATTCTTCCAGAGCCCAGCTGGTCTTGGATGAGCTACCAGCCCTCTACGGGGTATCTCCCAAGGGCTGAGCCCGGCCTCCCAAACCAGGTCTGAAAGGATCTGAAGAACTTTAATTTCTACATTTTCACATGCCGATCAGTCCTCTCTGAGGTATCATCACCTTCAGGGGCATTTTGTTCACGAGTACCTAAAAGGTCCTGAGCACTGGGACCTGATTGAGCCTTTTCTCCACCCTGGGAGCCGGGGTGTTGATCTCCCTTTACAAATGGAAGCCTGAGGCTCATGAACACCGTTAACCGCCAAGTCTGGATTTGCACCCAGCTCCTTCTCTGATGCAGGGCTCTTTCCCCAGGGGCTGCATGCCCTGCCTGCCTTCCTCCGGGTTTCCTGCTTTCCCCTCTCATCCACTCCCATGGACATTTTCAGGGTTCGAGCCCACCGTCTTGTTATTTTAGCGGCCACATGGTGTCCCATCATGTTGCTGATTGTCGCTTTGGTCACTCTCGTGGGTGAGAGGTGTCTAATTTCCTGAGTAATAAAGGCAACTGCTGCACCTTTCCAAATTACATCCGTCGTTTCCGTCATCCCCTGTGTGTTGCATGCGTAGGTTCCGGTTGCCGCGGGCTCTGGGTCTCGGCCAAGGCTGGGGTGCTGGTCAGAGCTCACTCTCCCGGCCCAGAGCGCGCTCAGTGCAGAGCTGGCTCGAAGCCCCCGCTTACAGCGTCGTCACCTCCACCCAGAGGAGCTTACCACCACCCCTCCAGGAGCTGGCGTGGTGGCACCGCGTAGATTCCGTGTCCTTGTGGTGTAGCCTGGACCCACTTCACCGATAAGAGTGAAGCTCCCCAGCGTTTCTCGGAGCCAGCACCACATTAAAAACCAAGGGCTGAAGTGACCCTGAGTATAAATCTGCCTCAAACACTGGCCAGGAAATTTAACATTAGTTGAATGGCCAATGTATCAATAGCTGGCTTAAGTCGGAACTGCTAATGCATTTCCCAAAACAGGTAACAAGATTTAGAGATGGAACGTGGTTAAATGGTATAACCGTAAAGTGCAGTCTTTAGCCATAACGAGTCTGTTTGGTGTAAAGCACACATTTTACGAGCCACGTGGGGAATTTGAGAAAAGGGATCAACTGTAGGAGGAGATCCTCATTTCAGAAGGGAGGCTTGTGGTTCAGGTGGCAAATGGGGATGAGAACACCTCTGGGGTGTGAGGCTCTTATGAACTGGCACAGGAGGGAAGCAGAGGACATTGGTCACTGTGGAGGGATGAGGAGGGGGCAGATCTTCCCCATTCAGGGGGAGGTGAAGGCACAGAGCAGGAGGGGACGAGCCTGGGGTCAGGAATGGATTCCCGCGGAGTTCCAAGCATCTGAGCCAAGCTGCCTCCTGGTTTTGCAAAGCATGGATATTAATAAGGGTGATTAGTAATCATGACGTGTGAATAATAAGGGGATAGTTAATTGTCCTGGTTATGATGAACAGCAGTCACTGGGAGAGGGTGGGGGAGTTGGGACCCCCCGACACACACACATAGTCACATGTGAACTGTTCTTGGCTGCTGCTTCTGAGTCTGCCAAGCCAGCATGTTAAAGGGGGATTAGTATTTTTACAAAGGAACTTAATAAGGCAGAGTCTTAAAATTACATAGAATTTCCCTTTATATAATATAAAAGGATATATGTTCCCAGCAGAAAATTTGGAAAATACAGAAATGCCAAGGAAGGAAACCAAAACCAATATAAATATCTTGATGTCTAATCTTCTAATCTTCTGTGTGTACATAAATATAGCCATAATCTATTTTTTAAAACAGAACCAAACACAACTGGATTATATTCTGCATGGTATTTGGTAACTTGCTTTTTTTTTTAACTTACAAATATTCATGTGTACTTCTCCATGGGATTAGTCTTTGAGAATAGGATTTTTTTTTAAAGATTTTATTTATTTATTTCACAGAGGGAGAGAGATCACAAGGAGGCAGAGAAGCAGGCAGAGAGAGAGAGAGGGGGAAGCAGGCTCCCCTCTGAGCAGGGAGCCCGATGCGGGCTTCAATCCCAGGACCCTGAGATCATGACCTGAGCCGAAAGCAGAGGCTTTAACCCACTGAGCCACCCAGGCACCCAGGATTTTTTTTTTAATGAGGGGAACAATATTTTGGGCAAGGAGGAGCCCATTTGAAAAGAAGTGCATCCTTTCCTGCCTCTTCTAGTTGGAGAGGCTGGGGATCTTCAGGACCGGGGGAGGGAAATACCATGGGGCAGAGTAGCCCAGTGGGCCCCTGTGGGTCAGGGAGTGGCCAAGGAAGGGGGGAGTGCTGTGTCCAAACCTGATCTAGGAGGAGGAAAGTCTCTTCTGAAAATGTGCAGGACTTCTGAATTCCAACATGGGGCCCTGCTAGGGAGCTTCCAGATGCCTGGCTGGTGCCCGGGTGAGGGAGGGTCAATCATGCTGCGGCTTCAGAGGTCCTGTTCTCGAGAAGAAGCTTCCAGGGGGAGCCACAGACTTTCTGCCCCATGATCACGCCACTGGGGAAAGAACATCTTCTGGTTTGATGGAGATAAGAGACTAAGTGTGATTTCATCCTTCCTGAAAATGGGAAAGCACGTGGCAACAAATCTTGGCCTGAGCTCCAGGGCTTTCCCCCCAACACCAAGAAGCTCAGCCCCCTCCCCAGAGCTCTGAGGCCATCCACCCCTACCTCTGCGTTGCTTATCAGCCCCAACCCCAGCCTTCATGGATGGAAGAAGAGGGACACCACAGGACCGCTGCTATGCATACTTGGCACTGTTAGAACTCTTATGCCATTTTCATTCATTGTTCATCCACTCCATAAATGAGAGTTAGCCACTATCTATTTCATGAGTGGCATTCTCAAGACCTGCTGGCTTTATGGCCAGGCGCAAGGTGCTTCCCCTCTCGGTCCTCCATGTCCTCATCTGTAAAATGGGATTCTTACAGTGGTACATATCTCGTAATATTGACCGGAGGAATAAGATGAAATAGTAACTGCAAACTGGGCTTAGAACAGTGAGTGCTTGGGACACAGTGCTCAATAACTATTAGCTATCATCATCACTGCTCCTTCTGTTCCGTGTCAGGCACTGCGGATAGAGAGATGACTAGGATAGGGGCACCTGGCTGGCTCAGTACACAGAGCCGGAGACTCTTCACCTCCAGCTTGTGAGTTCGAGCCCTACATTGGGTGCAAAGGTTATCTAAAAATAAAATCTTAAATCAAGAAAAAAAAAGGTGGGGGCCACCCGGGTGGCTCCCTTGGTTAAGCACCTGACTTTGGTTCAGCTCTAGTCATGATCCCAGGGTCCTTGGGATCAAACCCTGCGACTGGCTCCCTGCTCAGTGGGGAGTCTGCTTCTCTCTGCCTCGCCCTCTGCCCCTCCCTCACCCCTCCCTTAACTGCCCGGCCTCTCAAATAAATAAAATAAAAACCAAAAAAAGAGAGATGACTAAGATGCCTGAGACACAGGTCCTGTACTCTCAGGGAGTACAAAATCAGCAGTAGGAAAGCCCTCAGGTCTGGACAGCGTCCTCTGGGCGCCCCCAAAAAGAGAGTGCCTCCTCTGGGGGGAGTAGGGCTTTGACAGGCAGCCCCTGGCCCCACCCCCATGCTCGCTCCCAGTTGTGGTTCCCCCAAGACATGGTGGGCAGCTTTCTCCAGTCTTTAAAAAGGGAGGCCAGCCCCTCCCCCCCCAGGTCCCCTCTGCAGCGGCTGCAAGGAGGCTGTTTGGAGAGGTGACAAAAAATTAAAATTAAAGCTAAATTAAAAAGAAGATTCCCATTTCCTCTCCCCATCACACTTTCCACCTTAATTTTATCGCATCTTCCTTCTCGTTTTATTGACTTTTAGAAGCATTGCCACAAGATTTAGTGTGGAGCAGGAGGGGAGGTAATAAATGTGGAACTCCTCTTGCCTCCAATTTATGCCATCAGGGGTGGGGGCTGGGGGGGAAGTAAGGGGCCGCCTCTGGGGGTGAAGCCCCTAGGGGCGGGGACCCTCCAAGACCACGGAGCTGGGGGAGAGACCCCCTAAGGTGGGGGCGATGGTTGCTTTGGGCTTTTGTCCCCTCCCTGGGCCCAATTCCCGGTGACCCACAGAAAGAGCATCGGTCTGAACTGTTCTAATCCGTCCGGAAAACAGAAATCAGAATTTACAGTCTCCCTGGGCTGGCTTTACAAACAACTCCAGAAATCTTCCCTCCCTCAAACTCCACCCATATTTCCTAGGACGAAGATTCCCCACCCACCAAACAGATCTTTATTTAATTTTATTTTATTTCATGCTCTGTTGGTGCAAGGCAGTTTTTCCTCCTCTCTCCACCCTCCTTTCTTCCTCTATTTATTTTTTTGATGCCCCCCATCTCTAATATCATTTTCACCCACCCACAGCGACGCTGCGTATTTTCTTCTGACCTTAATGGCCCCGGTATCCCCTCAGTATTTAAGCGGAACAAGACAGAGGTAAGTGGCAAATAAACAGCGGTTCCTATTTACTCAGGCAATTTCGGTTGATCGTGGAGAGGCTGCCTTGAAATTAACTCGGTGGCTGTCTGCTGCGGAGGAATGTCGGCCAGGCACCGAGAGCCACGGGGCTCCCTACCGCCCATTACAGCCCCTCCCGGTTATCCGCCGGGGTGACACTGGAGAAGTGGGTGGGTGGGTGTGGAGAGCTGGTGGTGCCCAAAGGGTTTCTTTCTTTCTTTCTTTCTTTTTTAAACAGGCCCCTCCCCCTTCTTGGCCTTGGCCTTTCACCTCAGTAGACAGGAGGAGGTTCTCCTGTGTGGTCTTGGCCAGGAGTATCAGCGTCACCAGGGAACTTGGTAGAAATTCAAATTCTCCAACCATCCCTCCCCAGAAGACTCCGGGGGTGGGACCCAGCAATCTGTGTTTTTTTGTTTGTTTGTTTTTAAAACAAAACCAAAAAATAAAAACAATAAAAAACACCTTTATGGAAGTATAATTCACATACTATAAAACTTACCTGTTTTAAGCATACTGTTCAATGACTTTTTTTTTAGAAGTAATCTTTTTTTTTTTAAGATTTTATTTATTTATTTGACAGAGAGAGATTACAAGTAAGCAGAGAGGCAGGCAGAGAGAGGAGGAAGCAGGCTCCCTGCTGAGCAGAGAGCCCGATGCGGCCTCGATCCCAGGATCCCGAGAGATCATGACCTGAGCCGAAGGCAGAGGCTTTAACCCACTGAGCCACCCAGGCGCCCTGTTCAATGACTTTTGAGTAAATTTATTGAGTTAGGCAACAATCATCCCAACCGAGGTATAGAACATTTCCATAACCCCAATAAAATCACTAGTGTCTGTTTACAGTTAATCCCTTCCCCACCCCAGCCCTAGGCAACCACTAATCTACTTTGTGTCTCCATAGATTTGTCTATTCTGGGGGATCTTTTTAGTCTGGCTTCTTTTACTTAGCATAATGTTTTGTTAATTGTTAACAACTTTATTGAGATATAATTCACGTTACCATACAACTCACCCGTTTAAAGTGTACAATTCGATGGCTTTTAGTATATTCACAGTCGTGCAACTGTCACCACAATCAATTTTAGAACATTTTTTTACCCCAAAAAGAAACCCTGTACCCCTTAGCTGTCACCTCCAAATTCCCCTATCCCTTCGCCTTGGGCAATTGCTAATCCACTTTCTGTCTCTAATAAATTTGCCTATTCCATGTTGTAGCGGGTGTCAATAGTTTAGTCCTTTTGATTGTGACTAGCATTCCATTGGATGAATAGGCCACGTTTTGTTTATCCATTCACCACTTCATGGACTTTTGGGTTGTTTCCAGTTTTGGGCTCTCCTAATAATGCTGTGAAAATTCTGTGCATAAAATTCTGTATGCGTGACCCTAAGAAATCTGTTTTTTGATCTGATCTTGCTGAACTTGAGCACCACTGCGCTAGGCCTCATCCCCCATCTCTCTTCTAGATCTTTCCTTTCCCATCTTCCTCCATCAAGTGCCCTTCTTCCAAGGGTTTCCTTTTTTCATCCCCCTAACAAACATTCATGCAGCACCTACTGTGTGTGCCTGGTTTAAGGTTAGGGTGGGCCCGAGGTTAACAGGAGCAGAGGATATTGGTGCTTCCTACCTTCATTCCCAACTTCCTGAAGAGTAGGCCTGGGACTCCCTCCCACAGGAGTCCTTCCTGCAGTACAGCTCTGTCCATCCACCGGCACCCCTTTCATAGCTCCTCAGTAAGCCAAGCAGGCCTGTACCCTGGATCTAACCTACTTGCGGGAGTGTGATTATGTACATTTCCTTGACCTCTGCTGCCTCCACTTGCCCAGCGGGTAAAACGGGCGTGCTAGCGCTGACCTGCCCGGATGCCCGGATCATCCCTGGATGGTGTGCGGATTGCGTCTACAGCTCCCGGCCCTCAACCCCACTTTTCCACTGAAGTAGTTTGGGGGCACTCAGGAGGCCAGAGGGTCGACTCCTGCTACTACATCCTGCCTTGCCACCTGCTCCTAGTCCTCGGCCCCGCCCCGCCCGCCTTCCTTCCCTGGAACCCACTGCCACCGCCTCACCTCTCCCTTCCGCAGCCGCCTCCACTACCGCCCTGTTCCGGGCCCCTGGGCCTCAGCGCCGCCGGCTTCCCGCCACCCTTCCCGGGAGTGGAGCCTCGCCTGGGCCCCCGAGGCCACGGGCTCTCCTCAGAAATCTTTGAAAATTTCTGGTCTTTTGGAGTCACCGGGTCCAGGTCTGGGCGGACCCGCGCGGAATGCGTCTCGGCCTGGGATGGGGCCTGTGTTCTCCCCTACCCGGTGTCTCGGGAGCCCTTGCTCGATGCGCAGACCCCCTCCCCGAATGCGACAGTGTCCCGTGTTCTCGGCCGGGTGTGAAACCAGCCCGCGGCCCGCCCGCTGGGGCGACGTCTCCATCCGTGGGTTCCCGGGCCGGGGGCGGGAGGGGGAACCTTGGCTCTCGCCCCTCGGTCTTTGTTGCTCCCCGACTCCGTCCCCGCTGGACCCCCTCTCAGGGCTCGCTCCTTTTCCTCCCCGGCAGCCCGCCTCCCTCCTGCGCTCCCGGGCGGCGAGCGGAGCGCGCGGGCCGCACCTCCCGCCCGGCGGTAAAGCTCCTCGTTAGCGTGTTTGTTTTTATGGGACGCGCAATCACCGTGATGGGCGCCGGGCGCGCTCTCTAATTACAGCTATGAATATTCATAGCGCGGGGGGGGGCTCCTAGCGGGGTGGGGAGCCCGGGGAGACGCGCGCGGGGTGGGGGGCGCTGGTCTCCCGCGCCCCGGAGCGCAGCGGGGGCTTCCGAGGAGGGCCGAGCCGGGAGGATGGGGGGCATCACGGCCCCCGCTCGCTTCAGGCGGTCCCCGGAGCCCCCAAACTAAAGCACCAACATCCCCCCCTCCCCCGAGCTGTCTTTTCTGAATTTTCGTTTCCTTTCACCTCGGCTGCTTGGCGAAGTAAGGATCTAAATTTGGGATCTAGGGATGGCCCCACCGCACAGTGCGGACACCTTAGCGCTTCCTACTTCCCTGACCTCCACCTAGGGCAGGGGGGCTCGCTCGGTCTCTGTGTCGGTCCTCGGTGTCCCATTTCGGTTGGGCTCGGTAAAGGGGAGCGTGTGCCTTGTGAATTAAGAGATTTAGTCACTTGTGGAATGACTTTATTTTATAGCGACTTCCTCCCCGACTGAGTGATGTTGCATGCATTGGTTGTATTTATAACTTAATAGCTTTTCTCAATTTTATTATACTTTTTATGATACTTGTGGCTTTATGGGACTTCATAATTTTTCTCAGATTCATTAAATTCAGCTGAGGGTGGAGCTAATGACAGGAGCAGGTACAGGATTACAAGATGGCAGGCTGGCAGGTAGGGTGCCGCCCACCCTCTCCCCTCTCTTCCCCTCCCAGGCCCTCCACTCCCCTCCCCAGGCACTTGGCTTTTGCTGGCTGGTGTTGGTGATGGTGATGGGTCTGCGAGGTGATCTTGGCTTAGTTTCTCATCTGGGGCCTGGGATTTCGAAGAGAACCTGACTGTCCAGCATTACCCACCTCTGCTCATGGACTGCAATCTGACTTGGGTCCTCTCATTCTTTCCAACACTAACTCCTAGAACCAGAGACACTTCCAGCCCAGATGGCCAACCTTCCCGTTTTACAAATGGGGAAACTGAGGTCCAGAGAGAGGCTATTGCAGAATTAGGAACCAGAGACCCACATCTCCCTATCTCCGAACCTGGGCCTCTTCCCCCTGGTCTCTGCTGACTCAACAGCAGCTTCATGCTCTTTAGCTTAGCTCCCAATTTCCCTCCTCCCCCCCAAACTGTACTACCTGTTAATCTGCTCAGAGGGAGAGTGTCATGGTAATAGTTAACAATAGGGAGCACTTGGGCGCCTGGGTGGCTCAGTGGGTTAAAGCCTCTGCTTTCGGCTCAGGTCATGATCTCAGCGTCCTGATCGAGGCCCGCATCGGGCTCTCTGCTCAGCAGGGAGCCTGCTTCCTCCTCTCCCTGTCTCTCTGCCTGCCTCTCTGCCTACTTGTAATCTCTCTCTCTGTGTCAAATAAAATAAATAAAATCTTTAAAAAACAAAAAACAAAACAAAAAAAAACAATAGGGAGCACTTGCCTTCTGTCCTTGAGTCCTCACAGCAGGCGCTGCTAGACTAGCTGCGGGTAGTTATTTCCATTTTACAGATGAGGCTGAAGAGACACAGTGAGTCCTTTGCAGTGACCACACCTGTGCTGTCAAAGCTCAGTAGATTATTTGCAAAATTTCCTGATGCTTTTTCTTTCTTTTTGTTGAGAAGAGGTGGGTAGGAAGAACAAATAGCCTGGAGGACAGTCAGAATCGGGGCTCTTCATTACTGAGCTGTGATCTTGGTGGAGGGAGAAGGTGGGAAGGCAGAGGAAGAGTTGGGTCAGCTGTGGGTGGAGATGAGGGTGGGTCCCAGTGGCTTCCCCTCCGTGTCTCTGTCACCCTGGGAACCTCTGACATCTAGGAGGGTAGCAACTACTCTTTGTGAGATGGATGACTTCAATTGAGTTCTAGTTCCCGGCCCTGCTCAGAGTCTCCCAGGGGCCTGCAGGCCTCTTCTGCGAAGGCCCTAATACATTTAAATATGAAGAAATGCCAAACATGGTTGCAAAAGTGTCATCTGATTTACATTCCATAAGTTAACACTTTTAACTCACAAAAGACCGTGCATGTAATTGTGCCTCTCCCAAAAGTCATTTTGAGACTGAGAAAATGATGAAGATGGGCTGCGTGACATCAGGCTTTCTGTCCCTTGGTTTGTTCCCTGCTGGAGCTCCAGGCTGGAGAGCAGTGCTTGGCACCCAGTAGGAGCCTTTGCTGCTCCTCTGATGCAGGAAGGGTACCCTCCCTGCTGTGAGGGGCCAGGGGGGACTCCATCCTAGAGCTATAGGAGAAACACCTCACAACCGCGTTGGGGAGTCCCTGTGGCTATCAATCTAACCCCATTTAGAGATCATGACAAATTGAGACCTCTGGTGGTTATGGGGCCAGAGTACTCAGGCCACCCTGCTCTGCCCCTGCCCCCCCCCTTTCTTGCCCCATACCAGCTTTGGTTCTGCACACTGCTTTCCTTCCCTGCCCTTCTTTGGGCAGGATCCGCCTCCTTCAGGGAGCCTTCCTGGGCTGGACCTTGCTAACCCATAACCTCCTGACCCTGTGGTTCAAAGGTCCCGTCTCCGTCAGAGGCTCTGGACCCTTGGACTATGGGCCTCAGTGGGGGAAGGAACCCAGGAGTCCTTGCAAAGGAACCTTCTGATTCCTACACATGCCTACTGTTGCGGCCAACAGAGATTCGGTCTCATTTATGTCTGTGTTTTTTTTTTCTCCCCCAAGAATATGGTGATGAGTAAAATTAAAATTCCTTTAACAATGTGCCTGGATTTATCATAGCGCCGAGCCATTAGGCACTTTTCCAGCTTACAGATGTTTCAAGGTAGAACCGTGAGTGTTCCTGTGAGGCTGGTGGGGTGTCCAGTAACTTTTGGATGCTAAGGAAGATGTTTGGAATCTGGAGAGGTGGACGCCCCTGCTTCAGAGGACGCTGTTTTGTTCTGTCTGCACCTGTTTCGGTCACCACTCATGGGGCATGGCCTTGTTGGGATGTGTCTGGTGTGTGCTCAGAAAGCATGAAACTGGCAGGAATAAGCCCCTGGGAGGGCAGCGGGTGGAAAGGGTGCGGAGTCAGGGGGCCTGGATTCGAATCCTTGCTCTACCTGTTAACTAGTGAGTCATCTTGAACCAATTCATGGCCTCTCCAAGCTTCGGTTTCCTCACCTGTAAGATGAGTGGAATGAAACCCAGCTCCCTCAAGGGATGGTGAAAAAAAACCTCATAAATTATAAAGTGCCAAATCTGGTGTCATGTGGTAACCGTCACCCTTATGATTTCTTCACATGCATGCTGGGGACATTCTGCAAGGCTGTTGGATGAAATAGGAGACACAGACCGACCAGCCAAATGGAAAATGAACTGATCCCCCCTCCCCGCTGCGCCCACCCCCTGCTCCCACCTTGCTGCTCCCCGCGGCTCAAGTGAGAGTCTCAAGTGAGAGCCGTGCCCCAAGCCCAACCCTGCTCGGTGCCTCCATTACAGACCTCAGGTACACGGCCCTCAAGATGCATTTGTAATTTTTATTGTTATATCTTTTAATTTTATTTTGCTCTCCCTGCTGTCTTGAGCAGGGGAGATAGGGAGCCGGTATTTATGGCTGCTCCCGCGACCTACCTCTTAGAATGTATGTATCAGTTAATTTAATCTCCCCTGGTCTTATTTAAACTGTTTTCCTGATTCACTCTCTTCATTCTCCATCCACAACCCCTCCTCCCCTCTCATTCCAGCCTCTTTTCTGTGGCTGTTTCTGGGCTCTGTCCCTTTCCTCCTCCTCCTC
>LNAC01000022.1:767030-823891 GCA_002007465.1 Ailurus styani
GGGGGGGGGGGGGGGTGAGGGGTGGGGATGTGTGTGTCTCAGCTCTGGGCCTTCCTCTTCCTTCCAGGGCACATGTTCTCTTCATTCCCCTCCGGGCGGGGCGGACTGGAGGGTGGGGGCGCCTCAGGCGGTGGGGTGGGGGGCGTGGAGACCTCCTCCTCTCCTCGCCCTGGTTCTTGGTGCCAGCAGTCCCCACCGGCTCCCCCTTCTCCAAAGAGGCCTCAGATGTCCTGCACGGGCCAGGCCCTGGGGTCTGTCCTGCACCCCCCACTCCCTGCCCTCGTCCCCTCTGGAGGGAGGACCAGGGGAGATCCAGAAAGATCAGGGAGGGAAAGGGGTGCAGGAAGGGAGCGGGGCCAATGCAGCCATGTCAGAGCAGAGCCACTGAGATGGGCTAAATGGTCGCCTTCGCAGAGTAGCACTTTTACCGCACGCACACTGGCCGCGTTGTGAGCGACGTTCACGAGGTAGTTACCGGATCAAACCCCGCGCACGTCGCGCGTGCCCCGGGCCGCGGCGGGGCGGAGGGACCCACCGGGAAGTTGTGGCCGCACAGCGGCCGCCTCGTTCCCGCCGGCCCGGGGGCCCTTACCATCCCGCTCTGGGCTGTGACCTAGACTGGACGCCCGTGCTGAGTTGGGAGCCGGCAGTGTGGCCGCCTGGTCCCCAAGACAGGGCTTGGGGACAGCAGAGAGCGCGAGACGGAAGAGGAGAAGGGGGAAGGGGCGCGGAGAGGAAGGCGGGGGGCCGCCCAGGGGCCGCAGGCGTCCCCTCCTCGGGTCTGCCCGGTGGCGGCGGGGGGCCGGCGGCGGCTTTGTTGGCGGCCGCTCGGGAGCAACCTTGAGCGCGGGCGCTGCGACAGTGATTTAGGGGCTGGCATTGGAGCGTGAAGGTAAATGGCCACATTTCACCGTCAGAAGGTGAGCCGGCGGCGCCCGCCCCTGCCCTTCCCCCAAGGCCCCGGGCGGGGTGCGGGTGGGCGCTCCTGCCCCCCCCTCCCTGGACCCCGGCCCGGATCCCTGGGCTGCCGCCGCGGGAGGGATGCCGGCCGCCCCAGCCGCTCCCCTGCGCCCACAGCCCTGCTGCGAGGGGAGGCTGAGCGCGCCCAGGGCCCGGAACGCGGAGCAGAGGCCTCCCACGGCCTGGGCGATGTTGAGAAGAAGGCTTACAGCCCGGGCACTTGGGGGCCCTCTGCTTCTGTTGGGTGCGGGGTGGGTGGGAGGCACCCCCTGCGTGCTGGCTGATGTGCAGGGAGCTCCCATACACCCGCCCCCCCCCCTCTTCATGAGGTTCCGAGGCAAGGTCTGCCTGACGTCCACAGTGCAGATGTGGAAACCGAGGCTCAGAAGGTTAAGGGAGGGCGCCTGGGTGGCTCAGTGGGTTAAGGCCTCTGCTTTCGGCTCAGGTCATGATCTCAGGGTCCTGGGATCGAGGCCCGCATCGGGCTCTCTGCTCAGCAGGGAGACTGCTTCCCCCTCTCTCTGTCTGCCTCTCTGCCTCCTTGTGATCTCTCTCCCTCTGTCAAATAAATAAATAAAATCTTTAAAAAAAAAAAAAGAAGGTTAAGGGAACTGCTGAAGGCGGCGCGGCTGGGAAGGGGTGAGGAGGCTGGGGACACGGGTCTGGGGGACTTTTGAGTCCACGTGGAGCCCATTCTCCCCCAATACATTGCCTTCAAGAGCTCTGGGGTCTAGATGAGGGTGCAGGAAATGAGGCATCCGGGGAACCTTCTGCTGTTTGGGGGTCTGGTTATAGAAATTAACACGTGGTCTTGATATTTAAAAAATCCAGGAATGTGAGTGTGGTTAGGTAACCCATCATCCTGACCCCTGTACCCCTTCCTCTTTTGGACCCATATTTCCTGGCCCCTCCCCACTCATGCTGCCCCTTGAGCCTACCAGTTCTGAGTCAAGCACTCACGTGTGAGTGCAATGCTGAGTTGAGTAATTTAATTCACTTTGCTATCTTGTTGAAAAAGAGGGAAGAAGAAAGAGGACCCAGCAACGTGTGCATTGCTTGAGTGGGGGCATAACATGGCAGGAGAGCCCCCAGCCCAACACTTTCCAGACTTGGGGCAGGGCTGTAGAGTGAAAGGAGAATGTGTGTGTTGGGGGGGAGGGGAGCTGGGGGAAGAGTAAGCCCAGGGCTCAAGGTCTTGGCCAGGGAAGCCTTCTTGCATTGCCAGCCTTCACAGAGGCCTCAAGCCAGTGGAAGGGAAACAGCTCCCTGGCTTCACCTGGGGAAGCTTGGGTTGTTATTACTCATAATAGGTGCTTTTTGGGAGCACCTGCTATGTGTTAGGTATACCTTTAATCATTCCAGTCACGCTGGGTGAAGTTTGTATTCTTATCCCCATTCTATAGGTGAGAACACTGAGGCTAGTCCCTTGTTCTAAGACTCCATTGCTGAGAGGGGGTAGAACTGGGATTGGACCCAGGTTCCATTAACCCTGAAGATTCTTCTCTCTGTAGCCCACTGCCTCTCTACTTCACTGTCTGTGTCCTGGGGGACCGGAGGAGGGCCCACCCAGAGCTTGATGGGAAAGGAAGCTGGCAGTTACCTCCTGGTCAGGCCAGAGAATAGTTGGGTGAGCTGAGTGGAGGTCTGAGTTCTCAGGTGATCTCTGAGCTCTTGGTCAAGTGCTACCCTTAATCCTGGACAGATGAGAGGCAGAGGTGGACAGAAGAATAGGGTCATATACCCTGTTCCAATACCGGCTGTGACCTGAGGGGCTGTAGGTTCTGGGGTTTCAGATGAAGATGTCCTGGAGGGGCCTGGGGGAGAGAGGTTACCTTTCAAGATCTAAATCACTGCCAGAGGGGCTAAAGAAACCAAGTAGACATCCTATGGAGGTGGAAGGCAGGTGTGGACATCTTAGGGAGTCCATCCTCCCCAGTGCGGGGCCTGGGTGGGAGCCAGACTAGCCACAAGACCCAGCCGCACCACAGGCTGAGGTGGTAGTGAGGTCGGGCCCAATCTCAGAAAGTTCTAGTTCCTCAGACCGCAATGACTATAACAACATCTACTAGCTACCATTTACTGAATACCTACCATGTGCCGCAGACGGGGCTAAGCCTTCCCTTAATCCTGACCACCGCTGTCTGTGGTAGGATCTATTATTAACCCCATCCGACAGATGAGTAAACAGAGGTCAGATTCCCCTCACGCTGCGACTCTCCCCTGCTTTTAGCACCCATGGGGGTGGGCAGGAGGACACAGCATGTAGAGAGGGGCTTCCAAACCCCTTTAATCTCAGCACAAGGCCTGGCTCCTCAGCTGTTGCAGCTCTTACTGTTCTTGGCTTCAAGGGGGTGAAGACATCAGGATGGGGCCATCTTGCCTCTCAGCCCCTGATTTCTGGGCTCGGCCCTGAGCACCTGGAGTCTAACTTCCTACCTGGGGCTTCAGGGTATACCTCTCCCTCCCAACTTCTTCTCAGTCTGCCTGTGTCCCTACGTGGCCCTGGATCTGGGAAGATGCATGTGGGAGCATGTGGGAGCGTGTGAACATGCCAGAGAGGGAGTGGGAGGTTTGCGAGGTGTTGCTTGTCCTGGGAAGGAGGCCAGGCAGAGGGCAGGGATGCGTATTCCCTGAAAGCCCTTCCCAGGGCAGGGTCTGATCCTCGGTCCAGGACTTTCCTAGCTCCCACCAGAGCGCAGGATCCCCAACCCCACCACATGGGACAGTCACATGGATGGAAGTGGGCTGTGTCAGGCTAATCTCTTTTCCTTTTATTGGTCTTCACATAGGTGATGAGACCAGGGTTCTCTTTCTGGGTCCTCAGCTCCCTGCTGGGCCACACTTGTCAGGGATCCGGACTGCAGCTGGTCCAACCCAGTCTTTTGAGAGATAAGGAGAGGGAGGCCCAGAGAAGGAGAGTGACTTGCAGAAGGTCACACAGCGAGTCAGCGGCAGGCGTCCAGATGATGCTAGGGAAGGCAGCCAGATGAGAATCTCGTAGGGTCCCCACTTTAGAAGGATCCTGAGTATTGAGGGGTGCCCCACCCTCCTCTTTCCTGGGGTGTTGTCAGCTTGAGCCCTGGCCACCCGCTCCCTCTCCCCACATACCGGGCGGAATTGTCTTAATGCAACAAATTGTTCATATGCGTGTAAGCAAATATCTCCTGAAATTATCTCTTATCACCAAACAGGCTGCGATGCTCACCGGCTGGAGGGCTGGGGTTGTCTTTCAATCCACTGGCGCCGGGGAGGGGGCAGGGGAGGGGGGCTGGCTGACACCAAAAATAAACCGGCGGAGCGGGGATGGTTGTCGCGAGGGGCAGAGCGGAGTTGTCAGGCGGCGAGAGCGTGTGAGGCGGCAGGACGATAATGTGGCATGACACTTCTGAAATGAGCGGCCCGTTGCCATGGTGAGCAGCCAGGAGGGACCGGCTCTCCCGAGGCTGAAATAAAACACGCTTTAAATGATGTTTGATTAGAATTTAGATCATGTAACCGAATACCTCAGTCCTTCTCTTCCCTGTGCTTTTCTGCTCAGTTCTATCTTTCTTCCCTCCATCCCCTCCCCTCCCCCACTCCGGGCAGACAGAGGCACACACACACACACACACGCACGCACACACATGCAGTGTGCACACACACTTGCACACACACGCACCCACACGCCTTTCTCCTCCCCCTCTTCTCCCTGGTTGTTCTACACCTTGGCAGACCTTGTTTCAGAAAATCCAGCTCAGAGCAGATGCCAAGGACCCCGGGGGCGGGGGGTCAGAGCGCTGGTCTCAGGGTCACGGCTGTGAGTCTGTGCTCTTCTGCTCTAATGACAATAGTACTGAAACAATTCGAATGGTCTAAGCCTCTTGGCTGTGCAGCCCTTTATCCTCCACAAAAGTCTTCCAAATGCAAGTGCCGGAGTTATTCTCATTACAGAGCTTCGCCTCGCTGTGATCACATCCATTTTCTAGATGAGGAAGCCGAGGCTCAAAGAGGCCCAGTGTCTTGTCCAAGGTCACACAGCTAGTGGGGGTTGAGCCCAGCGCTTCTGTAGGCTGCCCTTCAGGCTCTTCGGAGAAACCCCTACAGGAGGGAGGGAGCATGGCCCATGCTCTGTCCTCTGGCCCTCAAACTTTTGCTTGTGTGATGCATCTGCTGTTGGTTCTGACCTGTGCGAACCCTCCGAAGGATGGGCGGAGAGGCCCCATTCTGCTTCCAGAGAAATTTGGGACACATATTGTGATTTTTCTGGCTACGTGCCCCACTTTTTTGTTTGGCAACAGATTGGTATTATATTCATCATGTTTCTTCCAGAACATGCTGCCCACAAGGGGCAGCCAGCCAGCCCTGGGGCTTGAGGGCCCTGCTGCCCATACCTAGAGGGGGTCACGGAGGGCAGGCTGGCACGGAGAGACACGGCAGGTGGGGTGCCCCTCAGAACCCCCATTGTCTCGCACCCTGGATCTCCTCCGAGGCCCTGGGCAGGTTATCAGCTTCCTATTTCTGTGTCCAAGAGATGAGGCTTGACCGAGTGTCCATTTTCCCTGGCAGACCAGTGTGTCCCAACTGTCTCCCATTATCAGCCAGTCCATCCATTCATTTGCTCCCATAGCCATGGTGGACTTGGTCAGCACCAGCTGTGGGCCAGGACTCCTACCCCAGGGGCGTGCCTGGTCTCCACCCTCACAGATGTGGGGCTTTGTGGGCCAGGGGCAAGGTGCCTGGAGACAGAGACCCAAACATGCACGCGCGTGTGTGCAACATACACACACACACAGAATCTCCTTCGGTGCAGAGTGCAAAGTATTCCGATGGACGAGGGAGCAAAGTGCTCTGGGAACATTGAAGATGGGAGACTCCTTGTGTCTGCCGGGGATCCAGAAAGACTTCTCAGAGGAGGTCATGTTGGAAGGAAGAGTATCTCTGAGGGGTCAGACAGGAAGGGGCCTCGAGGGAAGAGACCTGTGTGCAGAGATCTGCCCTTCCCCAGCAGGTGGAAACCCCCGGAGAGACTGTGAGTCTTCCACAAGACTCTAAGCTTTTGAAAAGTAGAGCCTGAGTCCCTGCACACTTCTCCCCAGACTGGGGGTTCCCTGAGGGTGTGCTGGTATCTTCTATTTCTTTTGTCTGTTGTTCCAAAGAAGAAAGCATTTATATCTTCATATCATGTTTGCTCTGCAAAGCTGGGACCCTGCCTTAAATGTGTAAACATCTGGCCTGCCTAGTGTCCGGCAGAGGGCTTGTTATATACAAATGACTCAACATTCACTGAGTACTTACTGTGTGCATGGCATTGGGCTAAATGCTTTACATGTTATTAACTCCTTCTATCCTTACAACAGCCCTATGAGCTGAGTACCACCATTGTCCCCATTTTGCAGATGGGAAAATTGAGGGTCTGGGAGGTTAATTAACTTGTTCAAGGTCACACAACTAGTGGGGGGGGGCAGAGTTAGGATCCAGACGTAAGCAGTCTGACTCCAAAGCCCATACTCTATTCTGAGCTCTTACAAATAGATTTTATCTACCTTTTAAATCAGTGAGCTAAGCTTCCCTTTGTGAGGTAGAGGAGTGGTACTTGACCAGCAACAGCAACTCAGGGGGGCTTTCAAGGGCTGGAAAGAGTGGGTGGGGGGTTTGGTGACCGAAAGCGACGCAGTAGGAGGTGGTAGTGGCAAGGGCCAGGAGAGATGGTGGGCTACATCCATCACCTAGCCCCTTCCCCTCACCTCCTCTATCCCCGTGTAGTCTCTGCCAACACTTGACTCCAGCCTTCTCCTTCCTGCCCCACAGCCCCTGCCCTTGGCTTGCCTTGAGCACCCCTGACCTGCCTCCACTGCCCACCAGTTAGCCTCCTATAGCTTAGATTTGATTGCTTTGTTCCTGCGTGCCACAACCTTCCACGTGTCCTCGTGACCCAGGGGCTCGCACCGGATCACCCAGCCTGCTCTGGGCCCCCCCCAACGCGACTCGGTCAGACTCTCTTTCTGGCCTTCTCTCTCTCAACTCGTCCCGTTCCAGACCGGTCAATTCTTGCTGCCCTTTCTTCTCCACACCCGGGCAGACTCAGAGTGCCCTCCGGAAGTGCTCTCATTCATCCCCTAGACAAAGGCCTTTTTTTTTTGGTGGGTGGAGCTCAAGTGTTCCCCACTCTGGAACATACCCCCTGACCAGAAGGTTATGTCTTAGTCAGCTCGAACTGCCTTACAGGATACCACGAACGGGGTGGCTTGAACAATAGGAATTTATTTCTCACAGTTCTGGGAAGCCCAAGGTCAAGGCACCAGCCCTGACACAGGGTGAGTGTGTCCACTTCCTGGATTGGAGAGGGCTGCCTTCTCACTGCATCCTCACGTGGTGGAGAGAGCGCTCTGGTGTTGCTTTGTCTTCTTCAAATGGCATTAATCCCTTCATGGGACCATACCCTGGTGACCCCATTAAACCTAATTACCTCCCCAAAGCCCCACCTCCAAGTACCATCACTTGGGGATTAGGGCTTCAACACGAGGGTTTTGGGTGGGCCCAGATGTTCTGCCCACACTGCATGTCTGTCGTATGTCACGGGGACGCATTCAGACCCCATGCTGACCGGTCGTTTGGGATATTTCTTCAGCTTGGCTGTAAGCTCCTTGAGGAGCAAATGGCGCGTGGCCATCGCCGTGTGTGGTCGTACCTGACAGGAACCCCCATGACTACAGGACCAAAACAAAATTTACCCCCAAGGATCCCTAGCCCTTACCCTTCGTCTGCTGCCAAGGGAGTTGCTGTGTTTGGTCGTCTTTGGGCCCCAGCTGCTCTGTCAGCGGTGGCGGGTTGGAAGGGAAATCGAAAGGCGGCCAGAAATCTCAGCTTAACTTCCTTCAGAAGAGGCAGAGCATCCCTCCTGGGTGAGAAGAAGGAAGAGGAAAAAAGGCAGAGGGGAGAGCAAGGAGGGGCAGGCACCTGCAGGGGGCTGGGCTTGGGGAGCCTTAGGGGAGACCGAGGCACCATGGCTGAGCTGCAGGAGCCGGTGGGCGATGGAGGAAGAGGACTCCAGGAAGGGCTACCTTGTTTGAGGACTTGGATTTTGAGATGCTCGGACCGCATTTCCATGTGTCTTGGCGATGGATTGCTGGTTTTCTCTGAAGGCCGAACCATGCGGAGACCGGCTTCAGGGGCCCCCCCGGGTTAGCTGGGTGTTGCTGTCATTTGGGGACCACACGCCCTGGGGCCAGGAGCTACCTTTCCCTGGATTGTTTCCAGTTCTCAGAGCAGCACAGCAAGGTCAGTGAGAGGAATGACGAGAAATGACGAGAAAACCGAAGCACTGAGATGGAAGAGAGAGAAAGGGGAGGATCTGGCCCTGACTTAGACCTTTAACCCTTGACCTCTAGCCCCAGAGTTCTCTCTTAGGATGGGGCCACCGTGGCCAATAAGCTGTGTTTTGTGGGAGATGTAGTAGGCTCATTAGGCTAGAAAATGATTATATCAGCTTCACGCTGTCCGTGGGGTCAGAGGTGGCCCAGGCCCACATCTCTGCAGCCATGACAGCCCAGATGACATGGGAGTCGTGATCAGGGGAAAGTCCTCCTGTGAAGCCTGAAATGAGAAAAAAATGGAGGAGTGTTCTGAGAGACGTGCCGAGGAAGGGGCTGGGAAACTGGATTACGGATCATGAGGCCCTGTGGCCATGAATGATCTCGATCGCATGGGTCACTGTATCAGCAAGCTTCACCTGTTAGTGTGTGGGGCCCCTTTGGTGAGGGGAAACCTTATAACTAAGAATGACTTTATTTGGGGGTGATAGGAAGGCTAGGTTCAGCTCACTATGGGAGGAATGGCCAGGGCTTGGAGGTCAGAAAATCTAGTATCTAGGATGCCCAATTTGGCTGTAGGAGAGCCCTGAAGTTTTGCTCTCTGCCTCAGTTTCTCCACTGATAAGTTGTGGGTGCAAGAGCCCATGTTGCTCACCTCAGAGGATGCCACGGAACTGATGATGATTTGGGGGGTGCCTGGCTGGCTCAGTCAGTTAAGCGTCTGACTTTGGCTCAGGTCATGATCTCAGGGTCCTGGGATCGAGCCCCGCATCGGGCTCCTTCCTTGGCGGGGAGCCTGCTTCTCCCTCTCCCTCTGCCCTTTCCACTGCTTGTACTCTCTCTCTCTCAAGTAAATAAATAAAATCTTTTTTTTAAAAAAAGATTTTATTTATTTACTTGAGAGAGAGAGAGAGAGCACAGAGAGAGAGGGGGAAGCAGGCTCCCCACCGAGCAAGGAGGCATTTGTAACCCCAGGGGGTGGGTGTCATTAATGAGATCTCCACAGGGACAGGAAGGGGACCAGGCATGGTTGGAATCTGGGGAAGGACAGAGCTGGAAGAGGGGATCCCAGCTGACATGGGCTGTCATCCCTGCTTCTCAAGACCCTGTGGGAGAAACAATTCTTTGGTACCCCCTCTGCTTCTGTCAACTGACTTGGAGCCTTGTAATGAACAGTAATAGTTAAAAAGAATAGCATCCATTTATTAAGGGCTTAACATATGTCAATCTCTATTCCAAGCACTTTACCTGGATTGGCCCATTTCTGCCTCAGGACAATCCCACGCAGAGGGTACTATTTTTATCCCCACTATAGGGATGCAGAAACCAGAGCAGTTAAATAGCTTTCCCACAGTCAGAGCTTGTAAGTGGTGGAGTCATGACTCTGTCTTGGATGGTCCAGGGGGCATGCTGAGCTAACGCTGTCAGGAAGTAATCCTCAATCCTTTACACTTCTGAGCATGACTCTTCAGCTAGAGGGATCTCATTTGCCCCCCACATGCTAACTCTAGTCAGAGGCCCTCTCCACACCCCCAAACAGAAGACCCAGATTGTAGTTCCCTCCGGCAGCTGCTCACTGCTTATGTGTTCTTGGGCAACTGAGTCCATCTGTTAAATGGATGAACAAGCATTTGTTGAGTATCTATTATGTCCTACATTTAATTTAAACCTCACCACAACCTTTTGAGATTGGCATTATATTCTCCAGTTTACAGCTGGGGAAGCTGAGGCACAGAGGGCTAATCAAAATTACCCAAGGCCACACTGAAACAGGCTGCAACTGAACTGAGTCCATCTGATTCTGGAGTTTATGCTTTTTTTTGGGGGGGGGTTACTTTTCATTTCTCAAAGTGTGATTACAAAAACTCAATTCCTAGGGTCTCCATAAGTGTTATGTAAAAAAAACCAAACCAAGCCAAAAAAGCCCAAAAAAATGTTCTATGATCAACTGGGTTTAGGGAAGGCTTTTGTCTTCCTTCCTCCCTCCCTCCCTTTCTCTCTCTGTTTCTTCCTTTCTTTTGTTTTCTTTTTTTTAAGTAGGCTCCATGCCCAACATGGAGCTTGAACTCACAACCCCGAGATCAAGAGTTGCATGCTCTACCGACTGAGCCAGCAGGGAAGGCGATTTTCAAGAAGTTAAATGGGCCCTGCGCAGCAGGACATCTCAGTGCCTTTATTATATTGGTATGTACTGGGTCCTTCCCAGAGAAGAGCAGAGTTAGTATCAACTTCTTTGCCATGAAAAATTGTGTTGAGGAATCTTGTGGGAGAAAGGTTCCCTGGAGCTCACTCTGGGAAATGCTGTGCTTCACCCTGCTACTTGCCTGATAACAATACTGACGACAACAGCAGTAACAGTAACACCATCGAAGAGAGCATTACTATCATGTTAGCTTTGTCTCAACGGCAGTGATATTTTTCCGTCCATAATATTTTGGAGCTTTTTCAGAAAATGGACCTTTTCATTGTCACCTCCCCTTCCCCCACCTAAGCGCCCTACTTCCTCTCTTGAGCTCGGGCAGTTCAAGCCTGTAGGGGCTCATTATTCTTTGTCCCTGCAGCTCTTCTCACCTCTAAGCCTTGGCCTGGGCTGTGCCCCTCAGTTGTCCACCTCTTCCTCTCCCCTCCCCCTTGTTCATGAGGAAAATGAAAGAGGCTTGAAGAAGGAAGTGATGCAGTGGGGGGGAAGGGCATGTGGTGAGACCGGGCCCCTGCTGTCCCCTGCTTCCACAGCTCGCCTCCGCAGGACACGCTTCTGAGAGGCTGGTGCTGATAGGTTCCTCCCAGGCCCGAGCACATGGCTACTCTGGGTGTCTCTCCGTCCTGGAATACCCAGTTGTCTATTGTATGCTGTGCAAAGCCAGCATACAATATTTTTTTGTATACTTTCTTTTGGCATACTGTATTGATTTTTTCAAAAACAGGTTTGCTGGGGTATAATTTACATACTATAAAATTTGCCCATTATCATATTCATTTTAAATTGTTTATTATAATAAATTTGTACATAAGGAGCACAAATCAGTACACAGAGCAATGGTTTTTTACACAGTGCGGTCATCAGTGTGATCGCTGCCCATCTCAGCTGCAGAATATCGCCGGGCCCCAGGTCCGCGCCCCCCCACCCCCCGCACCCCGTGCATCCCCCACTGTCCCTCTCCTGACTTTGAACCCCATAGAGGTTTATTTTTCAAATCTCACCAACCTTTGCTTTTCCCTTTCTTTTCTTTTTAAATATTTTATTTATTTATTTGACACAGAGATAGAGATCACAAGTAGGTAGAGAGGCAGACAGAGAGGGGGAAGTGGGCTCTCCGCTGAGCAGGGAGCCCAATGCGGGACTCGATCCCAGGACCCTGAGATCATGACCTGAGCTGAAGGCAGAGGCTTTAACCCACTGAGCCACCCAGGCGCCCCTCCCTTTCTTTTCTTCTTCCTTCCTCCTTCCCTCCCTCCCTCCTTCCCTTCCTCTCTCTGCCTCTCCTCTTCCTCTAGCCCTTCACTCCCTGCTTCTTTTCCTGCTGGGTCTACTTCCACAGGTCCATTCGAGGTCTCGCCCAAGACACTCAGTAAGAGAGAATGGGAAAGCCTGCCGCCGGTGCCCAGAGAGGTCGTGCAAGGTGGGGTCAGCAGGGGAAAGGCCTGGACCCCAGACTGGCCACTGCCAGCTGTGAGCCCCGGCGCTTGTGACTGAACCACTCTGCGCCTCAGTTTCCTTCTCTGGGAGATGGAAAGATTAAATAAGATATATTTACCTTATGCCTATGAACTGTTCATCTGGGGCCTGCTCGAGGGAAGCGTCAGTAAGTGTTTACTGCATAACTACAGGTCTCTTCTTTTTAAGATTTGTTTATTTATTTATTTAGAGAGAGAGCACATGCGCATGCAAGCATGAGCAGGGGGAAGGGCAGAAGGAGAGAATCTCAGACAGACTCCCTGCTGAGCACAGAGCCATTTGCAGAGCTGGATCCCTCCTCGACCCTGGGATCACGACCCCGAGATCATGACCTGAGCTGAAACCAAGTCAGTTGCTCACCTGAGGGTGCCCCCCAGGTGCCCCCCCCCACGTTTCTTACTGAGACAAGACTTTGGGCCATGAGGTCCACTGCCATTTATGGAACACACAGTGAGTATTAGGACTTTGCCTCGCATCTGCGCGGCAACCTTGCAAGGAGAGGTTTCCTCCATTTTCCTCCACAGATGAGGAAACGAGGCCCGGGGGGGGGGGGGGGGGTCAGTCCTGAAGACCTACATCGGTCAGTGCTGGAGCTGGAGCTCGAAGCCAGGGAGTCTGGCTGGAGCGCCCTTGACCCTGACACCCAGGCAAGCCTATATTCACATGTTCCGGGCTACGGCCTTCCAAAGCCTCCTCAGGGCTCTCTGTAACTCTCTGTAACTGCTGTGAGATCTTTAGTCTGTAACGGGGTTGCCCCCCTCGACATGCCAGGCAGTCCTCCTGGGGTCAGAGGTTGGGGTTGTGGGGAGGATAAGTCGCACATGGAGGGGACTGCCTGGTGGTAGACACTGGTGGTGGTTCAGACTTCCCAGGGTGCAGGTGGTGTCTGGGCCTCCTAGAAGCATGACCTCCAGCCCAGGGGAGACTCTGAGTCCTGGGCAGGGGTTGGCCCTGTGTGGTGGCTATATCCCTACCCCAGGGCCCTGGACAAGAGCAGCCCACGCCCTGCAGCCTCTCCTTGTGGGGCCCAGTCTTGCCAGGCGGGCTTCACGGGGCTGGGGACACAGAGGAGGGTCAAGAAGGCCAGGTAGGGGGATACCAGTGACTCCTTCAGGTGGGGAGGGACCAAGGTGGTGTGACTGGTCCTCTAGCCCTGCTGAATGCTCAGTAAACAGCAGGTCACAGGCGGGATTCCTGCTGTGCCCCCTCTAACAGAGGGAGGGCTGGCCAGGCAGGGGCCGGTCCTGGGGCCCCGAGGCCTCCTTCCCACCCGACTCCTAGAACCCACGTCTCTGGGCGTGGCCCCAGGGTGGGGGGCGACGGGGGCCTCCCCGCCTGGTGCATCAGCCAGCCGCTTCCTTCCGGGCGGGCTTGCTGGGACCTTGCCGGCCCTCTTGCCGGCCCCAACTGCCCCTGTCCTGACCTCCGGGTTCCCCGGGGCCAGCCCGGACATCTGTATCCATCTTGCCCCAAACTCTGGAGATTCTGACACATTTCCTTTCATTGCTTCCAGCCCTGTTATTTAAAGTAATTAACCTTAATTTATAAATTTTTATATCAAACTGCCTTTTAACTTTTAGAACTGGCAGGAGCAGCCTTATCCCTAGGCTCCTAATAGTTCTCCATTTAATCAAAATTCATCCATCAGGTTCCAGTGTTAAATCATCTTTTAATTGGGAGTTACATTCTGGTTAATAGTTTTATAATTCGCCTCCTCTAATAGTTTTTACCACAGGGATCTCTACTCCATTTTTTCTCGCTCTATTACGGCGGCCGGCGCTTCCGCGGGGACGGCGCGCTGGGCCCGCCTCTCTGGCCTCTGCTGGCCGCCGCTTTTGTTCGCGGCTGTCCCATTACTCCCATTACTCCCATTACTCCCATTACTCCCTAGGGGAGTTCTCGCGCCTCCCTGGTACGGGGACAGGACCGCTCTCCTCACGAGGGGCAGCCCGCCCGCTGCCCCAGCCTTCGGAGCCGTGGCCCCCTGCCTCGCTCCCGGAGAAAGCCGGAGGCCCAGGCCCGGGGAGCGGGAGGTGGAGGTGGAAGGGCCCGGAGAAGCCCAGGGAGATGCGATGGAGAGCACGGAGGGTTCTGGAGGCCGGCAGCTCGGGCCCACGGCGGACGGGCCAGACCGCTGATGCCGAGAGAGGAGCAGGAGTTTGGAGTGGCCGTGGCCCCGGCTCGGGCTCCCTCCCCTCAGCCAGGCCCCCTCCCGTCCGTCCGGGGAGTCGGGAGTCCGGGAGTCGAGGTGGAGGAAGGACACGCTGAGACCCCCCGGGGTGTGTGGCAGGGAAGCCCAGGGCCTCTCCCCGTTCCCTCTGGGCTGCTCCTTCAAAACCGTCACAGAGAAGCCACCAGGCCTCCTGCGCGCTGGCGGGTCAGGGCCTGGGGACCCCAGGATGGGGCTGGGGGGAGACCCTCGGAAAGCGAGGGAAGGAGGGCAGACAGAGGACGGGTGTCTGGTCAGGAGGCCTCTGGTCAGGGAGCCCTGGTCTGCGAGCAGACACACCTGATGGGCACGTGCACACACTCACGTGTGCACACACATGTGCTCGCACAAACCCACACGCTTGCCAAGGCCTGAAGGAGACCTGAGAGAGGCTAGTGCTGGGTGCTGCTGGGCTGGGGGCCAAGCCTGGAGCTGGGGGGGGGGCAGGAGAGCTGGAAGCCAGGGACCCAGGGGCCTGGGCTGAGGCTGCAGCTGGGGCTTCCCTGGGGAAGGGGTTCTGGGAGGCTAGCTCGACCCTGAAGCCACAGCCTACCGAGTCTCCCTCCTCAAGCCCCTCCAGTTGGTGACTTTCTATCTCAGTGGGTCTCAGCCCTGATGGCATGCCGGAGTCACCTGGGGCAGGGTTTAAAAATCCCAGTGTCCGGCTCCCCACCCCCCACGCCGTGGGGATTTGAAAACATTATCCACAAATCCTTTGAGACTTCTCCCTTCTGCAGATGGAATCAATTCCCTTTCCCTAGAGTGTGGCCTCCTTCTAACAAACAAAAAATGCAGACGTGACAGTGTGCACTAGGAGGTGAGGGCCCAAAAGTCACAGTGGCTTTCTCTTGGCGTGCTACGGAATCACTGACTCAGGGAGCAGCCAGCTGCCATGTCCCCGGGACGCTTCAGCAGCCCTGTGGAGAGGCCCCTGTGGCAAGAAACCGAAGCTGTCCGCTGACAGCCGGGAGAGTGAGGGGATGATCCCGCCGTGGGCGAACCTTCAGATGCTGGCAGCGCCCGCCGCCGTCTAGACTGCAGCCCCGTGAGAGATCCGGAGTCAGGACTGCCCGGCCAGCTGCTCCCTCGAAAGCTGCCTCAGAGAAAGAATGGTGTTTCAAGGGGCTACACTGTGGGGGTGGAAATTTGTTATGCAGCAGTAGGTAACTAATACACACTCATCCCATCAGCTTCCCCGGGGCTGGGGCCGGACACAGGTGTGCTTCAAACCTCCCTGGGCACACCAGTGTGTGTGCCCAGGCTTGGGAGCCACGGCCCCGAGGCCCGGGTGTGCTTGTGTGAGTGTGTGTGCCCATGCTGTGAGCGTGTGTGTGTGGGGGGGGAGGCACTGTGTCACCCCCTTTGCCAGGAGGTGTAAGTACTTGGAGAGGGTCAGGGCGTGTGCCCCAGGTCCCCAGGTCAGAGCCTGGCTGAGGGAGGTCTGGGGCACTGGAAGAACCTTAGAGATCTTGTGGCCAGACCCCTGTGGGTCACTCAGGACTTCCTCTCTGTGAACATTTGCTGAGCCTCTGTTTCCCCATTTGTGGAATGGGAACATACAGATCACCATTCAGCCCAGCCCTTCGAGGAGGCCCTATTGGTGCCGGCTCGTGGCCTTGTTTGGCAATATTTTGGTAGCACCAGGGCTCAGGTTGATGGCTCTGGGGGTGATGAGCTCCGTCCTACAGCTGTGCAGGCGAGACATCAATCCAATGTGAGGACCCCCCAGCAGGACTGGACCTGAAGGAGGGTCTGCCGTGGGTGACATTCTGAGGAGGAGGCCAGTGTTGGTCCTGGCTGGTTTAGGCTTTGGGATTTGAGATGATGGCCTGGCCCGCCCCAATGCCAGCTGCCTCACACTGTCAGGATGGAGAGCCGGTGTTCACGTGCTGGAGACTGAAGACATTGCTTCTGAAGCTGGAAGCAGACCAGTTGACTTGCTTTTAGCTGGGGTGGGCTGGTGGTTGCAGCTGAGCCTAGGCTTCCCCTGGCTGTGTCCTTGGCTGAGCCTCTCACTCTTGCTGGGCCTCCGTTTTCTCATCTCTGCAGGGAGGAACAAATGCTCTCCCAACTTGTGCGTGTGACACACTGTGTCTCTTCGCTGGGGTAGCCTAGGAGATTGGGAGAGGGAGAAACTCCCCAGGGCTCCCAACAATGTGCAGATGGAACTGATTCCCCATCCTTGTGCTTACTTGCTGTGTGACCTCAGGCAAGCCACTGCCCCTCTCTGGGCCTTGGTCTTCAGATGTAGGTAATAATGCCTGCCTTGTGGGGGTGTGAGGATGGAATAAAATGCCCCATGGAGTTTGCCCTGCATGGTGCCTGGCATCCAATAAAGGGCAAATTTGCTATTTATGAGCCCCGGCCAAACTTTTTCAGGAGGAATTGGAAAACATGCTTTCTTTTCTATGGAAAATGGCTTCTCATTTCCATGGGGCGGGGGGAGGCGGAGGAAGAAAACAGCCTTTGAGGTGAGCCCACTGTGTGCCTCAAGAGGGCCATGCTCAGATTTTCAGGCCATTGTAGCATTTAAGCCTCATGACAATGAGGACGACTGATCCCATTTTACAGATGAGGAAACTGAGGCTCAGGAAGGTTAAGGTACTTCCTTACTCAGTGTCACACTGCTGAGGGATATAGAACCAGGGCTAGAGCCCAGGCCCAGTGACTGCAAAGGTTGGGCTTTCACATGGGCCCTTGAGGGCTGGGAGGAGTCCAGGCTGTGGGCCCTACCTGCTCCAGATGGGGCCCTTGACTTCCTTTCTTGCTCCTTCCAGAGGCTGTCACCAGGGGACAGGCGGTGAAAGTGATAGTGGTAGAGTCAGTGAGAGGTGTCCAGGAGTGCCCTGGACCTTGAGGGATTTAGGTTAGACTTTCAGGAAGAACACAGGTCCTGAATGCTCAAGGTGGGTGCAGGGAGCATGTGGGGACATCTTCCCTGGGGCACTCGGGCACTGTGAGGAGCTGGGCTCCCCTCCCACGCCGTTGGCCTGAGCTTGGGAAGAGGGCGAGGGTTGTCCTTTGGGGAGGAAGCGGTGTTGTCAGATGGACCTCTGCGGGGACCCACCAGCCTATATTTGGATGGACAGGCTGCCTCTGATTTTGCTGCTGCAACTAGTTGGTCAAGTTCACAGGCTCCATATCCCAGAGCTTATATTCCAACCTTCAACGCTTGTGAGCAGTGTGACTTTGAACAAGCTGCCTGACTCCCTGAGCCTCTGTTTCCTTATCTGTAAAACAGGGAGAAGAAAACCTCACGGGTGGTGTTTGCCTTAAATGAGAAAAACCCTTCATAGCGTTTAGCCAGGTGCTTGACATGAGAAAAATCCACCCAGCACGTGGGAATCACTGTGGGGAATTACCTGAGAAGGCAGGAGAAAGCAGCACACACCTTCAGCCTGCACTCCCACCTGGCAGGGCTGAGTGGCCTATCTTAGTCCTGCCTCTCCGCTTCTGTGAGATCTTGAAAAAAAAATCCTTCGAATTTTCCTCAGTTTGGTCAGTTTCCTCAACTGCCAGATGGGACCCAAGTCCTGCCCTCCTCCTCTGGGGAGAGAGACCTCAGTGGCCAGAAATGTGTTACAGGGGCTCTGGGTTGGAGCAGGCAGAGCCCACTCCCCACCCTGTTCACTCAGCATCCCTTATGGGGCTCCCCATAATAATCTTTGCCCTCACCCCGCTAATAATTTGAAGGAACATTAGTTGAACTCCCCTCCGGGGCCAGGCTCTGTGCCCGTGCGACCAGCAGCACTTGTCAGGGGTTAGCTCTGTGTCCTTCATGCTGCAAGGCTGTCCGAAACCTGCAGAAACCCCGGGGGCGAAGACAATGACGGCTCCCGCTGTACAGAGAAGGACTGCAGCCCTGGGCTCTTAGGTGACTCACCCAAGGTCGCAGAGGAAGACTGGCATCCACCTCTTCCTGCCTCCAAAGCTCCATTTCTTACTCCCTCCAGCCTATCGCCTCCCGCCGGATCCCCACAGGGCACTCCTGGGAGCTCAGGGTTATTGTCATTTCTACAAACGAGCAACCAAGATGCCCAGAGATTCAGTATCTTGTCCATTTCCCTTCCACTGGCAGGTGGCCAAATCCGTGTGCCTCTGACCCTGGAGCCCCGCTCGCCCCTGTCCCAGGGGTACCTCGCCCCTGTGGGACACAGCCGCCTTTGGTCCTAGTGTATCTGTCTTCCTGTTTTCTTGGCTACCCTCTGTGTCCCCGAGCAAGACGCTGATCTCCAGTGCTTCCTCTACTTGGGGAACTTTGTAACTTACCAAGTTGCTGAGGGAACAGTCCTGGCCTGGGCCCTGGTCCTGGGAACTGAGTTCTCTGCAGTGACCTCTAAGGATTGTTTGAAGGAATCACAGTCCCCATGGCTCATTATCCAATCTTGGTCCTTACCTTTGACACGTAAACTCTCACTGAGCCCATTTCACAGATGAAACAGCTGAGGCCCAGAAAGCCTGAGCCGGACCCTGTCATCCAGGAGCCTGAGCTGATGGCCAGGGGGCCTGGCTGGCTCCCATCTCAGGCAGAACGAGAGGTGAACGCAGAGACAAAGAGGGTGGGGGAGAGGGCCTGGGTGGGGCGAAGCACCCATGGACTTGCAGGAGCCCCTGCGTGTTTGTGGGGGTCTGAAGGAGGGGACAGAGACATCTGCTGGCCCTTCTAGTGCCCTCAGCTGCCGAGCAAACTGGCATTCCCCACTCAGCACCAGTAGGGTTGGCTGCTCATCAATCTCCCGGCCTACTTTGCTACCTTCCCAGCAGGACTGTCCCTGAGCCCAGGGGACAAAGGGGGGACCTACCAGCAGAAGGGGAGCAGGGGAGAGAGGCTGTTCCCTCGAAGTCTCTGGGCTTTTAGCACTGCCCGTGGGGGTGGGGAGCTGTTAGAGCCCCTCCGGCCTCACAGAACGGGGGGCTCCTTTTCCCCAGTGGGCCAAGCAGGTGAGGGACGGAGTAAGGAGAAGAGGCAGGAGGAGTGGAAACTTGGAGAAACCCAGGGATAGAAGCAAGGAGACCAGGGAGGCCCGGCGGCAGCCTGACCGGAGGCTGCAGGAAAGGCAAAGCTAGCGTCTTGGGAGCGCGGGCGAGGCTCCAGGGTCTCCATTTCTGCGGGGAAGAACTTGGACCCTGCTGCCCAGCTTTCCCTCGAATCCCTTTTGGGGGTGGAGGGGACCCTCCCCTTCCCCCAGCCCCGATCCAGTGGCTCTCACTCCTTAGCCCAGGTGCTCCCACCTTGTGCCCCGCACCTAGGAGAAGCCTTGGGTTCCGAGAACAGGATTCCCAGGACAATGGGCTGCCAGGCTTCAGCCTGACACACAGATGGGGAAACTGAGGCCCTGGTGGGTTTGCGAAGATTAGGTTGGGCTCATCTGAACTGTGATTGAGTAGTGGCATGGCCTGGAGTCTGCCGATGCCACATCCTTCTTGGAGGAGGGGGTGCATATCCAAGCCCCCTTTTCACCCCAACACCGCACAGGGGATTTTCTTGGAGGGGGAGTGATTGAGGCTAAGAGGCAATGGGAGAGTGGAGGAAGGGCAGGGCACATTTATCAGAGGCCCCCCTGGGGGCGGGCATTTAATACACCTGCCCTTTTGACTCATCACCATCTGTGGGGCAGAAATTATTGCTCCCTTTTTATACCAGAGGCAAGCCAGACTTAGAAAGGTTAATTAAAAGGCCCAGGGTCACTCAACCAGTGAGTGATAGAAATCAGGATTTGAATCCAGGTCTGGCCCCCAAATCAGCTCTTCCCATGCTGCCTTGTGTGTGGGATTGGGAGTGGACATTGTGGGGGAGAGCAGCTGTCCTCAACCTGGGACCCCGGCCAGGCATGGGGGGATTGCCAGCGTACAGGGCGGGGCAGGGGGGCAGGGAGGTACCAGCCTCGGCCAGAATCCTGGCTTTGCCCCTCTTCACCTGTGCTTGGTTGGGTGCTACCCTTCCTTCTACGCCGCTTGAAGGTAAAGGGAGTGTCCGTGAAGTGTGTCCCAGACGTTTGGTAAGTGAATGGATGAAAAAGCAACTGAAGGTATGAGGAGGAAGCCCATTTATTCTAACTTGGTTCTAAGGCTGGAATGCCACCTTAGACGGGGGACAGAGTCCCTGCAGGGGTCCCGCGCCTGAATCTCTGTCCCTCTCAACCCACCTAAGTGGGGTCCCCCCTGCCCAATCTGCACGTCAGGGGGAGGCCAAGAGACTTAGCTGGTAGGCGGTGGGTGGGGTTACACACACGGGGGGTCCCAGTGCTGGTGGTGGCTTGTCACCCTATGGCTTCCCTTCCCTGTGAAGTCACCCTGAGATCTCTTTCTGCACTAGGTTAGGTGCTGTTAATTAAACCAATTGTTGGACTTAATGCCCATCCCATTAACATGTCTCCTAGACCCATTAATCATCCAGCAGTGGAGGAAGGGGATGGGAGGTGTGGGTGGGGACGGAGGGAGGATCCTGAAAACAGAGCCAAGGAGCTTCAGAATGAGAAGGGGCCTGAGACCCAAGCCCCTTTCCCTCTTGGGAGTCTTGGAAGCTTCATTCCAGCCTCAGAATTCCTGGAAGCCTGCAGCTTCTGCATCCTGTGAGGTCCAGCTGGAGCCTTTTGGTTGCCATGACCTTTGGGACTTTACCATTCGGCTTCCCTACAGCCTCTGGGGCAAAGGCTAGGGAGAGCAGCCGTGGTTGCACGGCTTCAAGGTGGAGATGAAGCTCATTCTGGAGGTCAGGAAGGAAGGCTGGACGGGAGTGATGGTTCCCACTGGAGAGCCAGGGGTCCCACTGGCTCCCCATCCCAGCCGTAGGCCTCTGTGCCAGTCCTGTTCCCTCTGCAGTCCCTTGGGGCCAGGTGGGGCTCCCCCAACACCTGCCTCTCTGCTCAGGTCAGGCGGGGAGGTGGGGGGGACTTAGAGGCAGATGCTGGGCCCAGGCTGGGATGCTCAGACATCTGGTGGGCCTCCCCCGGGTGCCTCCTTCCTTGCTCCTTCCCGCCTGGCAGACCCTGCCCCCTCCCGGCAGTGTCAGGGGCCAGCTGGGGCAGGGAGCGGGCCAGGGTGGGGCCAGCAGAAGGTGCATAAATCATTATTGGCGAAGACCTCAGCCCTGAGCCGCTGGGTGGAGGCGGCTGCTCACGGTTCAGGCCAGGGCATAAATCATAATTCCCCTACAATAGATCCTCCTGCAGTCGCCATCAGGAAAACTGTGTTGGTTTTATCGATTTTTTGACACGGGGGCCTAGGCAGCGGGCGGCTCCTGAATCATTATGAAATGAAACTGATTAGGAATTCATGGAATACTAAATAAACTTTACGAGCCCGTTGTAAGTTTTTTGATGCATGGGGAGCGGAAAATGAAAACTAATGATATAAAAATTACACAGCGTGCTGAGTATTATTATACCGCTATTGATTTGTTTCAAACTGTACATCAAAATCGAAGAGGGCTGGGGCAGCTCCCGCAGAGAAGCCGGGGATGTTTGGGCTCACCGGGGCTGGAAGACTTTTTTTTTTTCCTGTTTTTATTTATTTTTTTTCTTTCTTCTTCCTCTACTCACCCTGCTCTGAAATCTGACTGCTTTCTCCCCACCCCCATTCTTCCAGGGAAGGCCGCTGGGGCTGGGGGCGGGGCCACCTAGCCACCCACCCAGCCTCAGCCTCAGCTTGGAACCCGGACCCTGGCTCAACTTGAATTCCTGGTCCCCGCTGGTCTTTTTCTCTGGAGCTGCGTTTTCAAACTGTGAGTTTTTCTTTTTGCCTTCTACCTCTCCTTTGGGGGAGGACAGTAGGCTTCAGGAAGAACTGAAGATCTCGTTAGCATCTTGCTGTGTGACCTTGGCCATGTCACTGCATCTCTCTGGATATGAAGAAGTTTGGACTCCTTAGATTGGGTCCCTCAAAGTACGGTGCATTGAGCATCCACATGTCATCCTCAGGGCTTGTCAAAATTACGAATCGCTGGGCCCCTCCTTAGATGCACTGGCTCTGAACCTTGCATCTGGGAGTCTGCCTTTCACTAAGTAGCCCTTGGGACTCCCATGTTGTTTGATGTAAACCGCGTACCCATCGATCTGAAGTGACGTGTCTGACCCACTTATCCCTTTGGGTTGTCAGAAGTGGCCTTAGAACGGTGAAAGTGGCCCTCTGTATTAGACAGTTTCTGCTAGTTTATGATGCAGTAAGAAACAATCCCCAAATCTCCATGGCTTACAGGAACAAAATTAATTTTTTTGCCTATGGTATGTATCATCTGCGGATCATTTGTGGGTCAGCTCCGTGTATCTTCATCCTGTGGTTCAGACTGAAAAAGCAGTCCCGATCAAAGACATGTTATTGCAGTGGCAGAGAGACCTGTGATGTTCTTGAAGTTTTTGCTTGGATGTGGCCTATGTCACTACTGTTCCTGTTCCATTCGCCAAAAGGAGTCATATCCTCAAGTCCGATGTCAGTGGAGCAGAAAGCACACTTCTCCCACAGGAGGCTGGGCACCAGGGAAAGGTCCCAGAGGGACGGGTTGGGAGAGGATGCTGTGGAGATGGTAATATGCTATACCACACCCTCCTGGCTTGGTCTGGGGTCCAGGCTACCCCGGGATTTCGGGTCCAAGGTCTTATTTGGGTGGACCAGTGGGGTTTCACCCAGTGCAATTAGGACCGATGCTGTTACTTTACAAGTGTGCTCATTTTACACAATCGTGTGTCTCTGGGACAGTGTCCGTGGACTTCTTCCTCCGCCCACTCCAATCCTGGCCTTCGTCTCGGGGGTCCTCAGTGGACGTGGCTTCAGCCTTTTGTCTCTCTGTTCCCTTCATTTCTGCCTCCCTGCTGGAGAGGCCTGTAAACACTCGCCCTGGCTCCTCAATGGAACTGCTCTAACAATTAAAATCCTCTTATAAAAAAATGTCCTTTAACCTCTAAGCTCAGGATGTAAATTTAGATTTTACGTATTGGACTTTCTTAAAGTGGAACACACACAGTAGCTTTCTTTTTAGCAAGCGTCTGTTTCATAAGAGATGCTCATGGAAGTGATAACTTTTACTAGTATTGTTCTTAGCATGGTCAACTTCCTATCAGCGCGAGTCTCGGAAAGATTGAACCCTTGCCCTGGACACGCAGTGTGGCATGCCCAGGGTCACGTTACTGCCGAGCTCTGGTCATGCCCCGAACAGCAGTCTCAGGAAACCTATCTATAATTGCTCTTCAGAGATCACTTGGGGTGGGGGGACCCACTGCATTAACTTGGGTCCAGGAACTGTCAGGGATGTGAGTGGCACAAGTTTGGCCCTTGGGGACCTTAGTGTTTCTCTGAGGACACAGAACCACATACACACACACACACACACACACACACACACACATTCAGTATGTATATACTCTGCATACAGACCTTTTAAGAATTAGACAAAATGGATCACACAATGGTCCAGAAAGGACACAGGATTAAGAATCTCAAGGTTTGAGTTCAAATCTCAGCTCTCCCCCTAACTGTCTCAGAGGCCTTGGAAAATTTACTTTATTATTATTTTTTTAAATCTGTGATTGTTTCCTCCACTGTCAAAGGTGGATTTGGTCTCAATCCATCTGAGATTCCTTCCAGAAGATTAGAGTAAGCAGAGGTTAGCACACTGGCACAAATCCCACAAGATTGATACCTGTATCAGTCCCAGCTCTTTTCAGTTTGGGGAAAGAGGCTGATAGAAACTTAAACTCAAGGGGCGCCTGGGTGGCTCAGTGGGTTAAAGCCTCTGCCTTTGGCTCAGGTCATGATCTCAGGGTCCTGGGATTGAGCCCCACATGGGGCTCTCTGCTCGGTAAGGAGCTTGCTTCCTCCTCTCACTCTGCCTGCCTCTCTTCCTACTTGTGATCTCTCTCTGTGTCAAATAAATAAATAAAATAAAATTTAAAAAAAAAGAAACTTGCTTAAGCAATGTGGAAGTTACTGAAGAGTCCAAGGGATTCTTCAGGTGCAGTGTGATCCAGAAGTTCAGACCACATTATCAAAGATCTGTCTTCTCTCAGATCTTCTTGTCTTTCTCTAGGCTGGTTTCTTTCTCAGGTGTGCTTTCTACTCATGGTGACAAAATGGCTGCCAGTAGCACTGGGCCCACACCCAGATGGTTCAACAAAGGTAGTATCTGCTTCCCAATTGTAACAGTAAAATTCTCAAGACTCAATTTCATTGACCCAGCTTAGGTGACATGCCCACTTATGCACCAGTCATGATAGCTGGGGGCAGAAGGAGGATTTCAGGCCCATGGCTATCCCTGGGGCCAGGGAGTCGGTTCTGTCCCTACAGAACCCCATGGACTCATTGTGGGAGATGAATGCAGGCTCCCAAAGAAATTTAAGGTATGGTTTCAAAAAAGAGATTCTTGGGCGCCTGGGTGGCTCAGTGGGTTAAAGCCTCTGCTTTCAGCTCAGGTCATGATCTCAGGGTCCTGGGATCGAGGCCCGCATCGGGCTCCCTGCTCAGCGGGGAGCCTGCTTCCCCCTCTCTCTCTCTGCCTGCTTCTCTGCCTCCTTGTGATCTCTCTCCCGCTGTGAAATAAATAAATAAAATCTTTAAAAAAAGAGAGAGAGATTCTGGGCAGATAAATGCTATAGATGTCCCCCAAAGTCCCTGAGGTCAGGGGCAGTAGCAGTGGGCAAGGTAAGGGCAGAATAGGCGAGGCTCTTCGGGAACTAAGTCATGTCTGGAACTTCGGAGACAGCTAGGATAAAGCCCGAGGCTGGGGTTGAGAGTTTCACATGTCAGGGGCAGCTTGGAAACAGCAGAAGAGCATGGGGGCTGTCCAAGGCAAAGGGCAAGAGTGCCCCATTTTTATTATCAGCATCCTCATTTCTTTGAAAGCACGGTTGGCGCGTTGGGAACACTGCAGGGCTCTAAGGATCCACACCTGGGTTCACCTCCGACTTGGCTTCT
Organism: Ailurus styani; assembly: GCA_002007465.1. Classification (NCBI taxonomy): domain Eukaryota; kingdom Metazoa; phylum Chordata; class Mammalia; order Carnivora; family Ailuridae; genus Ailurus; species Ailurus styani. The sequence continues at coordinate 792,070 of LNAC01000022.1, forward strand.
TCCCAGCTGTGACCCTGAGCCAATCAATCCCTGACTCTTGGAGCCCTGTTTCTGAGGATCAAGTGAGAAAGGTAAGTGCTGGCCCCACCCCTGGCTCCTAGAAGCTGCGCATGTAAGACTCGTTTGTCCTCCGGCCCTAGACCTTGCGTGCAGAATTCCTCCTGGGCTTCTCAGTTGGTTTGTCTGCTGTGTTCTCCTCTCTGGTCTTCGACGGAGGGTGGGACCAGCTCACATTCGTGCTTGCTGCCAGCCTTGGCACTGGGCCCGGCTCATGGTCTCGGCCCACGAATGGCGGTGGGACAGAGTAATGAGGAGGTTTGATTGGGCGATTCTCCACGTGTAGAGCCTGAACGCAGCTGGGCCCCATCAGCCTCCGCTCTACTCCTCTACTCGTGCTGCCCCGTGCATCATGTATAGGTCCCATCCCCAGAGTACGGGCGAGCAGCGTGGATTCTCCTGTGGTGTTCCTGTGGTGTAGACGACATCACACACCACACCCCAAACTAATCATACAACTCGCAGGGCTTCCCCCTTCTTTTCCAGACACCACTCTTCCTTCCTCTCCAATTCTCAGTTTCTTTAAACACACACACACACACACACTTACACACTTCCACACTTCAAATCCTCATTTTGTATGCAGGTAGCAGTAGAAAAGCCTAATCGGACACTGGCCTCATTCAACCTGCTTCGCCCCCTCGTTTGCACGGTGGGTGCAAACCACAGGCTTCTGCGTCCCTGTGTGCCCAGCAGCCTCTCCAGCTGTCCCCCACGTTGAGTCCCTGAGGTGTGCTCGCTTCGGCAGCACATATACTAAAATCGATTCCCTGAGGCTCCGAGAAGGGATGTGACTTGCCCCATGTCACCCAACCCTTATGCAGGGCTCCTCCCGCTGTGCCCCAGGCTCCGTTTTGGGGGGGAGGTGTCTAGGTTTGGCTCCATCCCCTGCCCATTTGCCCCTGTGGGGGGTGCTGTGGGGGGGCAGGATTGCTCCTGGCTGGCTCCTATCGTGCACCTCGGGGTGATACACACACGGAATTTAGATGTGGCTGTGAGAGGCCGTTCATTCATTCCTGACCGTATCGACTACAGAATTGAGTGCTACAAGTAAGAAGGAGTTTAGCTATTATTCTCCTACTGATTTGATTTAATGTTTGGTTTATTCCTGTCCCTGCCCCCCTCCTCTCCTCGTCAGTTTGACATTTGCATATGGTTTCCCTGCAGTTTTATCGAACACACGGTTTTTCTGGTAACTCCCTGCTTTGGCTTGAATGGTTTTATTTGGGGAGTTTGGAGCCCACTGAGGCCTCTTCCTGCTTCACTACCCTGAACTTTTTCTTTCCACCTGCTTTGGGGAGGGGCACATTAATAACATTTCTCTAGTTCTTGCCCCTTTGTGAGTCTCCAGGATTCCCACTGCCTAGGAGGCTTCGAGTGTTTGACTGTCCTGGGTGGGTGGGAGTTGGGGGGGGGTTGCTAAGCGTGCTTAGAAATAATCTGCCCCCCACCCCTGGCCAGCACTGGGTGACCTCTGCCTCTCCCACCAGGCACCTCTGCCAATGCTTTGAAACCCTCAGGGTGCTAGAGGTGCCCAGCGGTGAGATGGCATGTGCTGTCCCTTCTGAGCCTAGGATGCTGCCTTTTGCAAACAGGGTCCCCCAGCAGCACGGCTCATGCCTTGGGGTTTAGGAATACCTGGTTGTCTCAGTTTGCCCTCTCCCAGCAGCAGACCCCAAGACAAGGATTCAGGTATCGGGGAGTGGGGGGATATGTGGGACAGAGAAGGGTACCCCCGTGGGGATTGACCCCAATCCCACCCCAGTTATCCCATGTTGCCCAACATGCCTGACCTCAGGGGTTGAGGGAGGGCTCCCCACGTGACCCACTAGAAGGCTGTTGAACTGAGAAAGGGCCAGTCGGGACGGCATGATCTTCAGCAGAGATCTGCAGACTCCTGGGTTCTAAGTCCTCTGTCCAGCTGGCCTGAGCTAGAAGCAGTGGGGTGGGGGTGCAAGGGGAGGCTGACACATAGGCAAGTGTGTCAGCAATAGGATGCTTCAACGTGACCAAGCAGAGGTTGAATGATAACCTACTCAGGGATGCCATCTGCAGAAGGCAAGGAGCTAGCATGCATTAGACACCTGCTGTGTACCAACCCTGGATATATGGGGCTAGAATGCAAACTCCTTAAAGCTTGGGGCCCATGTCTTATTTCCCTTTATATTTCCAGTGTTTAGCATTATGCTTGGCTTCTGGTCAGAAAACCAGAAATAACAGAAAAAATAGCTACTGTGGGCGCCTGTGTGGCTCAGTGGGTTAAGCCTCTGCCTTCAGCTCAGGTCATGATCTCGGGGTCCTGGGATCGAGCCTTGCATCGGGCTCTCTGCTCGGCAGGGAACCTGCTTCCTCCTCTCTCTGCCTGCCTCTCTGCCTACTTGTGATCTCTCTCTCTCTGTCAAATAAATAAATTAAAAAAAAAAAGAAAAAATATCTACTGTTCACCTGCTGGGCACCAAGTGCCTTACATTCATTGTAGTGAATCCTTATGACAATCACTCATGGTAGGTACTATTATTCCCATTTTACAGATGAGGAAACTGAGGCACAATGGGGGGTTAAATGACTTGCCTGGGCCAGACATCTAAGTGGCAGAGTCAGGATTTGAACTCAGATCTGTCTGCCTTTTAAGTGCCTGATTTTCTCCCTCTTTTGTGGCATGTTCCTGCGCTGGGAGAGAAGTTGGACCACAGATGTCCTTGGAAGGTCCTCCAACCTCTGAGGCCCTGTCTTGTTAGCTGCCATCCCCCTCGGCCCCCCACCAACCACAAAGAAAGGGAAAAGTCCTTTCCTCCCCCTCAGGTGGCTTGTGGCGGATTACTTAGCGCTTGACACGGCGTGTCTCTGTGTCACTGTTCCCGGGCGGAATTAAATCAGGACAGGAAAATATTAATTTGGAGTTGGGGATGGAGGCCGCTCCTTTCCAATTACTCTCCACCCCGTCAGGCTTATCCTGGCGCAAACAAGGAAGGAGGCTGGATTAATTGCTTTGGACTCTGCCCCACTCCAGTCCCAATTACTGGGCCGGCTTGGCTCCCAGCGTTATGAAGCGCACTGCTGTGCGGGAAATTGTGTGAAGTTTTAACGGATTTTCAGGCGCAATAATGGAGCCCAGGATTCGGGGCCAGTATTCGCTGGGCGGCTGGGCCCTCTGTGCCTCAGCTGAGGTTAAGCTGTTTGAGGTTTCTTTGTGTATTCACGGATCATCTGGTTAACCCCAAAGCCCAGGGCCACCAGAAGCGTTCGGACCCTGGCCCTGCAGAGGCAGGGTGGGCTCCTAGAGGACAAGGGAGCCCGCTGCCTTGATAATAACACCACTTTCTGAGCCTCCGCACATGGCAGGTGCTTACCCACAACATTGGTAAGCCTCCTCCCTTAAAGTTCTTTTTTCCCCCTTCGTCTTATAAAGGAGGCAAAGGGGATGCAGAGAGGTTAAGTGATTTGCACAAGGTTACCTTGTGAGTTAGTGGTAAGGTCAATATCGGAAGCCAGGCCTGTCTCCAAAGCTACCCTGTGATCTGGCGTCTCTGTGCCTCCTCCCTTGTCTTCTCTCCCTTCTTCAGGATGCATACGTGTGTCTCTCCCCCGCTGTGCTGGAGCTTGCAGGGGACAGGGAACTTTCTTAGCCCGTCTCTGCCTCTTTAGCCACTGCCAGGGCATCTGGCACACAACAAGTGCCCAGGAGAGGTTTGTTGAACTGCCCTGAACTTGGCTGAGCGCCAGAGCTCCAGGATTTGTTAATGGAATGGAGAGGGTGGGCTGGGTGCAACCCAGAGACACCCCCGGATCAATGAGAACTAGCCCCATTGGAGCCCATCCGGAAGCCACAGGAGGACGGCGTGTCCAACCCTGCTGTGTAACAGGTGCTGAGTTCTTCCTGTGTAGTTTCTGTTCATCCTCACCATGACCTTAAGAGGTAGGTGGCCTCACCCACATCTGAGAGCTGTAGAATTGAGGCTCAGAGATGTGAGTGGATCTGTTTGGGGGTCATCCAGCTAGTAAAGGATGGCCTGAGGTGCCGAAGTCTGGAGCCCCATGACTCTGGTTTGTCTTAGGGCTGGAAAGGCCTGGGGCATGGGTTTCCACACCCTTTCGAGCCATGGCACCTGTGGCTTAAAGAGTAAACAAAATTCTACCCACAGGTTGCATATGTCAAGCTAGTAGAAGGGGAAATGCTCTAGTCAAAGAGGGACTCTGGGACCCTGAATGGCTGCAGAGCAGCTGGGTGACGAGGACAGAGTTAGCGAGGAAGGAGCGGTGGAATAGAGCCGGGGGCTGGAGAGCTGTGCTGCTGGAGAATCGGACTCTGGCGGGGCCCCGCGCGGAAAGTCCCACTTGGGTGGTGGGGCCCGAAGAGAAGGGCCCTGCAAGACGCTGAGGGGTGTGGAGGAGTGAGGGCGAGGCACGCCGTGATCATCATTAGCTGGTTCTCACCTGCCCCTTTTCGTGAAAGGAGAATTAATTATGCGCAGGGGATGCCCCCTTAATGGCCATCATTTAGTTTAATTTAAGAAACAGGCCTCTACGCACACCCCCTCGGCCACAGCACCACCAACGGCAGCCTCGTTGATTCATGGCCTCCTGGATACAGGAGAACGGAGGTTCTCAAACTGGGGCGTGTCTCTGAATCTCTTGGAGGGCTCATTAACACATGGTTTGCAGGGCCCCACCCCCGAGGGGGTGCCATTATTTGCATTTCTAACAGGGGCCCAGGTAATGCTGTTGTCACGGGCCTGGGGAACACACACTGGGAATCACTGTAGTGGTGTCTCCATCACAGCACCTGAGAACCCTGAGCCTCCCCCGCCTCAGGGGCCCCGCTAAGAAAGTGGGGGAAGGATATAGCCGGCTCTGCCATTTTGCACTCCCCAAGCCTACCCTTCCCTCCAACAATGCGTAAGACAAGTGCATTTTCTCGATGTCTCTGTGGCCCCTGCCCTGGGCACTTCTGTTCCAGAGAGGAATGGCAAAATGCCAAGGGCTTGATTCTCTGACCGGTGCACCCAGATGGAGCCCCTCCTAAACTGGATTCTGGGGACACCCACTTGCTTCATCCCCAGCCCCAAGCCCAGAGGGGCCCAAGGGAAGCTGGGCCCTGTCCTGCAAGCCCTTTGCTCCTGCCACCAGGTGAGAGAGGTGAGGCAGTGAGCATTTCCGGAGGCCAGGCAGTGGCGGGGGGGGGGGGGCTATGATTGCAGGCTTAATTGTGGCCCCAGGACCCCCGCCCCATTGATCTGGCTCTGCAGGCTTTGCCAGGACTACCATCCAGCGAGCCCGTTTGCACCTGTCTCGAGGCAACCCAATTAGCTAGTTTGGTATTTTAGAATTGGGTCCTTTAAAAGAATTCATAGGTGGTGATAATAAGCCGTTTAGGAATCTATTAAGCTTTGGGGGAAGTTGAAGGGAAACTTTGTAACCACATGCCACTGGCTTTCTCTTCCCTCTCTGTGCCTCTGCCTTCTACCTTTCTCTGGTTCTTCTTTCTGGCTCTTCCTCCCACCCTCTTTCCCTGTCTGTATCCCCAGAGTTTCTCTGACTCCTCCACTGGGCTAAACGCTAAGACCTTTTAATGGCCACTCCAGTGGCACACACTGATTCCATTAACCCTCCCTGCAGCCCTTGGAGCGGGGTGCAGTCATTATCCCCATTCGCTAGGCGAGGGGACTAAAATGCAGGAGGTAGGACAGCCCCTCTGAAGCTCCACACCCTTGAGTGGCCCGGCTGGCAGCTGCATGGGGACAGTCTGGCCCTTCGTCCCTCACCAAGGCGCACTTTCCTTGGCCTGCATCGCCCTGTCCATCCACAGGCCCCGTCCTCCTTGCTCTAGTGCTCCCACCAAGCTGGCGGAGCTGAAATTTTACAAATCACATTCCTGTTTTCCCAGAGAGTTGGTGCCAGGGCTTCAGAGCTAACTTCAGATGGGTTTGTAATGGACAATGGCTTCTAACACGTTTTGCCTCTCTAGCAACTCTTCCCACTTGGGTTCCTGCCAGGGAGTGTGGTGGAAGGAGCAGGTTGACTGCTTCTCTTCCCCTCTCCCTCCTTCCTCCTCCCTTCCTCCCTCCCTCCCTTTCTTCCTTCCATCCTCCTCTCTTCCTTCTCTGTGCTGGACCTAAGGAGCTAAAGATGAAGTAACCAGTTTCTAGCCAAGGAGCCTCTGTGTCTTCATCAGAGACCCCACCTCTGTCCCATCACCCTATGTGTTTCCTTCAAAGTGTATCATCACATGAAATTCTCTCCAAAATTTGCTCACTTCTTCACTTACTTATTACCTCTCTCCCCATCAGAATGCAAGCGCCATTGGGGTGGGGGTGGCAAAGACAGGTCTATATGTATCTGACTCCCTGGAGCCTGCATTGATTCCTAGCACAGAGCAGGACTCAATAGTGTTGAACCTGAACTTCCGTTTCTTTACCTATGAAACGGGGATAAAAGTGTCTCCTATACAGGGCAGTGAATTGTCTCATACACAGCAGGTGACCTGCATATGTCAGGACTCTCACTCCACCCTCCTACCCTCCTTGGGTAAGCCCTACAGTGCCCGGAGAAGTTTGGGTACTTGAAGAACTTTGACGACAATTTTCTTTTTTTTTTTTTAGTAGCACAAAGAATTTTTCTGTAAAGCAAATGAGCACTCCTAGATTTATCTACTTTGGAAATTGGGTGTTTTTGTTTGTATTGGGCTTTCTTAAAGTGCGTCAAATGAGCGTGTGTAACTATAGAAACATATACATGTATATATTAGTACCTTGTTACTGTAGTTCATGATTATGCAGACTCTGAGAGAGCAGGCTCAAATTATGCCTCTTGGAAGCATCACCACGCCTGCAGAGATATAAAAGTCAGACCCAGGGCTGTGGCTCCGGAGCATGGCTGGTGGAGAGTTTGCACTGACGCAGAGCTGGGGTCCTCCATTTACTAGTTGCGTGACCGGTGGGCAAGATACCCAATGTCTCCAGGACTAACTTTCCTCTTCTGTAAGCTGTGGATGGGGGGAATATTTATGTCTATCTTATAGCATAACAACCCTATTAAATGATGCCATGAGATCAATCATTTATTGAGGGAAAGTTTATTGAACAGCTTCTACACATGCCAAGTACTGTTCTGAGCTTTGGTGATTCGGCCTTGAGAAAGACATTCACGACCCCATGGGGCTTACATTCTAATGGGAATAATGCATGTGAAGCTCTTGGAACAGGGCTCAGTGAGTGGTGGCCAAGAAGGGGGCAGTGTAGAGTGGTTCTGTAGTGACGTGGTTTGCAGATCTAGGTGCACGTCTCCTCTTCTCTGGGAGAGGAGATACACGTGGCTGGATTCATCTCCCTGTAATTGACCTGTGGGGGAAGAGGGACTTGCTCCTCTCTTTCATAAGGATGGGCTTCTTCGTACGTGTGCATTTTGGGAATGAGTGGGTGTGGGGGAATGTGTGGCATTCAGTGAACAGGTCTCAGTCTCATTTTATCTTGCCCTCCCCTCTTGATGCCCAACATACTGCCCTCTCTCATACGCACATTTCACCTTCCATACTCTGGTTCGTCCTGTTCCCTATTCCCAGACCACTTTCTTCCTGACTCTACAAACTCCACCCATCCTTCAAGGTCCTCCTTCATGAAGTTGTACCTGCATCACCAATGGGGAGATATCCCTTCCTTGACTCTCCATCTTCCTCCTTTCCATGGCTTGTGTCCCTTTCCTCCCCAGTGTCCCTTGGCTTGTTTCTGTTCCCTTGGTGGGCTTTGAACTCCTTCAGGGCTAAACCCTGTTCTGTTCATCTCTGCTTCCTCTGCACCACATTGTTTTACTTGAAATAAGATTCCCAGCAAACATTTCTTAGGCAATTAAACAAATGTATGGCTCAGCAGATTTATTTAGCATTATCAGACTTTACTCTTTCTGGGGGTGGGAGATTTGGGGCAGGGGACTTTTGGGGAGCAATAACCACTTTTTTTTTTGCCTGTGTGCAGAAGCTCCCGTGTGTATGCCACAACCTGCCTCTCTGTGCACTCTCCACATGCATCCACAGAGCCTGGGCAGTTGTCTTGGGTGTGTATGTGTGTGTGGGGGGGTATGGTGGCAGCCCAGTGCCCAGTGATGGATGAGGGGGGTGGAGGTGACTTTCCCAGGGGAAGATTAGCGCCTGGCAGCTATGATTTGTCTCATGCCCTCCTGTCCTTTTGCTGGGCCCCACTGCAGAGTCATTCATTACAGAGGCTGCTGTCACAGGGCTGGGGGCAGGGGCTGAGCAATGTGTGTATATGGGGGGGGGTTGGACCCCTCTCCCAGAGAGACTCATGGCAGAGACCAGAGCCCTCTCTCTGGCCATACAGCAGCCCTCTGAAGTTGTGAAGAAAAGGAACAAGTTGCAATTTACCTTCTCAGTTGTACCCCTGCACTCAGAGGCAGCACTGTGTGATGGGGGATAGGGGTGCTTATTCATTCATTCACTCATTCATTTACTTGGCAAACAATTTCACTAAGTGCCCACCAGAACTTCAAAGAACTCACCATGTTGGAGGAAGGCAGGAATATAAACAGATAGTGTAAGGAGAGTAGCAGTCTGCTGAGACAGGTGTCCTCCAGTCTGGGGGACCTGAGAGCAAGGGGGACGCCATAGGGGATGGTGGAAAGAACACTGAACTTGGAGGCTGAAACCTTAGGCCTGAGTCTTGGCTCTATTACTTTACTAGTGTTATGGCCTTGGATGAATCACTTCAAACCTGCTATAAAATAATGCTAATGCTTAAGCCTTAGTGCCTACATCTATAAAATGGGGCCAATGGTAAGTCCTCCATCCATAAGCTGTTTTAAAAGTGAAAATGCTATCAAAGCACTTTTTAAATTGGAAGGTGCTGTATAAGTGTGTGAGATCATTGCTTCTTCCATTCTGCTACTGGGACGATGATGAGCATAGGGAGGGGCAGGGGGTAGGTACAGGGCAGCCAGATGAGACTACAAGAAAAAAATAATACATTGCCCCCTTGTATTTATACAACCCTCTACAGTTTACAACACAGTTTTACACTCTTATATTTCTTGATCCTTACAAAAACCTTGCAAGTCAGGTCGAGGCAGGCATTATTAACTCATTTTGCAGGGCAGGAAGAAGCTCAAAGAGGATAAACGGCTTGCCCAAGGTCACTCAGTTAGTAGGTGGAATCTGGTTCTTTCTGATACTCAGGACTTTGTGCTCTTTCCCTGTTTCTACACACCAGGGTTTCTCCTCTTTGGTAATAGTCTCCATTCATCGCTGCTCCATTCAGGGTGGCATCACCCCCATCCTTTAAGACCCTCCTTCCGTGAATGGATGCAGCATCTTCCCCATTTCCTACCCCTCCATTGTGCCAACTCATGACCACTTTCAGACACAGTGGTGCCAGGGAATAGAGGAGGAGCAAAGAGAGATCTCTAGGTTTGAGAATGTTAGAGGGGGAAGAGAGGGCAAGCTGAGGTTTTCCAAAAGCCCTCATCCAAATCTAGCATGCCAACTGCTACATTTGTTTTTTTTTTTTAAAGATTTTATTTATTTATTTGACACAGAGAGAGAGAGAGATCACAAGTAGGCAGAGAGGCAGGCAGAGAGACAGGGAGAGGAGGAAGCAGGCTCCCTGCTGAGCAGAGAGCCTGATGCGGGCCTCGATCCCAGGACCCTGAGATCATGACCTGAGCCGAAAGCAGAGGCTTTAACCCACTGAGCCACCCAGGCGCCCTCCAACTGCTACATTTGTATGGTAAGGGGAGAAGAAGAGTGCTGAGAGAAGGAAGAAGAAAGGAAAAGGCAAGAAAGAAAAAAAGGGAGAGGGAAATGGAAGTTGGGTTGGAGAACATGAAGAGGGACTAAGGGGAGGGGGGAAATATAAGAGAATGGGGAATAAGATGGAAAGGTATCTGGGAGACATGAGGAAGGAAGGGGAGGAAAGGGAAAGAACTGAGGCCTGAGAGCCTGGGAGGGCACTGGGGGAGGGCCAGCTCGTCTCTGGCAAGGGGTGGGAGATGGAAGGCTGAATCGCAGCAGGCCGTGGAGGAGAGGAATAAGTCATAAACGCTGCAGGAGCAAAGGTCAAATATAGACTGATGGCTCCATTGTTTCCCAGCCTGTGAGGAGGACCCTGTTGGGGGTTGCTAGGATGCTTAACCCTTCTCTGCCCAGATTTTTGATGGTGAGGCTGGCTTGGGGATACAGAGTGAGGAAAGCACCTGTGTGTCAGGAGTGACGATTGGGGGCTGGAATTAGGGTTCGACAAAGACCCCACAGATTTGGGACTCAGTCTTGGGAGAAGAGACTCAAGGGTCCTCTCCACCTCAATTCATAGGAGGAAAATAAAAACATACCAGTTCTCTTTTTCTACCAGTGATAGTTCTCTTTTGCATCCCCATGGGGGCATGTTTTCTAGAGGAGAAGGAAATTATTGGAAAATGGTTCTTGAGTAACACCTATCAATAATAACAACAACAATAAATAGTATTAAGATTACAAAATAAATGTTTACTATATCATAAAAACAAAATTACTATCAATTAGTATTTATCATGAGCCTATTAATATGTTGTTATATGTGCAGTGTTTATGGTTTCCACTAACTTTAACAAACATAATATAATTTAAATCTGTGTCATTGGCCTTATCTGTACTGTTCGCTGCTGGAGATACTGATGCTTGGACTTACCCAAATTATGCCAGTTAGCTTTTCAAATCCTAATCCTCTATCTTTGCACCACTCCACAACTTTCCTTGGGCAGTATCACATCCACTATAGAGGGGGAGAAAGAGGGATTTTGAGGAAATATTTGGTTATGAAATGTCTCTTGCCAGTTGGGAAAACCAAATGTAATTTAATTGGTTAGAGATGGGGGAAAGAGGTTATGGTCGTCTGTGGGATGGGACTTCAGCACCACGGACAATTCCAAGACTTGGCTGCCCTGACCCCTCGCCAGTCAGTTTTACATAAACCCCATCTTCTTCCAGGGAAGGGTCTATCGCCAGACCCCTTGGGCCCTCCCCAGGGAAGAGCTGGGGGGCTGGAAGTCGACTTCTCAAGCGCTGTAACCACCCCCTGCCCCCCCCACTCCTGCACCAATGATGTATAGACTGACAAAGGACTTAATGCTGTGAATACATAAAGCGGCCGAGGCTTGGGCGGTGGAGGGTGACAGCTGCCCTTTAATGCTTGGCTTTTTAAAGATCATGGTAGAGTTCAGAAAGTATAGTCATGAGGTTTAATGATTTAATGGGGACGACTGGGGAGCAAAAATAGTTACTGCGCCCTGGGGAAAAGTGACTCCTCATACATATTACTTTAGCCTAATGGCCTATAACGCCCTCCCCCCGTGCCCGTGGGGGGAGTCACGCTACATAGCCGCTGTAATACCGAATGGCCTGATTAAATGCATATTAAACAATACTAAATTGGGGGAAAAAAGGCAGAAGCAGTGCTAAATGTATTTATTCCGTTCTGTGGGGGAAAGATGTGGCTCCTCTGGTGTTGGGTGGAAGAGGTCCTCCTTCCTAACTGACTCCTTAAAAGTTGTGGTGCCCCAGTGGGATCCTGGTGTGGGGGAAATCTCGGTTCTTTGGGAGGAGCTTATGGTGGGAGACACCTCCAAAAATGTGGGGGGTGGGGAGATATTAGGCATCAAGGGTCTGGAATGCCAGGAGTAAGAGGGGAGAGCCAGACCTACCATCCAAGAGACCTCATGTGGTTCCCAACTTGGAGACTTGTCCACAAAATGTGGTTTGATTCTAACCAGTCATTTTTGAGAGGCTGCTTTGTTTGTAGATCCTGGCAGTGCCCTGGGATTCTTGGGTCCACTGGGATGGTATCTTTACCTGTAAACCATTTCCCCACAACCTTCCAACCAAGATCATCAGCTTCTAAGATCTCTGATTAAGCTACAATGAGAATGCAGTTTCAGTTCTTGATTGTACCTGAGTTCTATAGACCATGAATGTGCATTAGAATCACTTGGGGGGCATTAAAATGCCAGTGTCCTGGGGTTATATCTCAAGAGATTCTGACTCAACTGGTCGTGATGCAGCCCAAGTGTTGGTGTTTTACAAAAGCTATCCAGATGATTCTTGGCCGACCCACTGGCATGAAGAACATGGACTTCGGAACCAAGCTACTTAGATTTAAATCCTGAACCTGCTATTTACCGGTGTAACTTTGGGCAAGCTAATCCCTATGTGCTTTGGTTTTTTCACCTACAAAATGGGGATATAACAGTACTGACTTCCTAAGGTTGATGTAAGGATTAAATAAGTTAATACATGTTAAAGTTCTTAGAACAGTGTTGGTATATAGTATATAGTGGCTATAGTATAGTAATTGCATAGCATAGTAATTGCTATGTAAGTGATAGCTGTGTTGATTTAACATTGTAAATGTGCCTCCTTTGAGGACCCTATCATAGATTGCAATTCATTAAGTTATTTGTGTATTTATATATATTATTCAAGTTCCTTAAGGATGGATTCTAGGGTCTGTACCACAGGGATTTTTTTTCTCTTAGGTCCTGAATGGCTCAGGTCCTGTTTGGAACCCAGGTAAGTTCAGACATTGCCTTTCCCAAAAAGAAGAAGAAAAACTTTGAAACTTGGATGAGGATAGGGTAAGAAGGACAGGAATGTAGTAGAAACCCAGTTGCCAACCAGATTCTAGGATGAAGGCCCTGCCTGTCTTCTTGGAATATTTGAAACAATTGAAAGAGAGTACCTGAGTAGATGGGTACTCTCATTTGTATTCTCATTTGATGGCTGCTACATTCAAAATAGCTCACTGATGAGTGAGTATTAAATAGAGCTCTGCTTCTGGCTTCTTGGTGGTCATACAGGGTTGAAAAGTACATGAGTATACATTCATCTTTTCACTTGCCTATAGACTAACTTTGTTGAGGTACAATATTATCTCCACCCAGGCTACTGGTTTGCCTAGCCACTGACTAGGATGCAGTGGTATGGACCTAGAAACTATCCAAGGCATGGGCTATGGTCCCCAGTGCTCTTCACCTGCTCCTGGCAAGCACCTGTTCTTGTGTCTTGGGAAGAATGAGGTAGGAGGATGGATTGCGGGGAAGACACCATCTTCTCTGACTATCTTCTGTAGCTTCAGATGTGTGATATACAGGACTCTCTTAGAGTGGCGTTTCCAAGCTCATCACTAATAATGACCCTTTCCAAGCTTTTTGTCCCAGACAACAGAGCACTGTCCCTCATTCATGTTGCCCTTAGATACCTCCCATCTTGGTTCATCCTGTTCCTTTCATCTGAATTATTTCATGTCCAAATTCTGCCTACCCTGTAAAGCCTCTAGCAAGGCTTGAATGCCATCACCTATAGCAAGTGTCCTCTGATGGAATGGGTTTTCTCTGTCTTAACCACTTTATAGCTTTTATATTTCCTTCTCTCATTGCCCTTATTACAAACTGCATTGTACCATGGCTCCTCCTGGATCAACCCTGTACCCCAAGCTTCTGGAGGGCATGGGGTCTTGTCTAACCTGTCTGTGTATGCCCCACTCTCTAAAATCGAATGCAGGATTTATCTCAGAATTGGCATGTATTGTTGAACAGATGTATAGAGAGTTGAGTGAATGAGTGAGTGTTCTTACCTATCAAACCTCACATTAAGTAAGAATGCATGAGTAAATTTTCCTAGACCTGGTCAGAAAGGCTTGGAAGGAGTGGAAAATATCCTACTGAGGGAGTGAGTGTCAGAAAGCCCTCTGTTCGAACCCTAGACCATCCCTTTGGGGGAGGGAAGGGGAAGAGAAAACTGATTGATCCCTCCTTCGTCTTCCACAGACACTCCTCCACATACTCACACATTGTCACAAACACAGACCTCACTACCTGCCTTCCTACCTTTTTCCTTCCTCAACTGCATTTTAAGTAAATGCCCATTAAAAAAAAATCCTCCTCTTCCCGTCACTACATGAGCCAGGCCCTCCCACCCCCAGGTCCCTGACGCTCTTAGATTTTCCTGCTGCCACGTTCCACCCTGAGCCATGTCTTCTAGTATTTTGCTTTCAAATTGTGTCTCCTGCCATTTGTGCCACATTTAAAATGCTAACAGTACAGAATGTCATTTACAGAACCGGGGCGTTTGCTCCGGAAAATTAATTTGACTTATTCCTTCTGCCTGTTCCTATCTCCAGGCCAATATTATGCTACTCATTCTACAAGAGTAATACTTAATGAATAGGACTATTAATAATGTCAAGGTCCGCGGGGGCCTGGCGGCTAACGGATAGGCGTAGACGGAAGGAACCCATCACCTGACTCCTGGTTTAATGTCCCATGAAAATATCAGGCACTGCAGTGTAATTATGGAGCAGGGAGAGGCGAGTGGATGACGACCCAGAGTTTCTTAAATATTTTTCAAATTAGTTGATGCTTTTCCTTTTGGGGAGGAGGATGCTTACCCCCCCATTTTTACTTCTGGTATAGAGCAGGAGATGGACCTGTTTTTATTAAATACACATACACACACAGAAAAAAAACAATGTAAAATACAGAGATGCTAATAGCTGTTCTCGCCTCAACATATTGGGACACTATTGGGTATGAGAGAGAGAAGGAGGGCTTAGGTTTTCATTTAGGGGGAAAGAAAAGAAAAGTGGAATCAGAAAATCTGATTTACAAATGGTACCCCAGTGACCCTCTTTTTCTCCATTCACCTTCCCATTTCACAGTACACGCAGAATCACAGAGACAGAATGTGGGGTATAGAACCAGGCCCCTGGTTACCTGCAGACCTAGACCCTCCTGCCCACTGCACCTCCCCCCTCCCCTGCACTACCCAAAGTCCTGAATACTCAAGGAGAGGGAGGAATGTCCCTCGTCGTACCACTTCTTCTTTGCTTGAAATCTGATTTCTTTTAAGTCCTGAGATTATGGCCCTGAGTTCATCCACATGGCTGCTTTTATAGGAATGGTTCACCAGGGTTGGGCAGGAGTGGGAGGGGAAGGGGGAAGCCAGGACTGAGAGTGAGGGACTTGGGATGTCGGTCTCATCTCATGTGCAGAGGGGATAAGAATATCTGTCATGCAGGATGGTGGTGAGGCCATGAGATAATGGGTATGAAGGGTCTGGGGCTGTGGCTGGCACATGAAGGGGGCTGATAATGTTAGTTTCTTTTGTCCAGTTCACAGATGGTGCAGTCAAGCTCACACAGGCAGGAACTGAGCACCTCTCCTTGGTACAGGGGTGAATAAAGGATACACACCTCTTGCCCTGAGAAAAATTGACGAGTGGGAGCTTCCAGTGTGGTGGGGAACCTCTGCCCTTGAGGGATCCCATACTCTTATGAAGAAGTCATAGTCCCTACCCTTGTGGTCCCTAGTCTTGTGGGAGACCAAGCCTCTGATCTGAGAGACTTCAGGTTTGTTGGCAGAACCCCTGTTTCTTGAGGGGCTTTCAAGGAATCATAGTGGAGGAAGGAATCATAGTGCCTATTGTTGGTGGGGTGGGGGCAGTCTTATGAGAAAGTTCCAGTCTCTGATACTAGGGGAATAGAGAAACCCAGCTTCTGACTAAGGTGGAGGGCTCCTACCTGGTCAGGGAAGCTGAGCTCCTACACTTGAGGAAACTCTAGTCTGATAGATGAGACACGGTCTCTGGGTGGAGGTTCCCAGTTTGCTGGTGGAGGCAATTCTTACTCCAGGGGAGCTCTAAATCTGATGAGAGCTGTCTAATCCTGGCATAGTAAAATCCCAGTCTAATGGTGGAGACAAAGTACGTCTTAGAAATATTTTAGTCTGGGAGTAGCAGCCCAAAGAAGGCACCTCTGATGGGAGTACCAGAGACCATCCTCAGGGAGCTCCCAGACTACTGGGGGACACAGACCTCTTGGCCTCAGGGAGTGCCAGTATGATCAAGAAGGGACTTTTTCTTGCAGTGACATTCTCCCAGTCTTATTGAAGAGACATAAAACCCACTCTGGGACAGCTTTACCCTGACAGGGATGGTAGGGTGAGTAAAGGCAGGGAAACTGCAGGAACTCCAAAGAGAGGGAGACACACACCTTTCAGCTTAGTTGGGGAGAAATCAACCCAAGCCCATCAACATGGCAGATACGCTGGGATGCTGGGCCTGACCGGCTGGCCTCTTCCCCCATGCCTGTATCTCTCCCTATTCAGCACCACGGCCAGCGGCCACACAGCGCTTGTGCCCCACAATTCCACCCTCGCGCTGGCCACGCTTCATGGCCAGACCGGTCTTCGTGTCTTTCCATCCACAGGGACCCTGGGCTTGAGGGGCAGACGGCCAGGGTGAGTGAGAGGCGATGGGGCGCCTCCCTCGCACGTCTCTCCATGAGTATCTGTCTCCCCCATGCGTCCACAGCTCCTTATAGAGGCGTCGGGAGTGCATGTCAGCGTCTCCCTCCTGCACAGCTGGGCCAGCTTTTGATCCTGTGAAGAGGAGAGGGACATTTTTCCCACCTCCTCTCCCATTCCAGTGTTGGGAAAAGGGTCAAGGTTTCCTTTTTGGGTCAACAGGAGCAGGACAGGTTTCTGTGAAGGTCTAGGTGTGTGTGTGGGAGTGGTGTTGCTTTGAAGGGGTCATCTTACTATTACGGGTCATCTTACTATACACGTGTTCTTGGGACACTGCACCGCTGACTAGGAGAGGAATAGCCTCCTTCTAAGCTCTACTTGCTCTGCTCACAGGGTGGATGTCAAGCCTGGGGCTGCCTCTGGTCTCAAATGCTCCCCTCCCCCCAATCAGGAATTGTTGTGGGAGAGTCTTAGGAGAATCTTGTGCAGGAGGCTTGGCTTCTGTGAGGGACCCTGAGGGGCTCACCCTGTGCTAACTTAAGATCAATTCCTCTGTGCCTTCCCCCTCATTTTCTCTCCACTACATGGCCCTTACCATCTTCCACCAAAGACCTGTTCATGGCCCCTGCTCCTTTCTGCACCTGAACCTTGGACCAGGTGGTCCAAACAGACCCCTATTATTTCACTTCTCATCCCCCAGCCTCTCAGAAGAAAGGTAAAGGTTGAAGGACCTGAACACAGAGAGACATCCCTTCTGCATGCACTCCTGCCTCCATCCCCATAAAAGGCAAATATAGAATCAGCAAAAAGGAAAAAAAAACCCCAAAGTAATAAAGTAATCCAATTAATAATTATTCTGATGGACTCATCAGAATTCACAGCTCGGCCAAGGAAAGGGTAGAAGAAGGGGGTCAGGAAGGACAAACGTGGGGGGGCCTTCTTGTCCCTCACCCTCAGGTGAGAGTAAAAGAGCCTCCTGCCAAGTTCTCGTTTCCTCGCTTGCTCCTTTTTTTTTTTATTTTTTTTTATGGGGCATCCTGAGTGTAAAAAATATGACTTGCCTTTATGGTGCTCCAACAGGAATGAAGCTATAAAATTATGAACAGTTTTTATGACGGCTATTCGGGGGATGCTTTTATATTGATGGTATACAGCCTGAATCTGTCTTTTTTGCATCCCACCCCCCTTCCCTGGGTGGGGAGGGGAAGTCTGTGTAACTATTTTTCATGCATTTAATATATTAATTATCCGGTAAATGCTCCCCAGGCTGTGCTCGGGACATTGGAGAGTGACAGGTTCTCAGTGAGCCTCCGAAGGCAGCGCATCAGCCTGCAGTGTATTATGTCGGCGAGGTCAGGGTGGGGTTAATGTAACTTTTTATTTGCTGATTTTTCATAGGCGGGAGCAAAGCTGGGATGGAGGGAGGGAGGGAGAGGGAGGGAGAGGGAAAGGAGGGGAGGGAGGAGAAGGTGCCAGGAGAGCAGAGATGATGGTGAGGCAGATCTCTCCACCCCCAATTCACCTCTGTCAATGCCAGGAGCTTTGATTCTCGGTAGGAAACCGAGCGGTGGCCTCTCCTGTGGCTCTGTCTCCCAACGACATACATCCCAGGTGACGCTTCTGAGCGCCCCCTCTCTGCATCTTGCACACTAGGATGTGGGCTCAGTTTCACCGCTTCACTCCTCCCCACTCTCTGAAACCAAAACCCAGGATCTGGGGCCTGGAAAAAAACAAAACGTTACAGGGGGAGGGCCTGGCTGACTTGCGTTTGCAGCTCTCAGATGGGAATGTGTACCCAGACACTCGCACACACCGTGTGGACTTGCGCACACAGGCAGGCCGCCTTTGTCCTGGGGCTCACATCGTCCCTCCTGCTCTCTCACATCCAATTCGCATGTAGAGCCCTTGCCCATTCACAAAGCACAACTTCTGTCCATTTAATAAGGGGAGCAAGAGATGGGTCCCACTGGCCACAGTTTCTCATCTCTGTCATGACCCCAACTGCCTCGTGTCTAGAGTTGTGAGCCTGTCCACCCCCTGCAAGAAAGAAAAACCACTAGACAGCCAGCTAGCACATCACTGCCAGGGTCAGGGGTGGCCCATGATGCCAAGTGCCAAGGTCCCCCTTGAAACCGTGTGTGTTCTGGGTCTTGAGAGAGTGAAGGTTGCTGCTTAGACCAAAAGGGGACCGCTCCATCCCTGGCCTCCTGGCCCTGCCCCTCCATCTGCCAGCCCCAAGAGGGCAGCACAGCTGGGTCTTCTCTGCTTTTACTAGTCTGTGATCGTGAGTGCCTGACTCTTGGTCCTCCAACCTTTGGAGTTTCTATTTTTACTTTTGTATATTTTTCTATAAAAATGTTGTTTTGTTTAGGTATAGATATTGCTTCTATATTATTATTATTTTATTGGTGTAGATACTTTTGTGGGTCAAGGCAGCTCAAGGGCTACACCTGCCGAACCAGGAGCCCTGATTTTGGGGTTCAGGACCTCAGCTCTGCTTAGATATATTGTCTGTTGCCTGCTTTTCTCTTCACCAAAGAAGGCAGCAAGGGTAAATACCTCTGAGGCTTTGCAGAGGCTTATCCATCCTTGCCTGTGGGTGACACTGAGGCCAGTGTGTGTGTGTGTGTGTGTGTGTGTGTGTGTGTGTGTGTGTGTGAAGGAGCCCTATCCCTTTCCAAAGGGAGAAGCTAAGAGTTTGAGTCCTAGAAACATAGGGCTGAGTTCAGGTCCTTGCTCTGCCACTTCCTGCTGTGTGATCTGGGGAGAGTTTCTTAATTGCACTCAGACCTCTGTTTTCCTATATGGTCATTGGAGGTAATTATATTGGGAATGAAACCTTATGGGAATGTTATAAAGAATAAAGAAGTTAATACCTGTGAGGTGCTTAGCTCTGTGCTTCATACAGACCCTATTGCTATCATCGTGATTATGGTTTAGATTCTCCTCATTCTTACCTACCCACGTTTTCCACAACCCAACCTCTGTGAGGCACCTGCCCCTGCACAGGTTTGCAAATTCTGCATTCCAAGTGGCTATTTCCCCTTAGGCACTCGGTCCGAGTTGTGGCATATTATGAAGAGGTATGTGGCGATGTCTAGCTATGGTCCAAACATCCAAGCAGGCTTAGCATGTGTTTGCCTTTGTCATCTTATTAAGCCCGCCTAGGGAGCAGCATGGAAAGCGTCACCATCACGGGCGCCTAGTGAGCACTGAGGGTGTCACGTGCATTATCTGCTTTATTTTTCCCAAGGACCAGCTGAGGTGTGTAATATCATTAAACCATCTCACTGTGAGGAGCCTGAGGATCAGGGACATTTGGTCAATGACATGCCAGCCTGAGGTTACCCAGGTGGTGAGAACCAGGGTCAGGATTCAAGGCCACCCTACTCCAAAGCTTGTGTTCTTCCCATTCCCTCAGGCTGCCTCTCGCTCTGTTTTTAAAATGATATGTCAAACGAAAGCGGTGATAACAATCTGGCAAATCCACGTGCCTCTTGTCTGGCAGGCACTGGTGAGGGGCTCCCAGGAATGAGATGTTGCAGCCCCGGTGGAGTCTGGAGGACTTGGGGGAGATAAGACATTTAGTAATCCCGTTCATTGGGGTGCCTCTGCTACTACAGTGCTACTCAGAGCACTGGCAGAAACAACCCAGAATAGTTCCTGCTTATAATGCGTCAGGCACTTTTCCCAGAACATTATCCCACGTAAGCTCATTTTATCCTTATAACCTCAAAAGATAGGTATTGTTATTACCTACTGGTCTGTAGATGAAGAAAACTGAGGGGCAGAGAAGTAAAGGCACAGAGAACTTGCCCAACTAGCACATGGAAGGTTCTGGAAATGACCCTAGAGATGAAGCTTTTAAGCTTGTAACCTGTTGTG
The DNA here is from genome assembly GCA_002007465.1 of Ailurus styani. Lineage (NCBI taxonomy): Eukaryota > Metazoa > Chordata > Mammalia > Carnivora > Ailuridae > Ailurus > Ailurus styani. The sequence continues at coordinate 812,287 of LNAC01000022.1, forward strand.
TGTCAGAGACCTGCCTTTTCATGGCTCCCTCACCAGTTTGGGATCCTTATTCCCATTTAAGTGTATATAAAATTTCGGCCCTTAATTTCTGTTTTAACTGGGTGTGCATATTTAATGAAGGTATTTTAAGGGCTGTGTTCCTGATCATAATGGTTCTAAGAATGGTAGTTAACATTTGAGGGCCTCCTATGTGCCAGGTACTGTGTCAAGGGCTTTAGCCACATAACCTCATTTAGTTTTCTCAGCAACCTCAAGAAGTGGGTACTATGATTATACCCATTTTACAGATAGGGAAACTGAGGTTTTGGGGAGGTTAAGCAATTTGCCCAAAGTTACACAGTAGGTGGTGGGCCCAGAATTTAGGCCTAGAGAGTCTGTCTCCAGAACCTGAGCTATTAATCCAAAGCTCTTAATAATGAGAAAGAAGCTTGCGGAGTCAAAGGGATAAGTCAGCCTCCCTCTGTTCCCATCACACATTCCCTTACTCCCTCTCTCCTCCTCAAAGAGCTATGTGGTAGGATTTTCCCAGCACCATCTACATATATACTGATTTTTTCCCCCGAGAATGTGATCATTTTGTTGTACGGTGCAATAGCCTGCTTTTTTCCCCCTCATTTGATGTCGATGTATGTAGACCCATTTTATTCTTTTATCTTGCGCCTAATATTACACAAAATGGATTCACCCAAATTCTCCCGTTGATGGACATGTGCGTTTCCAATTTTTAAATATTGAATGCAATTGGCAGTGCTTCTCTGAGCATTCTAATACAGGCCTTTTCCGCCCATTTGCTCGATACCTAGACGTGGAACTGCTGAATGAAATAGAATGTGCCATTAAAATGTTTATAGAGGTTGCCAAACTGCCCTCCAAAAAGGCTGTATGCTCCCCATCCCAAGCACGAGAGGACTCCCCTCACCTTATCTCCTTGCCATGAATGGCCATTATGCATCTTTTTTTTTCATTTTTGCTTAGTTGATATATGAAAAAAAATCTCTTTGTTGTTTTAATTTCCTTAATTACTACTGAGATTGCTGAACTTTGTATTTATTTGCTATTTTTTCTATCTTCTTTTCTTTCTTTTTTTTTAAAGATTTTATTTATTTATTTGACAGTGAGAGATCACAAGTAGGCAGAGAGGCAGGCAGAGAGAGGAGGAAGCAGGCTCCCTGCGGAGCAGAGAGCCCGATGCGGGCCTCGATCCCAGGACCCTGAGATCATGACCCGAGACGAAGGCAGAGGCTTTAATCCACTAAGCCACCCAGGAGCCCTCTATCTTCTTTTCATGTTTACTTTTTACATCTCGTGTATGCCTATGCTTTGCCCATTTTTTTAAATTGGATTGAGGACTTAAAGTTGTGGGTTTTTAAAAAAAATATTTTATTTATCCATTTATTTTAGAGACAGAGTGTGCACGAGTTGGGGGAGGAGCAGAGGGAGAGGGACAAGTAGACTTCACGCTGAGCGTAGAGTCCCACGTGGAGCTCTGTTTCACGACCCTGAGATCATGACCTGAGCCGAAATCAAGAGTCCCACACTCAGCCGACTGAGCCACCCAGCCACCCCTTAAGTTTTCTATAAAATTATTTTTCTGAGTATAAATGTAACACATTCTAAATGAAGAACGTTGGAAACAGACAATTGTAAAGAAAAACTAGATATCACACAACATCTTACCACCCTGAGAAACCACTTGGCAACATATTGATGGCATTTTTGCCCTTTTTTTCCTGTGCAAATATACGTGCTTCCTACCCCTACTCTTTGCATTGCACAGTATATATAGTCTTATACTCTTTTTCCTACTTGACCTTATAAGGGACACATTTTTCTGTGTTATTAAATATTTTAAACACAATTTTTATGTTTGCGGGTATTGATCAAATTGACATGTCAAAACTTATTGAACCATTATTCTAATTGCTATAGAGGTTGCTTCCAGTTCTTCACTATTATAAATAATGCTACAGTGAACATCTTTATACATAAATCTCTGTCCACAACTCTGATTATTTCCTTAGGATAGATTCCTTGAAGTGGAATTACTGGGTCAAAGGGCATAAATTTTTAAAGATTTTTGATCCATATTGCCAAATTGCTTTCTAGAAGGGTTGTATCGATTTACATCCCCCTAACCATGTAGGAGATATTCATTTAAGTGCACGCTTTATAATTAAAAAACAAACTTTTCAATTGGGAAGTAATCGTATCTCATTATTGTCTTAATCATCATTGTCTCTTGCGGCGACGTTAAACATATTTTCTATACCTCTCAGCCATTTGTATTCAGCCATGAATTGGCCATCCATGTGCTTTGCCCACTTTCTACTGGACTATTTATCTTCATTATTTATTTATTTATTTAAAGATTTTATTTATTTGAAAGAAAGAGAGCGAATGAGAAGGGGGAGCGGCAGAGAGAGAGGGAGAAGCAGGCTCCCCGCTGCATAGGCAGCCCTACAGGGGGCTGGATCCCAGCACCCGAGGATCATGACCTGAACCGAAGGCAGATGCTTAACTGATTAAGCCACCCAAGAGCCTCTCTCCATTTTTTATTTATTTATTTATTTTTAAAAGATTTTATTTATTTATTTGACAGAGAGAGAGAGAGAGAGATCACAAGTAGGCAGAGAGGCAGAGAGAGAGAGGAGGAAGCAGGCTCCCCGCCGAGCAGGGAGCCCGATGCGGGCCTCGATCCCAGGACCCTGAGATCATGACCTGAGCTGAAGGTAGAGGCTTTAACCCACTGAGCCACCCAGGTGCCCCCATTTTTTAGACAAAGTCTGCTGTTTTTGTAAATGAAATCGTTGGAGCCCAGCCATGCCCATTTAGGTACTCTCATCTATGGCTGCTTTGGTACCACAATGGCAGTGTCCGATAGTTGCAATGAGACCACGTGGCCCACAAAGGCTAAAATATTTACTATCTGGTTTTACAGAAATATTTCACAGAAAATGTTTGCCAATGACCCCTCATCTAAGCAGCATTGTGTGCCACATTTAGTAATAGCCACATTTTAAAAAGACAGGTGAAACTGATTTTGAGTATATTTTACTTAACTCATTCTAGCCAAGATATTATCATTTCAACATGTAATCAACATCAAAATGATTAATGAGATATTTTACGTTTTTTCTACTGTCTTTGGAATCTGTTATGTATTTTGCACTTAGAATGCATCTCAAAGCAGACTAGCCAAATTTCGACTGTTCAGTGGCTACTAGTCAGGTAGTATGACTATGAGTAGTAGTCATACTAGTGATGACTAGTAGCTCACCATATGGGGCAGCAGAGCTGGAGAGCCCAGTGTCTTTCCATTTGTGAAACAGAGGCAATGCTGATATCACTCACTTCGCAGGACTTGAATGAAAGGCTGTCTGTGCGTGCAGTTTGTAAGGCACTACACACATGCGATGTGTGATGGTTATAATCATGGGCTGGGGGGAGTCCAGGGATGATTTGTCTTACTTGCCGAAAGATGGGTAGGGATTCGATAGGCAGTGAAGTTAGTTGTTGCCAAGGATAGTTCAGGTGATCATCCCTCCCCTACGCCCCCTCCTCCCATTTTTGTTTCTTCCCTTCACTTGCTCAGTGTCTCCTGAATAGTACCTGGGCCCCCAGAGGGCAACAGTTATGCTCACTCAGTCCAGGAAAGATTATTCCATTCATTTCTTATTAATTCCTTAAATTCCCCATCATCTCCTATGGGCTCTGCCCACAGCCACCAGAGCTATCTGTCTATGAATCACCCTGCTTGGTATCCAAGCAGAATTAAAATTTGGCTTTTGAAAACTTACTACTTCATTCATTCATCAGACATTTATTGAATACCTATTGTCTACCAGCTTCTGAGGCGGGAGCTCTTATTTCATAAAGGATTTTCTCAAGAGATATATTTGCGAACAAAGTTATTGAAATGAACACGGAAAAACAATGAAGAGGTAAATGTGTTTAGGTGTAGAGCCATTGTAACATGAAATCATGCTCTGAGCTTCTTGGCAACCAGGGCAAAAAGGGAAATATTTTGGATTGCATCATTTCCAACCTGGGAGGTTGGAATTCTGGAGAAAACAATTGGCTGAGCCAATTTTATCAGGGAGAAAAAAGTATGCCACTGTTTTTCAAGAGAAACAGACTGTTCCCTGGTACTGCATTCAAACAGGCAGGCATCACCCGAGGCTTGGCTCGGGGACTTGGAGCGGCGTAATGAACAAAGCCTTCCCTTGCAGATTTACAGCAGGTGCGGTCCTGATCTTCATGGGGCTGTTTCTTGTATCTGCCCTCAATAAAAGCTGAGGGCACAATGTGAAAGCTCAGACTCAATGTGATCCTGCAAGAGGCTAACCTAATGTGGTCTGGGTATGTGGTTTTCTAGGGATTTAGCTGGAAGAAGGAAAGGGTTAGAAAGCCCACTGGAGCGTATGCCCCCGCTGTCTGTCAAATCCAGTCCATTCTATTCTTTTTCTGGGGTGGATCCTCGTCATTTCCTGACTCCTCCCTGGCCTGCCTCCTCCTGGTCTGCCTCCAGACTCTCCTCCACCTGGCAGCCTGTGATCTTTTTAATACACAGACCCCAACATCACCCCCATACTCCACAGGCTTAAAACCCATCACTGACCCAAGCGGTGGCATTTGGGGTGAATTTGTTTGGAATTTGTAGTCACTGTTTGAATTCTTTATAACAAGTGTGGATAATGCTCACAAAAACAATAGGAAAAAAAAATCTGGATCAAGATGTCCAGATGCACCAAGATTCTAACAGTTATTCTGGGTGGTGAGACTATGATTGTTTTCTTCGTTCTCTCTACTTAAGTGTATTTTTAAAGTAAAGAAAAAAATCACGAATGCTTCCTGTTGCTTTCATGTTGCCTGGCACCCATGTCTCTTTTGAGCTCTTATAGCTTCCTTTGCATAGAAACTACATTTATTAGGCACCTACTGTGTGCTAGGCACTGTGCTAGGCACTTGAGAAAAATACAGATATCACCGCATTACCAGGTGCTGGGTCCATTTCATGGATGAAGAAGCTATAGTTAGAGCTATAGAACTTTTGTGGGGTCACCAGTGGGAACAACAAAGTATGGTTAGAGCCCTGGGCAGCGTGAAGCCAGAGTCTGGGTTTTCCTTTACATCACTTTTCTTTCTTTACCCTAGCGTAGCACTTGGCATATTCTAGGTGTTTAATAAAGGTCTATTATGAGATAAAGGTACTTCCTAAATATCATTTCCATGGTAGGATATTTTTGAAATGTTTATGGATTTTTTTTTTCTCCCCTCATAACCGCCCCTCCCTCCACTCCTCAGGACCATCGCCTCCATGGAGGGCTGGGGCAGGGCCAAGAGTGGAAATCATGAGGCTTTGGTGTTTGGTCAGCATTTCCTGGTTGAGAGTTCAGGCTTTGCTCTACCTCAGAAGATGAGGCCTGAGCCCAGGCAGAACCCTGAGAGCTAACAGGGCTTGGCTGAAAGTTGGGTCCAGGAAGTTGGCATCTAGATGGCTCCTTGGAGAATTCCATGCCCAGATAAGAAGACTAGGATCACTCATATGCCTTCCATCATGGCCTGGAAGAGCCCAGAGCTGAAGTGCTACGTGGACAAGAATGTTCTTTTGGGGGGTGTCTGAGTGGACAGATGCCGTGGTAGGGGTAGGGCGGGTGGCGCCCCCTCGGCCTCAGCACTACAGAAGGCCCCTGTGACTCAGAAGTAAGTCTAGGATGAAGGCAAGAACTGGAGAAAATCCAGAAATGCCCGAGACTGAATTTTTTCCCATTGCTCGTGGAATGAGGACTCAGAATGGAAATTAAATTGCATTAAAGAAAATGGAGTTTTATCTTACACTTTATTATTTTGAAAAAATAATCTCTGTGCCACACATGAGGCTTGAACTCATGACCCCAAGATTAAGAGTTGCAAGCTCCACCAACTGAGCCAGCCAGGCACCCCATTTAAAAATTTTTAAAAAGTTTATTTTAGAGAGAATGAGACAGCACATGCACATGAGAGCCGGGGGAGGGCCAGAGGGAGAGGGAGAGAGAATCCTCAAGCGGACTCCCTGCTGAGCACAGAGCCTGAGGTGGGGCTCGATCCTAGGACCCTGAGATCGTGACCGGAGCCAAAATCAAAAGTCAGCCACTTAACCAACTGAGCCACCCAGGCGCCTCCAAGTGCCCCATTTTTATCTTACACTTTAGGCTGAGTCTTGGGGCTGAGATCCTTACTGACTGCCCACAGCTGGGTATCTGCTTGGGGCTGGAGAAATACATTCCAAGTGTGTACTATCCTCTGAACCTGCAGAAGGAAGCCTGAAGTTTCAAATCACTCACTGAGGGCGGGGAGGTTCTCAGGCTTTGCAACCCAGCAGAGTGGAGGACATCCTAGGACAAAAGATAAGGAGGTTGGTAAATGTTCTCCCCACCAGGAAGGTCTCCCTTCCTGTGTGTGCAGGTGGACCAGAGGACCCCCTTGTGGGAAAACTCAGGGTTTTCCCTCAGATAGATCTTTCTTGTACCCATCATGCTCACAAACAAGAACTTGATTTAGACCTGCAATTCCACACCATCGACCATGATAAGAATGATCTTGACCTGAAAAACTTTCAGAGCAAATATGATTGGTTGCCCATATCTGGATCATTAGCGCCCTGGTGGACCATCTCCTGAGCAGCATTGCTCCCAGAGGTACCCCTAAGATGAGTGAGCCATGAAATGGCCACCCAGGGGATAAAAATGTTGGGGGTGTGTGCTGCGGAATGAAGTCACTTACCAGGGACCCTTCACATTTGAGCCCACACCTAACCAGAACAATGAGTTTGGCCTTGTCATGGTTGGTGCTGCCAGAGCTTGGGCTGTGGGGGAAGGAGGGACACCACCAGTGGGCCAACAGGTGGCTGCCGTGTGGTGTGACGTCACTTCCCTGGAAGGTCTGGTTCAAGTTTGAACTCTGCTCCTTCCGGCGTGGGTGAGGCAACCCTCTTCTCCTTTCTGAGCTTTGGTGCCCTCATCTGTTAGAAATGCCTCCTTCACGTGGCTGTGGGGAGGGCACTCGGGAAGCTCTCCTTGGCTTCCCCTAAGGATCTCTCATCCTTTTTTGATTCTGGCTGCCTCATCCAGTCTTAGCGGCAACCTCATGTCACGCGTGGAAACCCTGTTATCCCATGAAAATGGTGTGATTCAATGCATTTAGGATAAGGAGGGACTTGGGGGTGGCCGCTAGTGGTTATGCTGCGGGGGGGCAAGCAAGTGGCCTCTTTACTACCAAGAAGCTCTGGGTGTCTCCCGACCTGGCTGCTTCCCAGGCTGGGGCGAGGTCTTCTGCTTGAACCTACACCTTCTACAAAGCTCGGTACCCACATTTCAGGCAAATGCTTTTATTACACTCTTCCCCTGGGGTGTGGGGAGATAGGTTGGTGTTATAGGGCCACTCAAAACAAATTAGCTTTGAGCCTGGGAATCTCTTGTTTTAGATGGAATTTTCACAGCAAGAAAGCCATTGGGGTGACAGCTTTTCCTATACGTTGTCTCATTCAATCCTCAGGCTGCTCTGATAAGGTAAGCTAGGTAGGCATTATTTTACCTTTTAAATATCTCTCTATCCTGGCTACTTCTCTCCAGTGCCTCTGCTACCTTCCCAGTCCAGGCCACTGTCAAATCTTTTTATTAAGCTTTTTTTGAGGTACAACATATTTAGTAAAGTGTAAGAACCCTAAATGTGCAGTTGGATGAATTTGTACACAAGTGTGACCACCATCCAGAGGGAGATAGAGAATATTCCCAGCTTTGCGGCCCCTGGGTGGCTCAGTAGATTAAGCAACTGATGGGAGTTCAGCCCAGGTCCTGATCTCAAGGTGGTGAGTTCCAGCCCTGTGTTGGGCTCCATGCTAGGTATGGAGTCTCCTTAAAAAAAAAAAAAAGAAAAGAAAAGAATATTCCTAGCTTTACAACAGTTTCCCTTCTCCTCCCTCATAGTCATTATCCCCCCCAAGGATGACAAGGATTCTGACCGTTCTTCATATAGAATTCCTTTGCCTATTTTTGAACTTCATATAAATAGACATGGACAGTATGTCTTCCGTTGTGAGATTCATCCCTGTGGTTGTATCAGTAGGTCATTCTTTTTCATTGCTGTATAATGTTCCAGCGTGCGGCTAGACCACAATTTGTTTGCCCATATTCCAGCTGTTGGACATTTGGCTTGTTCTCAGCTTTTTGCTATTAAAAATAAAGCTCATGTCTTTTGGTGGGTCTTGTTCCAGGCCATAGGGTGTACTTACATTTAACTTTAATACCTATTACCAAATATATTTTTTCCAAAGTGATTGTATTAATTTACATTCTTACCAGCAGCATGTTGGAGTTCCAGTCACTTGACATCCTCACTAGCCCTTGGAATTGTTACTCTTTTCAATTCTAGCCATTCTGATGGCTATGTAGTGGTCTCTCATGGTGGTTGTACTTTGTGTTTCTCCGCTGATTAAAGATGTTGGGCATCCATCCATTTGTTTTTTTGTAAGCTACAGTTAATGCTCTCACAGAGAGCTGGGAAGGACTCCTAACAGACCTTCCTGTTTTTGCTTCAGGCCTCTCTAATCTCATCTGCCCAGTACATCTGCAGTGAGTGGTGTTCCTAACATGTGAGCTGGATCATGTTTCTCTCTTGCTTAAAACCCATCTGTGGCATTCTCTTGCCTTTTGGATCCAGGACCAGTCCTTGACCTGTCTGGATCTGCCCAGAATCCCTGCCCATCTCTCCCACTTCATCTAGACCATTCTTCCCCTCACTCTAGCCACCCTGGCCTCCATAGGGCATGTGAGTTGTTCCCAGTTTTGGGCTATTACAAATAAGCTCAGGTCTTTCTCCTTCTCTGCATTCAACATGTTCTATAATTATATACCAGTGTGACTATGTGATTGATGGCTGTCTCCACTACAAGACTGTAAGCTTCATAGGAGAAAGCCTGACACTCGTCTTGCTCATTATTGTATCTCCGGTGCTTAATGTAGTGCCCGACATATAGTAAGTCCTCAATTTATAATTGTCGAATGAATAAATATGGTCTTAGTTTACAGACTGAAGCAGCTGAGGCTCTGAGAGGAAAGGTGGTCTTGCGTTGCACACCTGAGGCTAGGAGCCGGGTTTCCTGAAGATTCCCTGCTCTATCCGGTGCCATGCCCCACTGCCTCTGATAAAACAAAGCACTTTCTGGTCACTTTCGCACAATTCTAGTGTAAGGAGTACTATGTTATGATTCTTACTGTTGCTGTTGTTACCGGCTCCCCAAGGCAGCTCCCAGGAGGTGGTGATGGGGTCTGTTTCATTCACCACTGGATCCTCAGCACCCAGGACAGTGCCAGCAATATCAGAGATGGTTAACATTGGTTAGACTGACAGTTGACTGTTGGTGGCCTTGAAGCATGGTTAGTATGGACCAGCATAGAGAAAGATGTCAGCACCTGCTAAGGCAGTCACTATGGGATTGTCTTTGTGTTTTCATTTCGCTGGGATTTTATGGGACTGATTATAGCTCAAATTAGGGAACTCGGTGGCAGGTACCTGGAAATCGGTCGCAGACTGAACAGCATTCACTCAAACCTCAATCATCTACCACTTCCTCGGGCTGCACCCAGGCAAGTCGGCTTTCATTTGCCCTCTTGGGAAAAGAGTTGGCTTGTACCAGGAAGCTGGAGACAAGAGGGCACTCCAAAGGCCACAGGGCACCCACCAAAGAGAATTAGGACTTTGCTCATTGTTGGCAAGCAAATTGATGCTGCTCGTTGCAAACGGGTCTTATTTGCTCACCATCAAGTCTTATCTGCTCGTCCAAGCAGTTCTTGCTGCCGTGCTGCTTGGCGGCAGATGGGTTCTGGGGATGGCAGCTCCATGCAAGTAATAAAGTGGCGTTTCGTTTCCAGTTGTCTCTCATTGAGACCTCTCGCTAATTCGGATTGATCGCCCTGTAGTCCCACACAGGGACTGACTGAGTGAGGTTTGTCTGGGCCAGGATTTCTATCACTGTCTCAGGATCGGAGTGATGCATACAGCAAGGGTGGTCCTCAGCTGCCCAGGGACCCTGTCCTTTCCAGCCAGGTGCCAAGGCCTGTGTGTGCAGGATGCAAGGAGACAGTGGAACTAGGCTTCTGGACTCCAGATGCATCCCCGGGGACAGGTCTGGAACAGTTCCCGTTTCTCTGCCTCTGTCGCTACTGTGGTCCTTCGAATTCCCAGTTCCCGGGGGGTTTGGTCTTTGTCTGCAATGGCAATGGCTCCTCTAGCCTCTAAGAACTGCCCAACTGGGAGTCCTAACGTGCTTCCAGCCATGCAATCCCTCCATTCCTGCTGTGGCCTGGCCCAAGCTCCTGGCGCTGGCCTCCACCTAGGCAGAGAAGCTGGGGAGGGGGGAGGGGGGAGGGAGAAACAAGAGCTCTTTAGTCCTGAGCTGTCTTGTTTTTAGGAGCAGGGAGGAGAGGCAGGGATTCTGGGGGGCTGAGGGTGAAGCTGGGGTACTGCACACCCCCTCACACCAGCAACTGAGCCACCAGCAGAATCTCTGCTCAGCTCAGAACCCTCTGCTAAGTCCTGTGTTTAAAGGCCCAGGGCCCTGGCTGTCCCTGGGAACAAGATCAGCCTTGTACCCCCTCCATCCCCCTTCCTTTCGATTTCTGTGCATTTTAGTTCTCCTCCTGGTCCTGTCTCTTCTCTAGCCCCCCCTTCCACAGCCCCATCCCCTCAGACCCATCTACCCCTCAACCCCATCCGACTGCCAATTGAAAAGGCCTGAAAATAATGTGAAATAATATAGTTTATCACCCAGAGGCTGCTGACAGGCAGCGTGGCCACCTCTGAAAACAGGCAGGGAGGCTGGGAGGGCGAGGAAATTATAGGCTGCACAAAGGAGAAAAAGTTAAAGTGAGAGCTCCATAAAAGAAAGTGGAACTATTATGCTGCAAAATGCCAACTCATTACAAAGCGGCCAAATACGAGAGAAATACGGGGCTGCCTGTAATAGCAGTTTACAAGGGAACATTGTACAGCAACAGAAGAGACGCGGCTATAATTTGCTCTAACAACTCCAATTATCCCTTTTATTGATTTGGCAACACATTTAATAGGAGTAGCCACACCTCTTCTGTTACAAATCATTAAAGGTGTTGAACGGTGTAATTTTAAAATTGTCCTCCTACGGTTGTCAGTATGACAGCATAATTCCCCCTGATTTCGGCTATGTAAACACCGAGGCACGGTCATTTCCCCCTTACAAGGCCAGAGATGTTGTCAGCCTGGGTTTTTTGTGCAGAAACATGCATTTAATACATATCTTTTTTTCCCCTGCCCGCTCTCCTAATTGCAGAGAGGTTTGGTTTAGTTTTTGTGTTTTTCTACCCCCCTCTCTGACGCTTTCCCTCTTCTCTTCCAAGGAGGAGTGCGTGTGTGTGTGTGTGTGTGTGTGTGTGTGAGTGAGATGGGGATAGTGGAGGGAAGGAAATAAACAGGCTGTCTGGCCTTCCCTTTCTTCCTAGGCAGCCTTAATCGCTACTTAAGTCTGGGCCCCGCGCTTAACATCCACGGGGCAGGCCCTGAGCGCGCGTGCGCGCCCAGCACATCGGGAGGC
>LNAC01000022.1:824139-845999 GCA_002007465.1 Ailurus styani
GGCCGAGCCGAGCCGCCCCCAGGGGCGGAGGGAGACCCGGTGGAGGCCAGCGGTGCGGGTCGCCGCCGGTGTCTGGGTCAGGGTCGGGGTCGGGATCCGGGTGGGCTAGAGGCCCGTAGGGTGTGCGGGGAATCAGGGCGTCGGAAGGGCTGCGGCGAAGGATGTCCAGGCAGGGCCACGGCTGGTAGGAGAGGGCAGCGCGGAGGGCCGCGGGGTGGGGGGATAGGTGGCTGAGAGGTTGGGGGAAACGGATGGGGGAGGGGAGGGTGTGCCCGTTGCCAGCCTCTTTATCCCATGCGCGGTGCCCTGATGGAGCGCTGTGTGGGTTATTTACCCTGGGTGGGTCTCCCTCGCCCACCTACCAGCTCCTTGGGGGAGTTTTGTGGGGTTTTGCCGCCAATGCATCCCCGTAAGGAGGTCCTCAACAGACTTTTGTTGAAGGGACAGGGCAACTCGGTGCCCAGGAGGAGTCCGAGCATGCGACGAGCGAGGGCTCATGCGGTGGGAGGGGGCCAGCACGGGGCAGGGTGGCTGGTTGGGTGTCTGACCTTGTGCCATGAGGTGGGGCTGTGTGGGTGGCTGGGGCAGGCTCATGTCCTCCTTCTTGCCCCTAAGACTGCACCCATGTGTGCGGTCTGTGTCCATGCCTGCCAGGGACCACCGGCTCCTAGTAGGAACCATTGGCCAGGTGCTGGGGTGGGGATGGGGTGCTACTTTGGGTGGGTGCCAGCGGACCAGGCTTCTAAGCTGGTGATGGGAATGAAGTAGACAGCCTGCACACACCTCCCCTGTGGCCTTGAACTCTGCTCTGTACCATTGGAATTGGACCTAAGCTGAAGGTGGAGGGATTTAAGTTAGACCCAAAGAATGTTGACTCTAAAGACTCCTGGTTCCAGATCAGGGGACTGGGGGCTTTCCTAAGGTCAGGAGAGCTCCGTACTCTGCACTGAGTCCACCGAAGGGCTCTCCACTTGGGAAAGGGGTTGCTGACTCAAGCAGGGTCATCAGACTCTGCAGGAACTGGCCCTCAGCCTTGGCTCCCAGGACGGTTGGGGGATGGGAGGCAGGCCCAGAAGCTGCCATCTCCCTGTCATTGGCCCACACATCTGCAAACCTTGTGTGCCTTCACAGGGGCCTGGCTGTCCCCCCACCCCCTAACCTGAGCCTGCTGCAACTCCAAAGGAGAAAGCTTAGCTCTCCTTAAGCCCCACTTCCACCTCTTGACAGGAGAAAGCTTTGGTCTCCCGTCTGTACTCCTGCAAGACGAGGGCAGTGGTGTGTGTGTGCACTGGGGGGTGTGCATGTGTGCCCATCTGTGGCCGCTTCTTTATCGTGCTCTCTCTAAGCACTTCTGTGTATCTCCACTTCTGCCTTCCTCCTCAGCACCTCTGGGCTTCTCTTTGTGTCTTCTTCTCTCTGGCCGTCTTTGTGTGCTGTTCTGGGCTTCCTTTCATCTTTGTGTTTTTTGCTCACTGTATTGTCATTGCTGTTTTCATGCTGGCTCTCTCCCACCAGACCATGAGCTCTGCGGGGGCAAAGATGGTCTTTTATCTCCCTGTGCCTGTGCGTAGTAGGCACCTCACACATTTCTGTGGAATAAGCACGTGGGTCTCGGACTCTGCCCAAGAATCCTTTTGTGTCTGCTTGCCCCCTTCTGTGTCTTTGCGCATCGCTCGGAAGCTAGTTTTGTGGCTCTCTGTGTAGCGGCACCTGGTTTATTCTCAGGCCTGTGTGTGTGTGTGTGTGTGTGTGTGTGTGTGTGTGTGTATTCCCTGGGGTATTTCCCCTCTCCTGGTCCTTGTCTTTGGATCTGCCTAAATGTCCCTCTGCCCCACACCTGCCGGTCTCCAGCACAGAGCCTGAAGGGCACTGCGTGCAAAGCAGGTGTCCTCCCTGGGCATTCCCATTGGGGGAACTGGACTTCCAAGTCTGCCCCTCTCCACCTGAGTGAGCTTCTCTCAGACTTTTCATCACAAAAGGCTGTGACCACCTGAAACTGCTCACCTCCCTTTCAGCCTTGGATGGGGTGAGCTGGGCTCCTTTCTATCTCCTCTCACCATGACCCCAATCACAGCACCTGCCCTTCTCTAATTGGCCCATGTCAGCGGAAGGGGGGAGGGAAGGCTGATGTCCAAGGAGGAAATCCCATTAGGGGAGCCAGAGCCAAGTTATTAGTGGTTAAGATGTAATTGGAGTTAGTGAATAATCTCATTCGATTCATCCCATATTTATGGCGCACCCAGCTGTGTGACCTTGGGTGAAGTGCTTCACCTCTCTGATGAAATAAGACCTCAGTATTTGCCAGGACCTCCGGATTTCTGGCATTCTGAGTCCCTGTAGCTGGAAGGAATCTCTCTCCGCTGAACTCTGATAGCTTGCTGCTGTCCTTCTCCCGGAATAGACTCAAACCTTGTCCCTAATTATTTGTGCAGTTTCCCGAGTTCCCCTCCAAAACTCTGCCCTTCTCTGCACCCCTTATCCTCCACAGTTAAGTGCCTTGCACCCAGTGGGTGGTTTATCAGTGTTCTGAGTGGGGGACCTAATGATTGCATGTGAAGCGCTGTGATTAATGACAAAGAAATAGAATTTCAAGACCCTGCACTTAAGCAGCTCACAATTGGGTGATGGTGGGCGGGGGGGAGGAGAGAGGACCCCGCCCCGCGCTAGCTTTGTGAACTGAACTGAAGTGAATTCCTCAGCCTCTTTGTGCTTCTATTTCTTCATTAATAATAGACAAGGAATAATGGCTACCACACAAGGGTTTTATGAGGGTTAGATGAGATCGTGTGTATAGTTAACTCCCTGATGCAGTGGTTGGCACTTAGTAGATGTATATTCTTGCTCTGTTCCTAAGTGGAGAAGGGGCACTAACCCCACAGATATCAGTAGGAGAGAAATCCGTGCTGGGTGGGTCTTTGGATAGAGGCTGGGGGTGGGGAATCTGTACTGGCAGGTAGCTCTTGCTTTCTTGTATTCTGTGGGGTTTTTTGCTTCTTTTTTTCCTCCCCCTTTCCCAACACACATAAAGATAGCAGGTGCTCAGAACATACTTGCTGAATCAATGAATAAAATGAAACCTATTTTTGTTGGGGGGGGTGTGCTAAAGACAGCAGACCCTGAATTAGGCTCCTCAATGGAATCACCCAGGATCTTTAAAAAAATCCACTTTTCCGGGCGCCTGGGTGGCTCAGTGGGTTAAAGCCCCTGCTTTCGGCTCAGGTCATGATCTCAGGGTCCTGGGATCGAGGCCCACAACGGGCTCTCTGCTCAGCAGGGAGCCTGCTTCCTCCTCTCTCTCTGCCTACTTGTAATCTCTCTCCCTGTATCAAATAAATAAATAAAATCTTAAAAAAAAAAATCCACTTNCCCCCCCCCCCCCTCTGCCCCCCCCCCCCGCCAACAAACTGGTTTAGAATTTCCAGGCTTGGGTTCAGAGTTCAGTATTTTTTAAAGTTGCCCAAAATGATTCTGACATGTGGACAACTTGCAATACCCTGGCCTAGGAGATGACCAAGATTGTATATATTTAATGTACCTTTGAAAATAACTTATCTGCTTTTAAGATATAAACACCAAACATTATTATTTGAACATTGTTTATAAAAACCTACGTTAACGGTCTGAGTTCCACTCCCATGTCTCCTCAGCTACACTGGGGGTCATCTTCAGGGTAACATTAGGGTCAGGGTGAGGAAGGATGAGTATTTAAGTGAGGCTCGGCGTTGGGGCTAGAGGGACAGTGTAGTCCGGGTCACAGACGTGAAGAGGGTGACTGGGAAAGCAAGCAGGCTGGAGGTTCTCAGCAGAGGTGTAGACCTTTGGAGCAAGTTACTAGCCCCCATCTCCTAGAGCCTCCAAAGAGCTTTTCCTGAGCACCCCCTCGCCAGCCTTGGAAGGGGGCACAGGAGCTGGAGAAAGCAGCTTTATCCTCCACAACATGGCTGGGCTAAGGTAAAGGGCAAGAGTAGGATGAGCAACTTAAAAAGAAAAAACAAAAGAAAAAACCCCACAAAAAACAGTGAGTGAAAGTTTCTTTGTGGAGATTTGAGATGTTTTTGTTTTCGGCATTGTTGGTTTACTGTGTCCATTACGCTTGTCATTACAAGGCTTTGCTTTTTTTTTAATATTTTATTATTTATTTGACAGAGAGAGGAAGAGAGAGAGAGAGGAAGATCACAAGTAGGCAGAGAGGCAGGCAGAGAGAGGGGGGGAAGCAGGATCTCCACTGAGCAGAGAGCCCAATGCGGGGCTCGATCCCAGGATCCTGAGATCATGACCGGAGCCAAAGGCAGAGGCTTAACCCACTGAGCCACCCAGGCGCCCCAAGGCTTTTCTTCTTCTCAGACTGACCAATATATAATGGGTCCCTACCATGTGCTAAGCCAACTCTGTAAGGTACAGATCATTATTATTTTCATTAAACAGGTGGGGACTGAGGCTCAGAGATATTGACCTGCTTGAGTTTACATAGCTAACAAGAGGTAGAGCTGAGAGATGACCCCAGATCTTTTGACCCCAAGGCTGTGTTTCTCCTTCATACCTTCCTGGAAAGGGCCCAAGCCAAGGGATCAGGGAATTCTCTCAGGTGTCTAAGCTCCAGCAGAGATACAACTGGCTGAGTCTTGATCACGCCTTGGCTTCCTTCATTGACCAATGACTTTGGTTGGTGGAGCCTGGGGAAAAAAGACCTGCTCTTGGGCCAACCCCATTCTTCTTCTGGGCTCTCATACCCCCATCCTTCTCCTCTTCAAGTGTGTACCTGGTGCCCACAGAAGTTCCCCTCTCCCCTACCCTCTTCTCCTGCCCTGTTCCATTTGAATTCATTCATTCATTCATTCATTCATTCATTCATTCATTCATTCATTCATTCATCTCTCCACCCACTAAATTGCTCAGCAAACATTCACCCAGCTTGACTAGGCTCTGTGCTGGCATGGGCATCCAGGGCTGGGGAAGACCTGGCCCTGCCCCTGCCCCTTTAGGCCCTCTGAAGCAAGAGAGGGCAGTGAATTCAAAGTCAATACACTGGGATTGGCACCCTGCAGGAGAGACACGGGAAGAGGAGGAGGAAGCAGTTTCCAACTAGGCCCTATGAAAACTGGTTGTTTCATGTCTCACAGGATAAGGGTCCAGCTGGAATGGCTAGAAGTGGCCATGGTGTGGCACTTGGGGGGACACTGGCTGTTTGGATTGCCTTGAGGATGCCATCTGGCCCTGGGTTTCAGGGACACCCCCTCCCCGCCCCCCCAATCTATCCCTAGTGCCTTTCAGAAGGCTTCTTTTTGGGCCCCTCGAAATGATCTGTCCTTTGAGAAGGGCTTCTCCTCCTTCTAGGCTGTGTTCTTCCCTAGAATTCTGTTCTCCCAGTGTGTATGCAGATGTGAGAGAGAGAGGAGGGAGAGAGAAGGAGCATCTTCTATATCCCATCTCTGCTTCTCCCCATCGCTGGTCTTAGGCCCCTGTTCTAGTCAGAGAGCCCCATCCCTGCCCTGGTCAGGAGCACAATGGCTCAGTTGCCACAGTAGATCCTTCCTCCCTCAGGAAGCTTGCAGCCCCCCGGGGGGTGGGGGGGGAAGAGAAGACGTGCTCATTTTGCATGACTTGAGAGCTCCCCTCAGAGCCTAGCAGGAGCCAGGGGGAGGAGAGGCAAGGAGTGGAGGAGGAATTAAGAAAGGCCTTGACTGGGAAGACCTAGGGAAGAAGCATGGGATGAAAGGCCAATGGCCGTCACCTCCTGGAAGACAAGGACCAGGGACCTTTGGCAGGAGCAAGACTCCACCCCCACCCCCCACCATGGCTGCACCGCCAGTGCTGGAGGTGAGGGGAACTAAACCAGGTCTAGGCTGTGTTCCCTGTTGGGGCAGCGCGGGTGTGGGAGGAGTTCTGAGGTCTCAAGGCCAAGGGGTTAAGCCGGCAGCAGAAAAGTTTGTGGCGTCAGCCCTTTCCTATCAGCCTCTCGCTCGTCCTGTGCCCCCCCCACCAGCCCCCACCCCAGTCCTCCTCCTGTCCTGCTCCTCCTCCCTTTTCCATTTGGAAGAAGGAGCCTTGCTGTCTTTGTATTTTAACTGTAGCAAAAAGATTAAATTGTTTACGAGCCGGGAGCCTCGGCTGGCTGGATGAGCCGGAAGAGACAAAGATAGACATTCTAATTCTCCCCTGTTCTCCGGGCCTCCGTCCCCCTGGCTGCTGCTAATTCTTTTATCTGCCCCCAACACTCCAGGCATTATGTGCATTCATAAAAAAGGGGGGGGGAGTGGAGAGAGCCCTCGCCGAAGCCAGCAAAATTACTGTTCTCTGCGCGGATTCTCCGATAGCAATCTCTTGAATGCTGATTACTTTTTCCCCCCTCTCCCGTGCCCCCTCCCCCCTTCCCCAGCACCCAACATAAGTTGGTCTTTAACCCTTTATCTTTAGCAAGCAGAAAGACACGGAAAACATCTCACTCAGTGGGTGGAAAAAAAAAAAAAGCAAGGGGGGGAGGGAGAGAGAGGAAAAAAAAAAAACCCAGCACGGAGAAGAATTACTGTTATCTCCCCACCAGAAGAGGAACAGCAGAGATAAGGGAGGCCTGAAGAATTAGAAGAAACGTAGCATTGGGGGCTCTAAATTCACGCCGAAGCTGGTTGTATTTGTCTGTCACGGGGGTTCATAATTTTCCGAGGTTGTTTTGATAGACTTATTGTGCGGACTGCATAGAAAACTCATCAGCATTTGTTGCCTCTGAGCATTATTGTCAGAGGTAACTGCGTGTCTATAGACTGGGGGAGATAATGGCTGAAGTAGAAGGCAGATAAAGCCTGGGCCCTTCTCATTAGGGACTATCTCTGCCTCCGCAGACCGGCGGGGATTGAGTGACTGGGCCGCTAGCTCAGGGCGTGCATTATGCCAGGCCGAGTGAGAGGCGGCCGCAGGACGCGGGCGGCCCAGCGTGCGTGGCCCCGAGGGGCTCTGTCCTCAGGGCCCCGGCCTTGGGCGTGAGGGGGTGGCCGGGGCTCCCTGAGCCCTAAGGGTTTGTGGTACCGCAGTGGGGGGGGTTGAGGGTGTGCGGAGGCAGTGCTCTGGTTCAGACGAGGTCCAGAGAAGGGAACGGTATGCTTGAGGGCTCCCAGGAAGGGAGGGCAGAGCGGTTCTTCTGATTCTGGCAGTTCCAGCGTGGTCTGTGCCTCATGCGGGGAGTCTGTGAGAGGCAAGCTTCCCACGACCCAGACCCCTGTCCACGTGGAGGGATGAGAGGGGGCTGCTATACTCTCTTAGCTCCTAGGACCTGTGGGCCTCTCTCCCTCCTCTCCTCCCTGCCCCTAGCACATTCTTTTGGAGCGTCCAGGAGGAGTTGGGGGCTGTGGAATGCTGCCGGCATGTTTTGTGTGTAAACCCACCGGCCATCTTCTTCCCTCCATCGACCACGGAACAACCCTCCTTCTCTCTCCCTCTTTCCCCAAAAAGCCAGGGAGAGGGAGCAGACATGTCTAGGCAGAGAGGCTCACGTATGTCCTCAAGCCAAGTCCTAAAGCCAGGCTGGGATCGAGCCACATACTGAGAGTGGAGGCTGGGGTCAGCGGAAGAGGGCTCTGTGTAGCCTGGGATGGGGGAGGCGGGGCGCGGGGAGCTCGCTCTTGGGCCCTTCTCCCGTCTGTGCAATCGTGGATAATCATGTCGCCCGCCTCATGAGGGGGCTGCAAGGACTGACGAGAATACTTCTTTAAGAAAGTTCGTTAGCACAGTGCCTGGACATACTCAGTAAACCTGTTATTACCCTCACAGTTGCTGCCCTCTGTGTCTCTCAGGCCCGGGGCCTCCTCCAGCATCTGGCCAAGCCTTGGGGGGCTCTAGGTGTCTCAGCTGTAAGCGAATGCTTTATCCTTATCTCCTGCTCCCAAAAAGGTGAGGCCTTGGGGATTCCTCAGTTGGCTGATGAGAAACAGACCCAGAGAAGGGACTGGCCCAGGGCACACAGCAGGTCCCATGCAAAGCTGGACAAAGACAGCAGCCCACAGCTCCTGGGGAATGGCTTCCGTTTCTGCCTGGGAGGCCGGCCAGGGAGGAGAGAGCCCTGGTGCTTGTAGCCATGGGGGGCAGAGAGGACCCAAGGTCCTGCCCCTGGCCCCAGGGGCCCTGAGCCCATTGCTGAGGCCTTTTGGGCCCACAGCTCGTATGGAATGACGTGGGTCAGGCTCAGGAACGTGAACACTTTTAGCAGTTGATTGATCTCCTGCATTTGGTTGGCTCAGGCCAACTGAGAAGGGCCGGGATCAACAGCATAGAGATTTGGTGATGGAGGGGGGCAGGGGGAGGATGCTGTCAGATCAGGAGGAGGGGTCCCAAGTGGGGGTATATTCATGGGGGAATATGGTCACCTCAGGGTCGCTGGTCACAGAGTCTGCAGTGTGGACAACAGGGAAGCACCGGACGTGGCTTCTCCTGGTATAATGGAGCCCTAGCATTGCCCCACTCACCCCTCCTGGGCACTTGGCCAGAGTCAGAAACCGGGCAGAGGGTAAGTTAAGGGCCTCAGGATCCATTAAGCACTGCCTACAGGCCACATGTCATACCTGTTTTCTGTCATCCTAACTAGCTTTGGGCCTCCTTAATGCCTTAAGAAGAGGAGATCAACACCCCCAGTTTACAATGAGAAAACCAAGACCCAGGGAGGCGCAGTAACAGGCTTAAGATCACAAAGTTAATAAATCAGAACCAGGACTTGAACCCAGGACTCCCTGACTCCAGAGTCAGGGTTTATCACTCTCCACCTGCCCCATATCTTCCTTCTAGGACCAGCAGGTTCACAGTCGTTTCCTTCCTCCCTTCCTCCCTTCCCTCCTTCTTCCTTCTGTTAGGCAACACTCATCGAGCCCCCGCCGCCCAAGGCACGGTGTTAGGTAGGTAATATGCTGCCTGACGCTCTAGGACTAGCGGGGACGATCACCAATGTCAGTCAGGAGGGGGAGCCAACATTGTCAGGGTAGGGAAAGGAGGGTCCGGGGACAATCAAATCAAGCCTTCAAGATCAGAAGGCAGACAAGGTGGTAAGGGCCTTTCAAGCAGAGGGAACAGCCTGCACAAGGTCCTGGAGGCAACGAGGAGCATTGAATGGCGTTGAGCTGGGTGTGGGAGGTGGGCGGGTTGGACTGGGCCTTAGATGCCAGGGGAAGGAGACGGGCCTTCTCCAGTGCATCGCTGGGAGCCCCTACGGGCTCTAAATAGCTTGAAACTCTCACCACCTGGAAAGTCGGGCTCCGCCAATGACCCCTGCCCTCCTCAACTGTCACCGGTTCAATGAAAGACTGATTCCTGACGGCAGAATTTGGCAGCAGTGACAGAATGCCCAGCGGGAAGAATATAAACTCTGGAATGCCTGGACCTCACAGACGGAGATTCCAACCTCCACCTCCAGCTGCGTGGCCTTGGGAGCCAGGAGTGTAATCTCCCTAGACTCAGTTTTCCAATCTATAAAGTGGGGACAACATCTATCTCACAGAAGTACTGCAGGAATTACCTGAGGATGGCACAGTGGGCCTGGCACGTGGCAGCCTGGTAACAAAGGCCATTTCTCCCTCCCCCTCTCCCACCCCCACGTGCTCCCAGCATTCTGGCCGGGGCCACAGTACTGTAGTGCTTCTGTCCCTGCCCTTCTCACAGGCGCTCACCTTGCAGGGCTCCGCCTCCTTGAGTCCCCAGGAAGCTCTGTGGTTTTGGTCACTCATTGTCTCCCTGTGTCTAAGCACTCTTACTGCCTTTTCTTGCTTTTGCTGACGGTAATATCCTGGCATCCATCCCGCCTGCCCTCCTTGGCAGGACACCTAGCATTTTTAAAAAATAATTTTATTTTATTTAAATTCAGTTAATAACATAGAGCATTTCATTAGTTTCAGAGGTGGAGTTCAGGGATTCATCAGTCATGTATAACACCCAGTGCTCATCACATCACTTGCCTGCCTTCACGCCCATCACCCGGTTACCCCATCCTCCAGGACACCTGGAGTTTGCACCCCATCCCTGCTCCCCAGCAGAAATACCTGTCAGCCCAGCTCTGCTGTGGCCAGCATCCCTGGACATAGCTCCTCCTGCCTGGAACAATGGACTGCTCCCTCGATCCTCCTGCCTCTCCAGACCAGGCCTGTCCTTTGCCCACGTTTCAGTTTTGCTCCTTGTGACAGCGATAGTTTCGGGCAGTCCTGGTGCCTGGAACACCTTAGAGTCATCCTGCAGCTTAGATTGGGTGGAGGGGTAGATTTAGGCCATCCTGGTGGCCAGTGGGCTCTGAATGAGCCAAATGGCAGGGGCGGTTCAACCCAGAGGAGAGAATTCTAGTGAAGAATCAGGAGAGTTGATGGAGCCCCGGCTAACTGGCTGTGTGTCTGTGTTAAATCACGGGCTCTCTCTGGGCCTCAGATTATTAACCTGTAATTGGAGATGATCCATCTCTAAAGCCTGATCTGGCTCTAACGGTCTGGGATTCTAGCCGGGAAGGGCCAGAGGCCACAGCAAAGGTCGCAAGCCCCTTCTTCTGGGGCAGGGCAGGGGGGCAGCGGGGGAAGCCACCGGCGCTCCCAGCTCAGCCCCGCCCCTGCTGGCTCCGAGACCGCTCCCTCCGTAGGATTTACAATGGGCTGAATTCATTTGCATGACAAAATTGGCTCGGGTATCCAAGTGTTGCGGGAAGACAAGTGTAACATTACGCAGAACAAGCAGCCGGGAGGAAGGTTACCGCTGCCGCCTACAATGAGGGAACAAGGTGCCCGCCCACCCGCTGCTTCTGCCAACCTTTCATCCGCTGGCAGAGTGGGGGGCTGCCCTGGGGCGGTGTCAGGGGCGGGGGTGGGGGAGGCGAGGAGATGGCGCCTGCCCAAGGATTAGGGGTGGGGGGATTCCTGCTCCCAGTGTCCTCCCACCATTAGGGTGAGGAGGTTTCTTTGCCATTTCTAAATGCCTACACCCTTTCAATGGTTGCCGGGTTAGTTCCCCACTCTCAGGACTTGATAACGTAAACTTTTCTGAACCATTATCCATGCCATCATCCACCCATCCACTCCCTCGTCCATCACTCACTCATCCACACATCCATCATCTATCCATCCGCCTATCCACCCACTCATCCACCCAGATATCCATGCATCCACCCTTGCCACTCATCCATCCGTCCTTCCACATGCCCACCCACCCCTACCCACTCATGCTATACTCACCCATCTACCAATCTGTCTGCCCACTCCATGCACCTATCCACTCATCCTTTTGTATGTCTACCCATTCATCCTTCCATCAATCCATTCATCCATCCATCCACTCATCAATTCACTCATCCACCCATCCACCCACCTACCTACCTATCCATCCATCCATCCATCTACCCACCCACCTATCCTGCCATCCATCCTATCATTGATCCATTCATCCATCCATCCAACAATTCACTCATCTTCCCATCCATCTACCTACCTACCTATCCATCCATCCATCCATCCATCCATCCATCCATCCATCTATCCACCCTTCCACTCATTCATTATCCTTCCACATGCCCACCCATCCCCACCCATTCAGTCACCATCGGGTATACACTCATCCTCTACTGATCTGTCTGCCCATCCTTCCAACCATCCATCCACTAATCTATTCATTAACTCCCCTATCCTTCCTTCCATGTCTCTAACAAAAACAGATATTGGACACTTTTTATGTGCCAGGTAAAGCTCCAGACATTTCTCTGTGCCTCAGCTTCCTCCCCGATAAAATAGGGATAATAATAGTATTTACTTCCCAGGGTTGATCCTGGCCCAGAGTAAGTGCTGTGTAAGAGTTTTCTACTATTAATCTTATTAGGCACTGGAGATCTAAAGGTAAACAAAACATAGTTGCTGCCCCAGAAAAAAATCACAGTCTTTCATGGGGATAGGAGATACCAGAAAATTGGTGTTGCAGTCCTGTGTGGGATATGCTCTATCATAGGGAAGTATAAGGGACAGTGGGGGGTCAGAGCTGTGGCATCTTGTCTCATCTGTGACTCTGCTTGTGAGGTAGGTCAGGACAGGAAGTATTGTTATCAGCCTCCCTATGTAACAAGTGAAGAAACCGAGGCTTGGAAGGCCAAAGGACTGCCCACGACCCCACTCCTGCAGAGCCACCAGGACTGAATGCTGTGGCTTCTGATTTGGGGACATCCCAGTGGGCCTAGGCCATGCTCTCCCTGTCCCCTTCAGGCAGCCAGATCAGTCTGCTCCAAAGCTGACTCCAAGTGCATGAGCAGCACCTCACGGTCCAGATCCCAGAGGAAGAGAATGGCTGAGCTCTAAGGTACCACCCAGAGCCCCCCACCCATTCTGAGCCCCTCACTTATGGTAAAGAGCGACAGTGGCCAGATGAGATGGGTCAGCTCAGGAGACTGGAATGGTGGAGGGGAATGTGGACATCAGTTTGGTCTTTGGAATCAAGGCCTGAGCCTTGAGTTGCTGGTTATACTATGGGAGGCAATCCCAATGGTACAAGAGGACCAACACATGAAAGCCCAGGGCAGCCCATTTGATCATTTGTCATTATAGTGCTCAGATCCTAATGAGCAGAACCACCCCTGGCCAGGCAGTCATTTCCTTCTCCCCAAAAGTCTGGAAATATTTGAGAAAGCAGAGTGTGGTAGAAGGAGGGTGGCTTTTGGAGTGTTTCAGACCTGGGTTTGAATCCAGCGTCACCCAACACTATCTGTATGATCTCAGGCAAGTTACTGAACTTCTCTGAGGCTAGTGTGAAAAATGAGACTAATACATCTCCATCCCTATATTCTGCAACGATTAAGTCATAATTCCCAATACTTACAATGTGCTTACTACATCTTTCTTGCAACAAACTCATACGATAGTCTTTTACTTTTTTTAAATCCAGTTTTTATTTTGGAGTAATTTTAGATTTACAGGAACATTGCAAAGATAGTACAGAGAGTTCCTGTTGACTCCTCCCCCATTCCAGAAACACTGGGTTGGTCCTGGGCTCCATGCTCTCTCATGAAATGGCCAGAGCTGGTTCCCAGCCTCTGCATCCACGTCCCTCTCCGGTCAGGGTCACAGCCAGGAGCCAGTGGGAGAGGCAACTCTTGGAGAGTGCTTTATACAGAGCAGAGATGGAGGGAGCAGTCCTGGGTGGTGACAGTTCTTTCTGGGCTGGATGCCTTGTCAGCGCTTATCAGCAGGCACCCAGTAGGTACTCAATAAGAATTTTGTTAAATAAGCCGCAAATGAGTGACTAAGGTACAGTGCATTCGGCTTTGTGTCAAAGATTGAATTCAGGCATTTCTAGGAGCTTTTCCAAATCGAAAACTCGAGAATTCTAAAATGACGGGTCTCTTCTCTGGCCAGGCTCCCTTTTCCCTTGAGAAATGCGAATCACCTGTCTGTGTCTTGCATACAGTAGGTGCTCCGTGGAGGATACCCATGCTGATATCTCTATGCACATTTTCCCTCCGTCTCAGTTTCATCTCCACTTATGTCAATTTTGTTTTACCTTATTGTGGGTTTCTTGCAAGCTGCCTCAGATCCTTGCGGAGTGTGTGTGTGTGTGTGTGTGTGTGTGTGTTGCATCATGGTCATAAAGGACACCATGAGTCAATCATGGATGGTAACACTGGTGGCATGTGTTGTAGGCAAGGTGTGTGGGAGGTCCCCCACCTCAAGATTCTCGGGGGGGCCTCCCCTTGGAGGTCCTTTTTTGTCCGTTTAGTTACTCGGCCTGCACGTGTGTGAGCACGCACCGTGTGCCCGTCCCGGAGACGCTCTGCTCCCGGCAGCTCAGCGCCTGGTGGAGGGGTCAGCAGAGGTCACAGACAGTGACATCAGGCATGGTAAGAGTCTCTTGGGACCTGACCTGGGGCGCTCCAGAGGAGGATGCACCCCCCACAATCAAGCATTTGGGGCTCAGTTTGGAAAGCCCTACCCACTTCTCTCCTTTGAAGTCCCTCTCGTCCTTCAAGGTGAACCCTCATCTCCTCCTGACCGTCCCTCATCTCCTCGTTGTTCCTGAGCAGCCCCAGGCACTTCCTCCCCTGCCCTGGTGTCACATCAGCCTCAGTCAGGCGCCTTCCGGCCTCCCTGTGGGTGAGTCCGGCTCCTTCCCCAACAAGACGGCGAGAGTCCCTGAACAGGACCAGGGCTCCCTTTTTGGCTTCTTGCCAGCACCCAGCGTAGTCCCAGCACGCGGGAAGCACACAAATGATGTCCTACTCTCTCCAGCACGTGGCGCTTGGGTGCACATCCAGTCTCAGGCCCCTCTGGCCAGAGGCTGACACTGGTCTCAGGTTCCTGGTTATGGGGTGTGAACTCCAGGGAGCTGGGCCTGGGAGGACAGGCCAGAGCTGGATGGGTCAGATCTGGGGACACTACTGGTCTCCCATCTTCTGTGGTGACCTAGAGAGCCTTGACAGTGGGCTGAATTGTGTTACCCCAAAAAGATGTGTCCAAAACCTAACCCCCAGTACCCGTGACCATGGCCTTCTTTGGAAATAGAATCTTCGCGATGTAACTAATTTAAGGATCTTGAGATGAGGTCACCCATAGGGTTGGCCCCCAAGTCAGTGACTTGTGTCCTTCCAAGAAAAAGAGAGAGATACGAGACACAGAAACAAGGAGGCAAGTTTGGAGTGAAGCAGCTGGAGCCAAGGGTCGCTGGCCGCTACCAGAAGATAAGGAGAGAGGTGCGGCGTAGACGCTCCTTCAGAGCTTCCAGAAGGAACCAACTCTGCTGACCCCTGCATTTCAGACTCCTGGGTCTTGAACTGTGAGAGAACACATGCCCGCTGTTTGAGTCACCAAGCCAGCGGGAGTTTGTTGTGACAGCCCGAGGACGCTAATACGGCCCCTGCCCCAATCT
The DNA here is from genome assembly GCA_002007465.1 of Ailurus styani. Lineage (NCBI taxonomy): Eukaryota > Metazoa > Chordata > Mammalia > Carnivora > Ailuridae > Ailurus > Ailurus styani. The sequence continues at coordinate 838,990 of LNAC01000022.1, forward strand.
GGCTCCACCTGCCTCTAGCACGATTTTCTGGCAGCCTCTTAGGACAAAGAGAGGACATCGCCCATCCTTGCCCTTCAACCCAGGGACTGCAGGGAAATCTCACAAGCAGCACTGCCCACCCTAATGCTGGCAACTCCCAGCGTGTGCTTCTTTGGGCCTCAGTTTCCCCATCTGATGGGGAGTTGGACAAGCTGGTTTCTAAGACACTTTCTAGCTTTTAGAGTCCGTGAATATAAAAGTCAATCTTCTTCTTCTTCTTCTTTTTTTTAATATTCAACCTTTCCTGTTTCCAGAAGTTGGTCGGGGGGAGTGTGGAGTGGGCACCAGACCCTTTCCTTTTTTTTTTTTTTTAAAGATTTTATTTATTTATTTCACAGCAGGAGAGAGATCACAAGGAGGCAGAGAGGCAGGCAGAGAGAGAGAGGGGGAAGCAGGCTCCCTGCCAAGCAGAGAGCCCGATGCGGGCCTCGATCCCAGGACCCTGAGATCATGACCTGGGCCGAAAGCAGAGGCTTTAACCCACTGAGCCACCCAGGCGCCCACCAGACCCTTTCCTAATGGTAGTTCTGAGCTCAGCCTCCTCTCTATAACCCAGACTGTGACCAGGGAGCCTATGAAACCCTGTGGTCCGTTCCAAGCCCACAGGCAACCCCGTCCTGATGCCATTTCTGCAGCTACTTCATTAGGCGAGGGGGAGGCGGGGACCGTGGAGAGCTGCCTCAGGGTCTGTGTGCTGGAGGGATGGGTGGTGCTTGGCAATGACTTTAACTCGAGACCCTTGTCTCTGCTGAGCCCCCACGCTTTCCCGTCTCCCCTCCCCACAGCACGCCATACCTACTCTTTACGTGCCCCCGTCATTCCTTCCTGTTTCCCCTTTCCCTGCCTGTGGGCAGGTGAGTGACTATCATGGGTCCGATTGTGTCCCCAGTGGCCTGTCCCATCATAGTCTTCTCAGGGAGCCTGGGCATCTCGTTCCTGCCTGTGAGGTAGCATTTATTCCAGAAGTGATTCTCACCCCCCCCCCGACTTCATGTTAGAATCTCCTGGGGACAAAACCCCATGCCAGGGCTGCACCCCAGAAATTCTGGGTTCATCGCCAGGGTAGTCCCAGGGCCCGGGACTCCCAGGAGACCCTAACGTGCATTCCACAGCGAGGCCCCTGCAGCTGGTTGTCTCCGTGTTGCCCCGTGTGCAGGGTGGTCTCCCTCTTGCTTTAACACTTGCTTCTCTCTTCTGCCAAGTGGGGGTCCTCAGAGGGCAGGGCTTTATCAGACATCGGAGCCAGACCTGGAATAGGGCCTGGCACCCGTAGGCTTTCAGAACCTGATCCTTGGAGAAGAAAGGCATGGGCCTGGGACCCAGAGGCTTGGGAAGGGCTGGGAGAAGAGTGCTGGGGCCTTACAACAACCCTGTGAATTAGGGGGCAATAGCCCAGTTTTACGGGTGAGGAAACTGGGTGGTTGCCAGCGTCATCAAGGTCAAGGATGCTGTCAAGCAAGGAGGTCCCCCTGTATGTTGTCCAGCTGGGCAGACAGGCAGGGGTAGTGGCACAGTGTTGGTGGGGACGAGAGGTTGCTTTACAAAGAGCTGAAACTCCATCACGTCTTTGTAAGGGATAAAGAAGGAAGGAGGAAAGGAGGAATGAAAGAGGATGTGGGGGGATTTATGGCAGAATTCAGGGGCTCTGACTCAGGCTCCCAAGTCCTCAGATCCCCTCCCAGTACCCACCCCCCCACCCCCAGCCAGAGCAGATGCCCTGACTCTCCACAGGCCCCGACCTGGGTGGGGGGGGGTGCTCTAGAGACACGAGCCTGGGGAGGTGATGTCAGGCCTGTGGTAGGACAGGGGTGACCTCAGTAAGGAGCTGCTTCTCCCGGAAGCTCACTTCTCTCTTCCGCCGAGTGAAGGGGCCCGGCCCTCGGGCTGAGCATGTCTGTGTCCCTCTGTCTATAAGGACAGTGACACCAATAGCCCAGCGGTTAAAGCACAGCCTGGCTGCTGGGGTTTGATTCCCCACTTTCCAGCTCTACGGCTTGAATGAGTTTTGCAAGGCTTCCTCCACTTTCCCATCTGTGAAATGGGTATGAGAACTCTGTCTCGCTCACAGACTCTGTGAGGACTAGCCGAGCTCATGCATCAGAAAAGAGCTGGGGACACAGTAAGTTCTCTCGTCAGGCAGTGTTGGCCTTCATCAGATCATGGTTTTGCTGTTGTTGTTATTACTCCTACTATTACAACATCGATGGCAAACCAAGCATGCACTAAATGCTTTATTATCTCATTCAATCCTCACAGCCACTGGAGGACGGGAAGACTGAGGCTCCGAGAAGTCACGTGACTGCTTAGGTCAGGTGGTCCCACTGTGGCGGAGCCCAGAGTCACGCGCCAGGCTGCCTGACTCCCCAACCTAACCTGAACCCAGCACAGCTTTGCAAAGGCAGAGCTGTCCAGGTGCAGCGGGAGGAAGAAGGAAGCAGGAAGTGAGCACCTGCTGTGGTCCTGTGATCAGATTTAACATTTACAGCTGGCAGAGCTGGCCAGTCTGATTATTCCCGATGTAGGAACGGGGGCTCAGAGAGGATCATCAGCGTCGTTACTGAGCCTGGTAGGGCAGGCTTGCTACACTGGGGTAAATATACCAGCAGAGCCAGAATCTTCCCAGACTGGAGCAACTTTCCCTGTAAGTGTATGTGGGGGGTGGGATCTGGCTGCTCACACCTGCCAGGTTGTGTGAATCCGTGGGTGTGTGAGTGTGGGAGCAAATGTTTGCCTCCTTCTTCCTACTGACCCCAGAGCAGCTCTGCTCACATCTGAGCAGCCTGAGGGGAGCAGCCAGGCTGTGTGTGTGTGTGTGTGTGTGTGTGTGTGTGTGTGTGTGTGTGTATTTAGGGCCCTTTGTCTCCTGGGCTCTGTACCCCAGGGAGATTGGTGGGGCGGGGTGTGGGGCCACCTGGGAAGGCGCGAGCGCTGGGAGTGGGGAGGAAGGCAGGGTAGCCCATTAATGCTGCCCTCCTGGTGGGGGGGGTAGATAAGTGGCCCCAGGGGGCTGTGCTGAGGACCCTCTAACTAGCTTGTTGCCATGGGGACACTGGCTATGAATACAGGCCTGGAAGTCCAGCTCGAGCCTTCCAACCCCTTCCCCTCCCCTCCCTGGCAGGTGGAGACCCCCAGCTGGGGTGTGTTTGTCTGGGAAGGGGACTGAAGGGCCATCCCATCTACCCGCTCTGTTATTTAAAGCGAAGGCCTCCTTTCCTTCTCCCATATCTTCTCCATGAGAGCTCTCCCAGGTCAAGGGAGAAAAGGACTTTCTCTGACTTCCTGGGGAATAGGGGGCCTCAGGATTTGCGGTTAGCTTCCTGTTCTCTCAGCTCTGGCAGGTAACTCGGGCAGGAAGAGAAACACATGTGGTCACACAGCTACATGTGCCTTCCAGACAACACAGCCAACTCCAGCGGGAGCCCAGACCCCTGCTGGCCCCAGAGACACTGAGGGGAGTGGGACTCGTCCCAGTTTATCTGACAGCCGCCAACTCTATCATAGGGTCTAGAATAAGAACCCCTGGGGGGTTTTGTTAATGTTTTTATTTTATTTTTTTTTTAATTTTTAAAAAGATTTTATTTATTTATTTGACACAGAGAGAGAGAGATCACAAGTAGGCAGAGAGGCAGGCAGAGAGAGAGGAGGAAGCAGGCTCCCTGCCGAGCAGAGAGCCCAATGCGGGCCTCGATCCCAGGACCCTGAGATCATGACCTGAGCCGAAGGCAGAGGCTTTAACCCACTGAGCCACCCAGGCGCCCAATGTTTTTAATTTCGAAAAATTTCAAACATTAAAAACCAGAGAGAAGTTTCATGAATCCTAAGTACCCATCATTCAGTTACAACAGTTATCAGCTTTACCCGTTTGCCCATCTTATTTCAGCTGTCCCTTCCTTTTTTTTTTCCTGGGGTGGTTGAAAGCAAATGCCAGAGAGCAGCCCATTTCATGTGGAAATACTTCAGAATGTACTTCTCATTGATAACTGACCATGCCATGATCACATCTAAGAAAGTGAACAGTAACTGCAGTGATGAAGATGATCTGAATCTCGGTCTAAACGCAGGTCCATCATTAAATATGTGGATCCATGCTCCTTGGGAGAATGGAGGCCATGGGGCAGGGGCGGCTCTGGGCTATAGCTTTGGAGCCCCAAGAGAGCGACGGGTGAATGCCTGTGGCTTTAGGGGGGGCTTATTTTACCTTATGGGGCCTCAGTTTCCTCCTAAGCCAGAGGAACTTACTTACCTTTTCCAAGGCTGTTGGGAGGATCAAATGAGATCATATGTATATGGTACGGGGCGCCCAGTAGGGACTCGGTAAATGATGGCAGTGATCGTGGTGCTTCTAGAGGAAACTGAAGTTCAGAGAGTGACTTGCCCAAGGTCACACACCTCAGAGTAGTGAGTCTGGCATGGAAGCATAGATCTTCTAAGTATGCTAGGATGTCCATTCAACACAGGCTCCTCTCACCCCATTCTGACCCTGTCCCCGCTCATTACCACCCCACACCACATATGGAAATGATACAGGAGGTGACTTCGACAGGTCCCTTTTTTTTCTTTTTCTTTTTTTTTTTTTTTTTAAAGATTTTATTTATTCATTTGACACAGAGAGAGAGATTACAAGTAGGCAGGCAGAGAGAGAGGAGGGAGGAGGAAGCAGGCTCCCTGCTGAGCAGAGAGCCCGATGTGGGCCTCGATCCCAGGACCCCGGGATCATGACCTGAGCCGAAGGCAGCGGCTTTAACCCACTGAGCCACCCAGGCGCCCAACCCTTTTTTTTCTTGAACCAGTGGGTCAGTCATGGTGGCGTAAGCCATGCTGGTCATGGGATGCCAGCTGACCTAGCTTCAAGACACCTAGAACAAGACCTTTCCCCTCCCCAGGCCTCAGTTTCACTGTTTGTACCAGGAGGGCACTGATGTCTGCATGGTCTCCAAGAGGTCTTTCAGTTCTACTTTGCCCCCACCAGGGTTAGTAACCCTGGGAATGTGGGGGATATTGGAGATCGATGAGGGCATTCACAGCAGTCCAAGACCCAGGCTGCAGGACTGTGGGGGGTGATGAGGGAGAACATTCTGTGCTGGGGAGCAGAAATGGGATGGCCCAGCTTAGTAGAATTGAAGCTCTCCCCTCTTCCTGGGTTGTGGGCCACTGAAACTGAGCCTGTGACTTGCCCATTTTAAGTACCATGTAGGCGAGATATAAAATTCCACTGGTGTAATGGATAGAACTAAATAGAAGATCAGCAAGGAAACAGAAGATTTGGAAGATACTCGAAACCAATCAGGTCTAACAGACACTATTTTCAAATAGTGACCTACTAGAATATTCTGCCCAACAAGTGCAGAATACACATTCCCAGGTGCTCATGGAATGTTTTCCAGGAAAAAGCATATCTTAGGTCACACATCAAGTCTCAGTAAGTTTAAAATGATTGAAATCATACAAAGTACATTTTCGGACAACAGTGGAATAGAATAGAATCAGAAATCAAGAACTGAAGGAAATTTGGAAAATTCATGAATATGTGGAAAGGAAACAACACACTCCTAAATAACTGATGGATCAAAGAAGAAATCACAAGGGAAATGAGAAAATACTTTGAGATGAATGGAAACAAAAATATAGCATTCCAAAGTTTATGAGATGCTGGGAAAACAATCCTAAGAGGGAAATTTATAGCTATAAACACCTACATTAAAATACAAGATCTCCAATCAATGGCCTAACTTTCCATTCTACTAGAAGAAGAAGAGCAAACCAAGTCCCAAGCAAGCAGGAGGATGAAAATCATAAAGATTGAAGTGGCGATAAATGAAATAGGGAATAAGAAAAAACAGTGAAAATCAACCAAACCAAATGTTGGTTCTCTGAAAAGAGCAACAAGATTTGACACACCTTTTGCAAGACTGACCAAGAAAGAAAGAAGACCCAAATTATTAAAATCAGGAATGGATGTAGAGACATTACTACTGACCATACAGAAGTCAAAAAGTTTATAAAATATTATGGACAGAAAGGTTCAAAAAAAAGGTCCACACCCTTTCTAGAGATACAGAGAAAATGACCAGGAATGGCCACCAGTAGTTGCCTTCAGAGAGCAGGAGGGAGAGGAAGGGCATTTGCTTTTCATTATAAACCCTCTTGGGCTGTTTCTGTTAAATGATTTCATTGTAAAATATAACGTATGTACAGAAAGGTGAATAAAAAGAGAAGTACTCAGCTCAGAAATTTATCACCAATGAAACAGCCATGGAACCACCACTCAGGCAAGAATTAGAACATTGCCTTCTGCCCAGATGCCTCCCTCCGATCTTTATCCAACCCCACTTCCCCTAAAGATCTCCACCACCTTGACTTTTATGGAGAGTACTTCCTTGCTTCCCCTGATAGTTTTGGCATCTCTAAACACTATAGTTCGGTTCAGTTCACGCTTTGGGCTTTGTGTAAATCAAACCATACAGCAGGTCCTCTTTTGGGTCTGGCTTCTTGCATTTAACATGATGTGTCTGCGATTCCCCCAGGGCGTCGCACGCAGTAGTGTGTTCATTTTCTTTGCCGTGTTGTATTCCATTTTAGGAGCACACCACAATGTATGTGTCCGTTCAACTACTAATGGAATGAGCTTTAAAAAAAAACAAACAACAAAATGCAAACCGTGTACATGAAGATAAATCGATAAAAATATTTTCAATAAAATACAAATTAAAAATGGAACTCCACCAACGTGAGTTTAATTTTCATTTCTGAGACTCTCACTTTCTTTTCCTGCCCTCATCAGTCATGAAGCCGGTGAGGGAACCAGAGAAAAGAGGCCACTTAGGGAGGAGCCTAGGGGGACAAGATCCGAGAGAGGCCACGTGCCTACGGGGTCCTCTCAGCGGCTTCAAATGGGGAAAGTGACAGCGATGGAGCCAAAGATGACTCGGTCCCTTCCACCCGAGGCCTGCGGCTTCCCAGCGGCGCCAGGG
>LNAC01000022.1:846184-872470 GCA_002007465.1 Ailurus styani
GGAGGGGGAGGGGGGAAAAATCCCCTCATTTCTGAAGAAATGTCCCAGATTAGATTTGTAAATCAAAAACCAATATATAACATGCAAGAATTGATCTGTTTTATATTCCTCAGTTACATTTTTGTGAAGCACATTTAGAAGATTTAGAACGTATTTGCGCCTGCTGGTTGGGCCATTATATGCTTGAGTTCATACATCTATTTGTGAGGCTATAAAACAGGCATCGACTACCATGTAAATTGTGTTCTCCACAATAAATTATATGCATACTTGCAAAAATACATAACTGCCGTGGCTGGGCCAACGCGGCCAGAATACTAATGAGGGCAAAAGTTGCTTTGTCCCTCTCCTCCGGCCTAATTTAGCCTCTACATCAAAAATTATGTAGGAAAAATCACTTTATCCTCTCACTGAGAAATAAAATAGCACTCACGGGCACCCTCATCTCTTCCCACCCCCCTTCCTTTTAACCGAACACCGCCATTTTCATACCAATTTTAGCGGCGCCAGGTTTCCCGAAGCCGGGGAGTCGCGGGGCGTTCTGCGCGCACGAGAGGGCTGCCGGGCTGGCACGCGCGCGCGCGCGCGCACACACACACACACACACACACGCGCGCGCGTTCCCTCCTCCCGGTGTGGCTTCACTGGCGCCGGGCCCGGTCACGACGTGCAGACGGACGCACGTGCAAACGCGGAGACTGGCCCCAGACACGCCCGCGCCGACACTCGTGAGCGTTCGCCCACGTGGCACGCGGGCGTTTCCTCTCCCCGGTGCAGACGTGTACGCCTAGAGATGCGCCGGGAAAACTCGGTCCGGTTCAGCCGAGTTCAGTTCAGTCCGGTTGAGTCCAGCAAACGTTGATTGAGCATCTACGGTATGCCGTGGAGAGCGCTCGGCACGTGGAGTATGGCATCAAAAGGAAAAAAAGAAAAAGAAAAAAGACAAACTCTCAGGTTACAGTTCTGGGGAGCAGGCGGCCTTTCCCGCAAAGGCAAGTCAGCGTGCTGGGGGCCGTGGGAAGCCTCACGGGCACGCGCTCACGCCCACGCCCTGGTTAGTAGGCTCCATGAACTCCAGTGTTCACATGTACGCATACATACGTCTCTGCACTCACACAGACGCCACACACCCAGGCCCACGCCGGCACACACACCAGGCATTCGCAGATGGGCACGTGCAAACCATCAGCATAGCTGCCTTCCCGTTCTTTCTTTTTCAGGATTTATTTATTTATTTGAGAGACAGAGGGAGAGAAGGATCAGGGGGAGGAATAGAGGGAGAAGGACAAGCAGACTCTGCGCTGAGTGGAGAGCCTGACATGGGGCTCCATCTGACCACCCTAAGATCATGACCTGAGCGAAATCCAGCGTGGGATGCTTAACCGACTGAGACACCCAGGCCTCCACCACCTTCCCACTCAGTGCTGCGTTCTGATGCCTACCTGGCTTCTGTCTTCTCCTCCAGCCTGAGTTAACCTTGTCTGTCTGGCTTGCCCAGTTCTTTGGGTTTGGTTGCAGTCTGTCCTGGAAACGGTCACTTCCAACACTAGGCTGACTACCCTCACTCCCACTTCTCCCAGGGACCTCACCCCAGGTTCTATCCTGGAGGATTCCGGGGGGGCTCACAGAGGGAGAAGAAGTCTGAAGACAGTCTGAGACAACTACAGGGAAGGCTCAGCCCAGCTCTGAGCTCCCTGCACTGGAGGGGTACTAGCCCGGGGACAAGACCAGAGGTGGCAGCCTCCTGAGAGCTCGTCCTTTTTTTTTTTTTTTTTTTAAGATTTTATTTATTTATTTGACAGAGTGAGAGAGATCACAAGTAGGCAGAGAGGCAGGCAGAGAGAGAGAAGGAAGCAGGCTCCTTGCCAAGCAGGGAGCCCGATGCGGGGCTCGATCCCAGGACCCTGAGATCATGACCTGAGCCGAAGGCAGAGGCTTTAACCCACTGAGCCACCCAGGCACCCTGAGAGCACGTCCTTGAGAGAAGAGGGCAGTACATGGTGGAGAAGTCTTGGTGGGGCCGGGCCCCAATGAAACCCAGCTCAGATATCTATAGTTGGCAGACACGGTTCTAGTGGTGTTTTGTTTGCCCTCAAATACCTGATGGCTGCCGGGGGTAGAGGAAGGGACTTCCGGGTGACCCAGCCGGTAGAACCATCACAGTGGGAAAGTGGGTAGAAGCTCCAAGGAGACAGACACACTTCGGTTCAAATAATGATCAATGTGATTGTGTGTGTGTGCGTGTCTGGGAGTGTGCTCATGTGTGCTTGCGTGTGTGAGAGTGCGAATTCTCCTATTGCATTTGTAGTTTCCCTGTACTGTAGTCTTTTATCTTATCTGCTCCCCTATATCTCATCCTATTTCTTTTTCATACCATACCATTTCCTCTTTATCTTGGCCTGCTCTTTGAGTAGAAAATACTTTCTTTTTAAAAAGTAAATAGTATTTTTATTGTGGAAAAAGTACTACATGCCCATGATGAAAAATTCAAATTGGTCAAAGGTGTGTAGTGAAAAGGAGGTTTCTCCCCCTGCCCTGCTCCCCAGGTTCATTGCAAGCTATCAGCTTTCCTCTCCAAAAATAATCACCGTTACCAATTTTCATGTTTTCTTTCAGAAATATAATGTATAGGCAAGCATATATAATTTCTATCTACCTATCTATCATCTATCTATCATTCTCTCTCTCATCCCCTTTATTTTAACACACACAAAGGCATACTCTATGATATAAAGTTTCCCTCCCCAGCCCAGCCCTCAACCTAACCATGTAGCTTGGAAACGATGTGTAAGACAAAGTTTCCCACCAGGCAGCGTCCGGCGAAGGAATGCATTGTGAGTCCCCTGACAGTGGAGATGCGGGAGCCCAGGCCAGGTGACCACGTGGAGAAAGGAAGTGAGAGAGCTGAGTCCTTGACGGGGGAACTCTATCCATGAACGAGTTTCTTGAATACAAAGAGATCAGCCCTTCATCTCACTCCACCCTTTCTCCCCACCCCTCCCAGCACCCCCCTCCCACCCTGACCTTGCAAGCTGGCCACGGTCACCAGTGCCTAAAGCTGCCCGACCATGGCTTCCAGCCCTCCTGTAATTGACAAGAACCCCCCAGAGATAGCCAGTCTCTGTGCCAGCCACATGCCACTAAACTCCAAATTAAGAGGCCCAGCTGAGATTTCGGTCTTATTCCACCCATACCCCTGGGGCCAATCCTCTCTCATTTCAGGAGGGGAATGGAACTACAAGTTTGGATTTGGGAAGGGGGGCACAGGGGGCTCACCACCAAAGCTGGGGCCTCTATGCTCCAGAGAGATGTGCGTGTCCTACCATGCAGCTTAAGACTTCTCCAAAACACCGTCCCCCCAAATCCAATAAAATTGCAAATTTCACTGTATTTCACAATATCCTAAATAAACATGAACAGCATGCGTTTCTCTTCCTTGCATCAAATATTAATCTGCCCGTGGCCAGCGCCCGTTCCCCCGCGTGTGTGCGCACGCTGGGTAAACACTGGGGAGATTGTGATGCCAGACCTTCCCTTCTCTTCCCCAAGTCGAGAGCATGACAAATTTTTCTCCTAATTACACCTGCCACTGTTTGCCTTCTAATACTGTAAATCCTCCATCACATAGTTTTTCAGATTCGGGATTAGGTTCTCTTCCTGTCGTACAAATGATTGGAGGGGGCAGGGATAGGGGACTAGGTGGGGGGCAGTGTGGGCTGTGTGGCATTGCTTTTGGGGATTTCTCCATGGGGGTCCCTGAGTTGGGCATGGTCAGCATTTCCCGGCTCCTGACCCCCTGCAGGGTGCAAAGGAGATTTCAAGGGAGAGGGCAGTGGAGAGATGGAGGAAAGACACCTGCTCAGGTGAGCAGAACCTATTCACCCTCGTTTTGTTGGCTCCCTAGTTGCCCCCAAAGCCTAGGCATAATAAAATCCCACGACGAAGGGAGAAGATGAATGAAAAGTGCTCAGTGCAGTGGACAGCACATAGTAGGTGATCAATAAACCGTAGTTCCCTCCCCCTTTGCTCTATCTCCCAGCTGAAGCCATCATCACCTCTCTCCCGGACCATGTAACCTGCCTCCCCACAGGTTTCCCATCTGGCCTCAGCCCTCCCTGACCAATGAAGCTGTTGTCCCCCAGCTGCCGGAGCGCTCTTTGCAAAACCCGGGCTCTTGCCTGGCAGGTCCTGCCTTAAACCCACATGACTTCCGACCCTGTTTGGATCACATCCAAGCCTGGCAGGTAAGGCCCTCCGCTGCTGGGCCCACCTCCATTCTGCGACCTCATCCCCAGCCCTCCCCACATCCCCATGCCTCTGTGCTGGATTGTGGCCCCCCCTGCTCACCACCCCGACCTTCCCCGCAAGTGCGGAGCAGGTTGCCGTCCCCATTCCTTTGTTCTGGCCATTCCCTTAGCCTGTTGAAGTTTCAGCTTTCCTTCCAGCTGTTCACCCCTGATGACAGCCCCTCCTTGAGTCTTTTTCTCATCTCCCAATCGGTATAAGTCATGGTCTCCTTTGTACGCCCATGGGGCTTCACAGCTACCAGGTTTTGGCTCAGACCTTCACCTTTCTGTCAGTGGTGTAAGAGGGTCTGTGGGTTCCTTCGAGGGAGGGACCAGGTCTTAAGCATCCTCTGTGCTCTTAGTGTCTCTCTTATTCCTGAGTCTTAATGGCGCAGGGTGTGTTACTTGGTGTGTGGTTGCATGGAAGGAGTTTCCTATTGCCCTAATCTCTTGACCAAGTCAACTGCCTGCTCCCTGTACTGGTGAGAATGGGCTCCCCAGGGCCTGCCCCTCTCTGCCTCTAGGATCAGCCAGCTAGCCTGGTGGAGATAGCATGGGGCCCCCACCAACACAAGCGGTTCAACCCCTCAAGGCCAAGGTGGTAGAGGAGGAAGGAGGGTGAAGATACTCCCCTCTCTCCACTCCAGTGATCAGACCCCCCTCCCTGATTTCCCTCCCTGAGCTTGGGCTGGTCTGAGAACATGCCCTCCTACTTATCAGTGTTTTTGGAGCACCCAAACTGTACAAACAACACCTAAATCATTCTCATGGGCTTTGGCATAAGCAATATCACTGGCCGATTTTATTTGGTGGGGTGGTGCAGGGAGCAGCTTTGCCCTTCTTATTCTACTTGGTTCCTGGAGGCCCTCCTGCCCGTAGGGATGTCCCAGCCCATCAGCTAAGGAGGGGACCCCACCTTTTGGGGCTGGAGGCCTAGAGCTGGGCTAAGGAGAGCAGTCTTGGCCATGCTCAGATCTCCCCGGGTCAGGTCTCCATCCTTCTAATGCTTCCCTGGAGTTGTTCTTGAAGACTTCTCTCAGAGTCAGCTTGTTCAGCTTGAATAATAACTGTCCCTGGCCCTGTCCCCTCCCCACACATTTCACCTTCAAAGGGCTGGGAGAAATTTCCTTAATTAATTAACTCCTCTGCAGCCTGCCCTCCATGTCATCAGGTGATTAATTGTCACTGTGCCTTTAAATCCAGAGGCGGAGGGAAGGTGGGTTGAGTTGGCAGGGGTGAGGATGCCAGAAGCAGTCATGTTGGGGCTGGGAGGGCCTGAGGGCTTTTCCTGGGGTGGAGGACCCCTACCTCCACCCCCCCATTCCTGTCCTTGCCCAGGGCCTGAGAGGCCCCAGAGCCAGACCACAAGTGCATCCGTCAATAAACAATCGATGAGTCTCAAATATGAAACTGTGGGAACTGGGGCATTCCCGCAGAGGTAGGGTGGCGGGTGCCTATCCTAAAGGCTGCAAAACATGGTAGCAGTTCAAGACGTGGGCTTTGGGGTCAGGAAGAGCTGAGTTATAACCCTCACGCTGACTCTTCCGGTCACGTGATCACGGGCAGATCACTTTGCCTTCCCCAGCCTCAGTGATCTCACCTACAAAATGGGGGCTGATAATAGGACCTACCTCCTGGGATAGCTGGGAGGGTGAAACAACATCAATGTATGCGGAGCTGTTAGTGTGGTACAGGGTATACAGCAAGTGCTCAATAAGGGTGGCAGCAATCATCATGAAGGGGTTGTAGGGCCACATGGGTCATCCCCGATGCCCAGCGCCCAGAGAGAACCTTCCCTCCCCTGACTCCATTCTTAGAAGCACCCCCCACCACCACCACCGGGGCCTCTCACCTCCCCCCACCCTACCCCTCTGCATGGAGTCACCTGGCCTAATCCCAGCAACAGCCCTCACCTGCTGCATGGCCTGGGGCAAGGTTCTCAATTTCCTACGTCTTCACTTCCTGATCTAGAAAATGGGGATAAAGCGACCTTATCCTACTGTGTGCAAGGCACTGGGACACAAACAGATAACGTCTCACCCTTCGCTCAAGAAGTTCCACATCAGAAAAGACAGAAGGGAAAAGAAGTCATTGCAAATATGGTGTGAGCTGTGACAGAGGAGCATGGGCATTCAGGAGGCGGCAGGCAATGGCCTCGAGGGCCCGGCTCGCAAAATGAGACGACTCAGCATATAAAAGCCGCCCCAGAAAACTCTGTTCCCTTCTCCAGCCTTCCCCTTCCTCTCGTGGCCTTATTTTTTAGACTCAGCCGCTTTTCACCCTAAAGCCCCAATTTCTGTCCTTTCTGCTGAGCCTGCAAGGTCTGGAAACAGGGGCAGAAGGTGGGTCCCCTCGGGGAACCCCTCCCTCACTCAGCTTCGCCCCACCCCCCTCCCCCCACCACCAACGTTAGATAACTTTTACTGAGTGTTGCCGGTTGCCAGGCTCCGGGCAGGTATTTGCAACAGCCGCATTCGTCAGTGTCAGTCGTGGAGGCTGAACCAGAACCCCAAAGAGTCAGACTGCTGGGGGATACACCCACGTGGGTTTAGTCTAGAGCGGCAGAAACCAAAAATTGGAAAAGCGGGCATGGCCAGAGAAGGTCGGTCCTATCAGAAGAGGCAAGTGACCAGCCCACAGTCTCCAGGCCGGTGGCTTTCAGGTGTATTCACTTAACTCACTCATTTACCGACGGCCCATTGACCTTGGGTGTCTGTTGCAGAACCGAGTCCGGCAAGCCCAGCGGCCACCTCTTCTCACGGCTCCGCCCCGCAGAGCGCAGCAAGCCCCGCCCCCATGGATCCCGGAAGTGCGCAGGGACTGTGGTGCGAGGTGTGGAGGCGCGCGTGTTCCTCCTCCCTGGACAGGGCCGGTTCCTGGGGCTCCACGCAGGCCCAGGGGGATCTCGAGATCTTCTGATGCAGCCCCTGCCTTTAGCAATGGGAAAGTAAGTGTGGACTGAGGGGGTGGAGGGGGGCAGGAATTTGCCGGACACCCGTAGTCAGGAAGTGAGGGTGCCAGAAGTGACCCAGCGCAGGGTGACTCCAACGGGTTTGGGAGCAGGCATGTTATTTTTCCCCTTCTTCCAAGCGGTGTGACCCTGGGCGAGTTGCTTCACCTTTCCGAGCATCAGTTTCCCAAGTGGGCAGTGCGCAGCTCACAGAAAGGCTAAGCAAATGTCAGGGTTTGTTTTTGTTTGTTTGTTTTTTGTCTTTTTAACCTTTTTCTCCCTCTTCGTGTTTCTTCCCTGGGAACTTCATCCTCCTTCCTGGTTCCTGGTGGATTCATTTATTCGTTCAACAGGGGGCTGACTAGGTACAAGGAACTGTTCTAAGCACTGGGGATTAGAAGTGAACAAACAGGAAAATGACTGCCCTCATGGAGCTTACATTCTAGCGGAGGGAGAAAGACAGGAAGCAGCATCAGGTGGGGATAAATGCTCTAGAGAAAAAGAGAGAGGAAAGGGGGCACAGAAGGTATTGTGTGAGTGGGTTCAATTTAAAACAGGGTAGTCAAGGCGGGCTTCAGGGAGGGGTAACATCTGAGCAAAGACCTGATCACAGCCTTACAGAATTCTGGGGGAAGAGACTTTGGGGCAGAGGGAACAGCTGTGGAAAAGCCTCGAGGCCAACTTGGGAGCATTCAAGGCGAGGCAGGGAGACCAGCGAAGCCAGTGGGATGAGAGGAGAGAATGGTGGGACCTGAGATCTGAGAGGGGAGGACAAGGGAGCCGATACAGTAGTATTGGTGGGTCAGTGCAAGGACTTTGACTCTGAGGGAAGTCGGGAGCCATAGCAGGGTTGGAGCATGACGGGCATTGTTTAATACTGTAGCTCTCTTCTCTGACTTAATATCTTTACTTAGCACTTTGTCACCAGTTTTTATATATTTTACTTATTTTGTGGTGTGTCTGTTTCCTTCCATTAGAGCCTAAGCTCCATGAGGGCTGGGACTTCTTCACTTGATCTTAGCCAAAAGGCCGAGAAGCTATGAGGGCTGGGACTTCTTTTTTAATTATTTTTTACTGTAGTAAAATATACATAATATTTATCATTTTAATCACTTGTAAGGTTATGATTCAGTAGCGTGAGCTCCATCTGCCGTGTTCTGTAACCATCACCACTGTCTGTATCCTATACTGTTTTTCTGAAATCCCAGTATAATTAACATAATCCCAGTGTTATATTAGGGTCAGGTGGACACTGCAGCACCTCAGCAATTCTCTGCATTACTCAATGCCTGTCACGATAAGTGTACTCTTCACCCCCTGCTATGTTCTATACTTTTTCCTCTCCAACATAAACTCCATACTCGTTTTTTTTTAAGATTTTATTTATTGATTTATTTGATAGAGAGATCACAAGTAGGCTGAGAGGCAGACAGAGAGAGGAGGAAGCAGGCTCCCCGCTGAACAGAGAGCCCGATGTGGGCCTCCATCCCAGGACCCTGAGATCATGACCTGAGCTGAAGGCAGAGGCCTTAACCCACTGAGCCACCCAGGCGCCCCATACTCGTGAAACAGTAATGCTCCCTCTCCTCCTCCCCTAGCCCTTGGTATCCCCTAGTCTATGTTCTGTCTCTGAATTTGCCTCATCTGGGTACCTCCTGTAAGCAGAGCCATGCAATATTTGTCCTTCTGTGACTGGTTGATTTCACTGAAGGTAATGCTTCAGGTCCATGTATGTTGCAGCATGTATCTGAGTCTCATTCTTTCTTATGGCCGAATAATATTCCATTGTGTGTATACGCCACACTTTGGTTATAGCGTATGCTTGGGCCTGGCATAGTGCCTGACTCGTAGTCTGTGCTCGATAAATAATTGTTGAATGAGTGAGTCGTTAAATGGATGGGTGGGAGGAGTGGTGAATCTTTATGGTTTTGCTTTTATTTTAGAACCATTGTGTTTGCGATCCTAGAGGAACATTCAAATAGAGATGACAGTGCATATTCCCTGGGTGTTGAGGATGAAGGGGACCAAGCGTAAATGGGCCACTGGGGAGATGAGTTGGGGTACAAAGGGGTTCCTTCCTGCTCTGGGCAAAGCACTTGCACCCTTGCTTCCTCTTTCCAGAGGAGACTAGGTGAGGGTAGGGGGAGATGGTCTTTGGTGGGGATGCTGTTTAGAGCTCCCTGATGGCAAGCTGATCTGGCTTTTCTTCTCCCTTTGGGGTGCTGCGGGGTGCTCTCTGCCTATGGAGGGGGGCCAGGGACAGCACACTGGAGATGGTGTCCCTGCCGGGCAGCTGTCCTCAGTCTGCGTGTGCTGAGGGTCTGAACGCACCCATGAGAGGGTCCAGATGTCCAGCCTCATCCCTGCTAATTAGCGCAATTAATTAACAAATGGCTTTGTCTGATGGGAGTGCTGGACTCCTTTGGCGTGCTGGATCAGGGGGCAGCACTGTAAACAGGTGGCAGGGGCCTGCGAGGGGTGGCAAAGGAGACAGGACTCCAGGCTGACCCTGCCCTGGGCAGAGAGCACCCCCTCCCTGAGTGATTGTGGTGGTCTCTCTCTCTCTCTCACTCACTCACTCACTCTCACTCTCCTTCTCTCCCCGTCCCTCCCTGCTGGGCCCAGGAGAGCTACCCTTGGGAAAAGGTGGGATCCACGATGCTGAGATGGGAGGGGGTTCAGCCAAGCTCCACTGGAGGAGGCCCAAGTCCCACGGACGGAGCTGTAGCAGGAGCAGGAAGCATGGTATTACCTTGGTGGACAAGACCTATGGCTGCCAGGGAGGTGCAGCCTCCGCCTGGAAGTCTCTCATTTCCTGTGGGAGAGGGACCCTGTCCTGGGAGATGTCTCCAGTCTGATGGTGGAGTCACACCTGCTGCCCTGGGCGGAGCTCCTAGTCTGATGAGGGAGACAGTCCCTGGTCTAGTGGGGGAATGAAATAGAGCCCTTTGGGTGGTGCAGGTGTAAGTGCCCAAGGAGGGTGTGCAGAGAAGGGAGGGCAGGCCAGGTCCTGGAGGACGTAGCTGCCCTGCCGCCCTAGAAGGAGTAGAGAGGGGCTGAGGACACTCGAGCACGTTCTCAGGCGGGATGCCGTCGGCACCTCCTGGGGACAGTGACCTGCAACACTGAGTTGGGACATGGGCAGGCTGGCATATGACAGAGGATTCCCGTGGAGGAGGGCATGGCCACGGCTGGGTCGAGTCCTGGCACGCAGCAGCCGTGGGGCTTCAGGCTAGAGATGGTGGGGACCCACAGGAATGGGGGCCGGAGGGGTGCTGGGCTGGCTCAAATGATGGAACTAGAAGGAACAGACACTGTCATTGTGACCAGCTGGCCTGGGGCCAGAGAGAGAGGATGGCCAGGGAGAATAAGTCTGGAGGGAGGTGTCCGGGATAAGGCGATGAACAAAAAGCCCACTTGTTCTTACTTTAGAACCAATGAGTTTGAGGTCTGGGAGGAACATTCAAATAGGGACAATGAGCCATTCGGAGAGTTGGCTGAGGAGGGAGGTCAGACGAAGGTCAGGAGTCAAGGCAGCCTCAACACCTGTGCCTGATGCAGGTTCAGTGTTAATAAGTAAGCCCCCATCCTCAAAGTGCGGGCCACGGACTGGCGGCTGTAGCTCCCGCAGCTGGTCAGAATCGCAGGTGCCCTGGTGGGAGAAGGTGGTGAGGCATTGGCTGGCGTGGGGAGGTCAAGTGCTGAACGGACCCCGGGTGAGGCCCTCAGGTTTCCAGCGGGAGCAGGGAACGTTCTGTTGTGTGCTGGTGAGGGTTTAACAGTTGGCTCCTGGGAAGAAGAGTCCTGACTTGCCGCATTCGCCAATTTCCATGCTGTAACTACTCCCACCCGTCATGGGGTTCAGGCTATCAAGGTGAGATCCCTGAACATGGACTTGGGAAGAGATGACCATGAGTGGCCCTTGTGGGGAGGAGCTGACTGCAGCGTGTGCACATTTCTTTTCTTGGCCTGAGAAGACTATCAGATGAAGTAGGACCAACCCCCCTGCTGCCAACCGTGACCTCTGTCCACTCCCTCCACGCCTCTAAGTGTGCACAGGTGGCCAGAAAGACTGACGGACAGATGATGCTATGCTTCTGCATGTTGTTGGCCGTAGGTGCTGTACGTACATGTGTCCCCTCCTTGGGGACAGCATCCATGACGTGGTGGCCTCTGTCGCTGATCTTAGCTGAATGTCACTCCCCGCCAGCCTGCCTTCCAGCAAGTTCTCTCCATGGCGTGAGCCCTGGGAGCATGGAGCTAGGGCAGCGATCAGTGGCCAGATCTGCCTGGTTTCCTCTTTTCACCCGAAAGCCCCGATTTCTGCTGAGACCCAGATCTCCGCATGGGGGCAGCCTGAGCAAGCAGCCCCGTACCCGTGGGAGCCTGTCTGTCCCATGCCTCCTGAGCCCCCTGGTCTGAGCTGCTGCCCCCTCTCCTGAAAAGGCGTGAGGAACAGATAGCCTGGGCAGAGCGCCCCAAGCTCTGGGTTCCCGTCTTACCATGGCCTGTGCTTCATGGTGATCCTGGGAACCGTTCTGCGCCATTTCCACACTTGCACAGGGTGCTTTTGTGTTCACAGGGCGCTTGGATGTACGTTGTCTCATCTTCTCCTGACCGTCCTGTGGACAGGTGCTGGGTAGTTGAGGGCACAGGGGCTCCGTGGCACCGAGGGAATTACCCGAGGGCGGCCAGGTGTCAAGGACGGAGCCGCTTGCTGCAGGGCTTCAGGCCCCCCTCCCTGTAGGCTGCCCTTCTCTCCCAGGGCTTCGCTCTGCCCTCCTGGAAGTGAGTCGGGGGACTCCATTCTCTGAAGTCCTTTCCAGCTCCAACAGCCCGGACACTGGAAGGGTCAAGGGGGAAAATGCCAGGGACGCTTTAATTATTTTTTTTTTGTCCACCAACCTGGAAATTCTGCAGAGTGGCCCGGGTGAACGTGAGTGTGTGCGTGGGTAGAGGTGAGTGCGTGCGTGTACTGAGGGTACGCGGCTGTGGACGTGTCTGGGTGTGTGAGGTGCACGGGCGTACCACTGGGTGTCGGCTGCTGTGAGCCCATGGACGTGCGGCTTGGGAGTGAGCGTGCAGGTGTGTCACAGAGGGCGTGAATAAGTGTGTACATGTGAGTGAGTGTATACTGAGGGAGAGAAGCATAGCAGGATGTTGATGTCTGTCTGTCCGCCTCTCCTAGGACTCCTACGTCTTCCTTCCCACACTGTAGTGCCTGCAGCCGGCCACTCCACAAAGGGTTTGTGGGGGTTTTAGAGCTGAACCAGACCCTGGCTGCCCCCTCACTGAGGGCCAGGACCCCCTCCCGGCCCTTTCCAGTAGGCTGGTGCCCACAACCGGTACTGGATTAGCGGATGAGTGAGACAATGGGCACATATGGTCCCGAGTGCCGGGCGCGGCCCAGGGCCCCTTACTCAGCGCCACTAGGATTAGACCTAATGAATTGGAAGGAGTTAACAATGCTTCGGGGCCCAGCAGAGGCCCAGGAGGCCTGCTCAGGCCCTGCGCTGTGGCCGCCTTTCACCACTGAGGTGTAATCCGCTTTGAAATCAAAGGTGGTACAAAGTATGAATTTAAATTTGACATTTACAGCTCCGGTGAGGTGACGTATTCCGGAAAGGTCTCTTCTTCTTTAAGGGGGCCCGGGTGGGGAGACAGGATGAAGGGAGTGGAGAAGAAGAGTGAAGCCATCTGCTCTCAGAGGAAGCCAGGCTGGCCTACTCCGGGCCAACTTTGCCCTGTGCCTTGGGCCGGGGGAAGGCGGGGGGTACTTGGGGCGGCTGGCAAGAAGTGGGGGAGAGTACAATTCATTCTCCCGCCCCCAATTCGGAGGGTCCACCCAGTGCAGCGCTCCCTTGGTCTTAGAGCAGTCCCAAGCTAAAATAGAATTCTTGCTGCAGAGGTACTTGACTTGATTCATTGTCCAGTTGGATTTTTTTAAAGTTTTTAAAAAAATTGTGGTAAAATGCACAACATAAAATTTGCTGTTGTAACTATTTTTGAAGTGCCCACATCAGTGGCACGAAAGTCACAAAGTTGTATGACCATCACCACTCTCTCTACTGGCACCTCACCCCAAGCAGAAAGCCTGTACCCACGAAGCAGTAACTTCCCCTTTCCCACTCCCCACAGCCCCGGGAACCTCGGCTCTACCCCCCCATCTCTATGCGTTTGCCTGTCCTAGATATTTCAGGTAAGTGGAGTTGGACAATAGTTATCCTTTTGGTGTCTGGTCTCTTTCACTTAGTACCATGTCTTCAGGATTCATC
This sequence comes from Ailurus styani, assembly GCA_002007465.1. Classification (NCBI taxonomy): domain Eukaryota; kingdom Metazoa; phylum Chordata; class Mammalia; order Carnivora; family Ailuridae; genus Ailurus; species Ailurus styani. The sequence goes on from LNAC01000022.1 coordinate 859,696, forward strand.
CATGTTGTCCCCTGAGTCCTAACTTCGTTCCTTTCCACGGCTGAATAATACTCCCTTGTATGACCACACCACACCACGCTGTGTTTATCCAGCCATCTCTTGGTGGACTCTTGAATTGTTTCCATCTTTCTGGCCAGCGTGAGTAACACTGCAGTGAACATCGGCGGATAGCTATCTGTTCGAGTCCCTGTTTGTAACCCTTTGGGGTATATACCTAGGGGTGGCATTGCTGGGTCATAGGGTAATTTTATGTTTAACTTTTTGGAGAAGTTCCAAACTTTTCCATAGAGGGTGTACCATTCTGGTTCCCACCAGCAAAGCATGAGGGTTCTAGTCATCCTTGCCAACATTTATTTTGGGGTTTCTTTTTAAAAAAAATTATAGCCACCTTACCTTGGGTGAAATGGTGTCTCCGTTTTCCTAATGATTAATGATGTTGAAAATCTTTTCATGCACTTATTTGCCATCTGTATATCTTCTTTGGAATCTGGCCCCATTTTTTGATAAGGAAGCTGCGGCTCTAAACCCTTAGTGTGGTGTGGCATTCTAGGCCCCAGCCCCTTCAGGCTCTCTTCCCCCATACTCCCCCCTCTCCCGCAGCTTCAAGGGACCCCCACGGTCCCCAGACACCTCTGGAACTCTGCTGAGCTCTGGGCCAGATGGGAGGAGAAAGGGGAGATGTCTGCCATGTGCCAGCACTGGGCTGGACCCTTCCCTCTGGCCGAAGTCCCCTTCCCTCCACACCCCACCACGATGACTTCCTACCCTTTCTTCCAATCCAGGTCAGACAGCATCTCTGGGCAGAACCATCTCGTCCTCTGGGTTCCCAGAAAACCCCGTCCATGTCCCAGTGGTGAGCTCCTCACAGCAGAAGGTAAGCGTGGGGTTAGATTCGTTTTCAGGGATCTTCCCCAAGAACAAGATCCATGCCCCCTCCTGTGGGGCCCTCTGCCAGGTAGGTAAGAGTTCCGTCTGCTTTTTCTCCTGCTGCACCACATGTCAATCAGCGTCTGTTTGAGAGAGCAAGAGGGAGCAGGAGAACACGCATACTTTGTCACATTTATTGAGCATGTCTGCCAGTTCGCCAGACTAAGCCAGACCACACCAAACCCTTGTATAATTTGTCTCGACTTCACAGCCCCATGAGGTGGGTACTTTTATTCTGTCCTTCCTACAGAAAGATTCAAGTCCTCACAGGAGGGCGCAAAGGGGCCTGTTTCCTATTGTCCTTACGTCTTTGATGGCCAGCCTCTGCCTCTGCCGTACTCTGGCCCAGGCCTTCTGGCTCCTCATCCCATTTCATCCCATGCCCTAGATTTGGATGGGGGTGATCACCAGGCTTGTGATGGGGAAAAAACTGTCTGTGCCCTTATCCAAGTGTAGGCCTTAGGGCTTCCCAAGCTCAAGGGATTAGCTCTTCTTGACAAATAAGGTAGGGGTTATTCTCCCTTTGTTACAGACGAGGAAACTGAGGCACAGAGAAATCAAGTAACTTGTCTGGTATTGCCAAGATAGTGGCGATGGAGCCTGGCCTCCATTTCAGATCTTTTGTTCTCAAATCCAGGGCTCTTTTCTCTAACCAAGTTGCTTCTTTAGATCCAAGAGCTGGCTTCATCAACCTGTAATTGACATTTTAAAACACAGCCCCAGCCTTAGGTCAGCTTTCCTCCAGCCCTCAATTTTCCCATCCCTAAAATGGGCATAATAAAACCTGCCTCTCACAGCTGTTGGAAGAGGTTATGATGAACGAAGAGCATCGAGCATGATGCCTGGCCCATAGTAGGCGCTCCATGATGCCTTTCCCTTCACTCTTTGGGCCCATAGCACCCTTTTCTCGGTGGGAAATGAGAATTTCTGGGTTGGGGGGTAGTCAACTGTGTTTGAAGTGACAGTGACAGATGGGTGCGGCGGCTCTCCCAGGCGCCCGGCCAGCCCTGCGGTGCGTGTCCGCCAGTCCCCGGACATTTCCTCCCTCCTCCTGGCCACGATGAGGTGTCATTTGCCGCCTGTCCCTTCTCGTCATCGATTTCCAAGTCGTTAATTAACGGGGCTTGTCAGCTGGGAAGATGAATTCTGTCCTCGGCTCTCGGGGCCTTTTGTTTTGGGATTGTAAATGTTATAGATTTCCCATGATGGAAGGCCATGGGGTCAGGGGGCGCCGGGTTGCCCAGTGGGGGTGGCAGGCAGGGAGAGGAGCCTGTGGGCCTGGCAGGGCTCTGCTGGCCTCGGACAAGGCACCCGAGTGGCCCCTCACAGTGGCCTCTCTGGCTTGGCTCCCTGGGGTTGGGGTGGGAGGAATAGGGGAGTGTTTCCGTCATCCAAAACTTGATTCCGGGAGAAGCTGCCCTGTGCCAAATGGTGTAAACTTGGCTGTGCCTAGGATGGGGACTGGTTGGAGGCCAATCCCAGAACCTACTCAGTCTGATGGGGGAGACGGCGTTATCCTCCGGGCGAAGCTAGTCTGATGGGGGAGAGATATTGTTGTCTTTGGGGAATAACCAGTCTGAGGAGGGAGCTCTGGCTTTGGAAGACCCTCAAGGTGATGGGAGGGAGACACTATTCCTATCCTCTGTGCTCTGCCTTGGGAATCCCAAATCATCAGACCCTGCCCCATGGGAGTTTAAGGCTTGGGAAAAAAAAAATATTTGCAGACAAAGAGCTACTCAGAGCTTGACTCAACTAGGTTTGGATCATGTTTTCCATGTTTTCCTGTGTCCCGAGGCAAACCACTGTGCACAGGCAGGTCCCCTGCCTTCCCTGTGACATCTCAGGGCAAGCCAAGAGTTTCACCAACCGCTGAGATGAATTCCAAGCGGGCAAAAATGATGCCCAAGAATAAAGGCTGGTATCAAAATAAAAGTTGCACATTGGCTTTTGGATGATAAGAACCCTAGGATTTGTGTTTTAGGAAGAGCTTATCCACTACTGACCCACAGCCATGAGCAGCACACACGTTGCGGAGACCTGGCTTCTCTTACAAGGAGAGGCTGAGGACGGGGGGTGTCGTGGGGGGCTGCTCTGCCCTGGGGCTCACCAGGACTGGTGGACTCTGGACTAGAGCTCAGGCTTGGCCCTTGGAAGACCCAGTTTGAGCCCCAAGATTACTTCTGTCTTTCTGTGTGGCCTTGGGAGATTTTCTCCTGTCTCTGGGCCTCTGCTTCCCATAAGAGGAAGCGCCCAAAGGTGTTACGCCGTCTGATGCTGAGGGTGGTCAGTGGAACTCGGCCTTCTAGCCAGACCACTGGGGTTTGTGTCTGGCCCTGGTCTTATTTTGGCCAAGCAGTCAACCCTTTTGAACTTCATTTCCTTATCTGTAAATTGAGGATAATGGCACACACTTCTTAAGATGGCTGTTACGGGTAAAGGGCTTAAGTCCGTGTTTGGCTCAGTAAGGTAGCTGTGGTTGTTAACTGCCCAGGATGGGGCCGAGCGCTGCTTTCAGCCCGCTGAGCATGTGTGCGAACCGCAGTCGTAGCCCCACTTCCTTCTGATCCCTGGGGCCCTGACAGAGGGGACTTTCCAATATCCACCTGCTGTGTGTGGGCAGAGGAGTTTGACCAACCTAGACGTTTTGGAAGCTCCTGGCTCCCGAGTTCCTGCTAGAGCTGGAGGAAATGCAGCCTGGTTGGGGCCGGACTGCCTGGGAGGGTGTGGGGGTGGGCACAAGAAGCCCCAGATGGTGACTCCAGCCTCTGGGTGACTTTGAGAGGGAGCCAGAAGGAGGAGAAGTCCTACTGGGGGGCTTCCAAGAGCTTGTGTCCTTACACCGAGGTGAGAGGGCCCCTTGCCTTGGGGACAGCCCTAGGGGTAAAGGGGACACATAAGCAGCGCTGCCCACCCCCTCTATCTTCCAGATAGTTCCAGGACAGCAACCCCACCCTCAGCGTCCCCCTAGAATTGGGGAGGGGGAAGGGGTAGCGTAATATGACTTGGGGACGGGGCTGTTGCTTGGGGAGCCAGATCAATGAATGTTCTCCCAGGACATGGGGTACACCTGGGATGAGAGGCATTGAGTCTTCCCCATTTCAGAGTGATCCCCTATAGTCCCATTGGACAGATGGAAAACTAGAGGTCAGGAGCAGTGGGTGTGGGATGAGCCTCTGTGGGATGTGGTGCTTCCTGGCTTCCCAGGGAGCCTGGTGGGGTGGGCAAGGTGATGGGGACCCCAGCCAGGCAGCCAGAGAGCCATGCCTGGGCAGGGTGTTTGTGGAGGGCTGGGGTCCCTACCCCAGGCCTGGGGTGAGGGCAGCCCTCTGCCCGGGCTGCAGGTGCTCACTTCCATCCTGCAAGGCAGCTCCTGAGGCTTGTGCTTGTGCTTCTCTCCCTCTGTAAATCATGAGCTAAGGGGCTAGAATCTGGGAGGAGGAGCCGGGCGGGGCGCTGTTGGGGAAATTTACAGCAGTGATTTTCTCCTCCACGTCGGGAGCTGAGGGGGCTGCTGAGACGCTGCTCTGGCTCCTTATAAATATCCCCAGCATCCCCTAGCCTGATGCTCCATTTACCACACAGGGGCAGGGGTGAGGCTAGTGCCAGGAGGATGGAAGGTAGACTTCAGCGGGAACTGCCCAGACACTGGGAGGGTTGGAGCACACAGAAGCGGGTGACTGCTGGAAGCTGTGGTGTGTGGAGGCTGGGGGATGGATGGGATGGCCCACAGGGTACCACTCATCCATCTGACAAATATTTAATGGGTGCCTAGTAAGTGCCCAGTTCTGTCTGCCAGGAGCCGCGGAGTGTGACGGATGTGAGCTGGAGCCCGGGGGTGAAATGGCTTTTTGTGGAATAACCCCACAAACACATCCTCCCTGGGGGCGGCGGGCCTGCTGCCGATTCCTTATGGACCGAGGAGATCTGAGGGAATCCCTGCCCTCCCGTGTCTGGGCCGGGCCTGAGGCCCTGGGAACTGCCTTCTCTGCCCACACTGACCTCCAATCAAGGTCTTAATTACAGCTGCCCGCCCTGCTCTGGCCTCGAGTGGTGACATCTTCATACGGCCCCGGGACTATCAGATTGGCTTATCTTTCCTCCCAGTCTCTTCCAAACAAGGCTCAGAGATCCCAGCCTTCTGTGGGGGTCACACCTGACCCTACCTAGCTGGGCTGTGCGGCTAGTCACGCCTCTCTCCCTCCCACCCCTGCTTTTTAAAATGCCCAGAGTTGCAGGATAAGGACTCAGGAAAAAGACACTTCTGGAGCAGGGGAGGCAAGAGCGGAAGGGGAAGGGAAACCAGGAAAGATCCCAGACCTAGAGACAACCCAGCGAGGAAAAAGAGCACCTGATTCTTGGCTTTGGTGACCTTTCCACTACGTAACCTCGAGGAGGCCACTCAGCCTCAGTTCCTCCTTTGTAAAATGGGGTTAAACACACCCAATATTGTCGTGAGAATTAAGTGGGAAAGTTGAATTTGTAAATTGAAAGGCGTACATAGACAGGCAGCGTAGGAGACAAGATTAATAAAAACAGACTTGAGCAAGTACCTACGCAGAACCAGAAACCACTTTACTCAATTCTCACTGGAACCCAGTGGGAGAGATGTCCTTATTTTAACATTTTGTAGACAAGGAAGCCTCGGTTCAGAGAAGTCCAGCAATCTGCCAGTCTCACGAGGACTGGCAGAGGGGACTCGGGGGCTCACACATTGGCTTCCAATGCCTCAAATCTCTGTCAGGCAGTGGGTGGGCGGGTAGTGCCCTGATCTCATCTAAGCCATGTCAGCCAAGGAGGGTAAGAGCTAGAACTGTCCTTTCCCAAAGTATTCCACCTACTTCTACTAGCTAATGCCCATGCAAAGTACAGAATTCACAAGTGTAAGTGGGCGAGAACAGGGAGGAAATCTTCTGCCTACCCGTGCACCTGACCCCACAGTTCCCCTCCTTGGAGATGACCATTGCTGCTTGTTCTATTGCATTCCCTTCCAGAGTTTACCTGTGTATTTTAGGCACCTCTGTGTTTATGTGCAGATTTATATATATATTTATCTAAGTTAAATTTTTTGCAAAAAGAAACATATGCTAGTGATGACTTGTTTCTAGGAAGCGCTTCCTAATGGTCAGAGGTGACCTCCCCACTACCAGGGGTGTTTGGGCAGACCCTGGGTGACTGCCTGGGGTGTTGCAGATGGCAGCCCAGCATCAGAGCGGGCTGGTCTGTGCCTCTAATCCTGAATCTTCTGTGTCCCCATGTTCTGCAGCAGTGGACACGAGGTGCGGGGAGGGGAAGGGACCTGATCTGTCTGTAGAAAAGCTAATGAAGACCAGGTGGATGAAAACGATGCTGGGGCCAAGCCCAGGGGGTGATGCCCAGTGGTGCTCGGGTCTAAGATCGGGGCAGGCCGGGGAGGTCCAGCACACCTTGGAGGTGATCAGGGAGGGATGGCGGCATATGTGTCCCTTCCCACCCCCCAACCCGCAGCCCTCATGTTTGTTTGTAAAGGCTCAGGCAGGAATCTGCCCTTGTGATCCTGAGGCCTCAGGTTGCAGGGCTCAGAGCTGCCTCTGGGGACAGAGCGGGGGCAACTGGCGGCTGACCCCCTAAAACCAGTGTCTCCATTGATCGCCGGGCCAGATAGGGGGCAGGTCACCTGCTGACCTTAGGCCTTGGGGGTCTTGGTGGGGAGGGGATGATAGTGCTACAGCTAGAGGATCCTGTCCCCAGAACAGGAAGTCCTCAAAAGCACGTCTTGCCCATTCTTTCCCGAACTTTGGTCATTTGCATTCCCCTTTCGTAATGTTGGCCATTTCTGAGTTTCCTCTGTATTTGTAAACTTAAAATGCGTGCATCTAAAGTGCACACCGTGATTGGTTTTCACATGTGTCTTCGCCCTCTCCCCACATGGAACATTTCCAGCACCCAGGAGGCTCCTCCTTACCCCTTCCCAATTGGTACCTCCCAGAAGTAACCATAAACCAGTTTTGTCTGTTTTTGAACTTCACATGAATGGACTTGTCCCCTAGGCCCTCTTCTTTGTCTTGGTCCCTTCACTCAGCATCTTGCTTGTGAGTCCCATTTGTGTCGTTGGCTGAAGCGATATTCTGCCTTTTCTACATGCTGTGTATACTCAGTTGTATTAATATACCACAATGTATTCATCCAGTCTCCTGGTGGTAGACATTGGAGTTTTTTCTGATTTGGGGCTATTAAATAGAGCGCTGCTGTGAACAGTCCTGTATGGGTCTTTTGGTGGACATGGGAACATATTTCTGTTGGGCATACCCCTGGGGAGAAGATGCTGGATCGTGGAGTTTTACTCCCTGTTACTGTTTACATAGAATATTGTTAATGGACCCGCTGGTTTTACTTTTTTTTTAATTTATTTATGTATTAGAGCGAGAGTGAGTAGCGGGGAGGAGAAGCAGACTCCCCACTGAGCGGTGAGCCTGACGAGGGGCTTAATCCCAGGACCCTGAGATCAAGACCTGAGCTGAAATCAAGAGTCAGTCCCTTAATGGACTGAGCCACCCAGGTGCCTCTGGATCTGCTTTTATGTAAAATCTCACCTACAGAAAAGCATACAACTTAGGAGTATCTCAGATGAACTTTTCACAAAGTGAACACACCTGTGTTACCAGTACCCAGAATGAGAGACAAAACATTATCAGAAACCCAGAAGCCCCCATGGACCCCTTATAGTTGGCCTCAACTCCGCTCCGTGGGGAACAGCTCTCTGGACTCCTAACACTGTAGATCAGTTTGGTAAGCCTTTTTAAAATGGAGTCACATGAGATCGACTCTTTGGTATTGGCTTCTTGCACTCAATGGGATGTTTGTGAGATTCATTCAGGTGTATGTAACAGTACTTTGCCCTTTCTCATTGCTGGATGGTACTCCACTGTGTGGCTATGTCACAAAGACTCTGTCTGCTCTTCCATTGGTGGACATTGAGCTATTACCAGCAGTGATGCTCCGAAGAGTCTTGGATAGGTCTTGAGTATACACATGACTCTATTTCCAGAAGTGGAATTGCTAGTGGACAAGCTTCTTAAGCTTCAAAACTTGAAGTTTATTTGGTTTCAAATTCACGGACTTTATTTTTTAAGAGAAATTTTAAGTTTACAGAAGAGTTGAGCAGAAAGTGCAGAGGTCTTCCACATGTACTCTCTCCCTCTGCCCATGGTTTCCCCTGGTATTAACCTCTTGCATTTCTGTGGCCCATCTATTATAGTTGGTTAGCCAGTACTGAGGCACTATTATTAACTGAAGCCCACAGTTCATATTAGGATTCACTCTTTGTGCTGTATAGTTCTGTGGATTTTGCCAAATGCATAATCTCATCTGTTCATCTTTTACAATATTACATGGAATCGTTTTACTGCCCTAAAAATTCTCTGTCCTTCCCCTATTTATCCCTCCCTCCCTCCCCCCAACTCCTGGCAACCATTGATCTTATTACTGTCTTTATAGTTGTATCTTTTCCAAAATGTTGTATCATTTGTATCATGTAGTGGTTAGACTGGCTTCTTTCACATAGCAACATGCATATGTTGGCTCTGTCTTTTCATGGCTTGAGAGCTCATTTCTTTTTAGCACTGAATAATATTCCACTGTCTGGATGGACCACAGTTTGTTTATCCAGTCATCCTTTGAAAGACATCCAGTTGCTCCCAAGTTTTGTCAATTACGAGTAAAGCTGCTGTATACATTCACATGCGGGTTCCTGCGTGGACATAAGTTTCCAACTCCCTTAGGTTAATTCCAAGGAGTATGATTGCTGGATTATATGGCAAGGATATGGTTAGCCTTGTAAGAAACTGCCACACTCATCTTCCAAAGTGTCTGTACCATTTTGCATTCCCACTGGCTGTGTATGAGAGTTCCTGTTGCTCCACACTTGATGTTGTTAATATTTTGGATTTTAGCCATTCTAATAGGTCATTAATGGCCTCTCATTGTTATTTTTAACTTGCAGCCTCCTGATGACATATGTGGAGCATCTTTTCATATGCTTATGTGCCATCTGTATATCTTCTCTGATGAGGCAACTGTTCAAATCTTTTGCCACTTTTTGCATTGTTTTCTTGTTGGGTTTTGGACTTTGTATATTTTGGATACGATTCCTTTGTCACATAGGTGTTTTACAAATATTTTTTTTCCATTCTGTGCTTGTATTTGCATTCTCTTAAAATATACTCATTTTAAAATAAAACTTTATATCCCAGCAGTAATGGGGAAACCAGAATCATTTGCCATGAAAGAAGGGAACCATAAAAATAAATAAAATAGAAAGCCCCACGTTATTCCATTCTAGCGAGTCCTGCGAGTCCTGCTACCTGCTCGAGAGCTCTGAGTTTGGAACCTAATCTTTGTGTTAAAAAAGGGAGCTAACAGTGGTAGAGAGGTACATGCTGTTCTAGTACCAAACTGAGACTCTCTCCTGGTCGAAATCCGGCTGTTTGAAAACTAATCGAAGGAATAACTTTTTTCCTCTGGGTAAGAAATGTTATTTAATGCTGATCAGGGTATTTCCTAAAATAATCTTTGGGAATCACTGATACAGTCTACCCCTTTGACCCGTCTACCCATCTGGTGCTTTGATCTTTCACCCTTGTGTGCACACCTCCAGTGAATGGGAAACCCCTCCCTTCCCAGGCAGCTTGTCTCTCTAGAGCCAGATCTAGTAGGAAGCCCTTTATTGCACCAAGCCAAAATCTCCCTGTAACTCCCCCCACTGGTCTGACCTCTCTGTCTTAGGGATCCCAGGATCAGAGCTAATCCATTTGCCCTAGAGAGCCATTAACCTATCAGAGCCTCAGTTCTTCATCTAAAAACTGGGGGTGGGGGGATAATACTTTCCAGGGAGTTTTTAATGATCAAATGAGATACAGCATACAAAGTGCTCAGCCCTATGCCAGGTCCCCAGGGAGGGGGGAAGAAAGAAGCCCTTCTGTTGATTCTACTGTGAATTGATTCATAGGAGAAGGTGGGGAGGGTTTGGTATGATTTGGTCTAGGAATGTCTTAGCATAATTGAGAGGGGTCAGGATCTGAAAGTCTGGGGAGGCCTGCCAGTAGGAGACTGGGTCTTTACCCTAATAGAATCTTAGGGGTAATCTGACCCAATCTCTTCATTCCCTACAGTTTTAAGAATCTGGAGATTAGAGAGGCTGAGACTTTTGTCCAAAGTCACGTGATGAGAGGCAGAGCAGAATCCTCTGTGTGAAGGAAGGAGCACTGAACTTGGAGTCCTGAGTCCTAGCTATGGGCTGTTAAGCTTTGCGGATATTTTACTGTGTGACCTGTGACAAGTGTTTTTCCTTCTATGGCCTCAGTTTCTCCACTTATAGAATGAGGCATTGACCTAAATGATTTTTGAGGTTCCTTCTGGCTCTAAAATTCTGTGATCAAGGAAGTAGTTTTTGAACTTGAAGGAAGGGTGGGATCAATTTATCTGAGAGACAAGGGCATCCAGATGGGGAAAACAGTACAAGCAAAGATTAGGGAATTAACTGGATGGGACATTTGAAGAGATGAGACCCCAAGGCATTTTAAGTGTACAGGAAAGCACTTAACATGGTGTCTGACTCAATAAATCCCTTTCCCTTTCTCTGAGCAAAACTTCCTATTTTTACAGCTCTACCTCATCCATTAAATAGAGGATAACATTTTTAAACCAAAGCCCATTCTCCTCTTCTTCCAAAGCCATAATGTAGTAGCTTGGCACATGGTTACCCAGCTAGGGACCAAATTCCCTAGCCCCCTTGTATCTTGGTGTGGTTACATGAGAAAGTCCCCACTAATGGAATGGGAGCTCAAGGGATATGTTGCTACTTCTGGACATGGCCCTTAAAACACTGTTCATGTGCTTCTACCACTTTTACTCCTTCCTGAAGATATTATGTAGACATGCCTGTGACCCAGCATGACCGTGCAGACAGGGAGACCACCAAGGGCTTGTGAAGAAAACCTCACAGAGGGAGCAGTTTCTTCTCTGGCTCTGTGCAGCCCTCCTATTTATTCCATTATATAAGAATGTGGTAAACCTTTCTGTCTTTTTTTTTTCATTAAAGATTTTATTTGACAGAGGGGGCACACAAGCAGGGGGAGTGGCAGGCAGAGGGAGAGGGAGAAGTAGGCTCTCTGCTGAGCAAAGAGCCTGATGCGGGACTTGATCCCAGGACCCTGGGATCATGATCTGAGCCAAAGGCAGATGCTTAACTGACTGAGCCACCCAGGCACCCCCACCTTTCTGTCTTTTATGGCAGCTCAACCTTTTATCAGAACTAACTCAATGTCTCTAGGTGATCAAGGGCAGAGGGGAGACGAGGTGACTTCTGAGTGTTGTGTTTGAGAGTTTCTGAGAGCCAGCTTGCCGCTCTTGTGAGGAGCTCTTTCCTTTGGCCCCTCTAGAGCCTTGGGGGATGGCTATAAGCCTACTAAAATGAATGGAAGGTCTCTATTAAAAAAAAAAAAGGAAAGGAGGAAGGGAGAGAGTCAGTAAAGTAGAAGAGAAGTCAAACAGGAAGCCAAAGAATTCTAGGGTCACAGAGGCCTTAGGGACAGTCTTGTTCACCTGCAGTGCTCCGAGCTGCCTCCTCCTCCCCCTTTTACAGAGCTGGACATCAAGTCTCCAGAAGATACAGTTCTAGCATAACTCAAACGTTTGAGAGCTGGGGGGACAAGCAGATGAAGGCTTGTGTGGTGCTGTCCCTGGTGCTGAAACTTCTCCTACTCAAAGTCCTGACTATTTCTCCCACTCTGGAATATTAGTTTTCTTCTAGGAATTCTGAATCAAGGAAGAGAAAAGGGTATATGCTGGGGGGGGGGGCTGTGGGTCATGGGCCAGAAAGGAGGTCACTCAAAGAGAAGGGCATAGGGACAGAGGCTATAGAGGCTACAGAGGCATAGCTGTGACAGACTGTCAGGGAGAGGAAGAAAGAGTTTTGTTTTAGCATTGTTTTGAAACAACTACAGTTACCTGGAAAGAAACCAGCCACTACCAACTATAGTCTAAATAGAAACGACTGAAGAAGAATAAGCAATGTGTGTCTTAAGTGATGCAAAGCTGTGCATGTGTCAACATGAGCAAACTAATTCTTGTGGGCATGTGGAACACAAAGGGGAGGGGGAATGAGGTTGAATGTAGTTATTCTTTGTTTTTCTTTTCTTGCCTGATGAAAAATTTGCTATTTTTACACTGTCACAGAGCAATCAAAACTGTGATTATGTTTCACAATTTTGACAGCTAGTTTCATGTACTTTAAGTAGCTCTATTGTGTTTTAGACAATTTGAACAATTTGCTCTTCTCTGGGAAGTTAAGGGAGGACTGCACGTGCCTGCACTTCCTACTAAACCTGTGTGGAGAGCAAGCTGTATAGTTGGCACTTGTTGAGCAATGTGCTAAGTGTGTTGTGCATAGGAACTCATTCATTCCTCATAACAACTCAGGGAAGTAGGTACCATTACAGCAGGTGAGGATGCAGAGGGTCAGAGTGGTAGGTACCTGGTCTGAGGTCACTAGCTGGTACATAGCAGGCTGGAATTTAAACCAGGTGGTCTGGCTCCATATCCTGTATTTTCAGCCCTTGGCTAGTCCAACCCCTGGTATCTTACTTGGCAATAGTAGAACCATATCAGACTTCCTGATTTGCAGAGTAGACATTTCCTCCTCACCATCTCCACGTAGGTCCATTATAGAACCAGGGCTTATTTGCCAAAGGGAGATGCAATGGTAAGGAGTTTTGCAGATCTGCTCTGTGATTGAGGCACAGGGCTGTCCTTAGTGGGAGACCTGGAGAGGAGAAAGTAGGCTTCTGCTGAGACTTGGGCTCCAGCGCTACCC
>LNAC01000022.1:872651-906060 GCA_002007465.1 Ailurus styani
CTCCCCCCACCCCCATTATGCCCCTAGGGAGCTCTGGCCAGGGAGGAAGATCCAATTTCCAGACATGGTTGAAACCGGAGCTGGGTTGCCCCCTCCTGCTGCCCTCCTGTGTCCCTCCCCCATGTGTGCTGATGTGGAATAGGCTGAGGGCACAAGGGGAAGTATTGTTCCTGCCCCCACTTTGTGTGACCTAGCTCCCAGTGGAGCGTGGAGGAGTTTGTGTAACTTTCCTGGGGGTTAAGAGCAGGTCAGCACAGGGCTGCAGCCCAAGCTGCTCTCCCAGCAAAATCAGCCTTGGGCTAAGCCAGGCGGCCCCGTGGGAACAGCAGCGCATACCTGCTGCCCATGCCCTGAAACGGGAGGGCAGCTCAAGCTGCTGGGCGTGAAGGCGCAGACCCCAAACCTCCCAGCTTCCCCCCTCCCAGCCTGGGCCTTGGGCACGGAGGCAGATCACAGAAGCCAGAACTGACAGGGAGCGTGGAGACAGGCGGCCCCAGGCCCACATTTGACCGGTAGGCAGACCGAGGCTCAGAGAGAAGAGAAGAACAAACATGAATCCTCATCCTACGGAGTGCCATTCATTCCCTCCTTCATTCATTCAACAAACACCTGTGGCATGTTAAGTGTGGATACGATCCTAGGAGGTTTATTAGACTTCCTCATTCAGATGGCATTCAGGGGAGGAAATAGAGGCTCAAAGAGGACGTGAGCTCTTTCCAAGGTCACACGGCTAGTTGGGGACAGGTCTGCTAGCGCCAGCTCGAGACTCTCACCCATGCCCCAGACGTGCGAACGGGTATATGTGGTGCAGAGAAAGTCAGATGGAGGAGGGGACCTTAAGAAGCTCTCTGATTCATTTTCCTTTTTCCTTTTTCCTGGCTAATATGACAGAGTCAATTCCACTCAACAATTTATTTGGTGTCTGCTCTGGGCAAAGTGCTTAATTGATTCTCTTCTTCTGGGAAGATTTCCAGGAACCAACCAGCCTCCTGTATTGGGAAGTTAGTCCTGATAAAATCTTCCCTTCTTTAATGTTAGCCATTTTCCCATTTGTCACACACAGGATGTGAACACAGCTTGTGTTTCTAGCAAAGTTCTTCCCCATCACAGGATGAGAGAAGGCTGGAATTTGGTCACGAAATGGGATCACAGATGGGGAATTGCAGAGGCATGGGCACCCCCCAGCCCCTGGTAGAGTCAGAACTCAACCAGATTGGTGGGATGGATGAAAATGTACACAGAATTCTACATTTAAGCAGAACTTGAAAAGTTTACAGAGGATATTCATATATATGTATATATTCATTCTCTCTTTTGATCCACAAAGCAATCCTGGAAGACAGGCATTTTATCTCCATTTCACAGACGAAAAGGTGAGGCTCAGAGGGTCTAAGTGGTTGGCTGAGAGCCACAGAGCTCATGAACAGCGGAGTTGGACCTGCACCCAGGCCTCTTGACTCCTAGCCCAGGGCTGTTTCTGTGATGCCATGTGACTTAGGTGCATGCGTACAGTCCTAGTGGGCAGTGTAGTATAAGGATGGTGGCCGGTATGTGTCTCAGGTACTCTTTCAGAGAATGAAATGCTCAGTTGGGCTGGAAGCCCAGTTTCTTCCTCCCCTGGAGGGGGAGTAGAGGTGGAGGAGGGGCCTCTGTCCGGCCAGATGTGTTGGAAGGGCGAGTGAGTTCATGGCTTAGGTTAATGATCCCTGCAGCCCACATCACTGGGCGGTGGGAACAGGTGGCCAAAGCCGGGCTGACCATTCAGGGAATGGGTTGACTGAGTTCAGAGGCACCGGTTGTGGCCCATTCCCCCCAATCCCAGGAGGTCATATATGGGGTATCTCATCCCACTGTCCCCACCTTAGCTTAGCCCCTCATTGGCATGTGTCTGGACCATTACGGCTGCCTCCCAACTGGTCCCCTGTCTCCAGCCCCGTCCAGTCTCAGGCTTCCTCCTCGCTACTGGCAGAGTAGTGTTTATACAGCACAGATCTGTTCACGTTACTTCTCGCCAGAGAATCCTTCAACCTCTTCTCCCCGACAGATGCGGAGCCCCAAGCAGGCTCTCATCATTTAGCCCTAACCCTTCTAAATTTAATCCCCAAACTCCCCTTTTAGCCTTGTGCCTTCACAGAGGCTTCCTACCCCCACACCTTTGTCTTTGCTGTTCCCTTTGCCTGGAATGCCCTCCTGCTTGGTCTCTGGCATTGATCTTGCTCTCTTTTCAACTCAGAACTTAGTTTTTCTTTTGTGACACTTATGACCTTCTTACTTGTGTTTCTGTGCATATTATCCCCTGCCCTGGACCATGAGCTCCTCAGGAGGTATTTCATTTAGTCCCTCTGGCCCTGGGCATGGCACTTACTCATGGTAGGGGCTTGGCAGGGGCTTACAACAGGCATGGGCTGGGGGTTGGGCAGACGGGGTGGTGCTCACAGCACAGACTCCAGAGCCGACTTTGCCTGGATTCAAATCCTGACTCTGCTCATTCTTACCCATATGACTTTGGGCCAGTTGTTTAACATCTGTGCCTCAGTTTCTTCATCTGTCAAATGGGGATAATAGTATCTTCCTCGTGGGATTCTATGAGGATTAAATGAGGTAACAGATGGAAAACATTCAGAGCAATGTCTGGCACATAATAGTTGATAAATGTTGGAAATTATTTATATTTTAGTTGGGCTAGATGAGATTTTACTGTCAAATGAGAATTTAAAATGGAGAGGGAGAACCAACATTTATTAAGCAGCTGCCGTGTACCAGGCAGAGTGCTGGGCACTTCCCTGTGCTTTTCCTCATTCAGTCCTCACCGGGGTGCTGCGAGGAAAAGGTAGTATTCCCATTTTTTGTATGAAGCACCTGAGGTTCAGGGAGTAAGTGATGGGCCGGTGGGCATCCAGATAGGAAACAGTAGAGCCGAAGTTGAACCCAGAACTCCATGCTCCGACTTTTCTTTCTTTTTAATTTTTTAAGAGATTTTGTTTATTTGAGAGGGAGAGACAGAGGTATTGAGAGAGAGCAGGAGTGGGGAGGAGAGGAAGAAGCAGGATCCCTGCTGAGCACAGAGTCTGACCCGATGCGGGGCTCGATCCCAGGACCCTGGGGTCATGACCTGAGTTGAAGGCAGACATTTAACCAACCAAGCCACCCAGGTGCCCCTGACTTTTCTTTCTGCCTAACCCTATTGACTTGGGATTCCAGAGGAAGATCCTTGTGAAGTGATCCCTGGAAAGAGGCATAACCCTTTTTGGCTCCCCAAATAGGCACCCTTCTCAGTCCCTCTCCAAGGCCCAGCCCTCCAGGGAGCAGTGATTTGGTGCTGAGGTCAAGGTGGGGTACCAGGGGATGGGCAAATTTCCTGAGTCCCTGTGGACCCTTCCTCTCTCTCTTCTGGCCTCCAGCAGCTGAGCCGGTACTGCCTTCTGGGCTCAGCCCGGTGGGCTCTATGCCCACCCAGGAGCCTGCACCGGACACCTCCTGTCTGAGAGCCTGGTTGCTTTAACCGTTGGGGTGGGGAGAGGGTTCAGCCTGGCCCTGCCTGGACCACTTTTCCTGTCCCCAGGGGCTGCTAGTTGACTTTCCCTGCAGGTACCCTGCCTGGCTGGGGGAGGGGATTCCCTGGGTCCAAATCTACTTTGTCCCTTGACCAAATTCCTGCATTCTCACTGTGGATCCTAGGAACTGCCCTTATCCTTGCTTCTGTGAAGCCTTGGCATCTGCAGCCTTCCCCCCACCTCGCGTACCGTTTGGACCCCAATCAGCTGGTTGTTTTCCCAGCTCCATGCTCTAGGGCCCCTGTAGAGATGACATACTCATTCACAGATGGAGAACTTGAAGCTTGGAGAAGTTGAATAACTGGCTGCCCTACTGGCAAGTGCCAGGACTAGAGCCCAAGCGTCTCTAGCTCCAAAGTCCCTGGTCTTTCCCTGACATCCCGTTGCCTCCCTGGATGCTGGCCCTGAGAGGAGTCACTGTAACCTCACCACCTACTTAATGTGGCCTTTGAAGGGCTTTGCTTCTCCTTGTCTAGAATGGACTCCCTTTGATCCACCCCAGAGAGGGGGAAGAAGAGGTGATAAATTCCCTGGAGGGAGGTCAAGAGACTCTGAAAACCACAGTGGAAGGAAACAGCCACTAATGCTGAATGGTAACAGTGCTGGCCTTGCCCTAGACTGGGCTCGGTGGCCAAAACCCCCTGGGGAACCTGGCAGATCCTGGAAGGGAGCAGGCTCCCTATCATAGTAGTAGAGGAAGACAGATTAGGGGATATTCTTCTGGCTTTAACTTGTGTGGGCTTGCTGGGGTCCTGTAGTTGCCTGTGTTAACCCTTCATCACACAACATATATGTCTGTTAGGATTCTTGGTTGCCAATGATGGGAACCCCTCCTCAAGCTGGCTTCAGAAAACAGGCAGAATTATTGGCTGTCATAATGGGATAGTGTTCAGGCATAGGTGTGGCTTCAGGTGCAGTTTGATCCAGGGCCCAAGTGATACCAACAGAATCCATCTCTCAGTCCAGTTGCCCATGGTTATCTCCATTCTTCAGCTCCATAAGGTGGCAGAAATAGCTGTTCTGCCCTAGCACAGACACCAGCCCACTACGGTGGAAAAGAGGGAATCCCTCTCCCAGAAGCCCCAGCATTTGATTGGGTCTGATTGATTTACATGCTCACCCTTGAATCAGTCACTGTGGCTGGAGGTAAAGCTGGGAAGACAAAGAGTGAATGAATCCGGAGCCCATTCCTGAAGCTGTGGGTGGTACCGTCCCATCAGACCACCCAGGAGATGGGGAAGGAGTAGTGTCCCAGAGGGGATTTGGGCTTTGGTTGGAGAAGGGGCAGTGAGCTGGGCAGCAGTATCCCTCATACCATCTCCCACGGCAGCGACTCATTCCCCTCCCCAGTCACTCATTGGTTGTAGGCTGCGCCGGGCATTACCTTGCCTATCTTTCCTAGCCAAGGCAATCTCTCACGGGAGCCAGCTCTCATTTGCCAAGGGTGTTGCTCCAGAGCTGGGGGCCACTGAGAGCCATTAGCAGCTAAACCTCCTAGCAGCAAAGAGGACTTGGCAGAGCATCCACTCAGGCTCCTTGCCTTACCCTTCAGACTGGACGCTTAGTCCTGTTTTCTTGGCAATGACCTAACTCAGTGACCCCCTAGCCTAAATCCCCTCCATATTCCTCTGGTTGCTTATAAATGCCTCTCCAAGCTCGGCAGATGTTAAGGGCCTCCTACCTTTGACATGGCCCCTAAGGTGGCCCACACTCCCACCTGGTCCCTGGAATGGGAACCAACCAGAGAGAGCTGCCCTGTACTGGGGTCGCCCCTGCAGCGGGAGCAATGTTCATAACGGGCTGCTGTGGAGGAGGGCACAGTCCCTGGCCTCCTGGTTTCCTCTGCCTCTCTCCTTTCTAATCTGACCTTCATCTTCTTCACCGTTGGGCTTCCTGGAATATCTCCTATCCACCTCTAGTAGTTGCAGTTGAGCCTGCATCCAAGATGGTCAATTCTCTTGGCCCTTCTAGTTCCGCAGCCCTGGATTCTTCCTTAGGCAGCCAGTCCCCTCTGACAAGAAAAGTTAAAGTCAGCTCTCTTGCCAGGTGCCAGCTGGTTCTGAAGGGCTTATCCTCTGCCTTGTCTGGGGACTTTGCTTATCTGGGTTTTAGGGGTGGCCACCCTACATAAATTTAAAGGACAGACAACAAATGTTTGTAGATAAATGACAAAGGGTTAACACTGTAATATACCAAAAGATTTTATAAATCAATAACAAAATATATGAATGCTGCAATTAAAAAATTGGTCAAAGGGCTTGAACAGGCAATATTATAAAAGAAGAAGTAGAAATAGTCAATATGCATATGAGAAGGTGCTTGACCTCACTGGAAATCAAAGAAACTCAAATTAAAGCAGGGACGAGGGATCATTTTTTCACTTTCCCAATTGGCAAATATCCCAATAAAGGTATGGAGAAATGGCCATCCTCTTGCCCTGTTGATGAGACAATGGGAGGAGATCCTGTTGGCTGGAAGGCAACCAATTTCTGGAAGGCAATTTAGATGCCCTTGGCTAGCCTTAAAAATGTTCATAACCTTAGAACTCACAATTAGACTTCTTGGAATTTATCCTAAGGAAACACTGGAGGATGTGCCCAAGGATGTATATACAGTGATGTTTACCTCATGCTATTCATAATAGTAAAAAAAAGGGGGGGGATGACTTAATAACCCATCAGTAGAGAACTAATTCCAATCAATGATGCTTCATTCATATAGTGGAATCTTATGTAGCCATTAAAAAATGGTGCTGGACATCTGTGTCCACTACATCAAAAGAGCCTCATTATCCATTACGGTAAAAAAAAAAGAAAGTTACAAAATAACCCCTAGAATATGCTTTATGCTGAATTTTAAACCTGCATGTGTACATAGGCCCCGGAAGGTGCCTGGAAGAGTGTTTACCCATTACTGGGTTGGAGGAATAGTGGTTTCTGTGGTTTGTACCTTTGGGTAACATGTGCCACGTGACCCTCTGGGTTTGCTACTCACCCCTCTTCTCTTTCTGGTGGAGTTGACTCACCCTAAGGTGGAATGACTAGCTCTGCTTCTGGTATAGGCTCAAGGGGATTGACCATGGGGACCCAAACCAAGGTGGATTGTTGGAATGGTTTATCTGTGCTCCCACAAAGCATGGGCCCTCAGCCAGGAAGTTGTAGGTGGCTTGCACGACTGGAATCCTCTGGAGAGTTCTTCACATAGTCTGATGCCTGCAATGACCTGAAGGCTTGACTTAGTTAGAACTGTTGACAGGAACACCTGCTCATGGGCTGCAGGAGGCTTGGGCGTCCCGTAGCATGGCGGCCAGGTTCCAAGGCGGGGATGTCTTCAAACGGAGAGACTCTAGAGAGTATTTCAAGAGACGAAGGCGAAAGTTACAACGCTGCTTCTGAATTAGCCTCAGAAACAATACTGGCATCATTCTGGTCACATTCTGTTGGTTGTAAGTGAGTCATTAAAGCCAGCTCAGAACCGCAGAGGAGGGACATTAGACTCCATCCCTTGATGGGAAAGTGCAAGGTCACG
The DNA here is from genome assembly GCA_002007465.1 of Ailurus styani. Lineage (NCBI taxonomy): Eukaryota > Metazoa > Chordata > Mammalia > Carnivora > Ailuridae > Ailurus > Ailurus styani. Next base: position 879,734 of record LNAC01000022.1, read on the forward strand.
TTGCAGAAGAGCGCGTGAGATGGGAGATCGTGTGGCCTCCTGTGGAAAAGGCAACCTGCCCTAGACAGTCTTTCTTCTCTGGATTCAAAGCTCCAAGACGTGGTATTTGGAATAGCTGCAGCCACCTTGGAACCATAAAGAGGAAGCCTGTGTATAAAGGCAGCTTGGAGGAGAGCCAAGGGATGCAGAAGAGCAAGAATGGGGAGCGCCTGGGTGGCTCAGTGGGTTAAAGCCTCTGCCTTCAGCTCAGGTCATGATCCCAGAGTCCTGGGATCGAGGCCCGCATCGGGCTCTCTGCTCAGCAGGGCGCCTGCTTCCTCCTCTCTCCTTTCTCTCTGCCTGCCTCTCTGCCTACTTGTAATCCCTCTCTCTGTGTCAAATAAATAAAATAAAATCTTTAAAAAAAGAAAAAAAAGAGCAAGAATGGGGAGGGGTGGGGGGCAGGGGGGGCGGAGGGGGGAGAGGTCCAGAGGGCATCATTTGAAGTCAGCCCCACCCCCGACTCCTTCGTCCTAGGAGCCAATAATCCCCTTACGCTTAAGCCAGTTTGATCTGGGTTTTCTCTCTCTCGTAGAAGAAATAGTCCTAATCAATACAAGGGGATTTTACTAGAATCTTCCTCCCTTTTTTATACTTTCCATATTGCTTGAATTTTCTATGGTGAGTCTGTCACATTTTCAGTGTTTTAAAATTTTTAAACTAAGCAGCCATCTGTGAGTTACCAATGGCAATGACCGTGACTTTAGTAACCTCACATTTTGATCGATCTGAAGACAAAAGTCCTTTGCCTACTGTTATCTTGTCTGTCAGAATGCGGTATCCACACTCCCATCCCAGCATCCCTCACTAATTCCTAAGTTTTCTTTAAGCTTCAGGCACCTTCTAGTTATTCCATTCAATACATTCAGTACACCCCACAGTCAGCTGGTGGGATGGAGTCTGGCATGGCATCGTTCCTGGCCCCCAGAGGTCCTTGGTCTAGGCAAGACACAGATCATTCTGATCACGGGCAGTAGGTTTTAGAATGGACGTATCACATGCTGTGGGAGCTATAGAGAAAGAGAGGAAAATCCCCACTAAAATGGAGATGAAGGGGGCATTCCAGGCAGAGGGACCAGCTTGAGCAAAGGCCTGCTAGTGAGACCACAGGGGCTGTATGGTTAGCATAATACAAAACAAGCGATTGCAAAATAGGGAGAAGATAGATTGGAGCCTAAGCTGGGGAGGGCCTTGGATGCGAGGGTAAGGAGTTTGGGCCTCAACCTGAAGGTCATGGGGAGCCACTGGAAGGATGCAGACAGAGAGGTGTCATCATGAGATTTTGAAATTGGAAGGTATCTCTGACAATGCCGTGGATAATGGATGGGGTAGTCGAGAGACCATGTAAGCAGCTACTGCAATAGTCCAAGCCATCAATAGTGAGGGCCTAAGGTGCCTTGCATTCGTGGAGCCACTCTGTCTGTGCCCTTCCCAACAGCATGCTTTCCTTGCTGTTTATGTCCACCGCCTGTTCTTGGGGGGAGAAGTCGCTCTGGTGTTCTCCAGAGCCATGCCCCACCCTTGGTCAGAGACCTTGTCCTGCCAGAGCCCTTTACCTTGGTTTCCCCACTATACCCAGATCCTGGCTCTAGTTTGGGTATGTGGGAGGCAGGGGATGTCTACATCTACCCTCATTCAATCCACCTGACTACGAAATACCCAGATTGGAAGCAAATCTTCAAATCATAACTTTAAATAAAATAGTAAATCAAGACCAGCCATAAACACCTGACCTGGATCAGCCCATGTAATACTCTCAGCAACCCTGTGAGGCCGATTCCACAGCCATGTCCACGTGACAGATGAGAAAACTGAGTCTCTGCATCATTACTGTGATAGCCACTCGCTCTGGAGGCGCCCACACGAAGTTAGCCTCCCACTGGGCATTGGGCATAGGATGTCCTCGGTCTTCACAGCTGGAACGCAGCCGCCTGCCTTCTATGGCTGCTCATCTGCCCAAACTCAGCAACGAGGTTCCCTAGTCTAGGAAGTTCCCAAGTTCTACTTCACCCCCATCCATACCCCCAGCCGGGGGCAGGTTTCCTGCTTCCTGGTCTCCCTGCCCAGCATTCATCTCGCTGCCCTGTCATGGTCCCTCCACCGTCCTAGAGGCCAGGTCCCCGGGGCTTAGGCAGGCAGTTCTCCCTCACCCTGGGGTCGCGGCGGGAGCACAGAGCAGGCTCGCAATAAAAGGTCAGATGTTACGCAGAGGGGTGGGAGCCTCCCTGCTTCCCCACCAGCGGCTCTGGGACCTCCTGGCTCCCCAGAGGAATGGGCCTCCTCCCCGGACTCCCCGCAAATCTGCCCGAGAAACTGGGAGGAGGTCGGAGGAGGGCCTGCCCCAAGCTGCATGTCTCCCGTCATCCGCCAACCACCTCCCCACCCTCTGCCTTTGCTTTTCCCAGTAAAGATCCGTTTCAAAGGCCGATCATCTCTGGATGAGGAGAGGTGGGTATTGGCGCAGACTCCTAGACCCGGGTGCCCACCCTGGAAAGATCGAGGAGAGGGGGACGGGGACGACTGGTACGGTCACTGGGCTGGAGGCGGACGACAAAGCCAGCCAGCCAGCTGCCCTCGTCAGAGTCAGGACCCTTGGAGAGGGGGCAGTCGGAGCAGCCTCGGCAGACAGAATGGAGCAGTTGTGGTTGGTGGCGGTCCGTGGTACTTTCGCGCAATAGCTGATCTAATCACTGGTCTCGGTCCCTGGGAAGCTTTTCGCAGCATTTTAGCACAGGAAAGTGCCGCCTTTCTCTCTTTTGTGGCTCGAGCTGCTATTTAAGAAAGAAAAAAAAATCGATATGCCTTCTCTGCCGCTCAGTCTTTCCCCCCCAAAAGGTGTTTCTTTGGGGAAGGGGTGCGGGGGGGTGGTGAGGAGCGTTTTTGTCATTCATAAGCTGTGGTGACAAATCCTTGACATCATTCGTGGTTCCTATCGATCACTCCATCCGCGGCACCAGAGGACAAATAGAAATCATTTGTCTGTCTTGGCTCCCAAACAGCCCGAGACAAAGGGCTTGGCCGGCAATCAGCAGCTGGAGGTATTAGCAGTGGGTCAAGTTCGGAGGTCAGAGGTCAAACAGGTTGTCATCAGTTTCTCACAGCTATCAGAGCAAGGGCAGGGGAGGGGGCGAGTAAAACCCACCACCAACACAGCTGGTTCTTATTAGCCAAATCCTGCCTGCCTGTAAAGAGAGATGGGCCAGCCGGGTCCACACCCACCCCAGGGACACCCTGGGGTGCCGGGTTTCATGGGATGGCGGGAGGGCTGGGGGTGGCGAGGGGCCAGGAAGAAAAAAAGCAAGATCTGAGCTCTGCCTGCCACTATTCATCCTTCCCTTTCCCAGGGGAAGCCCTGAGTTATTCTGTCCTGGGCCCTGGAAGAGAATGAGAGAGAGAGAGAGAGAGAGACAGACCTTGGGTTGCATTGGGAGTCTGAGCAAGCAAGTTAATCCTATAAAATTGGAAGTGGCTTAGATGGTCTGGGAAACACAGGATGCAGCCAGGGGACAGTTGAGTCATTTTTAAGTCCCTGATTACACACCACCTGTTTTGGTTTCTGCTCCCACCCTTGGAAGGAAGATCCCCAACCCTTAGTGCAATGAATCTTGAGAAAGATGTATATGTTAAGAGGAGGGTGGCAGACCCAGCCCCTGGGAAGTGACACACACACGAGGTGACTCGGGAATGCAGAAGCATAACCACCCTTTCCATTGAGCACTTAGCACCAAGGCTCTGGGCCCACTGCAGGGGTGATCTTACCTAAGCACCAAGAGAGCCCTGTGAGGGCTTATTGGTCCCATTGTACAGAGGGGGAGACTGAGACTCAGTGAGATGAGATCACCAGTATCACTGATGCCATAAGGGATCCCAGCACATATCTGAGAAGTCACCTCTGTGGAACAAAGGGAGAGGGGCCTCGGAATGGGGAAACATTCTTCAGGGAATACAGGTGTGCCTGATGGGAACATGGTGAAAGCTGTGGGTCCCCGATCCCACCAGCTGCTTCCTTGGCATGTCCCAAACAGTAAGGCTCTGTGTTGTCTTCTGAAGATGAAAGCACCCAGAACCAGAACTTGTAGCTGCAAAGAGGACCCCCACTCGGAGAGAAAGGTGACTCAGGAGCTGTGGAGCTGGTCCAGACTGAACCGGGTGCTAAATCCAGCTCTCGGGAGCCAAGTGTCCCTTCCAGTCACGTAGCGAGCCTGGAGGCTTCTCTTCAGTAGCACAGAGTCACAGAGAGACCGGAGAGGGCAGGATTCGTGCACATCTGAAGACAGGAGTGACTTGCCGCTCAGAGGCCTCTGCCGGAGCTGGGACCCTGCTCCAGTCCAGGAGCCTCCAAGGGACCTGGGGATGTGATCTGGTGGAGCCAAGGAGGGAATTTTCTGATGCACCCGTTGCTTGTTCCAGCTCTCTAGGGGATCTTTAATAAAGAAAGGTAAAGGGGTATAGTAGTAGGGTTGGGTAGATGGGAAAGTTTGAAAGAAACCTCAGTGATCCATGGGGGAAATGTCCTTCTGAAACAGGAGCCGTTAAAAAGAACTAAGGGCTCTGGGCGCCTGGGTGGCTCAGTCGGTTGAGCGTCTGACTCTCGATTTCGGCCCAGGTCATGATCTCAGGGTCATGGGCTCGAGCCCCACGTCAGGCTCCCCACTCAGCATGGAGCCTGCTTATCCTGCGGCTCCTTGCCCTTCCCACCACGCTTGCTCTCTCTAATAAATAAACAAAATCTTAAAAAAAAAAAAGACTAAAGTCTCTGGCTATAAAATATACACGTGCATGCAAAACCAGTGAAATCTGAAAGGGTCAGTGGATCATAACAATGACAATTTCCCAGTTGGGATATGGTGTTATAGATATTGGTAAGATATTACTGTTGCGGGAAACTGGATGAAAGGTATATAAGAGCTCTCAGTGTTATTTCCTACAGTTGCATGTCAGTCTACAATTATCCCAAAAGAAAAAAAAAGTATAGAAGGGGGGGAAATAGTATGGAGCGTTTTGTTCCCTTAACAGAGTTCTAGTCTCTGCTGTTCGACAGCAACAGGGAAAAGTGTAGGCAGAAAAGACGCCTCCATCTAAAAGATTTTTTTTTTTTTTGAGAAAGCACGAGCTGGGTGAAGGGCAGAGGAAGAAGCAGACTCCCTGCTGAGCAGGGAGCCCAATGCGGGGCTTGATCCCAGGACTCCAGGATCATGACCTGAGCCGAAGGCAGACACTTAACCGACTGAGCCACCCAGGCGCCCCAAGAAGCCTCCATCTAGAAACTCTCTCAGTGTAGAATAGATATCAGAATGATCCACCTTATATTTAATCACACATTATTATCCCATTTTTGAGGGGAAAACTGAGGCTCAGAGCAGTGTGTTCCTTGGCCTGTGGCCACAGAGGCTAAGGTGACATTGCACTTCCAGTTGGCTGGCTGACTCTAAAGTGTGCCTTTTGGAGTGCACCTGGGTGGCTCAGTCGGTTAGAAATCTGCTTTTGCTTCAGGTCATGATCCCAGGGTCCTGGGATCGAGTCCTGCAAGGGGCTCTGTGCTCAGTGGGGAGCCTGCTTCTCCTCACTCTGCCTCTCTCCCTGCTCATGCTCACTTGTGCGTGCTCTCTCTCAAATAAAATCTTTAAAAAATAAAATCTGCTTTTTTCCACCATACCACTGAGTCGGTGGTGGTCTATTTCCAGAGCCCTGTAAAGTGTGCTCTCCAAAGGTAGACTTAGCCCAGGAAGCAATCTCTGGTGATACCACCAAGTATCCATGAAGCACTTGGCCACAAAGATTATGCAGTTAAAAGACGAACAAAAACAGGGACCTCTTCTCAAGAATATGACTCGGCGGAGACCAACCCATGTCGTGATGAGCTGGGCTTGCGTAAGAGTGACACAGGGGCCAGAGAAGGGGAGCCCTGTGGGGAGCAGGCAGGGACAAAGGGCCTCTTGGAAAGGGGCAGCTGGGTCTCTTTACCCCCGGTTTCTTCTTTATCGTGGTAAGATACACATAACACAAAATTTATCTTACTAATGTTTCAGAGTGCAGCTCAGTGGTATTAAGGACATTCATGTCCATGTGTGACCATCCCTGGAACTCTTTGCATCTTGCAAAATGCAACTGGACTTCCGTGCCTATCAAACGGAAGCTTCTCCTCCACTCTCCTCCTGGCCCCTGGCAACCACCCTCTACTTTCTATTTCTAGGACCTTGACTGGCGTCATACAGTACTTGTCTTTTTCTGACTGGCTTGCTGCATTCAGCGTAACGGCCTCCAGGTTCATCCACACTGTAGTGCGTGTCCCTGTTTCCTTCCTTTTTAAGGCTGAAGGATATTCGCTTGTATGGGCATACCACATTTTGCTTCTCTCTTCATCTGTTGATGGACACTTGGGTTGTTTCCACATTTTTAGCGATTGTGAATAACACTGCTATGAGTGGGCAAGGGTGTGCAAGCATCTCTCGGAGACCCTACTTTCAATTTTTGGATGATATATCCAGAAGTGAAATTGCTGAATCCTAGGGTAATTCTATTTTTAATTTTTTGAGGAAATGGAGTGGTTATGTCTTAAAGATCATAAGGTTTTGGGTCTTAGGGGTTTTTGGGGGGGTGTTTTTGGCATTTTTTTAAAAATAAGTAATATATATACATATGATCTATAGTTCAAAAGGTCCGGAAAGGTATACAGTCTTCCTCCCACCCCCATCCCCTGGTTACCCAGCCCTCCTGCCTGGAGGCAACCAATGAGGGCAGCTTCTTGCTTATTCCTCCAGAGACTTCAGGCGTGTCTAGACCAATAGGTCTATCTATTAGGGGGCAGTAGAAGCCGATCACCCAGATTCAGAGTTAGCAGACATGGACTTTATTATAAATATTTTTAATAGAAAAAAATATAGGAAAAGCAGATGAAAAGATAAAATATTTAAACAGAATTGGAATCTTTGAAAAAGAAAAAATTGAGAATTCTAGAAATATTAAATACACTCTCTTAAATTACGAATTCATTAAAGATGTTTTACATAGGGCTGGAAAAAGGAAAAGACAGCATTAATGAGTCCAAAGACAGGTCAACAGGAAATATGCAAATGTAAGCACAAGAAAAAATACATGGAAAGAATAAAACAGAGCCCAACAGATATGATAGAGATAAACCATTTAGTATTATGTTATTAAAGTCATATAAGGGGGTGCCTGGGTGGCTCAGTCAGTTAGGCATCTGCCTTCGGCTCAGCTTATGATCCCAGGGTGCTGGGATCAAGCCCTGCATTGGGCTCTCTGCTCAGTAAGGAGCCTGCTTCCTCTCCCTCTGCCTGCTGCTCCCCCTGCTTGTGCTCTCTGTCAAATAAATAAAATCTTTTGAAAAAAGAATATATATGAAGATTACCATAACCAATACGCACATTGCTGCTATTGATCATTAGCATGCCGGTTATTCACGTATTGCATCTTAGCTCCAAATCTACCATTGTTTGCCCTGCTTTGTGATCCTGCAGCTGGACCCTGTACGTAGAGAAGTCTCTTACGGGCTGGCACAGTGTTCCGCTCTGTGAGGAGAGGGCTTGAAGGACACTGCAAGGCATGGTGGGAGATGGGCCAGGGGGCTTCTCTTCACGGTTCCTGTGTGCAAGTCTCACTCCCCACTGCCAGCAGCAAACGGGAGACCCCGTTGTGCTCACCCTCCCATGAGTTACACCGGCACCTCTGTGGACAGGTGGCTGCCAGCCATAGCCTGCCCTCTGTTGTCCAGCTCTGGTTGAAACACAGCAGTGGACTTCTCGGGGGTCCACAGCCGCACCTCCTCTTAGGCCTGTTGGGGGGGCCTTTTCCAGGTATGTTTCTAAGCACTCTCTTAACCTTAGACATAGTAGCTGCTCCTCATGTTTGGTTCCTTTAGAGATCTCATTTACTCCTCTTAGAACTTAACCAGCTTTCACTGGTTAATAAAATTTTTTTATATTAAATTTTCCCCGTGTAGTTCCTGCCTCCTGATTGGACCTTACTGATATGTTTAATATTTTTGTCATATTTGCTTGCTCTCATTTTAAGTAAATGACACACTGCGGGTGTCAAGTCCCCTCTAATAGCCATTTCCAGTTCTATCTATACCCTTTCTCCAAGAAGGAACCATTATTCTGAGTCTGGGTGACTCCTCCCATTAAAAAAAGTGTTTATATATATTCATATATACTCATAAATACATACAAGTGGTATATTTTCTGTATCATTCTGAATCTTGTTTCTATCCACCCAATAGTACTTATCTAAAACTATCCATGTGCATATGTGTAGATCGAATTCATTCTTCTTAAACTGTTGTGTAATATCCCATCATAAAGCATATGTCATTGTGACTTAAACATAATGACTTAAACTTAATGACATAAAACATATGTCATTCCCTATAGATATTCTTCCCCTAGAGATATTATATTGTGTCCAGTATTTGGCCCCTAAACAGTAGTGTAGTATACATCCTATATATCCATATGCCAAAATTTCTCCAGGGAACATACCTGGAAATTGAATTTTCTGAATAGGTCATAAACTAGATACAATTTTCAATGTTAGATGCTACTTGTTTGCTCTCTCTTTGACAATATTTACACTTCCACCAGACATGTAAACAACATTGTTTTCCTCACATCTTCCGCAACACTTTGTATTATTAGACTTCTTAATTTTTCCCAGTGTGATGGGTGAAAAATGGTATCTCATTTTTCTTTTCATGGCTTTAATGGCCACTTAAAGATCCTCTTCTGTGAACTGTTTGTACTGTTTCTTGCTGTTCTGTTAGGTCCTTTGTCTGTCTCTTACAGATTATAGGAGTTCTTTATACATTCTGATGGATACATTGTATATTGCAAATATCTCCTAGTAAATTGCCTGCTTTCTTGCTTATGGTATATTTTGCCCTAGGTAAGATATAATTTTAATACAGTTAAGTAAATCTGTGTTTTATTTTATAGATTATTCTTATTCTGTCTTTCTGGTTTGAGAAATCTTTCTCTATCCTGACTTACGACAATATTTTTCCCTAATTTTTTTTCCATTTGGGTCACTCAAACATCTACATTTTCATGTTGTGAATGATGTATCACTGCTCTATTATTAAATAGTCTTTCTTTCCCATAGTGATTAGTGGTGATATCTCTAACATAGGCCATGTTCCCATATATAGATATGAATATGTTCCTGGTCTCTCTCTTCTGTTTTATTGGTTGATTTATCTATGCCTGTGTTAATTAGGATTAAAAAAAAAAAACAAGCTGCTGTAACAGGAGTTCCAACAAAATTTCAAGAACAAAGTTTCTATTTTATGCACATAATAGAGGAAGGTGTGAGCTCTGCTCCACGGAGCCATTCAGGAGCTCATGCTTGTTCATCTTGGGGCTTAGTCATTCCCTGTTGAAGTCTGGGTCATGGCCATATTTGGGTTCCAGTCTGGAGGAAGGGCGGGGAAAAAACACAGAGGAAATACTCCTGCTGCTTTAAGAATCCTAGTCTGGAAGGGAGACATAGCACTTCTGCTCACGTTCCATTGATGACAACATATTCTCATAGCCTCACCTACTGCAAAGAGGACCGGAAGACATTCAGCACCCAGCTGGACTGCCAGTGTGACTAACTACCGCTCTATTACCATGTAAAAAGGGGAAACTGAATTTTGCTGGACAACAAACCCTGGCCAGTGTCACACTATTTTAATTACTATCCTCGCTTGTTAGCTAGCTTCCTTTGTGTTGGCAAATGGCTACCATGGCTCCAACCATCTTGTCCTTATTCACTGTTCATTGGTTATCTATAGCTGCATTATCAGTGATCCCAAAACTGGCTCAAATAATAAACTTACAAGTGAAGATGGCAGAGCAGAAAGATGACATCCCTGAACCTTTGAATTAATTAATCCCGCCTCAGAACATCTTGTTGTAGTGATAATAAATGCCCTACATAGTTTAGGATAATTTGAGCTGTGTTTTCTCTTACTTAATAGCTACAAGCAGGGCGCCTGGGTAGCTCAGTGGGTTAAAGCCTCTGCCTTTGGCTCAGGTCATGATCTCAGGGTCCTGGGATCGAGGCCCGCATCAGGCTCTCTGCTCAGCGGGGAGCCTGCTTCCTCCTCTCTCTCTGCTTGCCTCTCAGCCTACTTGTGATCTCTCTACCTCTGTGAAATAAATAAATAAAATCTTAAAAAAAAAAGCTACAAGCAACCTACCTGATACATAGTTTTAAATACATGCCATGTCAAGATGGACTAAATTATGCCTCTGTAGTAACCAGCAGAATCCCCGCAGTTGAAAGTCATAAAAGCTTATTTCTCTCTCATACTGCTGGTCCAGCACAGGTTGGCTAGGATCTCTGGCCTCTGCCACGTTTGCTCTAGGCCACCAGCTAGTGGAGCAGCTAATATCAGTATTGCCAGTTGTGATAAATAGTAGAGAAAGATCCCTGGATGGTCTTATGCCAATAATGAAATGTTTCCTCCTGAAAGTGACACAGATCACTTTAGCTCATAATTCATTGGCCCCATGTAACCAAAAGAGACCAGGAAGCATAGTCTATTCTGTGCCAAAGACTGGAAATATCTGGTGAACAGCTATGACTATGACACATGCATTGAGGTTTATAAATTTCCCTCTAAATACTGCTTTACCTGCTCCTTAGATTTTACTTAGGACGTTCATTATTGTTCTTAAATAAAATTTTCATTTTAGGGTAGTTTTAGATTTATGGAAAAATGGTGAAGATGGTACCTAGAACGTTCCCATGTACCCCAATTCCCCTATATCATTATCCTACATTAGTATTGTACATTTTTCACAGTCCATGGACCAATATTGATACATGATTATTAACTGAAGCCCATGCTTTATTCGGATTTCCTTACTTTTTGACATAATGTCCTTTTTATGTTCTGGGATCCCATCCAGGACACCACATTACATTAATCATCATGTCTCCTTAGGCTCCATTTGGCTGAGCGTTTCTCAGGCGCTCCTTGTTTTTCATGACCTTCACAGTTTTAAGGAGGCTTGGTCAGGTATTTCATAAAATGTTACTCAAATGGGATTCACCTGATGTTTTTCTCATGTTTTTCCCATTAGACTAGGGTATGGGTTTTTGAGAGGGTGACCATTGAGGTAAAAGCCCATTCACATCACAGCACACCAAGGTACACACTATCAATTACTGCCGATGTTGACCTTGACCACCTGGCTGAGGTAGTTACTTTTTTCTTGTCTCTTTCCATATTCTTTGGAGGGAAGTCACCGCACTTAAGAAATTAAGCTCCACCTCCTGGAAGGCAGAGCATCTACACAAATTATTTGGAAATTTTCTGCACAGGAGATCTGCCTCTTTTCCCTGTTAATTTATTTATTCAGTAATTTATTTGTATTGGTAGGGACTCAGATATTTGTTTACTTTGGGTTATAACCCAATACTGTGTTATTTATTTTGTTGCTCAAATTGTTCCACCTTTGGCCACTAGGAGCTCTCAGTTGGCTCCTGTGTCTCCCGGACATTCCTCCAACAATGTGAGTTGTTTCCTATTTGGTTACTTTCTTACTCTCTGGCACTGCAGAATGCTCCTGGATCATCTTGTATATTTCCAGCCTGTGTTTTGTCCTAGAATCAACCATTTCTCCAAGGAACCCTGGTTTCTTTTCTTGAAGAATGGTATTAGAAACGAAGATCTAGGTGCCAGGCATGATCGTTCCTATTGGGGTCCTTCTTTCTAGGTCCTTTTAGCCTAGCAAGGAAATACACGTGTGTATACTAACCCACCTGAGCACGCTCATCCACATACAGTTCTATATGTAACCATCTGTATTTATAGTAAGCTAAGTATAAGTTCACTTGGACAGCTCCAACTCTAAACCTTTACCACGTGGATCATTTTAACCTTAACCCCTTGCTTATCTGTAACCTCCCACTGCAGCAGTTAGAAGTCCATTTACCTAAATGTTCAATTCCCGCATACATGTATAGGGGTTCAGAATCATTAACCCTTTCACTATCATTTAATTCTAAATATTGAATTAATATTCATTGATTTACTCTTTAACCATGAGTTATTTAGAAGTTGGGCTTTTAGTTTCAAGACAGAGAAGATCTTGCTAGCTCTCTTTCTGTGGTGGTTTTCTAATTTTCTTGCACTGTGGTCTGAAAGCATATCCTAGATAATGTTGATTCTCTGGAATGTTTCGAAACTTCCTCTGTGATCTAAAATATGTTCAATTTTGGTAACAGTTCCATATGTGATTGGAAAAATGTATAAATTTTGTACATCTACTCTATGCCATTAAAAACATCATTATGAAAATGCAGAAAGTATACAAATGTTTGAGATAATGTGAAATGAGAAAAAACCCCACTAAACACATGCTATGTTTGCAACAATGTAAACCATTGAGGCATAAAAACAGAGACTGGAAAAGAATAAGCAAAAATGAGAAGTATCGACGTATTGTGGGCGGGAGTCTAGATAATTTTTTTTTTCAAAGTTGTGTTTAATGTCACTTTGTTTCTATAATTTATAAAACTCTAAAAGATATTTATCCCAGAAAATACTGGTTTGATAAATTAATAGAAGACGAAAAGTATTTAATTCAACGGACAGTTTTTGAGCCACTACTACATTCAGCCCTGTGTTAGATCCCAGGTATCCAGGAATGAGAGGTCAAGATCACACACACACACACACACACACACACACACACACACACACACACACAATCTCACCGCTATCTACCTATTTCTGTGCTATTTACCCTGTGAGGCAGATGTTACTATTTTTAGATCCATTTTTACAGAGTTGGAAACTGAGATTCAGAGAAGGGGAAGCAACTTGTCCAAGGTCACACTAGCGACAGAGCCAGGACTCAGATACGAGTTGTCCAGCTCCAGATGGAGGCTCTTTCATGTAAACCCCTTTTAGAAAAGAACTCCTTTGCAATGCACTTAGTGCCATAAGGATGAGAAAGAATATTATCAGAGGTCCTCTGGAGGGGGAGCTACTGTGAAAGCAGAAACTGAGGACCAGAAGCCTAACGTAGGTGGGCGGCTAGGCTGATACAAAGCCTAGTTGGATGTTTTGTGCAGTTAGATTCTTGTCCCTTGTTGACTACAGGAAAGGTCCATCCAGCTGCCCCAGGGGCACCACACTGTGGGTCTGGGAGCTCAGAGCCACTGCCGCCCATGTTAGTGGTTCAAGGTGGATGACAGTTGCATATCCAATTGAAAAAAATGCAACGTATAGGGGCGCCTGGGTGGCACAGTCAGTTAGGCATCTGACTCTTGGTTTCGGCTCAGGGTGTGATCTCAGGGTTGTGAGATCGAGCAACGAGCACCGAGTCTGCTTACGACTCTCTCTTCCTCTCCCCCTGCCCCTCCACGTCTCAAATAAATAAATGAATCTTAAAAAAAAAAAACAGTGTATACATTTTGGTCCATCAGTGTATATCAATACTATTAAAAGGATTATTTAAAGATCAGTAAGACTGGAAAGGTGAAAAAGTTGCCCAGGAGAAGAGCATTCCAAGCTGAGGGAAAGGAGCTGGGGCTCTGAAGACATGGAGAGCCCAAAGCTGGCCATGTGGCTGGGGCCAGAGGGAGGTGGAAGCAGGCGGGCTGTGGTAGGGGGGTGGTGGGCAGGGCCAAGTAGTAAGTAAATAAAATAGGGATGAACATAAATGAAGAATAACTGAATTGCATTATAAAAGCCAAGAATTACCTCCAGGCTGCTACTCCCCACCCCCCTTCCCAAAAAGTCCAGTGCAGCCTAGACTTCATCCCGAGCAGCTCTGGGGTGGAGAGACCACTCCGGAGGCCAACAGACATTCCCTGATTCCTAGTGGCCACACTGGATTCCTTGGCCCTGGCCACGGCCCCGCTGCCTCACCCAGAGGCCGATAGTGTCAGGGCTCGTGGCCGGGAGGCCTGCCTCCTAACAGGTGTGCAGACCTGCCGGCACCCCACCTCTGCCTGCTTCTGTGGGTTTTCAGCAACTTGGGTCGCTGGTAAGTGAAGGTCCAGTAAGGTGGTGAGGATCGGTCCCGGCTGTGGTGCGCCTCCACCTGGGTGGGGATCCCACCGCTCCGTCAGAGGTCCCCTGGTCAGCTGGGACTCTGGGGGCCTCCGTGTGTGCCCCCATGGAAATGGGGAGGACCCCCGGAGCCGCCTCGAGGGGGGAGGGGCGTGCTAAGTATGAGAATAACTCATTTTAAGCACCTGGCACTGAGCCGGGCACATAAGCCCTGGATAAACGTGCATGTTCTTTCTACCCCGCTACCGTTGCTGGGTAAATGGTAACCAGGACAGGACAGGGTCAGTAACCGCTGGTTAGGGGCCTCCGCGGGGTGCGCCCCTCCCCCCTCGCCCCGCGTCCCCATCCCTCCAGCCTGGCCAAGGGCAGCGCCAAGGGCGGCCGCCCAGGGAGCAGCTTCCCGGGGCGGAGAGCGCCACCCCCACCCCATGGGGCGCGGGTCCTCCTGAGCATCCAACTTCATTTCCACTTCAATTTTATCAGCGGCCGGGAGCCAGGCAGGAGATAGGAGACCCGCCCGACACGACACGAATTAGCCCAGAGATTGCCCGATAGGCTCGGCCCGGCTCCGGCTCCGGTGCCCGCGCGCTCGCTTCCCTCGCCGTCCTTTGTGTCCGCCTGGCCTTTGCCGGCCTCGCCGCCCTCCACTCTCTCGCTGCGGGTTTGTTTGCATTTGGCCGTGTCTTCCAGACCCAGGCGGGCTGCGACAAGGGCTCCCACCCCCGCAGGGCAAGGTCACCCTGGGACCGCTAGGCGCTGGGACCCCAATGCTGCTGTCCCCACAACCCCTCTCCCTCTTCAGGGGAACCTGGCCCTGTGCGGGGGGCGGGGGGCGGGGGGGGGCTCTTACACGCCATCCCATTTAATCTTCCCAAGAACCAGAAGCAGCAGCAAGGAGTAGAGAAAAGGAAACTGAGGCTCGCCCAAGGTCACGCTGCACATAAGTGGTCTGGCCAGGGTTTGGACTCAGATCTGCTCATCCCAGGAGCCTTGGTGAGGGATGGGTCCGGCATATTTACACAGTGGCCATTTTCTCCTTTTTTCTACTATAAAAGCCCTGGGAATTAGTTATTCCCCAAATTTATTGCAAGAGAGGAGGCCACGTGGGATGGGGGGGCAGTGGAGGCCCTCAGTTTCCAAAAGGGTTAGGGTAATGACTTCTTACTCCTTCTGCCCCAACGTACCCCCCCCCAAGATCCCTCCCCACTTTGCCCTAGGGTCCCCATCCTCACTCCAGGCTTGACCGGTAGAAAACACTTTACTGTGTCCCATTCAGCTAGACTAGTGACAGAGGCCCAGGAGCTGGCTCTGGGACCCAGGAGGTCCCTTCCCCAGCCCCTTCCCAGGGCCCAGGGGACCCAGGCGAGCTGCCCTGCTCCCACCTCCATTTCCGGGGTGCTGCTGGGGAAAATTTATGTCCCTCTCAGGTTTGGGAACTGATCCCACACTAAAAAGAAAGAAAAAAGAGAGAAAGAAATGATTTTAATTTTTTTTAGGTCCAGAAATGAAGCAGAAGTGAGTAAATTTTAATGAAACGGTGCAAAAATGACATCATTTACTCAGAAATCATTAATTTGTCAGCATTAATATTTCAGCTACAACATTGCCTGTCATTTTGTGCCTGCAATGACTGATAAATCTATAAAAGCGTGCTGCTAATTTACTGAATATTTATGTGCAGTGTCATTTGCAGAGTAAGAATGGAATTTATTTCGTGCCGAGTTCTGCAGGAGAACATTCCCCACAAACCTTCACCCTGGTGGGTGGGGGAGGGCAGGGGGAGGCTCCAAATTTCCTGGAAAACTGGTGATAGGATGGGGACAAAGGGGCCCCCGGGGCTCAGCAGCCCTCCCCCCCCAGCTCCAGTGCACTTGGGAGAGACCACCTCACCTTTGCTCTGGTGGTGCAAAGACTGTTGTAATGCCCTTCCCTCCCCCAACCTGGCAAGTCCAAACTTGACCTCTCCTTCCCAGCCCTCTTCTTCGATGTTTCTGGATTCCGCTGCCCCCACACTGCAGTGGGGTGGGGCTGGCCCTTGGTAGAGGGGATGGCAGGGCGGGTGGGCTCCAGGTCCTGGGTGAGTTATCAGAAGAAGGGATCAGGGAAGAGGGTAAGTGCTGGATGCAGGAGTTGGACAAGCCTGCATTCCAATTCTGGCTCTGTGAATGGTCTCAGAAGTCTGGGTCTCAGTGTCCTCATCTGGAAAATGGGGATGCTACTAGGAAGTGTGTAAAGCTACTAGCTGAGGACCAGGGAAGCATCAGCAGCTGCCATTGTTGAAGGAATCACTGTCACAGCCCCTGCTCCCAAAGAGCCCCTTTCCCCAGATGGCAAGTGGGAGGCCCTGGGACCACAGCCCCACAGCCCTGAGGGGAACACAGTCCTGACAGGGCTCCTAGCTGCCCCCCATGTGTCCTCCTCCCCAGCCTCACAGGAGAGCCCATCCCCTCTCTCCACACCCTCTTCGCTTCCGCAGGCTTGAATGACCAGAATTCTCGGGTATCTGTCCAGAAGCAGCTTCCTGAAGCCCCTAGATGGTATTTTCCTGTCCCTGGGAGCTCTTTGAGTGGGGGGAGGGAGGGGAAAGAGCGGTCCTTTGAAATGCCTCCATTTTACAGGGAGCAAAATGGAGGCTGTGAGAGGGCCACCAGAGCCTGACGCCCCCTTGCCCCCATGTTCCCATCCCCCATCCCAACAAGAGCACAGATCACGAGACTTTGAGTTTTGCACAATTTTGCTCAATTTCCTGCCTGAATGGCACAGGGCCTGACCCTCTGCAGGTGCTCAGGAAATGTTCGTGGAATCAATAAAGAACAGCTAAATCTCCCATCTTTTGAGAGCTCTTTGTCTCCTCCCTCCCTCCTGCTCCCCACACTCCGTCAGGGGCCAACTCCTGCATCCTTCTCTGTAAAGTCTCTCAGACTGCTCCTTTTACTTCTTTGCTAGCGCTCCAGCAGAGTCCCTCATTAATGCTTGCCTGGACCACTGCAGTAGTCTGCTCACACATCTCCCTGCCTCTGTTTCCCCCTCCGATGCTGTCAGCACAGAGCTGCTAGAGCTTTCGACGGAGCAGTCCCGAGAGTGGCACTCCCCCCCTCAGAGAGCTTCCGGGGCTCCCTGCTGCTGGGGTGGGGGAAATGGCATGGAGAGCCCCTCCGAGTCCATCCTGCCCTGCTCTTCCTCTCGCAGACCCATCTCTGTTTTGAACCTACACATCCCACGCTTTCCGGTCTCCAGTCCTTTATGATCCTTCTGCCCATGTCCCTGCATTCCTCACGGCCAAATCCAATCTATCCGGCAAGGCTCATCCCAACCACTTGAGAAAGCTTCGTGATCCCCCTTCAGATGGAGAACTCCTCATTCCAAACAGGGCCACTGCACAGGGGGCCCCACATTCCTCCCAAACTGGCCCTGAGGTGGGAGAACCTGTTAGATTGAGGAGGGAAGGGCTGCCCATTGTCCGAATCCAGGGGAGGACACTGGACCCGAAATCAGGGGACCTAGGCTCTCATCCTCACAGTTGGGCACTGTGTGGCCTTGACTCTGCCATCCTCTGTCTATGCAGTGGGTTGGTCCAGCTCTCTTCAGTCCAGACTGAGTCAGTCATGTTCACAGCTGTATCCTGGCACCAAGTATAGTTGCCAGGCAGACAGTAGTTGCTCAGTAAATACTTACTGAATGACCTTCATGCCAGGGTTCCAAGGTTCTGAGCCTCGGTATTGTCCAGGGAGACCTTTGGGGTCTCCCCCAGGGATAGGCAGAGGGGTACACGATGATACTAACATTAAAGAGCAACACACTTTCACATATGTGATGTTATTTAACCTCACAACTGCCCTATGAGTGGACTTTCCTGTGCCCATTTCACAGATAAGGAAGGTGAGGCTAGGAGGCTAAGATACCTGCTAAGACCTCACACCTCGGCTCTTAGCTCCAAATCCAGTGCTCTTCCTGCTTTCTTAGAATAACCCCCAAGGTCTTTGTGGCCCAGAAGGCCCCTGTGACCCTCTCCAGGCTCACTCCCTGCTGAGTCGGAGCCATAGTGACCTTCTGGCTCTTCCTGGATGCTCTAAGCTCATTCCTACCTCTGGGCCTTTGAACTTGCCATTTGCTTGGCCTGGGAAGTTCATCCTCATCATCCAGGTCTCAGCACCAAGGTCATCTTCTCACCGAGGCCTTCCTTCCCCACCCAAACTCAAATAGGCTTTTTATTTTCCTCCTACACCACATGAAATAGGCTTCCACATCTGTGTGCCGCGTGATGGCGGGAACCTTGCTGGCCCGCAAGCCCAGCACCCGGCTAGGAGTGGCCAGTGGTGACATAGAGCTATGCTTTGTTGCCCTGCCCGGATGTAGTGAACTCTTGTCTTCTAAGAGAAGTGGGGGCTCTGGGGCCAGTGAAGAGGTGAGGGTGGTTGGGGGCAGGGGTGTGGTAGGGAGGGGACACCAGGAATAACGAGAAGCCAGCCTCCAAGAGAGACTGAAGGAAGGAGGTACCCCCCCACCCTTGTCCTCACCATTGTGCCCCCCCCAGCCCCCCGCCCGTGCCTCACACTCATTTCCTTCCTGGAGTCAGTCTCATTTGCTTTCCCTAAAGCCGCCGGAGGAGCCAATATGTACGTGATGAATATTTCATCTCCTGAGCGTGGGTTTGCGGGAGAGCGGTGATCACCCAGGGAGGGGGCGCTGCCCAGCCGTGCCTGGAGAGGAGAGGCCCCGGGAGGGGTGGGGAGGGGGGCGCTGGCAATGGGAAGGGTGTCTCAAAGATGCAGATTCCCAGGCACACCCCCTGCTCCTGGAGACACCCTTGGCATTGGGAGGCTTGGAGCAGGTGGGGCAGTCCTGAATCTGGGGTGCAGACACCTCACGCTCCCTGGAGCTCTCAGCCCTTTCTTGGAGTTCACCTCTGGGCAGGGCAGACTTTGCCAGAAGCGCAGGGGCTCAAGTTGCTCAGCCCGCAGGTTCCACTGACATGGCAGCGGCCAAAGGTGTGGAGTCCTATGTAGTAGCTTCTCAGCTAAGGTCCTGCAGATGATCTCATCCCAGGGACTGAGGCTGGGCGAGGAAGGAGGGCACAGGTAAAACACTGAGCAGTAGGGAAGGACAAGGAACTTGAGCAGCCAGGCCCTCCTGCTCCCCTCTGCCCTTCACCTGTGTGCTCTTCCCTCACCCTTGACCATGGCATCCCCGTCCCCGCAGGGAGGGTCAGCCGAGCTGCTTCCGTGCTGGAATCTGATGGTTCCAGCTGCCAGCCCTCTGCTCCTTCAGCAGCGGAGTGATCTCTGAACCTCTCTGAGCCTCAGTTTGCCCATCTGAAAAATGGTGTTGGTCACGTGACCCGGCGGGGTGGTTCTGAGGGGTGAGCAGAGTGCCTGGCACACCCCCCCCACACACACACCTCCCCAACACACACGCACGCACCCACAGTACCACCATTACCGTTCCTCTAGCATCTACCTCCGGCCAGAAAACAAAGGACCATTCATCCCCTCCTCCTTCCCCCGGGGACTCTGCCACGCCACCCCACAACCTTGAACCTCTGCTCCCTAGGGAATTGGAGCTGGAGCGGATGGGGAGGAGGGCACCTTGCCTCCTGGGCCTCAGCCACCCATGGGTCCAGGTGACCCTGGCCGTGGACCCCGAGCCCCCAGCCGCAACCCTCTGTAGCCAGCTCCCGTCCCTCCCCCACTGGCCGGGAGCAACCCCATCACTCTCATCCCCACCCACCACATTACCCTCTGAATACTCTCATTATACCATTACTAATTAGGGCTGCTCAGCAAATTGGCGGCTGCATTAGAGGGAGACAGTGTGCAGGAGCATATGGCATAATATCGTATTAATGAACACTCTAAATTCAAACCCGGGTCAGCTGCTCGCTTCTCGCCGGTGTCACCCACGCTAAGGGGGGGGGGGCGGGAAAAGCAGTCAACCTTTCCCTCGCTTTCCTTGCCTCTCTCCAAACACACATTCCCCAGCGCGGGCTGGGCTGGCGGAGGTTTTTATCATATCTGGCCAGTGGGGAGGCAAATAGAAGATTCTGGGCCTACACGGGGGCTGCAGAAAGGACCTCCCTGTCTGTAGTCACGTAAAAGCATATGCTTAGCTTGGTTGTGAAAAATAATAATAATAAACCAGGGCCTGTGAGCCAAGCTTCACACCCAGATTATCTCTGTCTCCCAATATCCTTGCAGGGGGAGCACAAGGTGGGAGGGGGCGCAAACTGAGGGCCACTAGAGGTCATGGAGCTTTCTCCAGGTTGGAGAGTGGCTGAGCTAGAGTCCAGGGGAAAGGGACTAGCCTGAGGAAACTCGAGAAAAATCCCAGAACAAGACCCAGCCCTACCCACGCCACCCTCTCTCCCAGCCCAGTAGCACCCACAGCCCACAGAGCCCCGAGGTCACTGGTTTTCCTCGGGGGTGAGGGTATCTGGGAGGTCACCCATGAATTCAGAGACAGGACTCAAGACGTAGGCTTCCTTCTTATTATTTTTTAAGTAAGCTCGAGACCCAACATGGGGCTCAAACTCATGACCCAAGATCAAGAGTCACATGCTCTACTGACAGCCAGCCAAGCCCCCGCTCCTCACCTGTGCCAGGCTTCCTTATTTTTAAGCCCCTGGGGTGATGCTGGGAATCCACCCCCCCCCCCGCCCCCAGGTGAGAATGTGGCTTTTAGAGCTCAAACTGGCAACCCAGGAGTGGACAAAGGGTCTTTGCTCCTCTCTCTCTCGACTCTGTGCCATGTTGCTAGAGGAATGTGGAATGACAAATCCACGGGCTGGTCTATGAGTCTTCGAGGTGCCCTCCTGCCTCCCAGAGTCCTGGGAGGGGCGGGGGGACACGGTTGTGAGTGGGGGCCCTGTTGGGGTCGGTCTGAGGAGGCCTCCAAGAAAACATGAGCTCTGAGCGTGGCTCCTGAGTGGAATGGAGAGCCCCAGACTAAAGCTGCCTTCTCCCAGTCTCCCCTAGCCGGGCTTGGGGGGAGAGGGGGAGCGGTGCGCTCCACCTCAGCGTCCAAGGCACCCTGACTGGCAGTTCTTAGCCAGGCAGGAGCTGGAAGGGCCTCCCTCTGCCATCCGTCTCTCTGCCCGGTGGGGTGACCTCCGCGATCCTCTAGCAGAACCAGTTTCCCGAGCTCCTGATTCCTCCCTTCTCCTCGGAGTGAAGGGCCGTTCCGTTCCTGATGCCTGCTGGTCCAGAGACCAGGGAGGGAGAAGAGGCTGGTCCCCTCAGGCCCCGGTCACCTATCTTGGCGGCTGGTCGTTCTTGCCCTGTTCAAAGCCTCCCTGGGAAGCTCCCTGGGAAGCTTTCTCTAAGATCACAGAGTCGTTGACATCCGAGAATATCTTAGAGATTCATTTTATGTCATGTCCCCAGTTGAGGACCAAGTCTCTCTTTCAGAGCAGGGGAGGGGCAGGCTAGCCTGGTAGGATTCCAAACAAAACAAAACACTTCCCCTCCCTCTCCCCACCCCATCCCTGCTCTGGGAGCCCAGTTTCCTAGGATGAGGCATCATCTGAGTGTCAAGCATGTGTATGGATGCTCTGGGCCAGGAGGCAAGATGGATTTCAACTCCCTATGAGTCACAGTGTAGACCTCTTTTGGCACCTTCTCTGGTTTCAATCTTTGTGAATTCTCTTCCTGACACCCTTACAGTCTTCCTCACCTCAGGGGACGTGAGGACCAGCAGATGTCCCCTGTCCACGAAAGGGCTACTTCATTGGGAGACCCTTGTCAGAGCATGGGAGCCCCCAGGAGGAGGCTCTCCTTCCCCAAGCCTGAGGGGGACCCGGAGTCCTGTCCACCTCTGGGCGTATGTGATGTGCAGGTGAGGGAAGAATGAGGGCTGACGGTTTGCTGACTTCCTTCGAGGGCCCCAGTGGGGAATCGGGGAAAAGTCGCTTGAGCTTTACCGTCCGTGCTGCTGCAGAACTCCAGGGAAGAGTAAACTTTCTGTTTACTTTTCCATCTGTGGAATGGGTGTATTGACAGTAGCTTATCCAGGGTTGGGGATGCTTCTGAGAAAGCTTGAGGCTCTGGCACAGCTGAGTCCTACCCCCTGCCTCCCCATTTGGCTCTACTGGAAAAAAAAAAAAGGCAATCTGGACAAGGAACTGCTCCTCCACGGTACTGTTGGACGCTGTGGGACGCTGCTACGGCACTACCCCCAGACTAGCAGGTTGCATGGCTCCCTGTGCCAACAGGGGGTGTGAGAGCCTCCGGCCCCCAGACCTGCAGTCCCCAATTCAAGAGCAGGGCCAAAGGGGTGGGACCCAGGGGAGGCAAGCCCCCTTTCCTCCTGAAGCCTTGGCTCCTTGGGCGCTCTGGCCCAGGACTGTCTGCTTGTGTCCCCTCTGCACCCCCACTGCCTGCAGCCCTGGCCATCCTGGCCCCACGTCACCCTGAGCTCTCCAGTCCCTGTGCCCACTCCCCCCACCATGCTGTGGTCATAGGATCATTTTCCTTTGTCTCCAGAACCTGCAGATGAGCTCGATCCTCCCCATAGCTCTCCTGGCAGGGGAGCCCAGGAGGAGTAAATAATTGTCACCCCTCCCAGCCTTGACCAGCCAGGCAGAACGCAGGCGGGGGGTGTCATCAGCCCTGGATGCCAATTACTTTACCCATCCCCCTCCCCAAGCCAAAACCACCACCACCACCCAGAGCAGCCAGAATCCCCCACCCGCTAGGAGAGAAGTAAATAAGCCCAGGAAGGGTGTTGGCTGGTCTCTGGATTTTAGAAGCAGCTTGTGGAGACTTGCCTAGGCCTGGAGCTGCCCCCCACTCCCTCTCTCCGGAGGCAATACCGTAGCTGTGTGTTGAGGCTCCAGCAGGTGCGTGTGTGCACACGTGTGCACCAAGACTCCAAGGACGTTTGGCCTCTTCCCCGGCGAGAAGTGGCTGAGCTAGAAAGGAGCTAAGAGGTCATCTCCTTGGAAGCCTGAACTTGGGACCCAGAGAAGTAAGGTGATTGCCCAGGTGACAAAGACTGCAGGACAGAGCCAAGGTCTGTCCTGGAAAGTGGACTTTCCATAAGTGAGCCCTGTCACTAGAGCCCTGTCCAGAACCAGACTTACCCTTTGTACACGGACTTGTCCCACCGGCCCCAGATCAACAGCTAGAACAGAACGACCTGCTATGGCGTTTGGGGTGCCTAGTGCAAAAGGAATCGCGGAGCCCCTTGTTCAAAATTATGAAGCCTTCCAAGATGGCAGCAGAAGAGCATCAAGCCATTAGCACTTCTAAGCGCGGGCCCGGCGCACACATCACTGCCTGTGAACCAGGCCCACTTGCCCTGCACTAGGACCTTATCGGTCTGCTTCCTCTGCCCCTGGGAAGGCCTTGGCGAAAGCTCCCACAGACTTTCTAGAAGCCTCTCTGCCTAGAGTCTGGGTTCTGTAGCCACCGTGACCCCACCACAGCCCCTGCTAGGTGCAGTCCGCCCAGCAACTCCGGCCCTGGGAGGGGAAACTGAGTCAGCAAAGTCCTGGGCCTGTGCTGACCCTCCCAGAACCAGGGGAAGCTGGCCGGGGGGCCGGATGGGATCTGGCTTCGACAGGGAACAGTGGGCACACGCTCTGGCATCCAAGGGAGAAACTGCCCAGAGCCTGGGCCCTGTGGATCCCAGGGGCGGGCAGAGGCCGGGGCTTCGGGGGGCTGGGCCGCGTCATGGTTCCCGTGGGTGTTGTAGAGAGCATGGGCCATGCTGGTGGGGTTCCCCGCTGAGGGTGCACAGCATTGCGTGTGTAAATAGGGCCCGTGATGGGTTTCGCTCATGTTCATAGGCTGCACGTGCACCTGTGCACACACTCAGAGCCAAGGGCAGGGTACTCAGGCTTACCGCCCGCGCCCCAGCCAGAGCTGCCCCCGTGGGTGCCCTGGCCTCTCTCGTGGAGGGCATGTTCCTATCCTCGGGCACTCCACATTGGAATTCAGGCCCTTGCCAGCCTGTGCCCTGCTTGCTAACTATAAACTATCTGATTTATATTCATTAACCAGTACTAGACAGCGGCGGGCGTAGCAAACTTCAGTGGGGGACATGCCTCCATCGACAGGCGGGCTGCACTTCAGTTAATTAAGGGGCTGTAATTGTTGTCCAGGACAAGGATCCGCAGGGCACAGGCTTTGTAAATAACTACCCTCACTGCCCCTACCTCTCGCCCTGACCCTCCCCCCTCCTTCCCAGACCTCAGGAGCCGGGTAAAGGGAGCCAGGGCTGGAGATTAGGGGTGACGCCTGGGATGTGGGGGGGGGAATGCTCTCCTCCATCCCTGCCCCCGAAGGCCGAGAAGGTCTAGGGCCTCAGGTGGGCTGCAAGGAGTCCTGGGCAGAGCATGGTGAGCATGGGGGCCGGGTCACAGCAAGCTGTGTTTTACTGCCCCGACTGGCTCAGACCAGGAAGGCAGGACCCCCCGAACCCACGCCCGTCCAGGCCAGTCGTTTATGCTGTCCGCCCCTCATCTGCCTACATACCCAATTTGGGAGCTCAACCCTGGAACCTGAGCACGGGGCATGCCTTCTGGAATCTGTTGGGCGTTTGGGGGGCTCAGGGAGCCAGCAGAGAGCCAGACAAAAAGGAGGGGTCATGTCACTAGTGCAAACAAATGGAGGGACCCCTTCCAAAATCTGGGGAGGAAGACTTGTCCCCTGTCGGGCTCAGAGCAGGGGAGGGAAGTGCAGGCTGGCAGCTCCCACTCTGATGAGAGAGAGGGTCCCTCCTCTCCAGAAGTTCCCGGTCTGATGTAGAGGGGGGAGCAGGAGGTGGTCTGGGAAGACGGAAGTCTGATGAGGGAGGGGTTCACAGCAGCCAGTGCAAATAGCTTATCCTGCTGGGGAGTGGGAGAGAGCAGGGTAGACCTGGAAGGGGAGAGGGTCTTGAGCAGGGCTTTGGATTAAGGGATGATCCAACCATGGGCATAGGTGAGCTTTGCCAGAAGAGGTGGATTTCGCAGCACCAAGAAGGGCCCTTCTTTATCCGGACATCTCCAAGGGCCCACTCTGTGCCGGGACTAAGACGGCAGATAAGAGCAGCAGGTTCGCTGCCCTCCCAGAGAACAAAGGGACAGGAGACAGTGCGTGCCCGCGTGTGTACACAGGTCGTGCGTGTGTATATGTGTGTGCTCTTTGTGTGTATTTTCTGGATATCTAGTTTATCATTTTTTTCGAGAGAGAGCATGAGCAGGGAGGGAAGGGCAGAGGGAGAGGAGAGAGAGAATCCCAAGCAGACTCCACGCTCAGCTCAGCGCAGAGCCCGACACGGGGTTCGATCTCACAACCGTGAGATCATGACCTGAGCCGAAACCAAGACACTCAACCGACTGAGCCGTTCAGGAGCCCCTCTGAGGATCTATCAAATGCTTGTCCCATTTCCAACACAGTATGAGGCACAGGAGAAAACAGCAGGCATGACCATGTTTCTGTCTTCACGGGATTTATATTGAGCCATGTCTATATGTGCGAGCATGTGGGCACACGGTACGTGCTCAGAGTACCGTGGTGTGTGTGCCCAGGGCCCTGAAAGGGAGCTTGCTTCCGCACACTCAGGACTTGAACCAGGATTCCTACGACCTGGGCGTTGTACTGCCCAGGGACCGCTCCCAACCAGCCCTCACAATTATAATCCTGTGTCGTTTGGCACCTGTGACGACTTCTGCTTGGACCCGCCCTCCTGACCCAGTGCTGGGACAGCCGCGTGCGTTTTGTTTCAGCCTCAAAAGGTATCAGCTGCCCTTAAATCACTGCGTAATCACCGTCGGGCAAATTAGAATGGATTTCTGTGAACCTCACTTGCAGTTTGGGGTCCTCTGCCCCCCGCCCCCACCCCGTCCCTGGCCTGAATCTCAGGGTTGACCGCAGCCTTTTTAAAGTGACTCTTGACAAGTCGCTCCTGTGACTAGGTATTTCGCCTGGATCTCTTTAGATAGAGTCAAGCACAGAAGAGAAAGTAAGTTTCCATGTCCCTCCCCCCGCAACCCTGCTCCCCCCATTTCCACCTATCAGCCCTTATCTGAAAGAAAAATTAGGGAGTTATTAGGAGTTTCATTAGAGGTGAGCAGGTTGGTAATGAAATTACATTCCAGCTCTTTCTCAGGCCCTGTAAGTATTAAGTGGTTTGATCAATGGTGTTCACACAATTAATTCTGCCTGATTGCTGAGAGTGACTGTATCGACAGTTGGGTTTCACACCTCGAACTTCGTCTCTTAGCCCAAACGTGCCTTCAGGAAGCTTGGAAGGTGGCGGGGGGCGGGGGGGTCTG
>LNAC01000022.1:906106-961525 GCA_002007465.1 Ailurus styani
GGGGGGCGGGGGGGTGGGGGTGGCGCTGTCCGTGAAGGCCTTTGTTGAATGCCACATTCAAGCTCATAGAAGTGATTTTTTTTCTTTAAGCTTAAAGGAAATTTAGGTATCGTACCAAAAGTAAATTCGTGAATTCTAGACCCGGCGAGACAACATACATACCCTGACCTGGGGACATACCTCTGACCCAGGGGACAGGAGAACCCCTGTCCACTCTGAGCGCCCACCCAGGGCAGACTTCCTTCCTGGGACAGGGAGTGCTGGCTTCTTCCCTCGGCCTCGCCTGCTGTTATCCCAGGCTGTCAAGAGAGCCTTCCTTGTATCCTGCTCAAATCTCTGCTGCTTTAATTTAATCTGCTGACTCTCGTTGGGTCTTCAGGGGCTGTGGAAGGCTGCCGGCTATGGCCCTTTGCGAAACAGCTCTACCGATGACAAAGGTGTTGTTCTTGAAGGTGGAGAATCTCCAAGGGCTGGGACCCTGTCCCCAGGGACCTGTGTCCTTCCTGTCACCCCCACTGCACTTCCCCATGGCTTCTATTTTTTTTTTAATGATTATTTATTTATTTATTTGACAGAGAGGGAGAGATCACAAGTAGGCCGAGAGGCAGGCAGAGAGAAAGGAGGATGCGGGCCTTAATCCCAGGATGCTGAGATCATGACCTGAGCCGACGGCAGAGGCTTTAACCCACTGAGCCACTCAGGCACCCTTCCCCATGGCTTTTAGATGCTCGGCTCCAGCAGGGACCGGTTGGGGGCGGTGGGGGGGTGCCTAACACGAGGGCTCCCCGTTTGTGGTGGCTCTTCACGCAATTCCAGCATAAGTCCTGCCTCTTCATAATGTGTCCCATGGAGAGCCCAGGTTTAGAAAAAGCGCTGGTGACAATGAGACGCTGGGAAGGGGGTGGAAAGCGAGTTTGTAACAGTAATGATGGTTACATTCTTTGACCCTCACTGTTTTACAAGCATGTTTTCATAACACTGTCCCAGCTGCCCCGGGAAGCAGGTGCGCCTTTATCCTCCCCTTTAGCAGATGACAAAACTGAGGTTCCCACAAGTTTGGGTCTTTCCCCAGGTCCCACCATGAGGAAGTGGTGGGACTTGCAGAGAGAGTGGGAAAAAATCCCATCTTCCTCACTCAGCTGGGCTCACCCTATTGCCCCAGAGACAACCTCCACCTCCAAAAAACCTTCCTCCAGCAGAAACAGAAACAGAAAGAGGGCCCGCAGCCCCTGGGCGCCCCCATCTCTCACCCCGGCCCGCAGTGTTTTTCTCAGCACCAGCAGGGACTCTGGTTCGTGCTGGCCTGTCCACCTGTGTATCTTGAGTGTTTCCGTTGGGCCACTTGTCCAGTTCTGCCGGCAGTGGGCAAACGATAGCCTGCGCCCCCCAGCGCGGCAAAGGAACAGTTAGCAAAGGAACCCCGAGGCAGAAGAGGATTCGGTGCTCCCTGACTAGCAGGAGGTACTGAGTGAAGAGGCCGGCTGGTCAAAGCTTTATGTGAGGGCCTTCTGGGCTAGGGAGTGACCTTTCACCCGGGGGGCTGAAAAGAAAGAAAAGGAAAGGGTTATTAGGCTCTCCTTGTCTAGACCCTCAGCTCAACAACCATAATGACCCACAGGAAAGGGTTTAGGCCACCAATTTCCAGACATTTGTGTGATGGAATATTATGAGTCCACCAATAACACTTAAGAACACGGGGACATCCCAGGACATTGGGGTGGGGGTGGGGGAGTCAGGATGCAAACAGTACGAGTCCAATTTAGGAGAAGTCTGTGTGTGAGACTCTGTGTCAGTCCTCAGTGCTGGGCAGGATCCACACCCCCTCTTGCTTCCTCCTCCTCATAAGCCCATAGGGGTGATAATATTTTTTTTTCTTATAAATATGGAAACTGAGGCTCAGAGCGGTGAGGTGGCTCAGCCAAGACTGCACAGATACCTGGGGAAGTCAGGACCACATTCCAGATACAGGGTCCAGGCCCCAGGCTCTGAAACACTGCCCTCTAAAGATTGTATGTTACTGGCCAACCTTTTCCACATCACAGGTGTTTTATTTATTTTTTTAAGACTTTTTTTTAATTTGACACACAGAGAGAGAGAGTACAAGTAGGCAGAGAGGCAGGCAGAGAGAGGAGGAAGCAGGCTCCCTGCTGAGCAGAGAGCCCAATTCGGGGCTCGATCCCAGGACCCTGAGATTATGACCTGAGCGGAAGGCAGAAGCTTTAACCCAACTGAGCCACCCAGGCGCCACCATCATCACAGGCATTTTAACGTTGATGATCTTTATAAAAATATTCACAACTACTCTCTGAAGCACCTATTAACGAGTCCATTTTAGAGATGAAGAAACTGAGGCACCGAGAAAGCAAAAGGCTTGCCCAGAGCCACAGCACTAATCCACTCTGGCAAAAGAGGGACTCCAGCTCAGGTCTGTGAAGCAAAGAGCTGAGAAGGGGGAGGAAAAGCATTTGCCTTCCTTTGCCTATCTCTACTCAAATGTAGAGGGGGAAAAATCATTTTAAGCAGGTGCCTTGCAGCCTTGCATTTAAGAAAAATGCATGGCATTAAGTTCCTAAAACAGCGAGGAAAGCTGAATCAAACCATCATCAGGGCTTGAAATGAGTTTTCATGTTTTCCCCGTTCTGGGCACTGAGCCATCAGTGGCGCAACACGCCAGGCTGGTGAGGACCACTTGTTCCTTAGGGGCACCAGGGGCTGGTGGCCATCCGCCCAGCCTGGCCCAGCCTGGCTCTACCCTGGTGAGTGCCAGCTGCTTGCGGACACAGCCAAGGGCTGGGCTCAGGGAACAGCCACGGGGGTGTTCTAGCTCTTTGCCGCTCCAAGTGTGGTCTGCAGACCAGCAGCATCGCCTGAGAGTCTGTTGGGAAGGCAGTTTCTGACTTTACCTACCCTATCAGAATTTGTATTTTAACCAGATCCATCGGTGATGTGTCTGACCACTGCCATTTGGGAAACCCTGCTCTAGCTGAAATTGGAAGGGAGGAAGGACAGCCCAGGTCTCAAGGGCCCTCATCTTCCCCTGCCCTGGGCTCCTGAGTCCGGAGTCGCTCCCACAGACTCTAGGATTGCCGCAGCCTGACAGTGGCAGGGAGGAAATCCTCCCCTACCTCAACTGCTGGAGGTGCCTTCGGCCACAGCCAGAGAGGGTGTGGGTGGGGGAGTTTGTCTCAGTCAGCAGATCTTTCTGGAAGGAGAGTCAAGGTGCCCCTAGCTCCCTCCCCCCGCCGAGTGTAAGAACTCAGTGTGCAGGGACGCTGGGGCAGGTGGCCAAGGCCGCTGGGTTCACCTTCCCCAAAGGCACCACTGTTTCCATGGGCTGGTCCTGTACTCCCAGAGCCAGCCCCAGAGGGTCAGACCAAGGAGCTGCGTCTCTCTAGAGAAGGGGGAAAGGCGGGGGAATCTCGGTCCTCGGCTCCCCGCTGCTGCTGCTGCTGGCCTGAAGCAGTTTCCCTTCGCCTCTGCCTGCCTTTGGACGTTTGCCTCCCAGGCTCCCGCTGAGGCACCTGTCCCTCCCGCAGCGCTCTCCAGGCCACCCGGCCCACAGCGCTGCTGCTTCCCCGGGCACCAGCTCCTTAAAGAGACAGCTGCCCTGCGCAGTAACCACCCGAGTGGTCTCCGCGCCTGGGGAACAGGCTGAGTTCTACCTTCAGCCCCGGAGGACTGGCTGTCATCGCTCCCAGGGCTTCCCGCCCTGACACGCCCTTAAATCACGTAGGGAGCTACCCAGCCCAAACCACTTAAATCAGAATTTCTTGGGCTAGGTGAGGGGTCGGGGAGGAGGCGTGCCTATTTTTAAAATACTGACTGGTGTGCCAGCCGGGGTCAAAAGAACCTCTGAGCCAGTGCCAGATAGTAACAGTAGGGCAGCTGCGTCCCAAGAGAAGGGCTTGCCCTGGGTCCACAGCAGGAGTCATGGCCAGAACATACTCGGCCACGCAGTGGGCTCCGAACACTAATAGGCCTGCTAACCTTGCAGCTGTGTGACCTCAGGCAAGCTGCCCGACCTCTCTGTGCGTTTCCTCACCTGTCAGAGGGGGATCCTTGTGCCTACATTACAGAGTGTGCAGAGGACGCCTGGCCCGCATAGGTGTTCAAGCCAGTGTTGCTGGCTAAATGAATGAATAGACGCTTGGGCTATTCCCTGGGCGAGGCATGGGGCAGTCCACTTAGTCTTCTAAGATCTGCGAACCAATCCCAAGAGAATCCTGGTTCTCCAAGGTTCCAGAACTTTTGAAAGTTCTCCTGGGAGGGGTGGAGGTGGGGGACCAGGCCGTGGGAGGCTGTCCCTCGAGGGGCAGGGTTAAAGCCTGTGTTGAGGCCCCAGGATTTCAGGCCAGGGAGTGAGCAACGTGACAGAAGAATAAGCACCTCATCCCTCTGCCAGCTGCCTCCTGCCCCAGCTCGGTTCCACTGGAGTGGCTCTGGTTCCCTTGTGGGAGGGGCTGGGATGCTCACCTTCCCTTCACCCCTCTCCCCCTCTGGAGCCCAGCCAGGGCACCTGTGGGGTCACCCAGATGCTGGCTACTGGGCCCTGGGGTGGGGGAGCTGAGCAGGGGCCCCCTTCCTGTGCAGACCAGAGTGATGTCTAGCCAGGGAAGAAGGAGGAGGGGAGGGACCTCTCAGGTCTGATGACAGGGAAGGGGCCTCCCATGGGGGCTGGAGGAGGGAAGAGGGGAGGGGAGGTCCCTCTCAGCCTCCCTCCTCCCCACCCCCCAGGCCCCAGCAGGCATCCACCTTTCTGCTGGCACTCCCAGCCAATTTCCTGGTTCGAAACCCTCTCCCCACGCTCTGCTTCACTGCGCTGCCCCCCCTTCCATTAAAGCGGCAGTGCCTGGCCTTCCATCCCTGCCACTTGTCACCATAACCGCCAGGGCGGCCAAGCCCCAGGTGAGCCAGGGCAGGGCCCACCCTAATCAGTTCCTTCATCACTGCTTTGAGACAGAATCCTGCGGCTGGAGAGGGCAAACCGACTGTATTGGGGCATGAAGGGGGCAGGGAGCGTCTCCTGGGGTCTGAGCTGCCCTCCTGGGGCAGGAGGGGGCACTGGCTTGTTTGCCTTCCTTGAGCAGGTACAAAAGAGCCACAGGAACACAGCCCTGCCTTTGAAGCCCGCCTTTGAAACCTGGACTCTTGGGTCTGAGCCAAGCAGGCCCAGACGCCTCCGGTGCCCTCATCCCCACCGCCCTGCCCAGCCCCCCAGAGATGCTGCTGCGGCTTCCAACCTTGGGAGATCAAAGGGGCCTGGCTTTCTCCCCACCATGCAGGTGGAGCCCTGGGTCAGGGGTGCCCCACAGGATTTCAAGCTCAGATTTTGGAGAACTCCAAAACCGAGATGCTTCTCAACACCTAGTGGGGCATCTACACATGCGATGCGCCTCCTCTCTTCCTTACAGTTATTGTGTCCCACGTCCCATTTCACAGAGACTTCGAGAAGTTACATAAACTTACTCATGGAGCCCAAATCCAGGACTGTCTCCCCTCTGGAAACTCCTACCCTCCATCCCAGAGATGAAGATCACATTCAGTGCCCGGGCACCAGCCCCGACGTACATTTCGGCCCCCAAAGCCAACAGCTCACAAAGGGGGGCCTCCTCCCTGCTTCAAAGTGCGCTCATTTCAGCGGGCCCCTTGCCTTCTTCCGCCACCTGCACGGGTGGGATGGACAGGGAGCCCAGTTTCCCTTCTCCTCCAGGCACATCAGCCCTCACCGTGCCTTTGTATTTGCTGTATGGCAGCAGGGACTGGAGGACGGGTGGTGGGGCTGAGCAGGGGTACCCAGTCTCACCACTGAATGCACCCTTAGAATAATGGAGGAGTGGGAGGGGCTGGCCCCTAGGCCGGGACTCTGCTCTCTCTCTTCTGGAGAGAGGTGGGTGGAAGGACCCTCCACCCCGTTCCATTCCAGCTCTCTCTCTCTCTCTCTCTCTCTCTCTCTCTCTCTCTCTCTCTCTCTCTCTCTCTCTTTCTCTCTCTCTCTCACACACACACACACACACGCACCCCCACCCTCTACTCCAGATCCCGACAGCTGCCTCTTTCACCTGACCACTCACCTGGCCCTCTGCTTCCTCCTTCCTCCCATCACCCTCCCTCCCGGTCCCTCATCTCACTCCAGACTACCTGATCAAAGGCAAGAATCTGGGAGCCATTAATGACCTCCTCCTCCTCCTCCTTCCTCTGTTTCCCCTCCTCACCCCTACCTCTGCTCTTCCTGCCAGGACACAAATAACTATTTCCTGAGGTGGAACGAGACTGGGTCAGAGAGGGAAGGGCCTGCCCCACCAGCTCTCTCATTTTACAGCTGAGTGGGCTGAGGCTTGGAGAGAGGAAGACTTTCTTAAGGTCACACAGAGTATTAGTGGCCGAGTTGGGACCAAGGCAGTATTTGGGCCTTTGGAAGGCTAAATAATGGAGAGATTTTGTTTCTCCCTTGGCACAGGTGTTTCAAAATAGAAGCAGCATGAAATTGTAAAACGCAGAACTAGTGAAAATTAGCACCACCTCATAGAACTTTCTGCAGTGATGGAAATGTTCTGTGTCTGTGCCGTCCAATATGGTAGGCCAGTGGCCACGTATAACTGTTAAGCTTTCTAATTGTGGCTAGTGTTACTGAGGAGATTAACTTTTTATTGAATTGAATTGAAACGGATCTACATTCACATCGAAATAGATATGTGTGGCTACTGGCTGTTGAATTGGACAGCTCAGAGTTTCCACGGCTTTCTAGATTTTTTGCTTGGAAAATTCATCAAAGCTGAACTTTCATATTTGGGTTTTGTTTTGGTAGCACCGTAAACCACTCATTCTGTCTGTTGAGTAATCTTGTCCTACCTAGAACACAAATTGCGGTCTGTAAAAGGAGACAAATGGTACCAAGAAAATTCTGTGGGCTGTCAGAAGAGGGATGGATTGCATCCAGGATGGGGGTAGGAGGAACACTTGAGGAAGAGCTTCATGAAGGGGGCATTGAGGTAGACCTTGGAGGCCATGGGAGCGGCATAAGCCAAGGCACAGAAGCAGGAAACACAGGGTATGGGTCAATGTATCACAATCAATATTTAGTGCCCGTGTCCACATTCAGTCAATGTCTAGTGCACAGGTTGTATATAAGTTTAGCAGGACACAAAGATTTCCCAGTCCTCTGAGCTACAGTCTCTTTCACCTTGTTAGATGCTGTCATTATCCAGTTTTCCCAGTGGACTTTGGTGGCTTTGTGTGCTGCAGGAAGGGGCCCAACTGCCATGATGGGAAAGGAAGGGAGAAGCAAGGAGGGAAGCCAAATGGCTATGGGCTCAGCCCTGGGTCTCGCCATCTGCACCCGAACCCTGGCAAAGACTCCTGGAGGGTGGGACAGATGCTGAGGCCATTTAGGTCAGAGCTGAAAAACTCTTAGCATCCCAAACTCCCCACCTGAGTTCTTGCCCCAGTGTCCTCAGGAATAGCTTTCTATTCCAGAAGAACAAGAGTGAGAAGACATTCCCAACACGGCCAGGTTAAATATGCAAGGATGGGGAACAGAGAGTACAAATAACCACAAGCCGGTATGACAAAGAAAAAGAACTTGACAGAAAGATGGGCAAAAGATAGGAACAGGTAATTCACAGAAGAGAAGACCCAGATAAATAATTGATAAGCAGGAAAAATAATCAATTCTTGACATGTTGTACACTTTGATTATACAATGTTATACATTAAACATCTCAAAGCCTGGGGAAAAAAGTCTAATTAACCCCATTAGTGATCAGGACCATGTAATTAATAGAGCAACATCATTTCACATCCATTAGACTCGCAAAAGTTAAAAGTCTGGCAATACTCGTGTACTGAGGTGGGGTGTGGAACAATCCAGACAGACGCCTTTGGGAGGGGACCATGTAAGAGTTGGAAGGTTATACACTGATACTGCCTTTGGGCAGCCATTTGGTAATATCTCATAAAATCGATGATGCGGTGCCCTGTTGTGGTAGACCGTCAATCAGCAGTCCCCAGGGAATCCTATCTCCTGATCCCCATCCATCCCCACATTGAGCTCTCAGCCTCGCCATGTGACTTGCTTTGGCCAATGGGTTACTAGCAGGAGCGAGGCAAACAGCAGCTTAATAAGCACGATATGGCTTGTTCTTGGCAATCCTGAGACCTCCATGCTGTGGGGAAGCCCAAGCTAGCCACAGGGAGAGGCTAAGGGGAAGAAAACTGAGGAATGCATCTTACAGTGCCACACAGATGGCCCCCGTTGAACTGTCCCAGATGTTCAAGCTGCCCAGGCTGAGACCCAGACCTTGTAGAAATAGGTAAGCTGTCGCCACGGTACCCTGCGTGAATTCCTAATCCATGGAATTGTGAGCAAATAGAAAGGATGTTGTCTTAAGCCACTAAGCTTTGGGGTGGTTTATGATGCAGCAACAGAAAACAGACCTGTCACCAGCAATTCCATTCCTGGTCATGTGCCCCCGAGAAACCCTCGCATATGTGCGCAGGGAGAAATGTACAAGGGTGCTGATTGCAGCCTCTGTCAGTAAGCGAAGGATAAATTGAGGCATAGACCTGTCCTTCGGTGAGTGTGGCACAGAGCTACATGTAACAATATAAAAACATGCTGAACAAAGCCCCCACGTGTGGAAGTCTACACACAGAGTGCAATTTGTATGAAGTTTAGAAGCATGCAAACCCATACGATGCAGTCCTTATGTATTTATAATGTGTCCTTAGAAGTTGCATGGAGGGGCTCCTGGGTGGCTCAGTCGGTTAAGTGTCTGCCTTCATCTCGGGTCATCATCACAGGGTCCTGGGATCAGCCCTGCATTGGGCTCCCAGCTCAGGGGGAAGCCTGCTTCTCCCTTTCACACTCCCCCTGCTTGTGTTCTCTCTCTCTCTGCATCTCTCTGTTCAAATAAATAAAAATCTTTTAAAAAGAAGAAGAAGGAGAAGAAGAAGTTGTTGCATGGAAAGAATAAGCCCTAAATTCAGCCGGGTGGATTCCTCTGGGAAGGACAGGAGGAGAATGAGCCTTGGGAGAAACAGACCAGGGGGTTCCCATTGAATCTATAATGTTTCGTTTCTCTAAAAAATATAAATCTGGGGGCCTCTGGGTGGCTCGGACCCATACGATACAGTGCTTATGTATTTATAATGTGTCCTTATAAGTTGCATGGAGGGGAGCCTGGGTGGCTCAGTTGGTTAAGCGTCTGCCTTCAGCTCAGGTCATGATCCCAGGGTCCTGGAATGGAGCCCCTGGTCGTGTCGTGCTCAGTGGGGAGCCTGCTTTTCCCTCTCCCTCTGCCCCTTCCCCTGCTTGTGCTCTCTAGTTCTCTCAGAAAATAAATAAAATCTTTTAAAAATAAACAAAACATATAAATCTGAAATAAATATGGCAAAATGTTAAGATTTAACAAGGCTGAGCAAAAGATACATGGGCATTCATTATATTACTTGTAGTTTTCTGTGTCAGAAATGTTTAATAATAAAAAAGATAGGGGCACTTGGGTGGCTTAGTCGTTAAGCGTCTGCTTTCAGCTCAGGTCATGATCCCAGGGTCCTGGGATCGAGCCCTGCATTGGGCTCCCTGCTCCGCGGGGAGCCTGCTTCTCCCTTTCCCATTCCCCCTGCTTGTGTTCCTGCTCTTGCTGTCTCTCTCTGTCAAATAGATAAATAAAATCTTTAAAAATAATAATAATAATAAAGATAATTTACAAAATACAAGTGGGGGTGGGAAGCCCCGAATGGTGAAGGATAATTTAGGAGGACATAGAGGGGAAAGAAGGTTCTGATGCCTCCTAGGCCTGGTCCCACCGTCCCCTCCCCAGCCCAGCTGTCTTTCTGCCCCTGGGTTCCCCAGGTCCTTTCCAGACCCTTATTGCAGAAAATCCCCTTTCTATTAAAGCAACCAAAAAAGATTTCAGATAGTCGAGCTGCTCTGCCTGTGTGGTTGGGCACAGGAGAGCCAACTGTCCAGGACTTAGGAGGCCTGAGTGTGGGTCCCAGCTCTTTCATGATTGCCTGTGTGACCTTGCACAAGGTCTCTCTCTGCCTGTTCCCTCAGCTACAGCATGAGATTAGTGCACGAAGCCAGAGCTATCCAAATCAACACTCGCCTCCTCACACCCCAGCAAGGAGACCAGGGTCTCTCACCATCAGGGAAGGGAGAGCAGGCATCTGAGGAAACTCCCAGGGGTTGTGGTTTCCACACCTGGCTCTCAGAACCCTCCAGTCCCAGCATTGTAAGGGGCTTTGATGTGGCTCTGTCCAAATTCTCTTAGGGTTGTCAGCAAAATGTATAAGGAACATCTGAAGTGTCCACTGTACATGCTTCCTCTCGGGCTAGGCCGTACATCCATCCATTCAAGAAACATTTACTGATGAAAAGAAAAAATTACTTAAAAAAATACTTTTTGAGTATTAACTATGTGCCAGGCACGTGCAAAGTCCTGGAAACTCAACAGTGAACAAAATACATGTAATAAAAATGAGCACATAAATCTAAGGCCCACTTCTAAGCACTTGACATTTCTTTACCTTTTTATCCTCACAACAGTTCTATGAAGGAGGCCCTATTATTGTCCCATATTACAGATGGGAAAACCAAGGCACAAAATGATCAAGTGTCTTTGCCCAAGACTCTGTTAGTCAAGATGGGTAGTCCAAGGTCCCATGCGGTTAAGTCCTTGGCAGCAACACTCTCTGTGCTCTTCTGGCCTCCCACTCAGGTCTGTCTGCCCAGGCTTTCTCCCCACACCTCTCTACACAGAAGAGCACCGTTCTGTCATTCCCTATCCCCACCTCCCACCAGACCTCAGGCCCTTTCTTGGGGCAGGGAGGAAAGCTATGAACGGCACAGGGACCAAGCAGGCCTGCCATGTGTTGGGAGGCAAGGAGCTTTGTCCACTGGGTTTGAGGTGAGAGAGTGCTCCTCAGCTCCTGCACAGAGATGCGAGGGGTGGATCCCTGATATTCTGTGGGCAGAGCTCAGAGGATGGGAGGAGCTGTGGCTTCATGGAGGGGTTGGGACAGTGCAACGGGCTACCCGCAAGTCATCAGTCATAGTATAACCACCATTTACTGAGCGTCCAGCTGTGGTTCATGTGAGTGTTTGACATGAATGAGTTTTATTTTAGCTTCACAATCTCCCATAAGTTAATATGAGGGGCGTCTGGGTGGCTCAGTCAGTTAACCATCCCAGGGTCCTGGGATCGAGCTCCAAGTCAGGCTCCTTGCTCAGCGGGGAGTCTGCTTCTCCCTCTTCCTCTGCTTCTCCCCCTGCTCTTGCTCTCTCTCTCAAATGAATAATATTTAAAAAAAAAAATAAAGCTCTTCAATCATGAGGCCACATTCCAAAACTATGTATCCCACAAGGAAATAAGCCACCATGAGCGAGAATCTGCCAAAACCATGAGCACCAGATTCGGGTCCCTGTAAATCTCATCTCATGGAATTATCAAACAGAGAACCAAAAATACATGTACATTTAACATGTTTAAAGAGATATGAGAGGGAATTAAATATGACTAAAGAAGGTGACACTGGATCTGTGGCCAGGGAAGAGTGTTTGAGAAAAAGGCTTTTGGATAAGACTTGAATGAGGAGAAGGAGACGGCCGCGCAAAGATGACAGAGAAGAGCATCCCAGGCAGAGGAAACAGCTGGTGCAAAGGCCCCAAGGCAGGGCTGAACTTGGCCTGTTGAGCTGCAAAGGACCAGGGTACTTCTGGGGTGCACTTGAGGGAGTGTGACAAGGACCGTGGTGCTAGGCAGGCTCTGCGGGCCCTGGGGAGAAGTCTGGCTTCTATTCAGGGGCAAGTGGAAGCTTTCAGACTCTAAGCAGGAGCTCGTCAGGCTCCGATTTGCATTTTTAAAAGGTCACTTTGGTCAGCATGTAGGGAAAGGATGGTGACAGGGTCCATGTTAGAGCCTAAGATTCCAACTCTAATCATTAGCCAAGGAGGAGTCCCAGCAGAGTATATGGGGTGTAAGTGTGTGAGATGAGAGAGCGGGCTTTCACGGGGACTGTCGAGGGGTAAACTCAGCCAAAGAAGCAGAAAGAGGTTGCTGAGCCTGGAGAGCCCACTCTGACCAGTCCCGTTGCCCAAATTAATGACTTAATCTATTGATTCATTGATTCAGGAAACTGCTGCTAAGTGGGCCAGGTACTAGGCCACCCCTGTGGATGGGGAGCTGAGGGGCCCAGCCTCTGCCCTGAAGGAGTTTGCAGTAAGTAGATAGTGATCGCCCTTGGGGAAGGTTCTGGGCCAGCAGGAGCCTCTTGTGGGAGGAGGGGTGAGAGCCTGTTCTCAGGGAAGGACAGCGTCAGGAGTAATTTCTTAGAGGAGGTGACGTGAGCGGTTCCTTCGCTGTCTCTCCCAGGACCCGCTGCGTCTCCAGCTGAGACTTCTTGCACCTCTCTCTCTGAAAGGCAGAGCAAAGGATGGTTGTACCTCTCTCACCGGGAGCCCCCAGTTGGAGGGAGAACTTCCCTGTGGGCCCTGAGGAAGGAAGAGAGGAGACAAAGGCTAATGACACTGACCCTGAGCCTTAGGTCTGGGCCTCCTTCATGTCCATTCCCTTGTTGATGTCAGCAGGGCAGGATCATTACTCCCATTTCACAAATGAGGAAACGGAGGCTTGGGGAAGCTAAGTGCCTTGTCTAAAGGCCTCACAGGTAAAGTGTAGCCGAGACCACCCTGGTACTAGGCACTCTGTTCCAGTGCTTCTGAGAGGAATGTCTGTGTGTGGCCTTCCTCCGGGCCCACCGCCCTCACTCCCCACCCTGCCTGAGCCCACCCGCCCTCTGCTCACCTGCATGGCTAGGCAGTGAGAAAGAGTGAGAGCCCAGCTCTGGCCAGGAGCAGGGAGAGCCAGGGCAGCCTCTCCAACTTCCCATGCTGGGCATCCCAACTTCTCTACAAGTTCCCTGGGAAGAGTCCCCCAGAATGGGATGCAGGAAGCGAACTTTATAAAATTCTCCACAGCCAGCCAAGCGGAACCCATTTTCCCTCACAATGCAATTAACGGCACCAACATTTACAAAATATGATTACAAGCGCTTTGGTTAAGTAGAGGAAAGTATATTAGATAGCAGCGAGGGGTTGATCTTAATGTGCATTTTTTCGAGAGACT
The DNA here is from genome assembly GCA_002007465.1 of Ailurus styani. Lineage (NCBI taxonomy): Eukaryota > Metazoa > Chordata > Mammalia > Carnivora > Ailuridae > Ailurus > Ailurus styani. The sequence continues at coordinate 919,234 of LNAC01000022.1, forward strand.
TGCATTTTCTTTGTGCAAATAAAGCGGCCCTAAATTCTCCATAGGCACTAAAATCAATGCAGTGGAACCATGATAACAAACACAGGCTCCACTTTTTGCTACATCCCCCAATTAATTAAGCCTTTCACGGGCATGTAATTAGGAACATTAGCAAGTCATAAAATTGCCGTGAGTCTTTAAATTATGTGCTGGCCCTCAGCAATTTGTTTTTAATTCCTTCTGAAGACAATGGCCCTGCGGGGCCCGATAGATCTTCCTAGCGGCCTACTGTGCTCTCCTTTATGGCGGGAGGGCCGGCCTGCCCCGGCGCCCTCCAGACAGACAGGGTGCCTGGAGTTTGCCTCCCAGGGCCCAGCTCTTTCCTGTCTCCTCTTCTTTCGTGTTACTTCCCCCTTAGTTCTCCTTTTTCCCCTCCCTGCTGGTTCTTCCTTCTCTTTGCTACTTTCTTCTCTTCCCCTTTTGATCCCCTTCTTCCTTCTGTCCTTCCTCGTCTTTAACCTTCGCTGCTTTCCTCTCTCTCTCTTCCCCCTCCGTCTCCTCCTTTCCCTGATTTCCCCTTCCCCTCCCCTCTTGCCGCCCCTGGGGACACCGCACCAGGCTCTTCCTGGCCCTTCCCATGATCCCTCAGGAGCAGCAGCAGGCTGGGCGCCCAGGGCCGCTGCCCTTCCCCTGCCCTCCCGCAGGACCCAGCTCTTGAGCCCTCCATTCCCATCCATGCTGTGAAGGACCTCAGAGGTCACCTCGCCTGACCTGCCACCTCCATGATTTGTGGCATCAGCTACACGCCTTGGGAGCCAAACCCCGGAGCCATCCAGAGGTGTTTGAGGGAATGAGGGGCAGGGGTTATGACCCCACTCCCTCCACTCCTCTGAGGAAAGGGGGAGGTAAAGCAAAGGACTGTGGGGTTTGCCCTGCTGGCAAAGTGCCCCTGAGAGGGTCTGCCTTTTGGCCTTTGACTCATCTGCCAGGGTCTCCATGGGGACCCAAGGCCCTTGAGAACCCTGCTCCCCATCCTTGCGCCACCCAGACGTGCCCTGCCCCCACACTGTGGTCCTTCCAAGCCCGCAGCTGCCGGCTTCGGGACTTACAGGAATTAGGTCTTTAGTTTTAGGCTTTCTAAACGTACCTCTTCCCTTGTATCTTCCACCCAAGCCTTCCTTTATCTGCCTACCAGAGCTGATTAACCTACAGATCCAGATCTACTGGATGATCTCGATGTGGAGTCTGGAGCGGCACTCCACAGATCTACTGGCACGATCCACTTTGCCCGCATTCTGGGTTGAGAAGGACTGGCTTCTGGCTGGGGCCCCCTTCCCCTTCCTCCATACTAGCAGCATCTCCTCCCCACTCCCCGACATCACGAGGCTTCTGAGAAATCTCAGAATCCCCGAGGTGTTGAACCAGGAGGAGCATTACAAAAGAGCCACTGGAAGCTGCACCAAGGCAGAAGCTAAGAACAGAAGACGTGCTTGCCCAGCAGTCAACCACGGTGACCATCTCATGGCCACCGTGGGCTCTGGGGCTCCTGCCCTTCTCCATCTCTTTCTCAGCTTCCCTCTCACAGAGAACTAGCTCTTGCTCTCTGTAGTTCCAAAATACAATAGACATTATTGCTCAACAGTATTTGGGGTTTGCGTGCCTTATGGGCACCCAGGAAATTCCTGCCCCACTGAGGTTGGGCAAGGCCATGTGACTTACCTGGGCCGATGAAATGTGAGCAGAAGGGGTATGGGTCACTTCTGTGTTGAAGTGTCTAAGGGCTGATGTACAGTCCTGCACGCTTCCTTCCCTGATCCCCACAGAAGCACTTGCTGGTATGGAGGTGCTATGGTGGAAACGGCCTGGAATGTTCACCCCCATGTGGTGGCAGCTGCTCTGGGGGGTTCCCCAGACCCAGTGAGGAATTTGTATGAGCAACAGGTAGATCTTGGTTATGTTAAGCTGCTGGGATTGGGGAGATTTGGGGGTGTTTGTTACTACACCGCAGCCTAACCTGTCCTGACTAATCCACCAAGGAAGAGCCTCTGGCTCGTCCCGCCAATCTTTCTGCCCAGGCCAGGCTGTGAATTGAGCCAGGGTGGGAATAATTGCCTTTGGGTCTACTGCATCCCCTGCCCAAATCAGGGACAACAGTTCTTCAACTGTAAGTTTTCCATACTTAACAGAACAAATGTTTAATTTATTTTGGCCTGCAAGGCCCTCCGTGGGCCGACCCCTGCCTACCTCTCCAATCACATTTCCTGCTGCTCCTAACCCTGTTTCACGTCCCAGACCCAGAGATGCCGGGTTCTCCTCACTCTCTCGTCACATCAAGCTCGGACACAAGCTGTTGCTTTATACACACTGTTCCCTTTCCCGAAAAGGCTCTTCCACTCACATCTCCTCCCGAGGAGATTCTACTGACTTTGAAAGTCCCAGGTCAAATATTACCAGTTCTTTTAAGTCTTCCCTGGTCAGTCCTGATCCGTGCCCCCCCCCCACAGCACTCTGCAGGATGTCTATCATAGACTTATCCGGTGAACTTGTACTTCCTTGCTTCTCTGTGTGTGCGCTCAACCTCCCTAGACTGCAAGGTTCTCGTGACGCAGCCAGCACTTCATTCATCGTTTGGTCTCCCCTCTCACGCCAACATGTGGCCAACACCACATTGCCTGACAACGACAATGAGGCCAGCATTTTTTTTAAAAAAAAAATTTATTGATGGGAGAGAGAGAGAGAGCGCGAGTGAGCACACAAGCAGGGGGAAGGGCAGAGGGAGAGGGAGAAGCAGACTCCCCACTGAGCAGGGAGCCTGATGCGGGACTCGATCCCAGGACCCTGGGACCATGACCTGAGCCAAAGGCAGGTGCTTAACCTTCGGAACCACCCAGGCGCCCCCGAACCTAGCGTTTTTGATTGTTTCCCACTGTGCTGCCCTGGGCTACACACCACACCTGGCTGAGCTGTGGGAACAATCCCGTGGTTATCTTCATCTTACATTCTAAGCGTCTCCTCGCGGCCCCGCACTTCTGCAGTGATACTCGGCTGAATGAATGAATGCCGCTTGCATGAAGTTAGTGAATGAATAAGTGAATTCTGACAAAGATACCAAAAAGAGGCCAGGACTTCACGGGACCCACCTGTGACAGCTCACCACCTCCCCGGTCACCTGTGCTGCTTTCTAAACTGCCCAGCGGCTGTGAGCCTGTCTGCAGGGACTCTGTGGACGGTTGGGGCCTGGGGGTGTCCCCAGGCAGAAGGACCCGGGTTCCTCCACCCTAGCCAACAAACACAGGCATTCCTGGTCTCTGGAGACTTCCAGACTTTCCGTGGGGGCTCCCCACCAAGGCAGACAGGGTGTCCCCTGGCACCCAGCCTGGAGCTTGCTGGGCCCATTCTGAGGCAGCTGCTTTCCCTCAGGGTGGGGAGCTGTGACTGGGAGCCTGGCGAGCGGAGTCTAACCTTGAGTAAGTGTTTTCTTGTTGTCATCTGCAGACCTAACGCAAACCCTGCCGAGAATACGCGGTGCAGACATATATTATACCCGGAGCTTTTTATCTCGCACATGTGAGCCCGCCCATCATGAGCCGTACGTTTTATTCTTGCTGGTGGGACAAAAACCACCTCCCACTGCAGCATATATCAAGGGGAAGAATGTTGAACTTTCTTTGCATTAATATAAATAGCTGTTTAGGCCTCATTCCCCAGCCCAGGACCCTCTGTGCACCTGTCCTTCATCTACTCTATTTGGCATCTGGTTCAAGTTTGGTTTATTTAGAGCCCAGGTTGGCGGGCTTTTACATATTAAAGGTGCATTTTAAAAGAGCATTTTCTATTCTAATTTGGGGGAGCCAAGCTCTTTAGGGCTTTCGGGATCGGTGTCCACCTGATTTACATTTCCCCCACTGGAGCTGAGCCTCAGACGCACATTAGAATGTAAATAATAGTGATGGATACATGTATCTTTAAAGATCCATTTTCTCACCATTTTTTCTCTCTTTGCGGGGAGGGGGCAGGCCAGGGAGGAATGAAAGTACCCAGGCTGTGGGAGCAGAGGAGAGCAGGAGGAGGGAGGAAGGATGCAATGGGTTTCTCGGGAAGGCTGGCTCCGAGGGAGGAAAGGCAGCAGTTTGGAGGGCCGGGTGCCGGGGTTTCCCCAAGATGCGGTCAGCGAGCTTGGCAAGGCCAACCCCTTCTCCGTCTGGGGACAGGCTACTGTGTCACAGTTAAGCCAGGGGTCGAATAGCGGCTCCAGTGTGACTTTGAAAAATTCACTTTACCTCTCTGAGCCTTAGCGCATCTGGCGGGCTGCAAGGGATTGTCACAAGCACCCCATCGAGGGCCATGAGGAGAAATAGAGGAGACAGACACTGGTCGAACACATGGCTCAGTGCCCCGCACACAGCAGCTGAGCATCTGAGTACATGTGAGCTATTGCTGGTTGTTATGATCCTCGGTGATCTTGTCTTCAATCCCCAGCCCCAGCACCCTGCACATGGTAGACACTTGATTAGCATGTGTTAGCTGGACTCCGTCCACTCAATGTCAAGAAATTCACTGGTTCCCGTTCTGGGCTGTCCACACAGCACAGGGCGCTGCAGAAAGATGATGACTGGGGCGTGGCTCCTCATCTCTACCCATCCAACACTCCCGCCAAAGTCTCCTGTCTTACCCACTTCTTCGGGTCCCCATCCAAACCATGCTCGCTCAGGCTTTCAATTCGTTCAGCCCAGGACCTCCTCTCCCCTCTTCTTCACTGGAATACATCTCCCTCGGAAGCCGTTCCAACTCTCTGTGCTGAGTAAGGTGCCTTCCTTGGGGGTCCAGAGTGCTCTTCCCTCCCCTCTGCCACTTTGCTCACCATCGCCCATGATAACTCTCTTGTGGGCCTGCCTCCCCTACCCGAGTGTAAGCCCAAGGGGAGAGGAATTGTGTTTCTTTGGGCCTGGCACACGGCAGGCACACACCAACAGATGTTCGCTAGGTAAAATGATGAATCACTATCAAGTGATTCACAATCTCATCCCAGATGGACCCACATACACGTTGTTACAGTGCAAAATGAGCTCTGAAGGGCCAGGTGGGTGAATCAGGAAGCCCTCCCAGAGGAGGCGGCATTTGAGTGCGGTCTTGAAGAGTACGCAGGGGTTGTTCCAGAGAAAGAGGGAGAGAATTTGAAGGGAGTGAAGATTTTGATGGAAGAGAGACCCAGCGTGGTAACAAAAAGAGGTGGAATTCTTTCCTGGATCTTGGATCAGGATGCTCTTAGACAGAGGATGGGATGGATCCCTCTGGGGGTGTTTCCCAACTGTGGGCAGATCTCATTGTGGGGGACCAGGGGAGGGGGAGGCCAGTGGGCAGAGCGGGTGCCTGGCCTCAGCCATAGCTGGGAAAGGGAGGCAGAGGAGGAAGAGAATGCCCACTCCCTAGTCCCGAAAGGAGACCTGGCTTAGGTCCCCAGGGCCAGGGAACACACCAGTTCCCAGATTTTCAGAAGGGCCAGGATAGCAAGGATGGAGGAGGAGATGAGAGGCGGGGCCCTCCTGGCCAAGAAGCTTTGTTTGATGTGATTGCTTCAGAAATCTAGGGGAGGAAGCCTGGGGCCTTCACTCTTGAGCCATCATGGGGGAATAGGGACCGTGGTGGAAGTAATGACAACGAAGAGGGGAAAAAACAGGAGAGGGGAGGAGAAGAATTGGTTGCTGGAGATGCTCCTCATCTAGAGAACAGAAAAGTGGGGGGGGGGGGGGGGGGGGGGGGGGGGGGCGCAGGACAGGGGGCTGGAAGGAGGTTTGATTCTGGCAGGGCTGGAAGAGGAGAAAGAGCAGGGAGGGAGGGAGGGACGGAGGAAGGGAGGCGGAGGAGATGAAGATGTTCTTTCATCTTCTTCCTGGAGAGAAGGGGCCAGGCTGTGATAGGGAGAATGACGGAAAGTCTCGTTGGAGCTGTTGGTTTGAAAGAATTTGTCTTTGGAACAAGCTTTTTATCAGTCAGCTTTAAAGATCAGGATTCCTCGCAGGCCGCTCCACTTTCCTCTCCTGAGTTTCTCTCTGTCTTACCCTCCTTTCCCTGTTCCTTCCGTCTCCCTTCGCAGCTCACTCCCCTTTTCCAGGGCTCTGCCTGTCTCTGTCTGGGCTTTTTTTTGGTTCCTGGGAAGCCCTCACCGTCTTTCTTTGCCCTCCTCACCAGCTTGCTGACAGCCGGCAGCCCCTCTCAGAATCCCAGGAAGACTGGGGGGCACGGGGGGCAGAGAGAGCGGTGGGCAAGGCTACGCTGGCAGAGCCTCTGTCCCTGCTGTGTGTTTTCTTGGACCAGGTCACAGAAACTCTCTGAACCTCTGTCTCCTCCTCTGTAAATGCCATTTTGAAGACTGAAGACGTAGGAAGGGCAGGTATAGTCCTCAAGGTGGTGAGAAGCCTGAGGCTGTCTGGGAAAGGGGATGGCCTTAGCAAGGGAGGGCCCAGGAGGGGGGTGGCCTGCTGTGCTGGCTGACATCCAAACCCTGCTCAGCACTGCCTGTGATGGGGAGGGCATCAGGGGCCCGGTAAGACTTTTAGCCGCCCCTCCCCAAATGTAATTGTAAAACCCAACAACTCAGTGATCAATAGATGTAAGGAAGGCCAGCAGATGCCTGAGTCCCCCATGTTATATGCTTTCTTGGGAATATTAAATTCTTTCCAAAACTGTGTTTAAGTGGCCCCACTTTGCTGGGGCGCTCGGTATGTGCTGGGCCCGCTAATGCGTCACCCGCAATCCACTGGAACATAGCAAACCTAGAGACTGGCGGTGGGCCAGGGGCATAGCAACAGAACCCCTTCCGAAGCTGTACCTGAGGCAGTGGGGTTGGGACAACAGGGGATGGGCCCCTCTTGATGAAGACGCACTGTGGGCTAGCCTGCCAGGGGCTGAGCCCCAGGGAAGGAAAGAGGTGGAGACAGCATGCAGGCCACAGGCCCCCTGCCCCCCTCGCCCCAGCCAGAGAAAGAACTTGGTCCTGACACGCCCCAGCCCCCAGACACACCACACCAGCAGGCCTAGGAGTGGGCAGGTGGCAGGAGCTGGCCTGGAAGGGGTCATATATATACATATGTTCATGACCCTGGTTTTTGTTTTTTTTTTAAGATTTTATTTATTTATTTGACACAGAGAGAGAGAGATCACAAGTAGGCAGAGAGGCAGACAGAGAGGAGGAAGCAGGCTCCCCGCTGAGCAGGGAGCCCAATGCAGGCCTCGATCCCAGGACCCTGAGATCATGACCTGAGCCAAAGGCAGAGGCTTTAACCCACTGAGCCACCCAGGCTCCTCGTTCATGACCCTTGTTAAAGTGGGAGGGCAGACCTAATTCCGAACCATCACAATGAATATGGGGGCCACTGCTGTGGGATGTTGCAGGTATTGGGGGCTCAGCTCCAAAAACAGCATCAGCAAGTGGGACTTTATAACCAAGGGGCACCGTGGGTGGAAAATGACTAAGAAGAAGCCTCAGGGTGTGTGGGGGGGTGGTTCTGGCTAAACCAACCTCACAGGATTCTTGCTGGAAGACAGGCCTGGGGGGAATCAGACATCATCTGGAGTGGGGGGCACCCGACCAGATATCAGGGGCCGCTCTTGCCAAGCTGACTTGGCAGGGTTCTTGCTAAAACCGGATTTTACCAGGAAGTGCACAGATGGGCCTCAGAGAAGGTTCAGAAGCCTGACCAAAGTTTGGTCAAGCAAAGAATCTTTGCCAAAAGGAGAGAGGAATGGGAAACGGTTGGGAGCACCAACATGGAATGAGTGCTCTCCCCACGTTAATGAAGGAGTCTTGTGCCCATTTTGCTGAGGGGAAACTGAGGCGCTTGGCCCGGGTCTCATGGCCGGTGAGTGGCATCCAGGCAGAGCATCAGCAGGAACAGTGGCTGGCTTGTAGGACAAGAAGGAAGCAGAGCCAGGGAAGGTGGAGGACTGGGCAGCCTGCCTTTTCCAGTTGCTTCTCCTCGAGTATTAACATTTTCTATTCCCCACCACCTTCACCCAAGATAACCTGGCTCTTATCTGTGCCCTGGCTCAGGGCCTGGAAGATTCTCAGCTTCTGCTGCGGGGTATTAATGCTAGAACCTTAAAATTTTGCTTTTCTTAGAAGGGCTGGGGCCTGGGGTCGGTGACTCCTTGGAGCCACCAGGAGTTTCCTCTTCCTTCTTCCAATTTTGACGCAGGGCCCAAGGGCCCCCAGCCCAGGAGGAGGAGGGATCCCACGGCGGCTGGGGTGCCAGGCCTGAGCTGCCCGGGGCTCTAGGAGCCCCACCCCTGGGCCCGCAGCTCCAAGCCAGCTCTAAAGTGCTGGTCTGTACAGCACCCCGCAGTGTTTGGGGGGGACCCTCTGAGGCGCCGCTGTCCCCTCCCCGTGCCCAACCCACCTTTTCCCAGCTGCCTGGGCTGGGAAGGGACTGTGCTGGGAGGGCGGGGAGCCGGCCGAGCTGCATGTACAGAGAGGCCTCAATTTCACAGGGCTTGCTCCTGAGTGAGTTTCGCATAAAAGGATTAAGGCGAGAGGAAGTGCAGAGGAAATGGGATGTTGGACACCTTGTTAAAGGGGCTGTCAGGGCTCCCAGAGCGTGGGTGCTAACTCTATTCCCTGCCTCTGCCGAGAGCAGGCCAGGCCATTACCTGAGTGATCAAAGACAGGACAGCGTGAGTCAGCGCCCGGAGGTCCCGGGCTGGGCTGGATGGGCCAGAGAGGGGAGGCCCAGGAAGCCTCCCCCCACACCCCACCCCTCTCTTTCAAGCTTCATTCGGGAGGGCATTCCAAGGGGTCAGGGAGAGGGAGAAATGGAGGCTCAACAGCCTTCCCACCTGGGGTGGGGGTTGGGGGGGCCATCTGACTTAATGATGTGTGGATTATCATTTCCTCCCTTATCTTAGCACCAAGGGACATTCTTTTTCCTGAGCCCAGGGAATTGGCTCAGTTTGTGAATGAGTCTGATCAGATCAGCACTTTTCCTAAAGAGATAAGGGGGTTATCAGTATGGGGGAAGTACTTGGGGGGGGGAAGGGCCCCCTAAGGACCTGAGGTTTGGGGGGGAAGGGACGTGCAGCGGGGAGGGTCCCAGTGGCCTGCGGGCCCAGGCAGCTCGCACACCCGAGCGGGGAATCCCTGCCTGGAGCACCCCCTGCCCACTTAGGCCGGGCAAGTCCTCTTCCTCCTCTAGAGGGTGGACGGCTGGGGCTGTACATTCAGGTCACCTGGGGGACTTCGAACACTTACCTGTACCCAGGACCCACTGGGGCTGGATGGAACCGGATTCTCGGGGCGGGGCAGCTCAGATATTGGCTGGGTTTTCAAAGCCGTGGTGATTCTCAGGTGTGGCCTGGGTCAGGCGCTATTGGCCCCGGAAGCCCTCGCTCAGGTCCCCTGCCGGGGAAGATACCCACCATCTCTGTCGCCTCTGCTCCCTGCTGCTCCCTGCGGCGTATGTCCGTGACCCATCCCTACCCCACGGTGGTTTTCTGTTTACCTGTCTGTCTAGACCTCCCACCCCAGACTGTGAACACCCCGAGTGTAGGGCCAAGGGGCACATGCCATTGTCATCAGGGGCTTAATCCTGTGCGAGGTGGGCGGTCAGGCTGTAGAAAGCAGGACTCAGTCTCTTTCTATCTCTACGCCCCATCAAGGGGCTGATGAGCTAGTGCGAAACACTGGTAACTGCGCTCCGAGCACATTGCCCTCTGAGACATGTGGATGTGGACAGAGGTCGCAGACAGTCCCTCCTCTTATCTGTTGCTGGGGGGACTTCGGGACAACGCCTCCTCTGTTCCCCCACCACCACCCGTCAACTTTTAAATGCTTTCAGTTGGGCGAAATGAGAGTTCAGATCAGGAGTTGGCAAACTTTTTCTATAAAAGGCCAGAGCATGAATATTTTAAGCTGAGCGGGCTGCACGGTCTCGGGCGTCATAGCGCAAAAACCTCGCAGACACGTAGCTAAGTGAGCGGGCAGGGCTGTGGCCGGATGACCTGTTCTTACAGACCCTGGGGTTCCAGCTTCCTATGATGTTCACACGTCACAGACTTTCTTCTGATGACCTTTGCAGCCCTCTTAAAGACAGTCTTTGCTAGGGACTGCAGAAAAACAGGGTGGGCCAGCTAGATTTGGCTTAGAGGCCGGCCTTTGCAGATTCCTGATTCAGAAATTGGCGCTCGCTGGTGGCTTCCCAATTGCTAACTGGATGCTGAACACGGCTCTGCACCCACGTGCCCCTGAGGTCCCTGGGGCCCCCGGGGCCACGCTAGCTGCCCCCGAGATAAGATAGAGGTGTGTGTGTGAGGGGACGCAGGCGGGAAGCCCCGATCCCTGCGGGGAAGGGGGTGGGAGTGTGAAGGCTGTGAATCCCAGGGACACGCTGATAAGTAATGTGGCTTCACTTCAGGTCATTTCCTGAAAGTCAGATCCACTTTGCACATAAGGACAAGAGTGGGAGCTTCAGAATTCACTCTCGGGGGCCTCCAAATTAAAAGCCAAATAGGATGTAGCTTTTGCCGGGGCTGCGTCTTCATCTGTCAAGAGCGGTTATCTTCACCGTCCTCTCCGGGGGCCTGCTACTGTCAGTCACCCTGCCAGGGGCCCGCAGTGTTACCTCCTCCGAACGGCACAGCCAGAGGGGCCTGTGTCCGCCGCTGTGGACGGGATCCCACTGCTGTCCACGTGGGGAGGGAGGTGAGGTTGGAAGCCCCATGGGTCTTTCAAGGAAGCTGCCACTTCTGGCCCAGACTCCCAGCCACGGCCTTGCCCTTGGGGCCTGTGCCAGAGCCCTGGAGGTTCTCTCTGGAGAAAAGGTTGGGGATTCTCTATCAAGGCCCAGCTCTCTGGGGGTGGGGGAGGGCACAGTGCGATGCCCATAAGCTGCCTGGCTTCCAGCCCCTGGAAGAGGGATAGAAGGGAGGCAGAAAGCTAGATGGTGATGCAGAGAGGACCCCGAGAGCAGCGGTCTCCAAATTACCCCCCCGGGACTGAGTTCTAGTCCCAGCTCAGACCTCTGCTTGCTGTGTTACATTGGGCCAATTGTTTTGCCTCTCTGAGTATCGGTGTCTTCAACTTGCACAGTCTTAGCAGCCATGCCCCTCTCGGGATTTTGTACATTTTAAGGCTAACGGGAAGCCCCAGAGAGCATCAAGGATGCCCCAAAGCGCCATTCCTGTTCGGGGCTGGGAGTCAGTGTGTCCTGCGAGAGAGCCGGGAAGCAGTGGGTGTCCCAGCAGGGCCACCAAATTCACAGGGGCCTGGCTTTCTCCCTGCTCTGCCCCAGCAGCTCTCGGCAGGACAAGGCTTAGAAGCTGCCTGGAGCTGTTCCTTTGTCCCCCTCACGACCCAGAACTCTCAGACAAATTGGGACTAATTGGCGTCATAGAAAAAGACACTTTGTAATTGGACCAGGAGGCTAGAAGATTCCTCTCCTTGCTTGTGTGAGCTCTGGCAAATTGCCCTCTCGGAGCCTCGAGATTCTCATCTGTAAAACGGGGATGACATCTCATTTGGGCTGTCGGTGACAAGTCTCGAGGGATGTGAAGGTACTTTGGAAACACCATGGGCCGCACGGTAATCACGTAGGTTTCTGTATCGCTGCCTCCCTCCAGCCCGTCACAGGGCTCTCGCGCAGTCCTATGGCCATCATCCCCCAGCCCACCCCAGCCCCAGGCCCTTTGTCAATGCCAGAGTCTACCCAAGACTTACCCGACTTGATTCACTGGACAATGAAGGCCCTTTCCCACTGATTCAGACCATCCTGGGGGGCCCCCTCACCAAGCTAGGCCAGGAGGCAGCTTCCAGCCCTGTTCTCCCTGCCCAGCCGCCCTGGCCCATCCCCTCCACCCCCACCCTGTCCTCGAAGCCCTTGAACCTGGCTTCCCTGCCTTGCTGTCTGACAGCCCCATGCCCCAGTACTATTGAAGTTGGGTCTGGGAGAGAGAGCAGGCCTCCACCCCACCTTCTCCCAAGCCTCTTGCAAATGGGCACCGTGCCTTCCTGCTTAAAAAAAAAAATCAATATCATTGGAAAACTTACGAGAGCAAAACCTGCTCCTTAGGAAACTTTAAACACAAGAGTGTACAGAAAAAGAAAGGAAGAAATGTGCTTGGCCTCCTCCCCTTCCCCTCTGCTCCCGTCGTCTCTGTGATGTGCCCCAGACCTGGCCATGCGGTCTCAGCTCCACTTCCAGCTCACGAGTGACAGGGGGCGGGGCACTGTGCCCTGCACACAATAGGTGCTCAGGACGTGCCCGGCAGCAATCGAAGGCATATTTCCTTGCCTTTGCTATATTCTTGTTGAGAACAGGAGGGATGTAGTTGCCTTGTTCTTGGAGGGCCAACAGGATTTAGATACCATTAGGGGTTCAGAGATCAGGATGTGGGGTGGAATGACTCCATGTCAGCCAAATAATAGTCCTTTAAATAATGAGATGAAGATGGGGACTCTCAGGCCCTGGTTCTTTTCTGGGCGTAGAAAGTGATACGCTGTCTCTTCTGAATGGAATTCTTTTCACTCATCCATGCACTTGGCAAATACTTACTGAATTCCCACCATGTGCCAGCCTCCAGGAGCGGGAAGTGGAATGGGAAGGGCAGTGAAATGAAGGAAACTCTTAAAAAGGCAGGACCGCTGCTGACTAGAGGCTGAGTGGCTGGCTCTTTCCGAGGGTAGGAGAACAGTGTAGCCAGGACCCTCAAGCTCCCCCGCCCCGCCCCGCCCCCAAGGGGTCCTGGTGGGCAGTGAGTGGGTGGGGCCTGGACTCAACCTCCCTTAACCCTCCTTAACCTGCTTTCTATTCCCTTTGCTGATCTTCTCCAAGTGGAAGCTGGCCTAGCCGCTGGAAGAGTGCTGGTCGGCTCCCGAACCCTAGTGATGCTGGTGGGGGAGACCAGGGGAATCACTGGTTTGATCTGAGTTAGCCCCTCTGGGCCTGGACATCAGTGAGAAGAAGAGGGAATGTAGTTTGGGTTAAAAAACAAATACCTTTGTGGTTGAGCATTCATGACTAGAATGGTCTGATGGCTGGTCCCCAAACCAGCAGGTCGAGTGACAGGCAGGTCCCAGGACCTGGCAACTCTTCTGTGCCCTGAAAAAGCGTTTGGGGTGCTGGGGGAAGCTGCTGCTCCCTCCTCAGGCCGGCCTCCTGAGCTCCACCTCTTCTTCTCTCTTCCTCCAGCCTCCTGACTCATGAGGCTCCTGAATCTGGGGTCTCAGACTAGGCCCAGAGACTTCCAGAATGGGAGGGGGTGAATTCTCACTACACGGGCCCACCTAGGCCTTAATATCTGCTGCCCCTGACCTCTGCCAGGCAGCCCCGTGCCAGCACGAGGCCCCGAGAATGCAAGGACGATTAAGTAGGTCCTACCCCTATGGACCTCAGTAGGGCACAGAAACCGCTCAAGGCACTATGAGCAGTGCTGTGGAGGTCATAACTGCAGATACGCCGTAGGCTCAGAGACAGGAACAGTTCTCTCTCTCTAGAACTAGAAAGAGAAGGGGGTATCAAGCAGGGTCCTGATGGTTGAGTAGGAGCTTGCCAGGCAGAGAAGTGGTGGGAGGGCATTCTCGGCAGAGGCAAGCATGAGCCAAGCCTGCAGGGCTGAAGGGAGCTGGGTTTGAGAAACCCTGAGGCTACTGTACAGGAGTGGAGCCAGAATATCCATGTTTGAATCCAGCTTTATTTTTTGGCTGTGCACCTTTGGACAGTTTGCTTAACCTCTCTGGGCCGTCATGTCCTCAACCATTAACAGGTGCTGATAGTAGTCGTTGTAATCATTAATGCGACTTGCCAAACACTTACGGCTCTCTCCTCTTTTGGACACAGGTAGGACTGCACATTCTGAGGCTCCCGTGGTTAGATAGGGTCATTGACTAGTCCAGGCCAATGAGCTATGACCGCAAGTGTCAGTGTCCGGCCTGAATGTTAGTGGAAGAGCTTCTGGAGCTCACTCTCTCTTTTTTTCTAGCACAGTGCAGTGCCCACCAAGATTATGATGTGATTATCCCCGGGTCTCCCCAGTGAACCGAGTCCTTGATGATGCACGCTGGATACATAGCTTTAGCAAGACATGAGCCTTGGTTATTGAAGTCGCCGAGGTTCAGGAGCTGTTTGTTACCACAGCATGGCTTAGCCCGTGCTGATGGGGGGGTTGTGATGGACATGTGAGTTAATACAGGGAAAACACTCCACAGAGTGCTGGGACTTTACACGGGATACACGGTAGCTGCTCATATCATTACCTTTGCTGGAGAGGTGGAGAGGAGCGGCCGCAGAAGGCGCTGCAAAGGAAAGCAAAAGGCTGCTCAGCAGAGTCTCAACTACCAGGTCCAGAAGCTTGGGATTGTTCCTGGAAGGAGCAGGGAAGCATTAGAGTTGTTTTTTTGTTTTTTTGTTTTTTTTAACATGGGCTCCACACTAAGCGGGACTTGAACTCACAACCCTGAAATCAAGACCTAAGCTGAGATCAAGAGTCAGATGCTTAACTGACTGAGCCACCCAGGCACCCCTAGAGATTTTTTAAAATAGAAGGATGACATGCTTTATAGACATGTCATTCACTCCAGGACCTGGCAAGCAGCAGGTATTTAATAAATATTTCTTGAAGGAAGGAAGGAAGGAAGCAAGGAAGGAAGCAAGGAAGGAAGCAAGGAAGGAAGCAAGCAAGCAAGCTTGGAGGAAGAGAACCAGTGAGGAGGCCATTGCAGCAACCCAGGCATCCCCTGGCGAGGACTGAATTAGGCATGTGCTGGCAGCCAGGTGGGACCCACGGCCAGGCGCTGGGCTTCCGTGCCCACCCCTACTTGCCCACCCCCAGCCCAGCCCGCGCAGGCAGCCTCGTTGGCACTGCGGCTGGTGTGTGGAGCGCACAGTGGCGCCTCATAATTCACTGTGTTTATGATGAAGCGGAGCGGTTGTTTGGGAAGACAGCCACTCTGACACCCAACAGCCCCCGGGGCCATTGCTGATGTTCGTCCTCCACCATCCACTGCTCAACATGCCAGCTCTTTCCCCGACACCCTACTCCCCACACACCCCTCCACCCCCCGTGGCACTGATCTTCCTCACCCCCCCACATGCACACACCCCTCCGCCTGCCTCTCCAGCGCTGCAGCCATGAGAAATTTATTGCAGCCCCAGACTGCTATGGGCAAATACTAATAAAATGCTGTTTTGCTGCAATTTGTTTAATTGGCCACAGAAGAGACGTCTTGAGCATGTGCAGGCTCTGCCTGCACCCGCCTGCCCGCCCTGCTCACAGATGTGCTCTCGTCCCTGGGCCTTGTCTTCCTGGCTGTGACCACTGCACGTGGGACGGTGGAAAGAGGGGATAGGAAGGGATGCAGGAGGAGGCTGCTAGGCTGGGGAGGGCAGGGATGAGCCTACCTCTGCTTATCCTTCCAACCTCGGGATCCTTGTGATCAGCCAGACTGCCTGGGTTCAAATCCCACCACTTCCTCTCAGCTGTGTGACCTTAGGCAAGCTCCAGAACCTCTCTGTGCCCCCATTTACCTCATCTGTAAAATGGGGGTGATAATAACAGCATTGTGAGGATGAAGTGAGCTAATCTGTATGAAACACTCAGAGCAATGCCTGGTCTGTAGGAAGCACAAAAGCAACGTGAAGAATTTAGACTTGGGTTCTAATCCCAGCTCTGCCATTTGCCAGCAGTGTGATCTTGGGCAAGCTACTTAACCGCTGGGTAGCTCAGTTTCCTCATCTGTGAAATGGGGACAATAATTGCACCTGCTTCATAGAGTCGTGTAAAGAATAAATGAGTTAATTGACATAAAGGGATTAGAACAGAGCCTGGCATGTGGTAAAGCTACAGAATTGTGGGCTATTGTTGAACAGACTTACTTGGCAGTGCAGTGAGCTGGTCCTCTGGGTTAGGGTGTTTAGGAAGCCTTTGGATCCGTGTTCTAATCCTGGTGTGAGTACTGATGCAGGGTGAGTCTCCAGAGATGGAATTCCCAATGGTAAAACGTTCGAGCTCTTTCCTGGTATTTCGAGGCCACGTGCCATGGCAAGCAGGGTGGCGGAAGACCCTCGTGAAGAGTCTCAGGGGTTGGGAGGTGCCCTGACCATGCTGCGTCTCCCCATACAGAGCCCCTGGGGCTGGACGGCTGCTCATGGGGCCCTCCCAGCCTCCTCGCTGCTCCCCCTCTGGCCCCTGGCACCCATCTCCCAGGTATGGGCACCTTGCCACCCACCAGATGGCACCAGCAGAGGCTGGGGCATGGGGGTGGGATGGAAAGGGGTAGGCCAGGCTACGGGAGCTGGGCACCCAGGTCTTAGGACAGATGGGCTCGGGTGTCTGCTCCTAGCACGGGATGCCTGGGGCAGGTCGGGGGCACCCTCCTGCGCGCGACAGAGGAGGGTTTCACGACCTCCCGTGTGCGGGCCAGAAGAGTCAGGAGTCTGGAGTCCCCACGCGGGGCCCTTCCCTTCTCCAAGTCTGTCCCTCATCTGGAAAAGAAGGGCTTGTGCTAGATGATTTATCTGATCACCCCAGTCCAACCATTAGCCTGAGTCCTGGAGCACAGTAAGCCTTCAGTGGGAGGGTTCTTGTGGTTATTATTTCACAACAGAGAAGAGGTTGAAACTGTGGCCTCAGGAGTCAGACAACCTGAGTTCGTATCCTGACTCTACCGCTTTTTGGCTGTGTGGCCTTGGGCAAGTGACTTAACTTCTCTGTGCCTTGTTTTCCATCTGTAAATGGACTAATGATGCAAGGTACCCCAGAGGGTATTGTGGGGATTAAACAAAATCATATTGAATGCTTACCTTGTGCCCCGTCAAGTAGGTGCTTTTTTTTTTTTTTTTCATTTTTCGGATGAGGTGAAGCCTCTTGCCCAAGGTCTCATGGCCATGGAAGTGGCACTCTGGCAGCATTCTCAGTCACCGTAGTCCAGCGCTCCCCATCTAACCCTGTCTCCCCCTTACCCGAGGCTCCTGGGGGCCGGCTCTCTGCTACTCAAAAGATGAAGTACATAGAGACAGTCACATATACACGCACACCCACACACACGTATGTTCTATGTGTCTCTGGTAACCTCGGCCCAGCTGGCTCAAGAACCTTTGTCCAGAAAAAACTTGCCCCTCCCCAAGAAACCTCCCCCGCCCCAGCCCCTACCCTACCTTGAGGTCACAAACACCAGGGTGTGCGCCTGGTCACCGGAAGGATAGCAGTCACAGAGGGCCTGAAAGTTGGACCCACCTGGGCTCAGAGTCTGGTGGGCAAGTTGCTTAAGCCTCTCCTCTCGCCTACAGGATGTGGAGAAGGGGTTTGAGGAGGCAGTGGCCCTGAGGCGTCCTTCTCCAGAGGGCCTGGGGCTTGGAGGGGTGCCTCAGGGCCAGGCAGCC
Organism: Ailurus styani; assembly: GCA_002007465.1. Taxonomy (NCBI): domain Eukaryota; kingdom Metazoa; phylum Chordata; class Mammalia; order Carnivora; family Ailuridae; genus Ailurus; species Ailurus styani. The sequence goes on from LNAC01000022.1 coordinate 936,579, forward strand.
AAGTTTGAACGTGGGCTCTCCTCCCAGGAACCCAACGGGGTGCTCTTGGGCACATAACCCTCTCTCCGTACCTCACTCTCCTTATCTGTAAAATGGGGCTGATGGCCACAGTACCTGCCTCACCAGGGTGCTGTGAAGGTTAAAACTGAGTTCATCCCTGCCAAGTGCAGGACGGGGCGCGGCGCACAGGCCTTCCCTGTCTCTGGGCCGCCTGTTTCTCCCTCCAAGGGGCAGGCTGCACAACTCTGCTGGACTCTCAGCCAGCCAGGGCGGAGGCTTGCCTCTTCCTGGGGCCTCAGGGCCACACAGTGGATGCCTGCTGCTCTGTGGGGCAGACAAGTGGCCAGAGTGAGGCCCGGCCCGGCCCACCCACGTGGGTGCCGATGTCCCTCCTGGTTCCCTGGAGGACAGTGCCCTTGGCCGGGCCAGAGGCAGCCCTGCCCTTGCCCTGCCTCAGGGAGGGGTGCTCACACTGCCGCCTGGCCAGGTGCTCTGTGCTTCCTGGCCGTCCTGACTTTTCCCACGGCCTCCTCCCTGCAGCCTCCCGGCCTCTGACTGCTCCCTCCCCGGTTCAGGCCTCATCTCCTCAAGCAGTGCCTCCCCAGCCCTGGCCCCCCACCAGCCTTTCCCACGCCTCCCTGGGGCTGCTCAGTGGAGTGCGGACACCCTCTCTGGCTGGTCAAGGCCTTTCCCCACGAGGCGAGAGCCTTCCAGAAGCAGCCTCTATCTCACTGTCCGGAAGAGAATAGGAGACTCCAGAAGGGGGATGGGGGCCACCTCTCCTGGGTGAAGATAGCTGGGGGAGCTGGGGCTCAGGAATTCAAGAAAGAAGGGAGGCGGGGACGCCCTCAGTCTGGGCCTAGAACTGAACAAACGTGTCCTGTCCCCAGCTGGAGACCTCACCCTCTTCCAATCTCAGGCATGAAATGGAGTGGGGAGGCGGGGAGGGCAGAGACCGACGCAGCCAGCTGTGGCGAGCAACAGCTGGGTACACACCCCAGGATGCACGGTCCCACGCCCTCTGCCAGGGCCCAGCAACTGCCAGGGGGGCCAGTGCAGCGGTTCATGAGCTGGGGACAGGGGATGCTGGGAAGCGGAGGCCTGGTGAGCACTGGGCCAGCCCCACAGCCCCAGGCCCCTCCTCCTCCTCCAGGAGGCCGCCAGGACTTAGGCAAGGACGCCTTGACTGGGGGGTGACTTTGGGGTTTCTATAGAGGCAGCCCGGATGAGAGGCAGCCTCATGCCCCACTCTCCATCTCACTGGTGGGGGGGCTGCAGTGTGGCCGTGGGAGGTGGGGGTGGCTGTGCGCAGGATAGGACAGGCCCCGGGAATGGGTGGGGAAGATAATCATTAAGAACAAGCCAGGTCGAAATAGCAAAAAACTGGAAACAAGCGAAGAATGAACACAGAAATTGTGATGTGGCCCCGCAATAGAGTACCATGCATGCTTTAAAAAGGATAGATCAACGTGAGTGACTCTCGGTAGATAACATTCAGTTTCTAAGGGAGTCACAGAAGAATTCACAAGGCTTGATTGCCATCATATGTAGCTCAAAAATATATGAAATCAAATGATATGTTGTTTAGAACTTGTCCATATGTTACAGAATGATAAAGAAAATAACAAAATTAAGGAACTTGGTTACCTCTGGTAAGAAGGGGAAATGTGGTATGGGTAGGAGCTCACACAAGCTTCGGAAGTTCTGGAAATAAAGTATTCTTAAAACAGATTTGAGGGCGCCTGGGTGGCTCAGTGGGTTAAAGCCTCTGCCTTCGGCTCAGGTCATAATCTCAGGGTCCTGGGATCGAGGCCCGCATCGGGCTCCCTGCTCACCGGGGAGCCTGCTTCCCCCTCTCTCTCTGCCTGCCTCTCTGCCTCCTTGTGATCTCTCTCCCTCTATGAAATAAATAAATAAAATCTTTAAAAAAAAAACAACAGATTTGAGTACAGGGTTACCATATTATTATTATTATTACTATTCACACAGTATGTGTATATTCTTTGCATTTTTGTACCCATATATTTCATTTATAATATAAAAGTTAAAGGTTTAAAATGTGTATCAAAAGTATCACAAACATTAAAAGACGAAGGGCCAAGTTTTAAAAAAAAAAAAAAAATAGAGCAACCAGGATGGGCTCCATGACCTCTGTTCCCTATCCCGGTGGCTCTCTGCCCAGGTCCCTCTGAGGAGTCAAAGGAATTCAGGAAGAGAGAGGGTGTTGTCGAGCACTTGTTTCCTCACATTCACTGAGAACTAGCCTCAGAAAACAGGAACACAGGGGCACCGGGGGGCACCGTCACTTAGGCGTCCAACTCTTGGTTTCGGCTCAGGTCATGATCTCAGGGTCATGAGATCGAGCCCCACTGAGCGTGGAGCCTGCTTGAGATTCTCCCTCTCACTCTGCTCCTCCCACCCCTGTACCAAGTAAATAAATAAGTCTTTTAAAAAACCCAAAAAACAAACAAAAAACCGGAGCACAGGCCTTGCCTTCATGGAGTTTACGTATAATGGAAGAGACAGACAGAAGGCAAGTTTTCAGGCAATTCTGAGCCCATGTTGTAAGGACTAGGACAGTTGTGTGCAGAAGCTTGCATAGACAAGCAGGCATCTAACTTGGTAGGGGTGGAGGTCAGGGAAGGCTCCCTGGAGAAAGCAACACCGAACTGAGACCTGGAGGACGAGGAGGACCTTGCCATGAAAGGAGCCAGGGCAAGGAGGAATGTTCCCGACAGAGGTCGGCACTGGCAAAGGCCCGGGGCACAGCAAGGAGGGTCATCCCGAGCAGTCCAGAATTCAGGGTGACCAGGAGTGGCCAGAAGTAAGGTTGGAGTGGTGGGTGGAGCCAGGTCACAGGGGAATTGAGACATTGGAACTTCATTTTGAAGACCTTGGGGGGCCTGGAAGATTTAAGCAGAGGAGGGACAAGTTCAAGTCTGTATTGGAAGAAGACCACTCTGATTGCAACCGGAGAGCGGAGAACAGGAGAGGCGGCCCCATACACGACAATGGCAGCAACACAAGGCCAGATCTGTCCCAGTCAGAACTTGATTTTGACCAAGGCTGTTTGCGAGTGAGGTGAAGGGTTAAGGGCCACACGGGTGGTACCCATGCTGAATGGTTGGAGGAGAGGGAGGGCCCTTCTTGTTGGGGCCTTGAGAATGTTAGCCCTCAGAGCCAGGGGACTGGGTTCAAAGTCCCAGCTGTGCCCTAACATGGGTGCCCGTTGGCCAAGGGTCTGTATCTTTCTGGGCCTCTGTTTCCTTGTCTGTAAAATGGGAACAAGAATAAGGCTCCCGCTCTCCATCCCCCAGGCCAGTGTGGGATCAACGGAGCGAATAGACCCAAACCGTCTCTGAGAAGTGTCATTCCTTTGTCAGGGGTTGAGGTCCACTGGGCCCTGGTCAAAAGATTTATTCTAGGGGCTCGTGCTTTTGGGATAAGGCAGACCAGAGTTCAACTTCTCGTTCTGCCATTTTCTGGCCAGGCATCTTTAGGCAACGGACACAACCCGTCCAGGCCTCAGTGTGTGCAAAACGGGACGGCTACGCCTGCCCACAGGGTGAATGAGTTCACTGTCCATGCCTGACAGGGGCTCCGGCACTGACGCCCGTGGCAGTGGAGGTGGCCCCCAGTCACTGGGTCAAGTTCACCCTGGCCCCAGATGCCCAAGGACCCTGGCCATTCTTAACCATCCATCTTCCCAGCCTCGCAAGAGATCCTCATTGCCCCTGTCCCTGGGCATCCTGCAGCTGCCCTGCGGGGGAGGGGGCCCCAAGTCCCCAGCCGCTCTGGCCCAGATAACACTCACGCACACCAGTGGGGACCCTGGCCCGCAGAAGCTTCCCAGATAAACGCCGCCTGCCCCAGATAACCGAGGCCTATCAGCCTGTCATCTTGTTTTCTAAAAGCACACTGCTGGTGATAAAGGGATTGTGTGGTGCTGCATCTGCCTGGCCCAGGTGGGAGCTTCTCGTAAGTTTTCCTCCCCACCCCCACTCTTATTAACGACAAATGTTTGGCCCCTTCCGGGACAAATCAGTCCTCTGGTGGCCAGTCTGAGCCCGGCTCCCCGCTCAGCTTCCCCTCCCTCTCACTCTTGCATCCCTCCGCGAGAGGACCATTTGTCCCCTTTGTTGGACTTCCACAGGAAGAGAGGAAGGGGGCCCAGACGGGATGAGGCAGTGGCAGACAGTCAGCTCTGTTTGGGGGTCTGTGTGGTTCTGAAGGCATGGCATGGGTAACTGGGCTCAGAAGGTCACGGACACAACTGGTACACAAAGCTGGAATCGAAGACCAGCTCTGAAGGCTCCAAACCCTGTGCTCTTGCCCTCTGTAGACTGTTCCCGAAGCCTGCGCCTGCAGCTGGCCGTTTCTGAAGCTCGGAGAGGAAGCAGGAAGCTGGTCTCCTAGACACAAGCAGAAAAGTCTGAGCCACAGCTGGAATCTAGCTTTGGGCCGGGGTTACCTGGGCCTGAAGGAGTCTTCCTGCCCCCCCCGCCCCCCCCCATCCCTGCCAACCCTAGGGTCTTCCCATCTTGGGGCTGAAACGGCCTTGGAGGTGAGCCAGAGCAAGGGTCTCACAGAACAGATGGGGAGATGGAAACACAGGAGAGAGGTGGGACATGCCCAGGATCGTCCAGCTAGCAAGGGCTCAGCCTGATGACTTTGGCGTCATGTGGTCCTAACTCACGGGAGGCCCAGAATTCTGCCTCGGAATGACTTACAAAGGGCTACACAGGTCATTCAAGTAGAGCTGCGAATCGAATCGATCAGCAGGGAGGGCCTGTTTGCATTCTCCCGTGTGAGACACTCACCACCAGGTCCAGATACTCACACACAACCTAGCCACGGGCCCTCAAGAACCTAGAGACCCTGAAACCCAAGCCCCGGGCCGCCCAGATGGGCACAGAACTTGCACACACTTCCGGGGACACGTGCTCACACTGACACTCCCCGACCCTGTGTGGGACCCGCTGCCCTCCTCCCTGACCCCTGGCCCCCCATCCCCGCCCACCCCCCACCTCCAGAATCGCACCAATCCAGGGAGCGCCACGCCGGGCTTAAACAGGGCACTGAATTTTTCATTCTTAAATGCTGGGATGCTCTTATCTTCCCACTTCACCCAGACCCCTTGGCGGAGATGGATGGGGGCGCAGAACACAGTCATCAGAAAGATTAAGCCAGGACTTGTCATTTTTTTATATCATGCAGCAGTCAGCGCTACGAGTGATGTCCTCCACTCCGCTAGGATGAGTCCAGCACCTTTAGTGCCAGTAGTAAAAAAGACTATAAAAAACACCATCGGAGAAAGGGTAATGATGAAATTTAACTGCTCCCGATCACACACCTGGGGTCTGCTCGCCGCAGAACCGGGGGGTTCGGCCGCATCATCCTTTACTGCTGTGTCCTTGTCTCGGAGTTTAAGGTCCTTCCACTGAACCAGAACGTCGTGTCCACTGCAGAGACCCCGGGGCCCACCCATCCCACCCCGCCCCGCCCCGCCTGGCCGGGAGCGCAGAGAGAGGGAGGCAGCGGGGCACACCCCGTCCCGGGAGGCCTGGGGTCTGTTGGCCTGGCCAGGAGGTCCCTCGGAGCTGGAGCCGCGGGGCTGCGCCGGAGCTGTAGGCACACTGCTACAGGAAACTGCAAGAGGCCAGATGGAGGCTGGCTTGGGTTTTCTTTCTTCCCTTTCTTCTTCCACCCCACCTCTCCACCTCACTTGGATGTGCCCAGAGCTGTGTCACATACAGAATGGCTCCCAGGGTCTTCCATCACCCTTAGGACCTGGCATCTGTCCAGCCGCCCCTCCCTCTGACCCCACAACCCTGTACCACACTGCCCTTTTCTCTCTCCTGGTGCTTTCTGCTAGTACTGAAATCCTTCAAAATAAGTAGCTCTCTCCAGCCTCTGGGCTTTCACATGTGCTGTTCCCTCTGCCCAGAACACCCCGGGCTAACTTCTACTCATCAGTGCAGCTCAGCTGTAACTTCCTCCAGGAAGCCCTCCCTGCCGTTCTCCAGGTCTGCGCTGCGCTTTCTCGCTAAAAGCTCCCTTGGCTCCGTGCATTTCGTCCTCAGGATATGTATCCGCCATTGTTTGTTTAATTGTAAGGTCTGTGAGGGCCCCTCTGGAGGACATTGTTCAAGTGGTGAACAAAGCGGACAAAATCCCTAGTCTTCGTGAAGGTCATGTTCCAGTAGAGAAGGGTACAGAACTGTCTATCATGTTCAGCCTTCGTGGACATTCACTAAAGGCAAGGTTGAGTTTAAGCCTCCAGAGGCCCTGCAAGGTAGATGATGGTCTCCCGATTACAACCAAGAGCCCTCGGGTCCCCAGTGAGGGGATGCAGGACCACGGCTTAAACCCAGGTCTGAGGGGCACCTGAGCTGCGGCATCTCCACCAACTGCTTCCTCCTCGCTCACCTTGCTCGGGCCTCACCGGCCTCCTGGCTCGTTCTTAGCACACCAGGCGTGCCCTTGCCTCCGAGCCTTTGTACATGCTGTTCTCTCTGCTTGGAATACTCTTCCTGCTGATAACCTTAGGCTCACCCCCTCACCTCCTCCAAGCCTTTGCTCAGATGTCATTTTCGCACAGGAGTCTTCTCTTGTGCGCGCGCTCTCCTCTGCCTCGTGGCCCATCCTCTGTAGCTCACCGATGGTGTCCACGCTTACTAGAGTGTTAGTTCCCCGAGGGCAGGGGCTTTGCCAATTCTGTTCATTGTCCCAGCTCCAGTGCCTATCCCAGGTCCTCAGTAACTACCAGCTAGGCGGATGGATGTGTGGATGAACGGATGGGTACAAGACACGCGGAGCCGAAATAAGGCTGAGTCCCTGCCCTGAAAAGTGGCAGAGTCCAGACACGGGAGAGGGACTTGGTCATCTACAACGTGGGAGGCACGTTGTAACAGAGGCGTGCTCGGAGGAAGCGGCAGCCCCAACGCCCGTCCCCTCCTCACCTCGGGACACTGCCCTCTCTCGAAACTCACTCTGTCTCTGAACACCCTAGGCTGCCGGTCTGTGGGCAGGGAGTGCCACAATCGGCCTCAGGGAGGGCGGGCTGGGAGAGGGCTGTGTGAGCTGGACCCTGGCACCGTCTCCCTCCCATGCTGGAGCATCTCTGGGGAAGCTGGGGAGAGGCAGGGCAGCGAAAGCACAGGATAGGGACCCATCCCCTCCGGCCCCAGCCCTCTGATGGTGAAGGCTCTTGCAAACAGAGCTCGCAGAGGGCCATTCCCCAGGAGCCAGAAGGCTCATGGTCAGCCCAAGACCCCACCCCTGACCCACCCCCCAAGGGCCCTTGAGCAAGTCACCTTCCCTCTCTGAGCCCCAGTGTTTCCTCTCCTATAAAAGGAGATGATTTAAACACACAAATCACTCCAAGACTTTTCAAGTATGAGCATCCCTTCCAAAATGTTTTTACTGAAGCATCATGTACATACAAAAAAGGACACACATACTCAAGGGTTTTTCACAAAGCAAACACGTTCATATGACCAGCACCTCGATCAAGAAATAAAACATTATCAGCTCCCAGATGCCCCCTGGGGTTCTTCTCAGTTCTTGTCTTCTGCAAAGGTTAAGATTCTCCTGATTTTTTTTTAAAAAGATTTTATTTATTTGACAGAGGGAGAGAGATCACAAGTAGGCAGAGAGGCAGGCAGAGAGAGAGGGGGAAGCAGGCTCCTCGCTGAGCAGGGAGCCCGATGCGGGCCTCGATCCCAGGACCCTGAGATCATGACCTGAGCCGAAAGCAGAGGCTTTAACCCACTAAGCCACCCAGGCGCCCAAGATTCTCCTGATTTTTACACTGTAGGTTAAGTTTTACCTGATTTTCTCTGAACCTCAATGATCCCATTTCAACCTCTACAAAATGCTCTTTTGATTTCAAAAGTATCTGTGGTAGCCGGTCTCCAAGATTACCCCCAATGGTGCTTGTTTGCTGGCCACTCTTGTGTGGCCCCCTCCCACACTGAGTCAGGGTGTTCTTTGTGACTAATACAGTGTAGCAGAGGTGACAGTGTATGGCTTCTGAGGCTAGGTCCTAAAGGGCATAGTGTCTTCTGCCTTGCTCCGTCGGATCACTAGCTCAGAGGAAGCTAGCTGCCATGTTGTGAGCCATCTTGTGGAGAGCTCCACATGAAAAGGAACCGAGGCATCCCACCCACCGCCAGCACCAAGGTGCCAACCATTGGAGTGCGCTATCTTGGAAACAGATCTTCCAATGCCAGTTAAGCCTTCAGATGGCTGCAGGCCAGGCCAACATATGATTGTAGCTTCAGGAGAGACCTAAGCCAGAACCGCTGGCCAAGCCACTCCTGAATTCCTGACCCATAGAAACTGTGAAAGATACTAAAAGTTTGTTATTATTTTAAGCTACTCATTTGGGGGATAATTGGTTCATAGCAATAGACAAGTAATGCGGTCTTCGTGAAGCAAATATCCAATGAGCCAAACCTCCTAGCCTTTCAGTAACCCTTTACAGGAATCCTTTTAAAAATCGTCTCAATGGGGCGCCTGGGTGGCTCAGTGGGTTAAAGCCTCTGCTTTTGGCTCAGGTCATGATCTCAGGGTCCTGGGATCGAGGCCCACATCGGGCTCTCTGCTCAGCAGGGAGCCTGTTTCCCCCTCTCTCTCTGCCTGCCTCTCTGCCTCCTTGTGATCTCTCTCCCGCTGTGAAATAAATAAATAAAAATCTTTAAAAAAAAAAAAATCGTCTCAATGGCATCTACTCCCACTTGAGAAAAGGGCCTTTGTTGTGGCGCGTTGCGGTGACTTCAGTGTCCCTCCATGGTCTGAGGACCGTAGGACTGGGCCAAGTTTGGGTTCAGGAGCCCATCTCCCAGGCCTCACTCCCGCCATATTGTGGGATGACCGAACGTAATAGTGAGGAACCCAAGCTTGGGGGTCAAGCAGGCCTGCGTTCATTCAAGTCCTGGCAGCCCTTCCAAAGTCCTGTGTGACCTCACATGAGTAGCTGTACTTCTCTGAATCCCAGTATCCCCCATCAGAAAACTCAGGGATGAGGTGCCTTGCTCGTAGGTTGTTGCATAAGCGGAAACTACACGTGCCTTGCCACCGCCACACTGGACACACTCGAGGCATGGCCGATGGTCAAACTGCAGCCTGGCCGGCCCTCCCGAGGGTATCGGGGACGGAGGCTGCCCTCTCGCCGAGGCTGAGGGTTGGCCCTGCGGGGCTGGCCCGCGTGCACCCTCCTGGCGCATCCCAGCCCCGACAGCGAGGTTGAAGGGCCAGGTGAGCAAAGGGCCTCATGACAGAACGTGGCGGGAGACGGGGCTGCTTCCTCTCCCTTGTTAGCGTCGCCCAGGGGCCTGCGGCCTCCTTAGCAGAGGCCTGGGTAACGAAGGCCACAGCCTATTAATTGCGGTGACAGTGATAAAGGAAGGAGGGAGGCCGCTATTTGTCTTGCCCGGAACCTCTCGCATCATTCCAAGATGAATGAAAACTCATTTTCTGCTTTGATTCGGTCTAATTTCTCCAGGCCCCCTGGGCCTCGTCGGGGAGGGGAAGGGACTCACAGCCCCCGCTGAGAAGGATTTGAGGAGAGGAGGAGGAGGGGTCAGGGGTCACGAGGGAGGAGGACAGGCTCCGCTGAGGGGACCCAGAGCTTGCGGGGGGCAGTGGTTGGAGTGTTGATTCATTAAGCAGGGGCTAGCTGATGGGATTCACAAACTAATCCTGTGGAGGAGGGAAGCTGCTTTACCCACTGCAGGAGTGAGGCAGGTGGTGGCGGAGAGAACGTGGCCCGCATGAGGTCCCAGCTGGGAGGGCCACGGGCGGCTTCAGCGGGGAGGGTCCGTCCAGAAGCGTCCAGCTCCCGTCACTCACCGTGTTGCCTCCCACCTGGATGAATGACTTCATCAGCATAGAAGCCCCTTGGAGGGGAAGGGGCCCTCCAGGTGAGGGAACTTCCACCCACCCCCCATTCATTTCCCCCCACCAAGGGATCAAGGAAAGGGAGGGAAAGGGAAGGAGGGTGGATTTTTTTCTGCACCGAGAAGCAAAGACCGGCTAAGAGTCTTGTCGGAATAACATTTTCTCTTTTGGAAGAGAAATTCGTTGGAGTGAACGGGCCACGTCCCGGGACCCCAGGCTGGCTGGAGGGCAGGGAGGAGCATGTGTGGGAAGGTGCTTCTCACCCAGTACTTGTTTGTGGAGAGGCAGAGGGAGTCAGGAGCTCCCAGCAGTTTGAGCTGTGTTATCAGACTAGTTAACCGTGAGTCCAGGGGCCGCTTGCCTGGGAGTCTCTGCACAGGCCCTGCCTGATCGCTCACAGGGTCACCAGGGTCCCCGTGATGATCCAGAGATTCCATGAAGCCCAGAGTAGGAGGGGCCTGAGCCCCATGACCTGTCTGCTAAGGGGGCCTTGCAGCCCCAGAGAGCTGCACGGGCTTTGAAGGAGGTGGGAGATGCCCCCTGGTCTGATACACGGTAGAAACTTGGCGAAATGGGTGGAAAGCACTTCATACGATATCATCCCAGGGCCTTGGGGCAGAAGGTAGAAGGGTTGCAATTGGGAGGGAGTTTTAGGTGGTGTGATATGTGAGTAAGAATGTGGACTCTGTGGTCAAGAGGTCTGGTATGAATTCGGGCTCTGCTACTGACTGCTGTGTGACCTTGGGCAAGTTGCTTTGCCTCTCTGGGCCTTGTTTCCCTTACCTACAAAATGTAGCATCTGTATAATGTATAATAATGGTACTCCCCTCCTATGATGATCAGTTAGCTTATGTAAAGTAGTGTTGGGTACAGGTCAGAGTCTGGGTCATGCTCCAAGCGTAAGCAGCTGGAAATGGCTGGTCTGGGGTCAGGATGTATGTGAGAAGTGTGGTAGCTGATTCCACCCGTGCCCCAAGAAGCCCTCCCACGTGCCCCAGATCTGAAATGCAAATGGCCTTCCTTCCCTTCTCTGATGCTCCAGCTCCACTTAGAACTGAGAGTGAGGAGTCCAGGGAAGATGCATTCCTGCCTCGGCAGAATGCCCGTAGCCTGACTTTGGCTCAAAGGGTCTGCAGGCAGGTGGGCCCTCAGACCGGGTTCCCTTTCCAGCAGTCTGGGAAAGAGGAAGCAGAGCCCAGTTTGGAATCACCTTGCCTGGTATTCAAGGCCTTCTCAGCTGGGTCCTACTTTCTCTCTCTGCTCCTGGAAGATACCTCTGCTCCTATCTCTTCCCACTCCTCTCCGCTCCCAGTCTTAGCTCTGCCTCCCACTACGCAGTGAAGTGTGTTCTGCTGATCGCCTCTTTCTGCAGACAGAAGGACAGAGGCTCAGAGAGGCTCATAGCAGGTGGCAGAGCTGAGAGGCACAACCACGCCTTGCTCACACCGGAGCCCAGCTCTTCGCCATTACCCTGCAAAATATATGGGAAAAATGAAGTCAGAGAGTCAGGAACTGTAATGAGGATATAAAAGGAGCTTCTACAGAAGATCATTTATTCACTGATATTTACCAAGCGCCTACTAGGTGCTAGGCACTCAGAGATAAGAATGATGATGAGAGTAACACCAGTGATAACAACGTTAATGACAGTAATAATGTGAAAGTCATTGCTACTGTTTCCTGAGCTCCTACTATGTACTTGGCACGGAACTGGGTATTTTGTATGCAGAGCTCTAGTCCTTATGGTAGCAGAGGTCACACTGCTTTCATGCCCCTGAGCGAGAATTTGAACCCTGGCCTGACTGAATAACCATAACGACGATGGCGAGAGCTATCACCGTGTGTGCTGCGTACTTTCTAGGTACTGGATGGTTTGCTAAGCACTCCAGGTAACATCAGCTTGGGGAGAAGTGAAAAGCTGTAGGCTCATTAAGCTGATTCATTCACATGCTTCCAAGTTAACTGGGAGCAGAAGGCCTGGCTTCAGCCTGTTCCTGGATCACCGTGGGCTGCCTGCAGGCTTAGGCGGGTCTGGGTTCAAATCATGGTTCCACCTCTACTGTGGGACCTGGGCATGTTGCCGTGTCCTCATCTGTAGAACGGGAAAATTGTACCCAAACCACAGAATTGTTGTGAACATCTGGAACACACCTTGTTACGTGGGATTTTTTTTTTCCTTCCACCAAATTGCAGGTGAGGACATAGCAGAGACACTTGGGGTTTCAAGTCCAGGGAGACTCTGAGACTTAGAGAAGCAGGAAAGGGGGAGGAGAGGAAAGAGAAGGGAAAGAGAGAAACCAGGAAGGATAGAAAAATGAGGTCAGATGGAGGGGAAAAAACAACAAACCCAAAACCAAAAGATTGAGCCAGTAAGGGACGCAAAAGATAAAAAATGGAGACAAAACCCAGAAAGAACGAGAAAGAGGGAGAATTATCAGAAGCTGGAAAGATGCCACCACAGAGAAAGTGGGTCGGAAGGGAAGGGTCCCTCAAGCAGCTGGGCAAGGACAGACACAAAGCTCAGTCCCCTCCACCCTGGCCCCCCGCTGAGCAAGGCTTTCAGCCCAGCTCTGCTGCTGAGAACCAAAAGCCTCTTCTCCCACATTCGAATGAATTTGATATTCAATCAATGAAGATTAACTCGCCCAAGGTAAGGGGGTTTTCACATCCGTAAGGAAGTCAAATACGATTATGCAGATGAGAAAATTATCCTGAGATGAAGAGCGGCTCATATATGGTAATTCTGTGCAAGGGAGACTCCCACACTGATTAGCATATCTTCAAGACCAGACTGAGATGCAGGAGGCGAGGACCCAGCGATGGGCCCTTGGGGGTGGGCTGACCGGGAGTCCCACCGGGAGGAGTTGAGCCAAGGTGTCTGCTCCCTGGTGGCCTTTTCTGGAAGAGAGGTTTTGTCAGTGAAGCTTCGGTCGGTGAAGACCTTAGTGAGAGCCTTGATCCTCCTCTGTCCGTTGCAACTCTCTGGACCTGGGCTGGCTCTTCTTTCATTCAAGAGAGTGCCCCAGAGCAGGGCTTCTCAAACTTCGAGGTGAGTATAGATGGTCCAGAGAGCCTCCTAAGATACTGATTCTGATTCAATGGGCACCCCCCTTCCTGACAAGCTCCCAGGTGATGCTGATCCTGCTGGTCCCCAGGCCACACTTTAGGGGGCCCAGCGTGGTTGTTCTAGTGTTGATGCTAAGGTGTAGACAGGGTTGAGAATCTCTGGCCCGAATGATGCCTGGGGTCTTGAGAAGTCCGTGCACCCGTTTCAAGTCTCCAGGGCACCCAGAAGCCACAGACCTGGGCTGGGGGCCGGGATGAGGACTGTGGAAGAGGTGCGGAGGGACAGAAGGTGGCATGAGTAACCCAAAGTGAGGATGGGCCGAGGACCCCGCCTATTATCATTTCCCTCTGCCACGTAGGAAGTCAGGGTCAGAGAGGCAAAATGATTTTCCCAAAGTCGAGTCAACACTGAAACCCCGCTTGGGCTGAACCCCCAAAGCCCAGGCTCTGCACCTAGCCATTGCCCCCCAGCCCTTGAGTGAGCTCGTCCAAGAAGGTTAATGGCTGGACCCTACTGCCTGATCAAGGCAGGGAGTCTCTCCTTGCCTCCCGTGCCTGAACGAGGCCGACCTCACTTGGTGGAGGGGAGTGAGTGAGGGCTTGGGAGCCGGCCCGCCCGAGGTTCAGACCCTATTTCATGAACTCTGTGACCTTGGGCAAGTCCTGTTCCTTCTCTGATGGTGAGGCAGGCTCCTCTCGGGCTGAATAGGGAGGAGAAGACTGGCTCCCGGAGTTGCCCAGAGAAGGCGAGGAGGTCAGGTAGCACACATCTGGCCTAGAGGTCAGACTGAGTCAATTTTGCCCTTGCAAGGGGATGGAGGCAGGCTTAGCTAAGGCTCCAAGATTCTAGAACTTGTGACTCTTTAGTTCCACTTTCAGAAGCCCAGAGCCTTGGCCAAGGGACCGCAGGCTCCTCCTCCACTTTTTCGGTGTGACACTAATATTAACCCTGTCCTTCCCAAGTAATGCGTCAGGCCCAACCCAGGCCTGCTGGGGCCGAGTCCAGGCTTGTAACCACAATGTAGACGGCTGGGACCGGACTCTCTGCCCCGGGACCCCACCAGGGCATATCTCCTCTGTCCTCCCCTAGGAGACTGGCGGGCCTGGTACCCCTCCCATATAGGTGCCCCATTACCAGTTGGTGAGCACGGGCGGGGCCCTTGAATTTCCCTCTGGAAAGGGAGGCAGTGGGGCCGGAGCCACCTCCAGGGAAACTTCCAACACCAGGCAGCCTTCCTTTGCTCCCCCAGGAATTTGCCTCGGATTGTACCGTACATGGGGGTCCCAGGGGGACTGAAATCCAGCCCCTGATCTACCCACCAACCAGAAGTGGGGGGGTGCCCCCGTCCTTACCCTATGTTTCTCTCTCCACCTTGCTCCCTGGGATCTCTCCCGGCCAGCCAAGCCAAGCAAGGATGGGTGTGGGGAGAGGCAGAGGGAGGAAAGGGAAGGGGTCTGCAGTGGTCGAAGCTGGAGCTGCCGGGCGTGTTCATGCTCACATGTCTCTGTGAGTGTGCTTCTCCACTGAGTGGAGTCTGTATGGTCTCTCTGTCTGTCCCCGGTCCACGCACGTCGGTTACTTGTCTGGGCCTGTGTGTGGGTGTCTGGGTATCACCATGACCTGTGTGTGTTGGAGACGTCTGTGTGTCTCTCGCTGTGTGGGTGCCTACCTGTCTCTGATATATGAGTCTGGGTGTGTGTGTGGGAGTCGGGGTGTGTCCCGTGTACATGCGTGTCTGAATGGGAGTGCATGGGGTGTGTGTGTGTGTGTGTGTTTGGGTGGGTTGTAGCGGTGTGTATCCTAGGTGAGACTGGGTGAGTGTATAGCACTATGTGGGATGTGTGTACTTGTGTGTGTCTGTGGACAGTATCAGTACCTGTGGTGTGTATGTATCTTTGTGTGTGTTTCAGTGTGGGGGGAGTGTGTACATCTGTGTCTGAGTGTCTGCTCACCGGCATCTGGAATGCAGGCGCGTATGTCACTGTGTGGGCCTGGGCTGTGTCCATGTGTGTGAGCACGAGTGTCCGCGCGCGTGTGTCTGAGCATCCATGTGCACGTCTGTCTGTCTGCATGTCTGTGCGGGTCTGCACCTCTCCAGCATGGCTGGGCCCAGGGACTGTAAATCCATCAACTCGGCATGATTTTGTCAATTCTGACAGCTAACTTCAACATGACGACAAATCTGGCCCCAGAGGATATTAAGCAAAGACACATGAGCCTATAATTTTCTGCTTCCACGTGTGAGATGCTATAATAATCAAAAGAAAATGAGTTTCTAACTACCCCAGCTCTTTGTGCTCTTGCCTTCATGCCGGCTGCACTAATTGAATCACCCGGCACCACTGTATCAATGGTAACTTGGGTATTGGGGGGTAATCAGGCGTGTGGGGGGGACCAGCTTGGAGAGGTGTGGGGCTTTTGTGAAGGTCCCATCTGCCTCATGCACCAAAGCCGCCCGCCGCCCGCCCGCATTTGGCTGGACGAGCGAACGAGTGAAGGGCAGCCCCTTGCCCAGGGGAGGGTCCGGGAGGGGAGGCAGGGGGAGGGGGCACCTGCACCCAGATGCTGTGGCTCGAGCCCCTTGGTCCCAGGAGGAGAACTGTGCCGAAATAATAAAAGATCCAGACTCTGGAAATGGGCCTACCTGGTTCAACCGTGGCTGAAGGCCCTTATGTCATTTGACCTCTAGGGCTTGGTTTCCTCATGTGGAAAATGGGACAACCCCGTCTACCTCACAAGGGCATTGCAAGAAGTGAGAACACACGGATTAAGCACTCTCAGTGGCCTCAGAGAGAGGAGGCCCTTGGAAGTTGCCGTTAACAAATGTTTACAGGACTTTTTTTTTTTTTAAGATTTTTATTTATTTATTTGACAGAGAGAGAGATCACAAGTAGGCAGAGAGGCAGGCAGAGAGAGAGGAGGAAGCAGGCTCCCTGCCAAGCACGGAGCCCGATGTGGTGCTCGATCCCAGGACCCCGAGATCATGACCTGAGCCAAAGGCAGAGGCTTTAACCCACTGAGCCACCCAGGCGCCCCTGTTTACAGGACTTTTCTGTGCCTTGGCTGGCTGGCTGGTCACAGCGTGAGCTAGGGCTCCTTATCCCATTCTGTACCTAAGGAAACAGGCTCAGAGAGGTAAAGCTACTTGGCCACCTGTGACACAGCTCTCTCTAAAAACAGTTGTGTGTGGCGATTTGAAGCAGGGTGTGTGTGTGTGTGTGTGTGTGTGTGTTTCCAAAGAGGGAAGAGGAACAGTTTCTGGTAGCTTCTGGAGGTCCTCCCTCCAACCGTGCTGTGACTCAATAAAACTAAGAGTTGCTCACCTCGTGTAGCATTTACCAAGGGCATTTACGGTGTATGAACTCATGTAACCCTCACACTGAGTTTATGAGGTACAAACGCAATTATCTGTTTCACAGATGAGACGAAGGCACAGAGAGGCTAAGGGACTTACCCAAGGTCATGTGGCTGGCAGGTGGTGAAAGTGGGCTTCAGGCCTAGGAAGTCTGCCTCCACAGTCTTCATTTTTTTGTCCACCGCCAGCTCTTCAAAGATCCAGCTGTACCCCCACACCCTCTTTTGCCCCTCAAAGGCTTCTGTACTGAATCCCTCATTTGTCTCCAAGAAACATCTTCTCTGCCCACCCAAGGGCCCATTCCTCTTGAAGTGAGTCTCTAGAGAGGAATGGTAATTCCCCCAACCCCAATGCCCCTGTGTACCCCCAGTCAAGGTGCGAGATCACTCCATATTGCTCTCTGTTTGTGCTTCGCTTCCAATTAGACAGCAAATTTCCACCAAGCAGTGGCTATGTTCACTGGGCAGGTAACTGGGGGCAACCAAAAGGAAATTATGATAACTCCATATATGTATACAGCCCTTTACTGGTGTTTGCAAAGCTTGGAGCAGTAGAAAGAGCACAGGCTTTGGAGCCAGGCAGGTCTGAGTTCTGATTTTTGCACTGTCACTGACGAGCGGGGGGCGGGGGGGGTCCTTGGGCTTGTTGCTGAACATCTGTAACTCGATTTTCTCAACTAAAGAGCTGAAGAATTTTCCCCCTAAGATCAGGAATGAGTCAAGGATTCCTGCTCTTACCACTCCTCTTCCACAATGTACTGGAGTTCCTGGCCAGTGCAATAAGACAAGAAGAACAAATAAAAGGCACATAGAAAAAAGAAAAACCATCTTTATTCACAGAAGTGATCATCTTCACAGAAAACCCAAAGAATCAACCCTCCCCCACAAAACAAGCTACTAGAACTAATAGGTTTAGCAAAGTTGATGGATACAAGGTCAACTTACAAAAATAAATTGTATTTCTACATACTAACAACAAACCATTGGACATTGAAATTAAAATGGGGACATCAGGGGCGCCTGGGTGGCTCAGTCAGTTAAGCATCTGCCTTCAGCTCAGGTTATGACTCCAGGGTCCTGTCATCAAGCCCCAAATCCTGCTCTCTGCTCAAAAGGGAGTCTGCTTCTCCCTCTCCCCCATGAGCTCTTTCTCTTTCTCTCTTGCTCACTCTCTCAAATAAATAAATAAAATCTTTAAAAAAATGGGGATGTCAATCCCACATCACAAGATTGTTGAAAGGAATAAAATGAGGCAATGTTATCTAGGAATATCTAGCTCACCTATTTCCTGATAGCTTTCTTGAGAGGGGGAGAAAGAAAGAGGCTGGTAGAGAATCACACCCAATACCCACATCCCCTCTTGTCTGTGCCACAACCACAGGAGTATTTCCATGATGTCCTTGGTAGTTGTGCCGGTTACAAATCTTAGGGCTTTATTTATGTACAGATTTGGGGATCAGGGGCTGGAGAGGTGGTTCACCAGAATCTGGGGGCTCCCTAGGAGACATGTTGTCATGAACATGTGATCACTGTCCATCACATGGGCTGCCCAAAGAAAGGACTGAGATCCACAGCCGGTGTGCACTCTCCCTCCCTCCCTCCCTCCATCCACCATCCTTCTCAATTTTCTATCATTCCACACTTGTGCTAAGCCTGGCCCAGAACATACAATACATTCTAAGTAAATCAGCTCAGGGTCGTCTGGGTGGTTCAGTCGTTAAGCTTCGGCCTCCTGCTCAGGTCATGATCCCAGTGTCCTGGGATCGAACCCCACATTGCTGAGCAGGGAGCCTGCTTCTCCTTCTCCTACTCCCCCTGCTTAAATTCTCTCTCTATCGCCATCTCTCTCCCTCTGTCAAATAAATAAAATCTTCCAGTCAATCAGTCAGTCAATCAGCCCAGGTCACATCTAAAAGAAATCCTAAGAGCTCCAGAAAGCACTGATTTGCAACAAAGCCTTTATGGAACTGCCTTGGACCAAGCAGCAAAGTGGGGAAGGAAATTACATGGCACAACAGACAGGAAAATTCTCTCAAAATTAGGGCACCCGGCTGCCTCAGTCAGAGGAGCATGTGGCTCTTGATCCCGGCTGGGGTTGAGTTCGAGCCCCACGGTGGGTGTAGACATTACTTAAAATCTTAAAAAAAAGAAAAACTCTCTTAAAATCATCTTTAGTCCTATCTTTCCCCAAAGTCTAATAGGTCACTACACATTCATACTCCTCTTCCCTTTCTCCTTTGTCTCTCCTAAAACTCTCTCTAGCTCTACTTCCGCTTGCCACCTCCACTTGCCAACTAGATCAATTCTATTCTTTTTTTTACTAAGATTTTATTTATTTATTTGAGAGAGATAGTGAGCAAGAAAGCATGAGTCAGGGGAGGAGCAGAGGGAGAGGGAGAAGCAGACTCCCCATGAGCAGGGAGCCTGATACGGGGCTCAACGTGAGGCCTGATGTAGGGCTCAATCCCTGGACCCCGGAATCACGACCTGAGCCGAAGGCAAATGCTTAATCGACTGAGCCACCCAGGTGCCCCTGGATCAATTCTATTCTGATCCAGCTTTTGCCGATGAAGGCTTTATGCTCTTTTTGGGTGGGAAGCTTCCCCACCTCCATATCGGTCCCTATCCCCCGGTTAGCTCAAGGAAGAGTGGGCATTCATTCGGTGGGAGAACAGAGAGAAAGGGGAAAGGAACAGGCAGTTACGCATACCCTGGCGCTTCATCTTCTTTCTTTTTTTTTTTCTTAAGATTTTATTTATTTATTTGACAGAGAGAGAGAGATTACAAGTAGGAGGGAAGGCAGGCAGAGAGAGAGGAGGAAGCAGGCTCCCTGCTAAGCGGGCAGCCCGACTCGGGGCTCGATCCAAGGACCCTGAGATCATGACCTGAGCCAAAGGCAGAGGCTTTAACCCACTGAGCCACCCAGGCACCCCCTTCATCTTCTTTCTTACCCACCCACTCCCAGTAGTCTTGTGAGGCGGGTGTACATGAATATTCCCATTTTACTGATTTGGAGATGGAGGTCCATGAAGAAATGGATCTTGTCGAGGTCACCCAGAGAGGAATCGGCATAGGTAGGATTGGATTCTAGCCTGCATGCCTTCAAAACCTTTACGGGGGGCAGGTGGAGGGAGAGGAGAAGTTGAAATACACCCTGTGTAGGGGGAGGTAAGGCTGGGAAAGGAGACTGTGGCCACTGAGGCATAGTAAACACATGCGGATCGGCAGGTGCCACTGTTTGTGGGAAAGGCAGGAAAGACTATATGTGTTTGCTTATTTCCGCAGAATAGACACCCAAGAATACCCAAACATCTGGGAATGTCAGTCACCCTTGGGATGGGAACTGGGGGCAGTGGGAGCACCCCCGGGGGGGCGGGTGCAAGCATGGAAGGAAGCCATTTCACTGTCCTTTCTATGCTTTATGAAATTTGAATCGTATGTATCAGCTATTCAAAACGTAAATTTTTCTTAAAGGAGAATACACAAATAAGTAAGAGAATAAAGCATTATTTAGTAATATAACGTTTCAAAATAAAACAGTGCCCAGACATTGACCGTGCACTTGAGGAGTCTGCACGGGGTCGCTTCTGGCTTTGGCCCTGGTTGAGAAGGGATGCGTGAGGAGGGTCAGGGAGGAAAGCCCCCTGCGAATCTGGGGCAGCAGTGAGGCCTTCTCAGCGCCCTCTCCAGTCTGATGGGTGAGGGGCTGGCAGAGGAGGGGGTGTTGCAGAGAGATGTCGGAGATGGGATGGGACATTTGGGCAGTTGGGGCCGATTTGTCGCCATTTTCACGGGCAGACTTGGGAATTAAGTGGCATGAAATTGAGCACAGACCAGGGTCCCCCCAGAGACGGGGCAGCCCTCGCCCAGGAGGGGAGAATGCCGAGGGGGCGGGAGTGGGAGGGGTGGCCCATGCCACGCTCCACTGCTTCTGGGTGCAGATGGAGGGAAAATGGAAGGGGGCTGAGCCAGCTCCTCCTCCGCAGCCCCTCCCCGCCCTCCTCTCTCCTCACACAAGGGGAGGGTCTGCCAGACCCCAGTGTCAAGCTGAAGCCTGGGTTGGCTCCCTTGTGCCCACGGACCCAGAGAGTCACGGATGAGGGTAGCGACCAGGTCAGAGCCCCATTCACAGGGTCTTTTGGATCCTTCTGCTTATCTCCGTGTCTCTGCTGCTGTTTTTGCCGAGTGCCCAGGAATGGGGACTGAGCGGCAGCAGAGAATCTAGCCCTGCTTCTTCCTTCCTTATTTCTGCGTGGGACAAAAGCATCTGTCAGGGAGCTAACAGGGGTCTGGGGTCCAGCTGGAGTTCCAATAGTGTGGACTTGAGTGAGCCACTTACCCGTTTCTGAGCTTCCGTCTCCTTGTCTGTAAAATAATAACACCCGGCACATAGATGAGGCTGCCCATGGGCTTGGCCCTGTTCTAAGTATCTTGTATACCGTGTGCCAGTTCATTTGATCTCAGAAATACCTTATCAGTAGTACTGTGGTCAATTACAGTCTCACTGTACAGGTGAGAAAACGGATCCCCCGACCAGCGAGAGATGAATGCGGGATTTGTGGTTTACCCTACTGCTCCCTCGGGGAGGCAAGGGGAAGATTAAATGAGATAGCAGACATTGACGGGGGCGGGGGGGGGGGCCGCACCTGGTCCACAGGTGACCCGTGTTAGCCCCCATCATCCCTGCTGCATTTGCCCTTTAGCGGGAAACGAGGGGCTCGGGTGCAGAACGTCAGGGCTGGAAGGAATGGTCCAGATCACCTCATTTGCACTCGCATGGGTTGGACACGTGGAAATCGGAGGCCCAGGGAAGTGACTTGCACAAGGTCACACACCAAGAGGAGGCTAGGCTAGGACTGTCAGGGTGAGTGACCCAAGCCTTCGCTCTTCAGGGTCCTGAGGACAGCCCCCGGGGCTTTGGGGGCTGGGCAGCCGACTTGCCTTTCCCATGAGGAGAGACATCAACCTGGAAATCTCAATCCTCGTGGGCCCTGGGGGCTCCGAGTCCTCCCTCCCCAGGTGGAGTGAGACCCAGCCGCAGCCCCAGTGGGAGTGAGGGGAGTAGACGGCCTCGGTCTACCAACCTGGACACCTCCTCCTGGGCAGAGTTTTGCCCTACAATTAGGAAGGCTGTGTTTACCTCCGCACCAGGCCCAAAAAGCCCATGAAAGCCATGAGGAGCCCTGCAGGTGGCCAGGGGGAGGACAGGCCCCATGGTGCTTAATAGGACCTAATCTCTGCCAGTGTTGTTGGAAATGAAAATGAAAAACAGCCGCGATTTTGTGGTTTAAAAATTAGCATGTGTGCCTACATCATAAGCCCCCGGCCTGCATTACCATACAGATTTATCCCAGGCCCAGCACGCAGCCAAAATATGTAATTACACACAGGCTCGGGGTGGAAAAGTTGCTCTCCTCTTCGCTATCTATAGAATGTGGATTTTTTTTTTTTTTTAATGAGAGAGAGCTCTGGAATTTTGTGGGGGCCCTACTTCATGAGACACGCTGCCTGTGGTGGATTTGGGGAAAGGGAGGGTCTCAGCCACATCTGCTGTATGGGGGGGTGCCCATGGATGTGCGAACTTAAGAGCCATCTCCCTGGGCTGGGGAGGGGGGAGGGGGAGAGGAAGAAAGCCTTGCTATGAAGGACAGTGGGCTCTATGCTCCGGGTCGCATTGGGTGCTCCCGTCTATATTCTTGCCTTTAATCTGCACAGGAAGCCTGAAAAGTAAGTGTTCTTATCCCCACTTGCAAGATGAGGAAACTGAGGTATCTGGTGAGGTCCAGGATTCCGACTAATGATTCCAGAGTCTCTCCTCTTTCCGCCATGCTCCCTACAGTCCCCAGCTTTGTTAGGCTCTCTTCCCCTGACTGCTGGCCATAGAGCAGAACTGAAATCACTGGGGACAGAAGAGTGGGGTGGGGGGGTGCAGGAAGGTGGGTCGGTCTTTGACCATGAATCCTGAAGGGGAATTGGGGTCTTCACATGGAGGCTGATGGGAGGAAGAGAAAGAAAAACGGCAACCCTAACCACTGGCACAAAAACTGACACACAGTAGATGTAACAAATGAATGACTGATGGAATGAATGGACCAAAGCCCTAAAATAAAATTCAGTGTCTTTATTCAGCATTGAGTGGTGGGGAATATCCAGATACTGAGAGAGGAGAATCAATCAAGGTCCCAATATGGGATCAATGTCTCAGTCCAGAACTGGATGGGAAAGGAGTCCTCATTCCAATGTAAGTATCAATACCCCAGTGAAGATTTGGGTGATCAGTGTGATCTGGTAATCAGGGTCCCCTGTGGGAATCAGTGTCCCTATAGAGTTGGTTGAGAGGAATTAATGTCCCACCACAGTAATGGGTAAGGGAATCGACATCCCAATGTTGAGATCAATGCCCCAACTCAGAGTTGGTTAAAGGGAATCAGTGTCCCAGTATGAGGATCAATGGCAGGCAGCGATATACAACTATGGTTGTGACAGCCAATGTCGCAATTGAGATCAATGATAGCCCAAGTCCCACTGTAGGAATGGATAGGTGTTTGTGTCCCAGTGGGCATGCCAGCTTGCCGGTATGGAAAACAGTACCTATCCAAGCCCCCTACGCTTTTCTAGGTGGCTTTTCCTTCTCTTATTTGATCTGAAGTTACAGTTCCCAGAACTCCCTGGCCCTTTCACCCTCCTGGCTAAGTCCTCCACTGCAGAAAAATTGGGGACGGGGTCAGTGTTCTGCCTGTAGCCTGGCCCAGTCTGGTTTTCCACAGCAATTCTCCTTGGAGAACTCCTGTTGCCTAACCTGTCTCCAGAGCCAGCTTGCAAGTACGTCCAGAGAATTCCAGCCCAGAAGAGGATTATTTCCCGCAGGGAGACCAGGCCTTGGGCTCCCCAGGGCTGAACCCAAACTCATAGCAGTGAGATGCAGTCGCAACCAGTCGGTTCTGGCCTCATTGATCAGATACGTATGGAAAAACCCGTTATCCATGTAATTTAATGTTGTATCTGTCTTTTGAATGATTGCTTCCCCCATTTAACAGATGAGAAAAGTGAGGCCACAGAGAAGTGGCAGAGAAAGAACTAGAAGCCTGATTTCCTGCCTGCCAGCTCAGCCCTTTTCCAGCTACATTAGGGTGATGTGACAGAGTCCCCCCCCACCCCCTGCCAACTCCACCACCCCCTAGCCATGGGGGGCCTCTGGGAGTTTATCACACAGTTTGGGTGAAGGGGTTGAAAGCAACCCCCCGCCCAACCCTTCACTTTCCTACATCTTCCCCCCACCACCCTCCAATTCCCAAAAGCTGAGGGGGAGGGCAGGATGAAGGCCCCTGTTGCTTTCCAGAGTTGGAGATAGAGCCAGAGGGTGAGATGGGTAAGCCCCCCAGCCTCAGCCGCCGCAGGGGCTTAAGGGGAGGGTGTGATTTTTCTCTCGCTCAGACAAAAGCCTGGCCGTGGCATCTGTCGGCCGACTCTTGTGTCTCGCAGCTGCTCAACAGTCAGACCCAAGGCAGGTGCCAGTTTGGGGAGGGAGGGGACTCAGACGCAGCCACACACACCCCACTTCCTCCTCTCCCACACACCCCTGCACATGCAATGCCTCCTGTTGTCCATCCCACCCTAGGAAGCTCACCCGGCACCTCTAAGACCCAGGGCTTTGGGGACAGGACCCCCGTCCCACATGGCCCCACTGCCCTTCCCCCATGTCCATGTCCTGCCAAGCCTGCTGCCAGCGCCCTTGGGCACCTTTGCCCAGCCAAGGAGGAGCTTGGAGGAGGGGGTGTCTGGCAGGAGATGGGCCCCTCGTGCCTGATGGGACGTTTCCCACTTAAGCGTCTCTTACTGGGGCCAGAGGGCTTCCCGGAGACCTCCTAGGAGGCTGGAGGCCCCAGTTCTTCAGAGCTGGGAGGGCGGAGGCCGGACACACTGGGCTCACAGACATGGGCAGACACTGACGGTAGGGGGGAGGGAGGGAGGGTGTGGTGTATTGTCAGACGAAGCAAAGAGAGCAGGGAGTTGTGTGTGTCTGCGTGTGTAGCACACCCAGACAAACACGCAGGCATGTTCATGCACGTCTTTGCACACATACACGTGTGTGTACACATGCATGCGCACACACACAGCCATGTGACAAGTTGGAAAAGTGATTCAAATGCCCGAACACTCAGAACCCTGCGCTCTCCCTGTTTTCCAAAACATTTACTCATTTGTGTACTTATTTATTTAAATTGCGTTACCACCCATGGCCCCTCTGGGGAAAAAAAAATGTGAAGGCAGCTGAGACTCCTCCATTTAGGCAGCTAATTGTAAAATCTATTTTATTGTCCATGTATTTTTTTGTTTTAATTCTGTGGGCAGAGGGGAGTATGGTAAGGGCAGTGGGGAATGGGGGTGGTAGGGGTTGCCCTATTAAGATGATACGGAGGAGAAGAGTATTTCTGTGAAAAAGCCGCTCGGAGGGGAAAATGTATAAATTTTGTACGGAGATGCTTCTGGACCCCTCCCTGGTGCAGTCCTCTTGACCTCTTCCTCCCCGCTCCCAGTCTCCCAGCCGCCTCCCTCTTCCCCTCCCTGCCTGCCCAGGCTTCTCCTTCCCCCCCTCCCCCCTCCCTCCCGTGCGGCCCCCACC
>LNAC01000022.1:961652-986141 GCA_002007465.1 Ailurus styani
CCCCTCCCTGGTGCAGTCCTCTTGACCTCTTCCTCCCCGCTCCCAGTCTCCCAGCCGCCTCCCTCTTCCCCTCCCTGCCTGCCCAGGCTTCTCCTTCCCCCCCTCCCCCCTCCCTCCCGTGCGGCCCCCACCCCTCCCCAGGGCCCCCTCCTCAGATGCAATCCCCCTGCTGTAATTTCTGGGGGAATTGCTTCATCTCGGGTGCAGATATATTTGTGTCAAGGTGCAGCTGCACAGATAGCCTTCCTCTATGCATAGTAAGAGGGTTTCAGAGAGAGAGGTTGTGCCCAGAGCAAGGCCTTATCAGAGCAAGCTGCCTGCCATTTATCTGATTCCCCATCAAATAGGAAAACGGGCCTCAGGCTGCTGCTTCCACTTTCCTTGGGAAAGCCATGGGGGGAATAATAATTTACTCCAATCTTTTTGTTTCCAGCGCTCACCTTCAGCCTGACACAGCCTGGGGTCTCTCTAGCATCCCCTGCACCCAGTAACCCTAGCCTGGGAGTCCGGGGCTGGGCCCCGGGCCCCCAGGGCCCACCTGGGGACGCCCCCCAGAAATGCCCTTGCTGGTTGAGTGGACCTTCATCATGGATTGGCACGAGCTGGAGAAGATAGCCTTTGGCATCAGGGAGTGTAGACGCAGGGGCAGAGAGGCGGGGACCCAGCCGGGAGTGGGGGAGGCTTGGCCTGGCTGCGGGGGGCCTGGCTCCCTTCCCAGCCCCCACACATACACAGATCCCCCACGAACACTCCGTGTGTGTGTGTGTGTGTGTGTGTGTGTGTACACGTGCATGTGTCAGACTTGACCCTCTGAGCGTCCCCGTAGGAGGACCTATCGACGCCTTCATCTGTGCGTGTCTGTCCATCTGGCTCTGTGTCTGGGGTGGAGAGGCCAGGAAGGCCGGGGGCAGTTTCTGTTCTATGTCACAGACTCTGACCTCCTACCTCGGTTCGCAATTCCAATAGCCAAGAACAAGCCCAAGACAGGATGATGGGGGCTGCTGGCAAGCGGGTGGGCAGTGGGCGAGGGCGGGGTGCGAGCGGCGCCCGGCGGCGGGCTTCTCGCCTCACCCTCCCCGGCGAAGCTTCTCCGGGGGCAGCAGGCCGCCCATCTGGTGCAGGAGCTGCGCAGAGCTGGGCGGCGGGGTGGGGGCCTCTCCCCACAGGCTGGCCATAAATCACAGTTATGTGGCCAGGGGGCAGGGGGTGGGCGGGGGCCAGGGGGCAGCCGCAGCAGCACACACGGGACAGGGCAGAGAGGCCAGGGTCAGGTGCAGCTGTAAATTGTCACCTAAATGGTTGCAAGCGAAGGCTAATCAGGGCGCTGTGACAGAACGCACCTGGCCCTACCCAGCCCCAGTGGCCGTCACGCGTCTGTCTGGGCAAATACACACACACTCACACATACAAAAACACACCTGGACACATCCCGCATGCAAAGCTGGGCACGCAAAGGGGTCATACCTGTACCTGGAATCGCAGCACACATGTGCACACCAGACGTACCGCTGCCGCGTCCGTATGCATACACGTGCATGCACACATGGGCACACATGCGCACACAGCTGGGCCCAGGGACCCAAAGATCTAGCTAAGACGCCTCTGCGTATGCGCGCACACACACACACACACACACACACACACACACACACACACACTCAGGGCGGGGCGTGCACAGCGGGGGGCGGCCGGACAGCACGGAGAGCAAGTACAGCTTGGAGGCGAGCCCCCTGCAGGAAAGACACGGGAGAGAAAGGAGGGGGACCTGCCTAGTGGGGCCGTGCCACCCCCAGCCCCGCAGCCCTGTGCCTGGATTCATTCTCCTCCCAGACTTCACCCCTTCTTCGGAAGTTCAGCCCTCATCTGTCAAGAGCTCACACCCTTCTTGGGGCTCTTCCTGCACCCATGCTCTACCAGTACTTAGTAGGCACCAAATCCGCGTCCGGCAGGGCCTACGGTGCTGGGCTCTGGCAATGGGATCCCCGCCTTCAAACCTAAAAGCAGCAGAGAAACGGGATAAATGGGCAGTTGACGACAGCACTCAGGGATACTCGCTACAAGAGAGGCTACCCCGTCAGTGGGCACATGGAGCGGGGGCATCCAATCTAGTGCACAGGGGGAGAAGGAAGGCTTTCTGGAGGAAGCCACATCCCAGCTGAGGACTGGTGACAAGGAGGAGCCAGCCAGGTAGAGAAGTAGAGCGGAGGAAAGGATGTGCCCAACCCCCACCAGAGAAGGACAGTGGCAGTGGGTAAATGCTGGAGGGGACGGAATGGCCCCTTGACAGTGTGGTAGGGCACTGTCTCTGGAGCGAGACCTGCCAGCAGTGAGACCTACTGCACTCCTTCACCTGGACCCAGCCTTCCGAGCAGGTGCCACAGTCAACGTGTATACGGGATGAGGAGGGGGCTCACAAGGAGGTCTGGGGATGAGGGCACTGAGTCCTCCCTCCCACTCTCCTTGCTCAGGCCTTCTGTTTCTACTCAGATTCATTCTCCACTGTGGAGGCTTTTCAGACCTGCTCAGTGTCGCTCAGTGGGTTCCGTGGAGCCCTTCCTAGGACCCAGGGCAGGGGCGGGGCGGGGAGGGGGCAGTGATACAGACAGAGATTGAAAAGCAGGACTCCGGAACCTCCCATTGGCAGTCTAACCAATTATCTGCTTACCCTATTAGACTTCCAAACAGGACCTCATTTGAACAAAGGACTTCAGGTGTGAAGACAGTTAATCCTTAGGACGAAGTCCAGAGTCAGCTTGGCATTCAGAGCCAACCTCTCCCCGCCCGCCCCACTCCCCCGGATGCAGCTTCCTGCTCCCCCAGCCCTCCAGCCTGCCACACCACTGTACTCCTCCTTCTTCTTCAACCCGCTCCTCCCTGCACACCACCTCTGTTCTCTTCTCCTGTCCAGCCTCCCTCCAACTCCCCATTTTTATTTTCAAACCTTCCTTGAGTGCAAGCAACATAGCAATAGGCACACAATCTCGTTTCATCTCCTTTATAAAATTCTGCAGGGTGGAGTCTCATTTTACAAGTGAGGAATCTAGAGCTTCAAGGATCTGCTCAAGGTCACTGTCACCTTGAGAAAGCTAAGGGAAAGGTCATTCTAGGTCCAACCTTAGCCTCTAGGCACAGGATCCATGCCCCTCTCTTCCCTCCCACCCCACAACGACAGCGGAGCAGGAGGCCTTCTGTCCTCAATACCACAATACCACAGCAAAAAAATGGCTTTATGGGGGGTAAAGTGGCCAGAAGGAGAGGAAGAGGAAGAAGAGGACCCAGGCATCCTTAGAAGCAGAGAGAAGGGCAGGCGGTCCTGGCTGAGGACCGTTGCGGGCAGGGGGTCCTTGAGGGTCACATGCTTGTAAGTGGAGGCTATGACTGGTTACATCTTCAGGTATGTCCTGTCTCCTTCCTAGGTGGAGTGGCCTCCTGAGGTCAGGCATCAGTGTCTTAGGGCAGCAGAATAGGAGAGAAGAGAGCCAAAACTCTGGGCTCTTGGCCGTGCTTCTGAACTTCTTAGAGCCTCAGTTTTCCCATCTCCTAAATGGGGATGATAGTGTCTGCCCAAGATTATTGCGAGAATTAAATGTGACTCCTCCAGGAGCCTGCACATGGTAGATCTTCCCCAAATGCCGGCAGCTTCCTCCCACCCCAAAATCACTGGGTAGGCCATGTGCTGACTGATGGACGTGGCTGGAGGCGGAGAACCACATCTCAGTGTTGCTGGGACTCTAAAGGGCCTCTGGTCTGGACCTGGCTTGCAGGTGACATGGTGGGGTGAGGGGGCAGTAGCTCATTTTTCCTCTTCTTTCCCCCACCAGCTATCCTCTTTTGCTCCAGGAAAGTACCAGGTCCCTTAGAGTTGAAGCAGATAGAGAAGATCAAGACCACTGGGGCGGCCCTCTCCTGGAGGAGCTCAGCTGGTTAAATGCCCGTCCCCCCGTGTCAGGCTGTTCCTCTGCCCACCCCACAGCCGTCCAGAGGCCTCTGGGGCCTGGGACCGGGGGCCCCCATTGATCAGCTTCTGTGCTAAAGAATCCAGCTTGGCCAGCAGCCACGGGCACCCAGATGGGGAGCCGCAATTCTCAGTCCTCTGCCTCACCTCACCACAGAGCCCTGAAGGGTTGAGGGTGCCAAGTGGGCACAGGTGTGTAGGGAAGGTGAAGGAAGGCAAGGAGGGGTGGGGGAGCAGAGGGGCGGGCAGCTCAGCCTCAGGCCCAACTGGCTTCACCACCCCCTTCAGCCCAGCGAGTTTTCTTAGTGTTGAGAAAATGGTCAGCAGCTTGTCACAGTCCACTGACTCCAAACAGCTCTCTGGAAACATTGTTGAATTTAAATCCAAACACACAGATACCCACATACATGCCTGTCACTTCTCCTGCCCCTTCCTCAAACACAAACACAGTTATCTCATGGCTACACACACTGTGTGATTCAGTTCCGTCCAAAAGCATTTATTGAGTGCCTGTATGTGCCAGGCGCTGCAATGACAAACAGCTTCAAGCCCTAAAAGAACACTCAGAGGCAGGACGAATGTGGAAAGAGGTCACTGTAGGGCAGGGAAACAGGTGCACTTACAGGAGTACAAGCCAGGTACAGAGGAAACAGCAGTTAACTCTGGGGTCTAAGGAGGGCACTTTCTCAGCAGGGTTTTTAAGGTTGAATAGGAGTTTGCCAAGTGGACAGAAGGGCAAGGAGATTGTCATGATTGCCTGCCTCCTGCCATCTCTGGCCACACATTGCGTGTCTCATCGTTTTGCTGACTACGCCCCTTCCGTTAGGAGTTTCTGTTACCCCAGCACTCTCTGTGCTGTTCCAATGGCCTGAAATGTTCTTCCCCTCCTCCCCATGACTATTCTTTATTCAACCTTCGAGACTTGCCTTAAAGAACTATCCCTTCCTCTGTGAGAGCTACAGCCCCGTTCTAAATGCTGCCGTAGGAACTTCCGTCTCCACTTTCCTAGTTCTCAATACACTGCATTCATTTGTTCGCTCCCTGAGGGCAAGGACTTGCGGTCCCTCTAGCATCAGAGATGGTGCCTGACATATTTCAGGAGCTCATTGGATGGGTGGGTGGATTGATAATATGGCTGGCTGGATGGATGGACGGATAGACAGACGGACAGACGGATGAATGGATGATTTGTTCCAGGAGCTACAAGTAAATGAAAACGTAGGACTGTAGAAGCATGTAGAGTACAAGCCGGGGGTGGGGGTATCGTGGGAGGGAGAAGGGAAGAGGCTGGCAGGAGTGGGCATGTGGAAGACCTTGTGGCCCATGCCTAGTGCACATCGCCATACAGAGTGAATTCTAGAACATTATCAGTACAAGACCCTTTTGAGATAATATAGTCCTAACCTTCATTTGACAAATGAGGAAGCTGAGGTCCAGAGAAGCGGGACTTACTCCAAACCACCTAGAGGATAAATCAATGGTTCGCCTGGGGTTATTCGCGATCTCCTGGTCCAGGACACATTCAGTCTCCTATACCCCCGGAGGGGTCAGGAGGTGAAGAGACCATGTCACTGGGGCCACTGCTGAAGGACATGTACTGAGTGGATGGATGCACACACAGCCCCCAGGCCCATCTGAGTGAGCGACTGAAACCCACGTGCCTCTCACTCAGTCCCAAAGGGCAGGTGAACGACCTGAGTCCCTGGGAAGGGCGGGTGTGGCTGCCTCCTGGCACAGCTAGATTCAGGCACTCAAGCAGTCTCACCAAGCCTTTCCCCTCCGCTTATCTCTAGGTGCTGACCACACGCTCCCTCCTCCTGACAGGCTTCCTCCATGTTAGCTGGAGGGTGCTAGGTGCAGCCTTCCCCTCTCCTCGCCTCTCCCCCCCCAACCCCCCCGCAGAGGAAATGGTAAGGGAGGGAGAGGGGATCTTGACTTGTCTGTGTGTCTAGATGGAAAATCCCAGCTCAGTGTTCTGATGGCTCCCGCTCCGGTCTGATCCCTGGGGTCAGAAGGTGGGGGCAGTAGGGCTGAGTAAGTCTGGACCTCACGTGCATGCCAGGGAGCAGAAGAGGGCACAGAACAGGGACTGACAGCTCATCAAGGGACGTGGAAAGGAAGGGGCCATACTCCAAGGGCGAGGGGTCCTGTTACCAGCAAAACAGGGAAGGGATGCTGAGCAGTCAAAAGTGACAGATGGCCACAGCAGTACCACCACAGGACCGGACAGCTGGGGCCTATTAGAAAGAGTACTTAGAAATAATAGTAACAGCTACAAGAGTAATAATAGTTTTGAGTACGCCAGGCAAGTATTCCACATACATTGTCTCATTTACGCCTAGAATCAGAAGACTCAACTCCGCGATTTACCAGCCCAGGGGCCCATCACTGAACCCTCTGACCCTGTTTCCCCGTCTCTAAATGGGGAAGAACATAGCCCCTCTTCCAGGAGCTGCTGGGGGCTTCTCTGTCCACTGGGAAAGACAGAGAGGTAGGAGTTCTCAGTCCTGTTTGTGCACTGATTCCAAGTGGCGACAAGGAGCAGGGAGATGTTTGGAGCAAACCAGAAGGTGTTCAAGGCCAAGGAAGCAGCAGGCTGGCTTCCAGTCTGACTTGGCAGCAGGAACAGGCCTGCCCGGGGCACAGGAAGCCCTGTTCTGGGACACCCCCCACCCCCGGCCTGGCCACTCTCCCCACCCGCCTCCGGAAAAGAGGGTGAAAAGAGGAGTTAATGGATTACAGGGCCAGGCAGGAAGAAGAGAGGATTTTTCATCTTAAAATGTTCTGAAATAATTCATATTTGCTTTGCAGGACGGCGTTGTGTGCTTGTCAGTGCTGTAATAACTTCTGGGCCTTTATTTATTGTTTTGCCTTAATGATTTCGTGTTGCTGTGGTGTGGAGAATTTGCAGTGTCTTGTAACACATAATGGCAGAGAAGGCCCAGGCCGGGGCAGGCCCTGGTGGGAGGGGGTCACACACTCCCCCCCTCCGCCAGCCCAGCTCCTCCCCCTCCCCCCGGAGCAATGGCAGAGCCTCATGCTGGAGTCAGTGGTGGCCTATGGAAGGTGCTTTATCCGGGAGGGCCAATTCTCAAACCCCCTCTGGAGCTGATCCTATAATCCCATTTTACAGAAGTAAAAACTGAGCTTTGGAGAGATTGCAAGGCTTGCCGCCTGACCTTGCGAGAGCAAGCTAGGATTTATACACGGGGCTGGGGGGCTTCTGGCAGGCTCAGTCCGCAGGGCGTGCGACTCTTGATCTTGGCGTTGTCAGTTTGAGCCCCACGCTGAGTATAGAGATTACTTAAAAATGAAATCTTTTAAAAAAAGAATAATCAAACAAACACAACTCTGCTGTATTCCGGCCTTGTGAGTGGATACTGGTGGCTCTTCAGCTGCAGGATGTGTTGGAATCGCCTGGGGAGAATTTCTAAAATAGGGGTTCCTGGGACCCAGCTCTGGAGATTGGCCCCGATCGGATCTCACGTGGTGCCGGCGGCGGCTCTGTATTTCCCCAGCTGTCCAGATGAATCCCAGCCACGTTGGGGGACTCAACTGGTGGCTGAGGCCACCCTAGTCACACACTTGGCCCCTGTTCCTCAAGGGTTGCGGTCCCTCCGTCGGCCGGCTCTCTCACAGACGTGCCCATCAGCCGCTCCCGTCGGCCTGTCATCCTCCATCCTGTATCATGAGAGCTTGGACGCCCCACCAGACCTCTAGCCCCTTCAGTGAAGCCAGGAAAGGAAGGGGAGGGGAGGGAGGAGAGGCTTTCTTGGTTGCCATGGTGATTCTCCACCTCCTAGTCTGTGGGGGGAGGCAGTTTCATTGTGAGCCTCCAGCCAAGGCCTGGCGGGAAGCAAGCTGTCCTGGGCAGGGAGGAGGCAGAGGGGTGGGAAGAAGGCTCTGGTCGCTGGGGAGAGAAGAAGAGGGGAAGGAGGGGTGGGGAGCAGGTTGGGGACCCTGGGCCCAGGGCAGCAGGAG
This sequence comes from Ailurus styani, assembly GCA_002007465.1. Lineage (NCBI taxonomy): Eukaryota > Metazoa > Chordata > Mammalia > Carnivora > Ailuridae > Ailurus > Ailurus styani. Next base: position 969,589 of record LNAC01000022.1, read on the forward strand.
CAGAGAGCCAGCCCCTCCAGATGCTGGGGGCTCCAGCCTTCAGCCCGGGGGTGGGGAGGGGTGTGTAGAGGAGCCGAGGCTGACAGGGCCTGACGCTTCCTGAGCCCAGAGCTGGCAGGAGCCCCCGGGCAGGTGGTGGCAGAGACGCAGGGATGGACGAGACAGCCAGGGGCTGGCACAGACCAGAGTCAGAGCCCCAGGGCTGGGAAAGACCGGGGCTCTGAAAGCAAAGAGGGGATACGGAAAAATCAAAGTGGCAGAAGCCTTCGCAGACCCCGGGCTGCAGCCCGCTCCCACCCCTAGGCGGGCCAGGGCTGGCACAGCCTGGGCTCCCAGCCTGCTGGGCAGGGCTGGGCTGGGCTGGGCTGGCAAGCCGGATGGCACAGGCTGTGGCAGAGGCAGATGGAGCGAGGAGGGGGCCTGACCCCCAGCCCACCAGGGAATAGCTGGGATTGTCTGTTCTTTGGAGCCCTCCCTCTGCCCCCCACCCCCAAACCTCCCGCCTCTGGGAGCATGGCTAGGGAAACGGGAAAGAAAGAAGCCACATTTCAGAGCCAGCGTCTCTACCTCCTCCTGCTCCCTTTGGCTTTCTTTCCCTGTCCATGGCACGCACGGCCTGCTCCCAGCCTGGCTCCGGCAAAGACCAGGATGCCATGGGGTGCAGAGGGAGCACAATGGGGCGGAGAGGGAGGAGGAGGGACAGAAGCGGGGAGGTGAGGAAAGAGGCCTGGGGGGGTGGGGTGCGCTACACGCCTCACCACCACGTGTTTCTGCCAGGCTCCGTGGAGCACTTTACCCGTATTCACTCACTCAGTCCTCGCGACAGTCCCAGTGAGCCGTGCTGATGTTCTCAGCCCCATCTTACAGATGAGCAACTGAGGCAGAGACGGATGGAGTGACCGACCGCCCTGAGTTCATGAGCTGGGAATCAGCTGAGGGAGGGTTCAACCCAGGAGAGGTTCAAGTTCATGCTTAGCCCCCCGCACTCTGCCGCCTTTTACCCCTCCCCCACATTTTTAGTCTCTGCATGTCTTTTTCCTTTTTGCCCTTTTGTCTTTTCTCGTCATCTCTCTACTCAGCCTTTCTTCCCTGTGATAACACGGGCTTGTCTACCCAGGTCGCCGCACCGATGCAACCCCATGAATGGCCATAGGCAGACATGTCCATGTGTGAGTATATGGACAGTCCCAGGGACACTCACATGTGTGACCATGGGGGAGTCCGCAGGCATGTGAGCGGATGTGCACGCCTCTCCACGATAAGCACACATATCCATGTGTCTGTGTACATGTGCACAGTCAGTTCACATGTGTACCCACGTGTTCTCGAATGTTCTCGAGTGTTCTCACCAACAGAGCGTTAAGTGTGGCAAAATAATCCCAAACAATGGTTGAGCCAAAAAAAAATCTGTTTGGCTTTGCAATAAAGAGCTGCTTGGCATATGGGGTTTTTGGCAATACATTTACCTTTCTAGGTTTAGCTTGGGCTGATGTGACTTCCCGAATGTCTGCGACTTGGCAGGTCTGGGTTCTGGGTAATCAGCCCTGGAGAACCTGCCAGATGCCAGGCCCACGGCAAGGCACCTACCGGACGCTCTCACTCATCCTCAGAGTGACAGGCACGAGAGGCAGGTCTGGCCGTTCCCCTATCCTAGGTGAGGGTCCTGACACTCAGCGACTTGCCGTTTGTGTGGTCACACAGCAAGAGTGAGGACTCGAACCCCCAGTCAGCCTGGGGGTCTGTAAGGCTTGAGTGCCTGCAGGTGGGTTGGTGAGCCAGACATGTGACTTCCCAGGCGTGCCTCATCCGTCTGGAATGCGGCTGCCTCACCGTCTGGTCACGTCTGGGCCCCTCTTCTGCGGCCAGGCTGGTGGGTGTGGATGGGCCGCCGCGGGCGCGTGCTGAGCCACTCTCCAGAAGGCCCCACACAGGCGGTGCGCAAGTAGGTTTGTGAAAGTCTTTCCCCCGCTGATGACGAGGGTGATAATGATGGCTCAGAGGATACAAAGACTAGACAGACTTACCCACCGCCTAGACGTAGGCCTATGCATTCCTTCACCATTTCTTGCATACCTAGTATGTGTCTGACATTTCCTGGGGCTCTGAGGACAATACAAACAGGAATCAAACTTGAAATCTGCGTTCCTTCCAAATCTGAGTTCCTTAGGAGAAGAGTTTTCAGGTATGGAAACAGCTTCAGTGTCAGGTTCAAAGAACCTATGTGGTGTAAGAGAGCTGCAGCTGTCAAGTGAGAGACCATTTCCAGCTTGAGACATCAAGGACGCCCTCCTGGAGGAGGAGGTGTGTGATGAGTCTTAAAGAGTGGCAATGACTTGTGGCAGTGGAGGAGAGCGGTTCTCCATTTCCCAGGAAGCACAGTGCAAGGCTTAGCCCAGAAGCGGCCATTTTTCTGTGGGGAAGACTGCGAGAAGGGAGGGCTGGGAGGTGGGTCGGGGTCCGATGACAGGAGATCCTGAGACCCCGAACAGGGAGTTCGGACTTTAGAGACAATAGGGAGCCGTCAAAGATAACTGAGCAGGGGAAGGCCTCAGCAACTAGGTTCATTTGGGAAAACGAAACCGCAACTGTGAGCAAAGTAAACTGAATCGTCCGTGTATGCCGGCATATGCGTAGGTGGGCATCCCAAGAGATGTGCTGATGTTTGTGTACACAAGTGGACAGGCCCAGAAGATTTCTTTTCTTGTTAAGATTTTATTTATTTGAGAGAGAGAGATAGTGACAGAGATAGCAAGAGAGGGGAGGAGAAGGAGAAACAGGTTCCCCGCTGAGCGGGGAGCCTGACGTGGGGCTTGATCCCAGGACCCTGAGATTGTGACCTGAGCTGAAAGCAGGCGCTTAACCCACTGAGCCACCCAAGCACCCACCCCCAGCTCCTTTTCAATTGTGAATTGTATTTGTTTATTTGAATAGGTAGTATATTCACGTGACTTACAATTCAAAGGCGTCTAAGAGAATACACCGAAAAGTAAAGCTACTCCTAACACCATCCTCCACGACCCCAGGTCCTCTATCAAGGAGCAAGCACAGTGGCCGCTTTGGGAGCTTCCTTCCAGAGATGTTCTCAGAGAGACAAACAGATATCTAGATGTGCTCTTATTACACACATTTTTGTACACCCTGCTTTTCTCACTTAATAAGATCAGTATCTTGGAGGTCCTCACGGATCGGTACGTGGCGAGCTGCCCTGATCTTCTCAACACCGATATACTATTTCATGGTAGTTGGGCACCTACATTATTTCTGGGTATTGGCTCTTACCAAAAATTTTGCAACAAATAACCTTGAATATGTGTCCTTTTCCATACCCATTCATTCATTCAGTAGACATGTTTTGAGTACCTACTATGTCCTGGCAGCAATCCAGGTGGCAGAGAGAGAGCAGTGAACAAAACAGGCAAGTCTTCGCCCTCGTTGAGCACATCTCCTGACCTGCGTGTGTAAGTCAGTCTGCAGGATACATTCATGGAGTGGAATCCCAAATCAAAATGTCTCTGCACATTTAAATTTTAGTAGCTAAAGCACATTTCCCCCCAGAGAGGTTGTCCCAGTTACCCCCGCAATATAGGAGAATGTCTGTTTCCTTTCCCTTTATCGACAAAACGTTATCACACTGTTTGATCTTTGCCAAAGTAATATGACAGGTGAAAAATTTGCATTTCTCCTGTAATGAGTGAAGTTAAACATATTTTCATATATTTAAGAGCAGCTTTCAGGTCCTTTTCTATCAACCTCCTGCTATCCTTTGCTCCTATTTCTTTTAGGTTGTAGATCTTTCTCATATTGATTTGTGGATTCTCTTTATTAAGGAAATTAACCCATGATATGAGTTACAAATAATTGTTCCCTAGCTTGTCATTTGTGTTTGGACTTTCTTTATGGTAGGGTTTTTTGAGCAGACTTTCCCTCCCCCCCCCTTTTTTTTTCTTTAGAGAGAGAGTACAAGCAGGAGGAGGGGCAGAAGGAGAGGGAAATAGAGAATCCCAAGCAGGCTCCACGCTCAGCACAGAGCCCAACTTAGGACTTGATCTCATGACCCCAAGATCATAACCTGAGCTGAAATCAAAAGTCGGACACAACCGACTGCCAAGGTACCCCTTGGCAGAATTTGTTTTTAAATGTAAAATAGAATTTAAGAGGAATTTTGCTCATTCCCAGCTTTGTCTCCCATGGTGAAATGTTTGTTAGGGTTGAGATATGGGCCCCAATAACTTGATCTTGGATTCCAACCCGGATTCTTAATAGAAGTACAGGTTCTAGACAAAGGAAGGTGATAGTCCTATCCTGTTCTGATGCCCCATCTCAAGAGGTCTTTGGACAAAGTGGAACAAGCACAGAGGAGGGTAACAAAGAGGGTGAATAGGCTTGAAATTAAGTCACATGAGGGTTGGTGATGGGACTGTGTCTTTGGGCCTGAAGCAGACCATCTATGAATATCATCTTGGGCAGTGGGCCTGGCCGCATGATACAGAACCAGGCCCTGTAATGTAAGCTCTGGGCAGCCAAGGGTCAGATACTGGGGCTCTCGTTTAAGGCAGAGCTGTCTGAAAATAGAATGGCCTACATTGTGACATAGGGAGCTTCTTGGCATTAGAGATGTACAAACCAGAACTACTGGAGATACCAGGGGTTAAATCAGATATCTGTCAAAACTTCTTCTGATCCTAAGAGCCCATTATTCCCCACGCCACAAGGACTCTTCAAATTCCCATTTTACAGATGGAAAAAGGGAGGTGGGAAACTAACATACAGTCAACATCAGCTTTGTCTAGGGCACTTTGACACATACAACCTGATTTTAAAGGATAAGGACCAGAAAGGTCGACTGATCTACTTATGGCTCCACAGCAATCTAGTGGCAGAGCCGGAACTGGAACCCAATTCCCCAGTTTCCAAATCAGAGCTCTTTCTGCTGAACCATCTGTTCCTGTTCAATAACACATGTTTATTGCATGTCTATTGCATACCTCCTCTGAACTGACACTCACATGGCCAATGAGAGCACATTATAAGCAGGCTGTTAGCAAAGGCATAGGATCTTTGCCCCGCTAAAGGTCACTGCTTAATGAATGTACAGGCACCATCTCTGCATTACCTGGCTCGATGTGAATGGCGCCCTCTGGAGTTGTGCCACGTGGTAGCCCTAAGTAGGCCTATAATGAAATATGAGACAACTTATAAGTGCAGTCATAAAAATGTGTACAAAGTGCTGTGGGAATACAGAAGGAATGATTACTTCTACCAGGGAAGGAAATTCAGGAAAGCTGCCCAGAGGAGGTGGTATTTGAGCAGGACCTCAAAGGATATGTAAAAGAACAAAGTAAAAAAGAGAATAATTTCTATATTCATTCCACACACATTTATTGAGCAGCTCCAAGTTGCCAGGAAGAAATGAGTGATTCATAGTCCAGTAGTGGAGACGGACAAATCACCAATAAATTGCCATAGAGTAGAAGCACCACAGTGGAAACATGTTCACAGTACAAAAGCAAAGATAGCCCCTTCTGAAAGAAAGTTGGGGGTTGGGGATGTCTGGGAAGGCTCCTGGAGAAATAAGGACTGAAATTGCAGGAAGGGAAATAGAAAACTTCCAGGTTCGGGGCACCTGGGTATCTCATCAAGTAAGCATCTGACTCTTGATTTTGGCTCAGGTCATGATCTCAGGGTGGTGAGATCAAGCCCTGTGTCGGGCTCACTGGAGCCTGCTTAAGATTCTCTCTCTCTCTCTCTCTCTCTCTCTCTCTCTCTCTCTGCCCCTTCCCCCAACCTGAGCATATGCACATGCTCAATCTCTCTCTCTAAAAAAAAAAAGAAAAGAAAAAAAAGGAAAGAAAGAAAAGAAGAAGAAGGAAATTTCCAGGCTGATGTTAAGGGAGTTGGGAGAGAGGGAACGGTGTTCCAAGCAAAGGGAATGGCATGTGCCAAGTTTCTGAGTCTTGAAAGATCTTCCTGTCTTCAGATGCCCAAAGCGGATCTGAAAGGCTTGGGTGTAAAATGCTGGGGTGATGGCCAGCCAGGCCGGAGGTGGAATTGACAGCCAGGCTTTTAGGCAGGACCTACCAGCTTTCCAGATGAATGGGGTGTTGGTGTGCACTAGGATTTAGCAGGCTTAGCAACCTTCTTTCAAAGCCGCACCCCAGATTGAGAGCTGGAAGAGAAAAGTGTGAGCCATAAATCCCCAGCTCCTCCTGCTGTGCCCAGCGCTGCAGAGCTGGGAGTCTCCACGGCTCTCCAGTCCCACCGCTGCGACCCCGGCTAATCCAGCCTCCTGGCCCATCTGACACACACTTCCACTTAACATTTTGTTAGCGACTCTATAAACGAGCTCTCCCTGACCTTCAATCCCTGGCTAATTGCTGGTTTCATGTACAAGACTAGCTTAATTTTACGTGATAATTACCTGAGAGTGGCAATACATATGGCATTGCATGTTGGAAATGTCAGGCCTGGGAAACTACCAAGTGGCCGTAGTCGGGGGCAAAAGGAGGAGGCAGCTGGGTGGTGGGGGCCTCGGAGAGCCAGCCAGGGAATGAGGCCACGAGGAGAGGGAAGATGCTGGGTGCAGTCGGAGCTCTGGAGAACTGGGACCCCAGCCTGTAGTAGCGCCCAGAACCCACTGCTGGCCCAGGGCACCCGGGGCACAGGCCAAAGGAGCAGCTTGTGCAATGCTCAGTCTCTCTCTCTTTCTCTCACACAGACACACACAGACACACAGATACACACACACACACACACACACACACACACACATCGTGGAAAGCATGGACCAGATCAGAGGCACCACTCATCCACGCTCAGTCACCCACTCAACAAAGGCTCACAGAAGACCCACCACATGCCAGGCAATGTGTGGACACTTGCGCTGGTTTCAAACCCCCACTCCACTCGGAGGATGTTGGAAACAGGTGACAGGCGTGTTTGGCTTGCCACAGTTATTTGGGGAAATGCTCCTTGTATTAAATAAGCAAGCCAGGAATGCTAAAAAGGCTTGCAGTTCCCGGTAGAGTCCCATCCTATGAAGAATTGGCCCACCCCAAACCCGGTTAGGAAGCATCACAGCCAAGCCAGGGTCACAGCCCTGAGGAAGCAGAGGGGCCCCCGCCTTCTTAGAGTTTACGGTTGGGGAAGCACAACCTTGGCAAGGGTGGTGTTGTGCATGGGGTACAGGGGTCAGGAGAGACGACTCGGGGCGTCTAGCAGGTGCGCTCACAAAGTCCAGGGCTCAGAAGAGACCTCCTTCTGAAGGTGCCGTGCGCGCCGCCAGTGACTCCAGCTCGTGCCTGGAACAGTGCTTGGCGTACCAGTGGTGTCTCTGTGCGTGTGTCTGTACCACTGGCCCTATGCCTGCGTGCACACACGCTCTACAGAGGGATGACCTGGCTTCCCTTTTTTCTCATCATCCCAGCGAACGGGGCAAGGCAGGTGGACTCCAGGGCCTTGGGGTGGTGGGACATGGGAGTACAGGCCAAGAAGGAGAAAGGGTGTCCCTGGCCAGGGGAGGGGCCCTTCCACAGGAGGAACACGTGCCCACCACTCATGTGCACACACACACACACACACACACACACACACGCCACAGGACAAAGCGGGAAGCACGCTCCCCAGATTAAGGCGAGTTCTAAAAACCCCTTTAGCTTCCTCACCCATAGAATTGTGGACTCCGGAGCTGTGTTGGAGTAAATTACTTGCTTAATGAGATTTCAATTAACAAAAACAAATTAAAATCACTTTGGTAATTAAGCTGCTGTGAACCTTGCCAGCAGCTCTCCCTCAGACCTCAGCTTTCCGTGGGGAGGGAGCTGGGAATGGGGAGTCCACTCAGCAATGCTGCTGAGACCGAAGCAGGGCCAGGAGCTCCCTGCCTTGGGGACAGCACCCCAGGAGCCACAACTTCCTGGAGCCATTCTGTAGGCACCAAAAATGTGGGTGGGAGAAAGGGGCGGCACAGAGCAGCCAAACTTCCGTTCAGATTGTAGCCCTCCCTCTTGGCTGTGTGAGCAAGGACACATAATTGACCTCCCTGAGCCTCAGTTCCCTCATCCGTGAAATGGGGATAATAATCATGCCTGCATCCTTAGGTTATAGGAGAATTATGTGAATGAATACATGTACCCCAAAGGCTTTTACCATACTTTTCCCTTTGTGGGGACAAGCCCCTCACAGGGTAATCTTTCCAACCTTGCATTTGCACATTTGCATTGTCCTGAATCCCACAACACTCCCCCGCCCTCTGGTAGTCCTGTTTCTCTGTTTAGGTAAAGAAGGAGCTACCACCGAGGTCCCCTGGGAGGTGAGGATTCTGCCAGGTTCTGCTCCATCCAGGCCCCTAGCTCTTTCCATCAGAGCCAATAGCTAGGATCTGGGAGCTAGAGAGCCTTTTCTTCTCAGGTGGCCTGGAGAGTACTCTTTTCCTGGGATTAAAAAATCACCTACACTTCCCACATGAGCATACTGGAGAGTTAGTACAAGCACTCGAAGCCACATTGCACAGATGAGAAAATTGGCTTCAGGATGTACCCGGTGAAAGAGAACAACAATTCTTAGTGCTGTGGCCAAAGTACACATATTTAGTCTCGTGAATTTTTAATAATAAACTTTTAGTTTTAATTTTTGAGTCACTGTTTGTTTGCTACCTCCGTTCAGAGGGACGGAAAGAGACATTTTAAATTTAAAAAGTATTATTCAAAATTCACAGAATTAAGTAAGTGCACAATAAATATAAATAATTAAAGTTTTAAGTGATTTCTTTGGTTTTTAAAGTTTGGAACACTTGAAGTTACTAGAGCACAAGCAGCATTAAGATTTTGGGATAGATATTCATGTTACATGAGTGCATTTGATATATATAACATTTTATTTATATATAAATGTAAGTATACACACACACACACACAAATATTATTTCTTCTGTGGTGGTTGAAATTAAAGATGGCTTCGTGGTATGTGTTCATTCATTCATTCAACAAATGTTTTTCATCCCACATATTATTTAACTCAGCAGCAGCTTTTCTAATGCCCATGAAGTGCCACACTGAACAAGCCAGCCTCGAACCCTGCTTTCAGGGAACCTGTGGCCTTGATGAAGATGGACATCAGACACAACGCAATAAGGTAAATATTGCAGAAAAGGAAAGGGTAGGGCCTTGGAAGCCTATTACAGAAAGGGCAATCTTGGATGGGGGGCGGAAGGAGGGAAGAGGGGAAGTCTGCAGTAAATATTTAATTTTTTGTAATTGGACCAAAAAGAATTAATATACATATTTTAATGGACCCAAGAGTCTCATAGCTAGTAAATAACAGAACTGAAAGTAGACCGAAAAGCCTTCTGGTTCCCGGGCAAATGACTTTTTTTTTTTAATTTGACACCAGTCCTCTGTATAATTTGAACAGTGTCCCAATCTTGAGTGAAAAACATCCTAACATAGGCAAAGGAGACCTCTGACTGAGATGGTCCCACCATCCATACATCCGTCAGACCATGGAGGTATCCCCGTTCGTACTTCAATGTCAGATAGAGGAGGTCGACCTCGACATAACTTTGTCAGGTGGAGGAGGAGTGTCTGTGTGTGTGTGTGAGAGAGAGAGAGAGTCCAAACAGGACTCTGGCTGCTGGGTGTCTTACCCTCCAGCATCTTTTTTTTTTTTTTTAAGATTTTATTTATTTATTTGACAGAGAGAGAGATCACAAGTGTGAGAGAGAGAGAGAGTCCAAACAGGACTCTGGCTGCTGGGTGTCTCACCCTCCAGCATCTTTTTTTTTTTTTAAGATTTTATTTATTTATTTGACAGAGAGAGAGATCACAAGTAGGCAGAGAGGCAGGCAGAGAGAGGGAGAGGAGAAGGCAGGCTCCCTGCTCATCAGAGAGCCCGATGCGGCCTCGATCCCAGGACCCTGAGATCATGACCTGAGCCGAAGGCAGAGGCATTAACCCACTGAGCCACCCAGACGCCCACCCTCCCCGATCTTTGAAGGAGAAGGCCTAGCACTGCTTGGCCTCTGCAGCGGCACCCTCCAGCTAGGGGGCGAGGCCGACCTCTAGTGCCCTTTCAACCCACGCTGGGAGCCAGGCCCAGGGGAGAAGCTCCCAACAGTCAGACTCTCTCACTCCCTGAGAAGTGGTAAGGTCACAGCCCTGACCCCTGCATACCCCTCTGCCTGGGGGCGGGAGAGGACAGGGTGTCATTCTCAAAGCACTCAGCTTGGGTGCCGGCTGCCCCCAACTTGGAGATGTGTCTAGAAGGGGAATCCTCTCCCTGCCCAGACTTCACATGGTGTATTTTGCGCTGACTTCAGGCAACCAAGGGAGGAGGACACAGAGTTGTACTTTCCAAGTAGCTGGAAACCCTTAATCAATGTTAATTGGTTCTAATTAGCATATGTTAATTAATGATATTTACTACAAATTAAAGGTATGAGTGTTCCCAGAGGGTTTCCTGTTCATCCAATTAGTGCCAATTAGTTGCAATTAACACGTGTAAATGAGATTCCATTGAACCCAAAACAAACAGCACAGAATCTCTCAGATTCCCTTTGCACCTTTTCAGTCAGCCAGGGAGCTGGGGGTGGAGGGTGAGAAGTGAGGGTGGGAGCGGGCAGAGAGACCCTTAGGCTGACCTGGAGCGAGATGCTGACTCTCTCTGCACACCAAGGAGGTGAGAAGGAAGAGCCAGGCAAGCTGCTGGACCAGGCTGGCTGCTGAGGCATCGACCATACTCCCAAGTGCCAGGGGCCATGCCTTGGGCCTCTCTGCACCTGCCAGGACCTAACCCAGTGCATGGCCTATAGTAGGTGCTCAGTAAAAATCGGCTGACTGAAAGCTTGGTGCCTTTGTATCGAGGGCCAATCTCTTTAGTCATAAAATTCAAGGATGAATTGATTAGGAAAACGTGTGGAGTTCTCTTCTCCACAAGGTCTTCCAGGGGCTCTCCCAAGGAGCAAGATAGTATTTCCCTCTGTCATATCACCTGAATGTCTACAGAGATATGATTCTACCACCAATGTTGCCATTTCCGCATTTTATTTTCTTTTCCCTTAACCACTGAGGCCCCAACCGCTGGCAGGATGCTAACTGGATATAAAGACAGCCAGAAGGGGCTCCCAGGACAAATGAAATGCTACCCCAAATTCTTCACTGCACAGAGCCTTCTGTGAAACTGTGATGTAAGATAAAGCCCCCAGTAAGTTGTTTATTGCTAACTCGCTTTTGCTACACCAAACCTTCCCTCCAAGTTGACGTTCATCATTGAACAATATTTAGTCATCACTGTGTATGGGGCACTATTCCAGGGGCTGGGGATATGGCAGTGAACAAATCATCTACAAATCCCTGCCCCTCGGGAGCCCATAGTCCACTGTGCATTATCACCATGGCACTTGGGATTTTGATGGATCCAGGGTCAGACACACTTGGGTTCCTATCCCGGTTCTGCCTCTCAGCAGCTGGGGAGAGGAGTGGGCTGGGTAGTGAATCTATCTGTGCCTCAGTTTATTTCTCTGTAACATGGGTAGAAGAATACCTGTCGCCTACCTTGCAGTCATGTTATTAGCAGATTAAGCTTCCTCCCTTGTCCCACCTTGGTAGGGGTGGGGGGAATTTGGAGTTAAGCCACAAGGAAGGTAGGAGAAAGGGAAGCAAAACTCCATCTGAGCCTACAAATCAAAGTCTGATTAAATTATCTCTATATCTGGATCTCTACACCCAGGCTGGCCACAAAAGGCCCTCCCACCTGTGTGTCACAGCTTACAGTCAGCCCACCCGTCCCCCCAGGGGCAGGGAAGAAACAGGTTCAGAGAGGGGAAGTGCTTCCTGGGTTATATGCAGCTGCTGAGGCTGGAGCCCAGACCTTTGGCTCCTTTGGCACAATGTCCTTTGTCCATGGCCTTTCTGAGTGATGAGAGACGCGAATGGGGTCCAGAGAGGGTCACTCTAGCTGGCCAGGAGCAGGGACTGGCCCATCCGTGCCGGGATGAGCCTGGCCTAAGGTTGACGTCTGCACATCCGGGCTCCAGCACACCAGCTCGGCCAGTCCCCCACCCACCCTGCACACACCCCGGGCCAGAGACCACAGCACCTGTAGCTTTTGTGTCCCCTCCCTCACCATCTCGGCTCTGTACCCCCATGGACTCTCAGGCAGGGTGTGTGATCATTTCACATTGCCTCAGGATCCCCTTTGTAAAGCCAGAAAGTCTGCCTAGATAGTCCCTAAAGCCCTTGCAGACCTGCAGCTCTAGGATTCTGGATAGCCTCCGAAGAATACGTGTCCCATGGCTACAGCATAGGCCCTGACATTCACAGCTGATGAGCAACGAAATCAAGCCATCATTTCCCTCTTCCTTTGGGGATCCCTCTCACCTGTAATGGCCTCATGGGTCTCCCCCACCCCTAGGCCTTTGCCATCATTCTCCATCAATCCTCCACCTCTACCCCAACTTTTCCTGCATAGTGATGAACCACCGGACATGGTCCCCAAGACACCAGGCCTCGGAAAAAAGTTCCCCTTCACTCTGATCAAATCTGAAGTCAATTTGGAGCCCAGTGGGAGGAATGGAGCTGATTGAGTTTAATAAAAAGAGCTCAGCTGGGTGATCTTCCGGGAGGAGTGTGTGGAAATGGAAGTCGGCACTGGGGCTTCTTGGGGCCTGGTATGTCTTTCCTACCACTGCACCCCACCCCGGGGCCAGCAGGATATGTTGCAGGGGGTGAGGGTTCTGGAAGCAAGTGGAAAAGACTCTTTTCTGACTGCCCTTCCTTCCTGCAAAAAATAAAAGCCACACTCTTGGATGTCCACCCTGTGCCAGGCACAGCACTAGGTCATTTACTCACATTATCTACACTGAGAGAGGAGGGCATTTGCTCTGAGCTCATCTCCAGGTGCCGTGGGCATCATGGGCGGGGTCTGGCTAGCTTTGGGACCAATAATCAGCCAAATCTGGCCACGAAAGGCAGAGCAGGAAGGTTGCAGTGAAAGATAAGGAAAGTGCAGCCGGCTGGGTCCCCACCGCCAGTGCGTGTGCACGCACACGTGTGCACAGGTGCACACGCACAGGCACGCACACAGGCCCCTCCTCTCTCTCTTCCAGATGGACGCAGGCTTCAGGAGCGGTCGGAAGTTACAGACCCAGGGGAGGAGGCTGACACTGGAAGTTTGAATGCAAGAAGCCAGAGGTACGGTGGGGTGAGGTGAATTCTCAGCTTTCAATGACAGGGAGGTTGCCTCCAAACCGGAGTAGTGGGAGCCCCGGAAACTGGGATGAAGCAAAGGGACACCTGCACAGCCTCTGCTCTTCATCCCACTAATACCACTAATACCTCTTGAGAAGTGATCTCTCTCTAAAGCCAAAGTTCCTTCCATGAGGCTTAACATGGCCACTTTGGCGGGGGCGGGGGGGGACCTCTGCTCCAGGAATATAACAACAGAAAATAATTAAAGTCTAATAAGGTCAGTGTTCCACCTTAACACCTTTTCAGTTCCAGTTAAAACCTCTACTAATTTGCCAAGAAAAACCAGCCTCACTGGGGTCTTATTATTTGAATCACGTCCTGTCTCTTAATTTAAACGAGAGACTCACATAAGGATTTTTTTTATTTTAAATTACAATGCCGACTTTCTTCCAGTTGATTACGGTATATGACTCTCTGTTGGAAGGCCATTATTTTTTGCTATGATTTACAAAGCATTTAAAGTGAAATCAATGTAATAAATATTGAAGTATTGTAATAGATAATTCCATATATTTAACTAGAGACACAGCAAAGCCCTGGTCGGGGCAGCCGGGAGAGGAGCAGGGGGGAAAACGGGGTGGGAGAATGACCTGGTATTAACGTGAAGGGTGACACCTCCGCTTTTGTCCTGGATTCATTTGGCAGGATTCACTGAGTGCTCCCACTGGACGTGGGACTGTGGTGAGTTGTGGGGTGCCCCAGCCGTGTCCTCCGGGCGCCATAGACTCTGGAGAAATTCCCCTGCAATGGACGGGAGCAGAAGTGGAGACCACCCGAACCTGAGTAAGAAGCTCGGGATGGGAAGGGGGTTCAACAGAGAGAAGAGGCTTCTGGGGAAGGGAGCAGTGGGACAAGTCAGGAAGGGCTTTCCCTAGCTTCTCCCCTTCTTCCCCTTCCCTGCTCAGCTCTTCTTCCCCTCCTTCCCCATCCCCGTCCCTCTTTGGGTAGACTGTCTTTAGACCTCTGGGTGTAGTTCAGCTGGGAGCAAACAACCCAGCGTTCACAGCCCCGAGAGCTCACGATGGGGGGAAAGGTGCGAAAGGGGAGAGGGTACACCACTGTGACCTCGTGCTCACCTCCTGGGACAGACCCTCCAGCAAGGAGACCGCCACGCTCTGAGCTCTGCACGCAGAGGGAATCAGCTTTGCAGCCGCTTGCTTCCTCTCTCCAGGGAGCCGGGCTGGAGCGTAGCACCCACAGTGCAGCCCGAGACAACTTCCGCATCTGGGGCCTACTTACCCAGGGACAGGAGCTTTGGTGTCTCTTAAAGGCAGACTTTAAGCTGTCCTCCTACCTGCCCTCCCCAATTGCAAAAAGTACCCAGAAGCAGGTTCCTTTCCAGCTGCCCCATGCCCCATGGGGAGCCCCCTGCTTCTTTTCGTCTTCGGAGGTTGCCTGTGGGTCACACATCTGCTCCCAGGACGGCTCCTGCTCCCAGGTTCCTGGTTCGAGTCAGAAATTCACACACTACCAGTGAGGGAAACACACGGAGGGCACCAGTCTATGGGCTGGTCCCCATCACACACCTCGAGTGCAGGTAATACACTGTTCACAGAGCCATTCAAGCACCATGGAGCTCTTAATAAAGATTTTGTGGTCTACACGCTGCAGGCTTGTGATGGAGCGTGGCTGGTGCACGCACGCACGCACGCACACACATGTTTAGCGGGTCTCAGAGGAGGAAGATGTATTGTCCCTTGCCTTCCCACCCCAAGCCTGAACCCAAGCCCCAAGTCCCTAGCTCTGAACAGTTTCCACCATAAATCCCAGGAGGGGACATGCAAAGGGAAAGGGAGCAGAGACAAGAGATTTACAGCAAACTTGCTTCCTGACACCTCTTTGGCCCGTCCCATAAAATAACAATATCACCAGATAAATCACACAGAGTCTCGGGGGACCTTACCCTTGTCCTTGTGGGGTCTTTGGTGGGAGTCAGTGGGTCACGGTCAGAGGATTGCACCCAGCTGGGTTCTCCCTGGCAATGTCAGTCCTGTACAGCATGGTGGGGAGGGGGGTGACTCCGATTTAATCCCTGAAGCATGGGGGGAGGGGTAGAGAATAGGGTGAGAGTGGAGAGCATTAGCTGTCATCATCCAAGAGAGAACGTGGCATGAGCAGATCCCAGCTCAAACCCCTAGCTGTGTGACTTTGAGCAGATTACTTAACACCTCTGGGCCTTGATTTATGTCCCTGTAACTGCAGGTCATAGAATATCCCCCAGACAGGATATGTGTGAGGAGTTTTCGAGAATAATCTATGTCAAAGTTCCTGGCATACACTCAGAATGTGGTTAACTATTGTAATCACAAATGTTTCCCCTCCGATAAGATACAAAACACCGTGGCTGTGTTCCCAGCAGAGCGGATTGAATGCTGGCCCTCTCCAGAAAGACACCAGGCTGCCCCCAATCCTCTTTGGTGGTGTTTCCGTGTTCTCCTGCGATATTAGAGAGGCAGGGCTCCCTATTAACTCACAATGTGACTGTGAGCAAGTTTCTTCCCATCTTTCCCCATCTGTAAAGTGAAGGGGTGGGAAAAAACTTGGGTCTTTAAGGCCCTGTCCAAATCACATCATCACCCAACGATTAGGACCGATTCCCAGGGAGCACTGGGGCCAAAGAGGAGCAGGCAGGACAGAGGCTGCCATCCGTGAGGCCTGCTGAGGTGGGCATGGGCATGTGGGTCCGGAAGAAGCAGTCGCCACCCTGGGGAGGAACTGAAGGATTTCACCCGGGTGGTCTTCGCAGCCCTGACCACCACGAGCAGCAGACCCCCGACTACAACCCAGAGCACCGGTCAGGGTCCGTGGCCTCCTAGTGCTCACCCTTCAGCCCAAGGGAGGGCTGAGTTCCCAGAAGTAGAGCTGGGTGGGCAGGAGCCCCCCTCCAGCCTCATCCCGCACACCTGGGGAGACCTGGGCTTCCCTGCAGCAGAGCAGCCCCACCGCCCCCAAACCCCAGCCCCGTCTGGCTCCCCCAACCCCTTAAGCATCTCCCTAGAAGTTCCCTCAATCCTCTGGCCCCACCCCTCCCTCCTCCTTTCCTTCCTCTCCCTTCTCCTTCCCCATGTCCCCTGTTTTCCTCTCCAGTGCTGCTTCTTGGCTTTATTTTTCCTTCCTTTTCTCCACCCCCCCCCTTCATTTCTTCCGTTCTCATCCTCCTCCTGGTTCTCCTGTCTGCTCCTTCCCTCCTTCATTTTCTTCCCTCTGGCTCTCATTCCTGGAACTGAGGTGCCACTGTCATGAAGGAGTGACTCCGTGGGGGGGCTGGGGAGCTGGAACAGGGCACGCTCTGGCCTGACAACCCCCCCCCCC
>LNAC01000022.1:986152-1002030 GCA_002007465.1 Ailurus styani
ACCCACCCACCCAGGGTCTCTCCAGCCGCAGGAGGATCAGGAGTTCACCCGCAGGGCAGCTGTCAGAGGCTCCAGAGACGGATGAGTGAACGTGTAGGGGGTGGGGAGGCGAAGGTGCTGGGGAGGGAGCCGTCTTCAAATAAAAATGAAAGGAACATGCTGGATGAAATAATGGGGCTGTTTTATAGTAAGCCCTGCCCAAGGCACCTCTGCCCTAAGACCCGGCCGTCCTGCCCCTGTTCCCGGCCCTGAAGTTTCCCTCAGCACAGAGGCCCATCAGTGTCCTCAGTCCTTTGGGGAGGCCAGAGAGCAGGAGACACCCCCTCCATACACACACACACACACACACACACACGTTCCCAGACCCTGCCCCCTCCCAGCCTTCCCCGTCTTCCACTGAGGGACGGGAGGGAGATAGGAACCCCTGGCAGCCTGTTCTCGGAGTGATGTCTGGGCAGATTAGGGCACCAAGGCTGGCAGGCCTGTTAGGAGCCCTTTGTGGGAAGGAGGGGACAAGAAGGGGATTTTCCATTCTCCAAGCAACTGGATTACACAGTCAGGAAATCAGGGAATAACTTGCTGCTTAAGCTGCCTCCTCACAGCCCAGCCTCTGCCCTGGCTCTCAGCCGCCCGTTCTCAGCAGGGATTTTAGCGAGCCTTGTCTGCTTTTGAGTTATCTTTTTCATGGTCTGAGTCAGCCTTGAAGGCAAAACCAAATCTCATCTCCTCCTGCCCCCCAGAGCTATGACACCACAGAGGAGCTCAAAAGGGACCCGCTTGCCACTGCCTCCACCAACCCTCACCTTCCATGAAGACCTCAGGTCTGGAGATGGATCCGGAAGGTATGGCTCAGAGAGGTGAAGTGACTTGCTCTGAGTCACACAGCAAATAAAGGGCAACCAAGATGGTTTCCTGACTATGGCAGGATTTATGAGAGCATGTTCTCTGCAAAGTGAGCCAGGTCTATGCCAGGGACTGGAAGGAGCCCTAGACTCTGATGTTCTTACTAGAAGGAGGTTTGCTCCTGAGCTTTCCTGAGCCCCCACCATGAGCTTTAGAGGGAAGGGAGCCCAGCTCCCATTTGGTTACTTACGACCAGACCAAAGCAGGTGGTGGAGGGGAGGGGAGGTGGGAAGGAGATTAGATTTAAAGAATCTGTAGTCTTAAGGTCAAGTCCCAGCCGTGCCACTAACTTGCTGTGTGGCCTTGGGCAAATCACCTCCCCTCTCTGAGCTTCAGTTTATCTTATCTGCAACATGGTGATAACTTCTCTTTCAAAATTGTTTTGAAGGTACTGGAAGAGCATCAGGCTTAGCACCTGGTATCTACTAGCTGCTCTAAATAATAGTAGGAGAAGAATTGTATTTCCTTTACCCCGAGCTGTGCCCACTCCCCGGAACAAGGAGCTCCACTGCACATTCGAGCAACTGGTTCTTCCCACTGGGAGGGCAAATCCATCATGTTCAGCAAACTAGTGCCCCACCCAGTGTAAGGTTATTGGGGGGTCATGCCCCCACACCCTGTGTCCACTTTCTAGAAAGAGGCCCAAAGCTCCCCACCCTAGCTCCGTGTGGCACCTAGAGGCCTCTTGCTGACAGAGGGTCATCTCTGACCTTCCTAATGGCGTACGTTCCTTACAGCCAGAAAATTCTATGATCCTGTGACCCCTAAAAGCCCTGTCCTGCTAATGGTTTTATGATCTTCCCTAGGCATCCTCTCTGTGCCCTCCCTAACCCCCAATCCCCTTTCAGTAGGTCCTAGTCAAAATAAACAACATTTATGACCATAGCAGGATTCAAGGTCTGCATTGCAAACAAATGTGGAGCCCTTTGAAGGTGCCTGGGGAATCCATCACGTCCTGGGGTGTGATGCTCCCCAGGCCCAAGGGGAGGTAGGGCCTAGGAAGGGGCGCAAGCGTGGGAAGCTGGGCTCTGGCTCTAGATAGAGAATCTGAGGATCCTGTGTGGTGTCTGGGGCTCCCTTCTTAGCAGCAGGGCTGCCCTCCGTGCAGGGGAGGTGAGGAGGAAGGAGGAAGGGTAGCCCCGCCCAAGGTGTCCGCGGTGACCTGCCACCTTTTGCATCCTATGTGCAGGCCTCCCCAGGGGCCAAGACCTGACTTGGCATGTCATCAGGGGGAAGGGGACAAAACGAAAGAGGGGAAAAAAAATCAAGAGGCAGGTGGAGAAGCAGCACCCGTGGATGGGAGATGTAGAGCTGAAACCACAGAGGTCTCAGGCCCCATCACGACCTCCAGTGCCCACCTGGCACACTAGAGCAACTTCCCTAAAGAAGACTAGTCCAGGGGCGCCCGGGTGGCTCAGTCGGTTAAGCGTCTGCCGTTGGCTCAGGTCATGATCCCAGGGTCCTGGGATCGAGCCCCATGTCAGGCTCCTTGCTCAGCAGGGAGTCTGCTTCTCCCTCTCCCTCTCTCCTGCTCGCTCTCTCTTAAGTAAATAAATAAACAAATAAATAAATAAAATCTTTAAATAAATAAATAAACAAATAAAAGAAAACTAGTCCAAACACCTTCAGGAGAATATCAACCCAACCGAGCCTGTCTTGTCAGTCGGCCAGTGTAGCTGAGGAGAGAGAGTGGGAGAGAGAGAGAAACAGCCAGTGCTGAGTTTCTTGGGGGAGAGGTACCCCAGACATCAACTTTGGGTAGTGATAGCATGGAGGCCCTCCGTCTAGAATGAACCCTCCTCCTCCACCCCTACCCCCAGGTAGAAGGCTGAACCCCTGCCCCTACTCTCCTCAGCATCCCCGACCAGAGAAAGGGCCTCCAGGGGGCAGCCCGCACGGCCTGCTCCGCCTTCCACCTGCCACGTGGATGGGGCACCCCAGCTGGGCTCAGCCTCCTCTGGCAGGTGTGGGGCTGCAAGCCCATGTGTTTTCAAGGGGGACTTGCTCTGTCTGGGGAACGGCTGTTGGAGAATATTAAGGTAGGATTCCCAAAGGCCCAAGTCTGACAGCAGCTTTCTAGGACACGCAGCTCAAGGCTTTCTTCAGCCGCCTCGCCAGCTTCTAGAACTGGGGCATGGGCCGAGGAGCTGCCGTTCCCTGCCTCAGAGCTGGGGGAGGGAGAAAACATTACCCCCCCGCGGGGCCTGTGCCTTATCATTTACCCTACTAAAAATACTCTGCCACCTGCCAGGTTGGGTGGGGAACGAGACATAAAATATGGGCAGGTAGCAAGGTTTCTATCACACTGATCAGACACCCGCTTATAATATTTGCATATATGGCATATAATTAATGTTTGATGAGTGAGAGTCTGAGAGATGGGGGATTGGAACAAAGATAGAAGGAAACAAAGAGAGAACTGGAAATGTGGACATGAGTTTTTCCAGGATACAGATAGTTTGTTCAGAAACTACCCTCTTCCTAAACTGAAGAATGATTTTAATGGCTTTGTAGGATCTTAAGCCAGTGAATTAGAACTTTCAGCAGAGCGCCCTGGTGCCCAGCATGGTGCTTTATATATAAAAGGTCCCCCAGAGCACAGAGTTTTAGGGCTAGAGGGGCCTTGGAGAGTATCTAGGCCAGTGGGTCTCAACATTGGTTGAATATAGAATCACCCAGGGTGTTTAAAAAAAAAAAATGATGCTGGGCACCCACCTCCAGAGAGTCTGATCTAATTGGTCTGGGATGGATCCCAGATGTCTGTCTTTTTTAAAAAGCTCCCCAGATGATTCTACTCTGTACCCAGGGCTGAGAACCACGGGTCTGGGCCAGTACTTCACTTTACAGAAAGTGAAGCCCAGAGAGCAGGTTACCTAAGCTCACACAGACAAGTGGCAGCAGAAACAGGACCACAGAAGCCACTCAGGTATCCTGACGTTTAAATGAGCAAATAAAAGATTGATCTTCTCTTGGAGGCATTGCTAGCTGAAGAGGCCAGCTACGCAACTGCTTGTCCCATCCCCCAGTTTCATGTTATTTTCATCAGAGCCAGGCAGGCTGGCAATGTTGACCCCGTTCCTTCTGGGCTTCCATTCTGGAGGCCCCAGGGCTCATACAGGGCAAACACCCAATTCAAATACTGTCCCCCAGGTCCGGAGCCTCCAAGAATAACAGGGCAGCTGGGACACCGTGGCCATATGGAGCATTGTCAGCGGACACCGCAGAGCAGGGGTGTAGGAGGACGTGTGTACAAAGGTGCACGTGTACACAGATGCACACTCAGGTAGGAGGTTCCTGCATGGGGGTGCTCGCGTGAGAACACTTACATCTGTACACGTCAATATCATATCTGTGCATGTAAATATCCACCCGTGGGATGGTCTGTGTGTTTACAGTGGCATCCGTTTATGCAGCAAGATGGGAGACCCGATGTGTGAATGCACCAAAGACTCTAAAATGCTGGTGGGTGTGTGTGTGTGTGTGTTTGTGTTGTCATGTACAGATGCTTGAAGCAGGGTCTACACTTACAGCGTCGATGTTTACATCTACTAGTGGAGGCCCACCCGTGACAGTTATGTATGTGGCCGGCTGTGGACTGGCAGCCGGTGGGTGCAGGGGGCAAGTTTACAGGGCGAGAGAAGAGGTTTCTGCTGCTTCCATCACTTTCCTTCCAAGTAATCACTGGGAAATATATGCGTCGGAAAACTCTATCTCTCATGCTTAAATGTATCTCGGCATATATAAATGAAACACGATATTGTGCCAGCTGAGATGCTACCCATTAATATTGTTTATCATTGATAGAATTAAATAACCCGTGCAAGTCCCGGTAGCATTTCTTACAATTTTATTTAACACTGTTTCGGCCGAGCGGCATCTGGCAAATGCCGACACTGTAGGCGACACTGTAGGTGACTGCAGCCAATGCGGAATTTGCAGGCCGTCAGAGACAAGCACCAGAAGTACAACACAGGAGGGTCCTCTGACATTCCGACCATCCCCATCTTTCTTTGAGCTCAGCTTATTCTCTTTCTCTCCCCAGACCTGATTAAGACCCCGCCCTTCGCACTTCCCTGGGAGGTCCCTGCATGTGCCCCAAAGACAGATAACAAGGAGTGTGAGGGTTTGGGGTAGGGGAAGAGATAACACTCTAAGCCCAGGTCTCTGGAATGTCTCTGCTCCTCCCCTGGTCTGTCAGAGGCAGCCCCAAGCCCCAGCATGTGTTAAAACCGAGAGACCAAAGGAAACATTTTTATAGGTCCTGCAGACCCTTGGGGTTGATTGACAAAGTTATTCATTCAGAATGAGCAAAAAAGGGCATTGAACTTACCAAATTAGTAGTAAATCCTTCATTAAAAGAGTCACGGAAATGCTTCTTTTTTAAGGGGAAGACATTATCATCCCTTGAACCCAAATGAGAACAACCTTCTGCGTAGTTACGGGCCTGCCAAGCTCACCTTTCAAAATGTGTGCTGCCCCCTGGCCTAGGCTGTTCGATAAATTATGAATGGCCTGAGGGAAAAGAAAACTCAAGACCTGGGAAGTCCAAACTGGAACATGAGCAAGAAAATGGTAGAACCACAAATGAAGCTTACAGAGGACAAAAATGTGCCTTCCCAGCCACTAGGCAGTGAAAAGAGGTTGCATTTACTTCCCAAAGCTGATGAATGAATGAAAATTGTAGGTCTCTCCACAACTTGCTAAGGCCTTCTTAATCTCCTGGGAACCAGGGCCGAGATCCCACACGGAACGTACAAACCCTGCTCTGTAGGATCTCGGTTTACCATCCCCAGGCTTCTTTTTGCCATGGCACCAAGACTGAGCCAAGGAACTCCCTACACCTCCTTCCTGGGTTCTAAGTTTCTCTAACTTCTCCCCAGCTGAGATCCCCAAGTCCTGTAAAGTGAAGACAGCCCAAAGTACTTGGAACAGCAGTTCACCCAGCCCTGTTCCCCAAATCCTTTGCCACCCGCAATGAAGCAGCCATCAGAACTGTTTCCAGATAGCCCCCTGGCCCCTTTTCATCAGCCAACCTGCTTGGGGGACAGCTCCTTGTCAGTACCAAAAACGTATTGGACCATCTTCACACCACTGAAGTCAAGAAGTTGGCTCTCTGGAGCCTGGTGCCGTGAGCTGCCTCCTGAGTTAAATACAGAAAAAGAAGTTTCCTAATGTTTGGATTTAGAAGTAGGAATGCTGAAAAGCACCCATCAATGTTTGTGCCTCTCCCCAGTAAAGACACACACACACACACACACACACACACACACACCCCTGTCCGTCCAGACAAATCATGAATCATCTCCGTGGCTGAACATTTTAGCGTTCAACAATACTCTCGGAGGCCCGAGGTTTTCAGGCAAATCCCAGGTCTGCACAAGGACATTGCATAAATCCCTCCCCTTATGAAAGGCCAGTCTGAGCAGATGGGACCAGTCTTAAGTAAACGGCGGAGCCCTCCCTTCGTCTACCTCAGGAGGAGCGGCAGGGGGCTGGCCCTACCAGCCCCTGAGAGCAAAGAGCGGCAGAAGCTGCTCATTCTGGGGCTCATGTTCACATCCCCAACTTATCTCTCAGAGGGAGGTGTCCGTTTGGCCACACAACCCTCCTCCCCCCCCCTCAAGGGGAAATCAGATCTTGAAGTCAGACCGGAGGAGGCCACCGCAGACCAAGTGGTGGGCAGAGTTGAGAAAGCAAACCTGAGTGCTGGAGAAATTGGCAGGGGCTGGGAGGAGGGAGGAGGGAGGAGGCAAGAGGGCCCCCCTCGGACCCAGTGGCTGTGCGAACTGAGTGTGGGGAAAATAACCTCACAGCTCCTCCACTTTCTGATAATCTGCTTCATTAATATTTATTAAACAAAAGATTAAAAAAAAAAAAAAAAAGGAAAGGAAAGCCCAGATAATGAAACACCAGTGGTAGTAGAGGATTCCTCCACTCTGTTCTCTTGCTGGCCCCCCACGTGCCGCCCAGGCCAAACATGTGCACTGTGCCATCTCCTTCCTCAGCCCTGCCCATCTCCCCAGGTGTGTCAAGAAGACATGAAGCAGGTGGATGGAGAGAGAGAGACAGACCCGGGCACCCCAGGTGCTCACCAGGAAATGCATGGACTGTGAAATTACACCAGGGCTAGGCAACTTACCACCACACTGGAACCCTTGGGATACTGAAATAATTAACTTGCTAATCAGCTACACCTTGCTCTTTCCTTTCTTCCTGGAAAAAAACAATCACAGATCGCCTTCACATCAGGTTCCTATGTCAGTCACTTGGAGACAAATGATGCTTGAGAAGAAATACACTTTCTGCCTCCACGTAGACTGCAGTGGGTCGTACCGAGTCAGGCCGCCTCTTCTTCCCCACCCCTTCCCGCCAAGCCCCAGGGGGCACACAGAGACAGAATGTTTCTGGAGATGCAGGGGTTTTTTCTGTCCACGCCACAGAGCTTTTCCATCTCCGCTAAGCTCTCTCGCTTTCAGCCCTCTTTAGCCTGCTTGCTGGCGCTAAACAGCCAAGATCCATGTGGAGAAAAGAGGATTGATTAGAATCGTAATAATAATCCCTGGCATTCGTCCGGCTTTAGCATTTACAAAATGTTTTCACACATTATCTCATTCGGTCAGAGCTGGAAGAGACCTTAGCAATCACTTAGCCCAGTGCGGATGAGGAAACTGAGGGCCGGGAAGGTTAAAGGACTTCCCCAGAGGTCACAGCTTAGGACAGTGTGGTCGGTTCCCCCCCGGTGTTCATTGTCTAGACATCCAGTGCCGCCTCTCCTTCCTCGGAAAGAGGAAAAGGGCATAATGACCTCTTTGGTCCACAGTGGTTATAGACCAAGAAATCACATTACAAGAGGAGGACCTGAGAATGAATAAAACTCTTGGAACTCTTGGAAGAAACGGTTTGGGGGGTTGGGAGTAGGGACACTAGTCCAAGTCCTGAACGGCACACATCAATTAACACACTTCCCTTTCTCTCTTTGTCCCCTCATCTCCCCCTTCACTCTGGGTTCAAAAATATAAACATTGTGCAGTTTGGGATCTAAGGCTTAATTCGGCCATAGGTCCCGGGGAGGAAGTGGGGAGCGGGGGGCGTTTCTCGGATTCCAATCTGGCACCTCCCCTCCCAAGATTCTCAGCATGACAGGCTCGCGTGTGCATGCGTGTGTCCACCCAAGACATTGGATTTAGCGGTGAAAAGCAGGCATCTTGATCCTTTCACAGATCAGATGATTTGCAAATTAATAGCTCTTTCCCCCCAAGGCTCTAAGGAGGTAGAAAAAATAAAAAGATTTCTGGTGAAGAGAGGAAAGAAAAGGGTGGAAAAATATAAAATGAGCAAAGAAAGCACAATGACAGTGGATTCTGTGGGAAAACACTTCCCCCCCAAGGTGCGCGTGTGTTTGGATGTGGGTCTCTGCTTTTCCACCGGGCCCCCTCGCCCCCATTGGCCCAGCCTGTCAGAAGGGAAGTGGCTCCTTTGTGTGTTCATTTATTTCTAAGCCCAACTCTTTTCCCTCTAAAACTCCTTCTCCCTGTTGAGCTGACCATGCTTCTGGATTTATGAAGAGAGATGTTTTAGCAGAAATCCCCTAGAGTGTCCCATCAGCCCTAAATCCCAGGCCCGCTCACCCCCCCCAAGACCCCATGACACACAGCATGCCAACACGGCCTCCTCTTGCCTATGCATTAGCCATCCATTGTGCAACCTGACATCTCTCACACATAAAACCGTAAGAGAGAAATAAAATATCTGTCTCTTGGCGAAAATAAAGCTTTGCCTCCCTCCTGATGTATAGGATATAAAATAAAGCCGCGGCTCCAATAGTGGCTTTTCCTTATGCCGGAGTTGCCTTTGCACACACGGAGACAATGAAGACCGATGGTTTGGGACGAGGCCCAGCCTCCTGGGGCCTCCTTCACCCTTTTTTATTAGCACGTCTCCCCCACCACCCCCATCTCTCCCCGCCTTTTTCTTTCTTCTTCACTTTCTTTCCTTTCTGGTTTGGATTTGCCTTTTATGTGTCCTTCTCTTTCTTTCCTCTGGAACTTTATTCCTCTTGTTCACTTTCTCTCTACCGCATGACAGAGACAGGGAGAGAAGAGCCAAGTTTCTCACCTTCTCAGACATGCCCGCCATGTCTCCCCGCCTCCCCCTTCCCAGACTCCTAGCTCTCTCAGGACTGCCAGGCCCTATGACGAATTTTGCTGTTACTGATTGGGGATTTGCTTTGGTCAAATGTACAAATGTTCCCAAGGGACAATTAAGAATGTGTTTAGTGGGGGAGGGAAGTGGATTTTTTTTTTTTTCCTGAGGACCTGCCCTTCCCTGCTCCTCCTTCTCCCTAGGCTAAGTGGTTTATGGATCTCAGCAATTATTTATTTAGCCTCTGAGGAGGGCAACAGAACAGAGCTGCCACCTCAAAGGGGTGAGAGTTGACAGTCACCTCCCAAACCCAAGCCTCAAAGCTGCATCATCAAACCAACTGTGGGACTTGGGCTCTTTCTGGCCAGCTCAGCTACCAGGGAGTTGATCTGTGACCAACACCTTCTTCCCTGCCTCTTTCTCCAGTCCTGAGAACTGAGGGTGCTGTAGGAGAAAGAGGGGACCCCTCCCCATGCCCGCACACAGATAGAACTGTCCCCCTCACAGTCACTGAGACGGGGTCATCTTCCTGCCTTCCCACACACTTGACACTGTCTCCCGCCCTGCACAGTCTCTACCTTTTTTTCTCCTCTGTCCCCAGAGGCCTCACTTTTGCCAGGTGCGCTGCTCTCCTCTGTGCTTCTGTATCTCTCCACCTTTGTCTGAAGGGTTTGTTTCTAGAAGCTTCTTCCCATCCTTGCCCTGGCCTCTTCCCTTCCCCTGCTCTCCCTCCAGCTACCCAGGGCTGCTTCCCAGCCCATTCAAAACTTCGCCTGCTCTATTAGGGGCTGCAGGACACATCCCAGGCCCCGGGAAGACTAAGTCATGACTGAAAGAAAGGGGTGCAGGGGCTGGGCTGCTGAGGAAACAGCAGGGAAGGGAGAACTTTGGTGTTGCCTGAAGGTAGGAAACATCCAACAGAGGGGCAGTGGGTGGCTTCCAGCCTCTGAGATTGATGAAAGGCTTCAGCGTGTATGTGGACAGTTCCTGGTCACCCCTAATATGAGGAGATCTTAATGAATGCAAACGTGGAGAGGCTGGTGAGGCAGCAATATCTATTGAATTCTGCCCCCCAAAGTCGGGGGCGGGGCGCTTAGAGCTGCCAAGTCCAGAAAAAACTCAATCCCAGTCCCAAATGTGGTTAGTTTTGGGGGTCTCTCTCCCCCCATCTTTGATATCTCTCCAGATATCTGCAGTGACCACTATCATCAGGTAAGAGGAGAGAGTCAATTAGTGAGAGGATTAATTACTCTGAGGCACGAGCCCCGTTTGTCTTCCTTACCGGGTGTGAGTGTGTGTTCAGACAGAGGAACACGGGCACGCACCCAAATACACATTGTTGTCACGCCGTCTTAGACGTTTTATTTATTTGTTGGATTCCTGCCCAGAGCCGCTCACATGCTTTTCCACGGGCGCCGAGTCTCCCACCAAACACGCTGTCTCCTTTTCTCCCGCCTACCTACGCGACTGTCACACACCCGCGCACCCTGAGTCCCGCCGGATGTCCCCCCAGCTCCTGCAGGGTGCCTGGCTGCGCGTCCCTCCCCGCCGCCCCCTACGTCGCTGGATGTCTCTTCCGTTTCTCTTCCTCTGCTCCTCCACGCGTTTCCCCCAATGCGTCTTCCCTCCTTTCAGCTCTGCTTACTTTTCCACATTCGTCCCCCCCTTTTCTGTCCTTGTTCCCTTTCCCTGACCCTCTCCCCTCACTTCCATCTCTGTCTCTCCTGCCTCTTCACTCACCCTCTCCTTTCCGCGTCTACCCACACCAGTCTGTGCTCCGCAGAGCTGCCTTGCATCCGAGATCGCCACGCTTGACCTTCCCCCCTTTCCAAGCTCAGGGTCCACCCCTGCCCCCTGACCCCAGTCCCCGTGGGAAGCCAGCCTTGTTTACCCAGACCGCTCACACCGTGAAGCCCCAGCCGGGCGGATGCTGCCCTTTCCCGCCCTCTCAGTCCCCCCCATCCCCAACTTGGAAGCTACCACTGGGGCAAAGTACACAGCGGTGCAAGGTGACAAGCCCCCACCCCAAATGTCTCACCCTCCACAGTGCACTGGCCCAGGGATCACGGGTCAACCTCCTAACTTGGGTTTCTTTCCCGGGGAAAAAGGAGGTACGACTAACTCCCGCCCCGTGTGATTCAGGGGAGATAGTGATATGAACTGTAAAGTGGTGCACACAAATAGGTCATTTCCAGGAGTGAGTGATGGAGAGAGATTAAGGCAACCTGAGACAGGAGCAAAGGCAAGAGGGAAAGGAGAGAGAGGAAGACGTAGGGTCAGATCCAAGGGCCCAGGGCCAAAGTTTCCTGCGTGGCATCTGCTGCGTCCTACGGAGTCTGTGCAGAGTTTGTGCAGCCTCTCGGACCCCTCGAGAAGACCCGCTCGCTCCCTCCTCCCTCTGCCTGCACCCGCGAGGCTGGCTGCGCCCCATGCCTGAAGCCCCGGGCTGTTAGCCGGCGCAAGCGCCTCCTTCCACGGCCTCACCGCGCTTTTCTGGGGGTGGCGGGTTGCACAGGAGCGCGCTGGGCGAGGAGGGGAGCCACCAGGGGCGGTTGCTGCTCTCTCATCTACAGCAGCTGAAGGTGCCGGGCCGGCTCGGGTCCTTGGGCCACGCGAGCCACTCGGCAATGTCAGGGAGCAAGGCGATCTGGGGCTGGGAACCACGGAGGTCACGAGAGGAAATCGGACGCAGGAGAGGGCTCCATCAATCCTCCCAAACTGCAGGGCGTCTGGGGAGGGCTAGCAGAACCCCCTCCGGCCCGTTCCCCAGCAGGGTGCCGCCTCTCGGGACCCTCCAGGCGATTCTCAGAAGGGAAATTTCCTACTGTGAAAGCCGCTTGCTGGCCCCTCTGGGGCCTTTTGCAGGAGAGCCTGGGGATGAGGCGGAGAGGATTGCGCGGCCACTGAGCGAAGACTTCGGCGCTGAAATTGACCGTCACAGCACCCCGCCCAGAGCTTACGCGCCCTAGGGGCAGCGTGTGTGGTTGTGGGTCTGTGCTACTTGGAAGTCCTTGCATAGGAGAGCGCTGTGTACTTCAGGGCGCTGGCAGTTAAGTGTGGCGGTGAGGGTGAGAAGGGAAAGTGGGTGCTCTTCGCTGAGCAGCCATTGGTTTAAATGCAGAGCTGAGCTGAGAGCCTGAAGGCTCTGAAGAGGCGGCCAATTTGGAAAGCTGGGTCAGTTTTCTCTCCATGACTGTGCAACCAAATACATTTTAAAACAAAAGCTCCATGGAAACGAAAAAAACACATTAATATAGTGTGCTGGCGCCGTGGAGGTGTTAAATCTGGACTTTAAACCTATAATCAGGAGCCAAGAGGCGCGCCTAGAGCTGCGCTCCAGGACTCCCTGGTAGACGCTAGGGTTGGTTCCCGCAGACCGGTTTACTGAACCATCTGGACACAGGGACAAGCAGAGCCTGATGTCCCAGAGCCCGCATCCCGATCTCGTCCTCAATTCCCCTACCGCATCGGTCCGCCCGCGGGGACCGGCCCTCTTTCCCCCACGTCGAGGTCCCAAGATCACAGCACCCCCACACGGGTGGAGCAGCCCCCTCCTGTCCACCCGAAAAGAAGGCAGCGGGCCTAGGGTTCAGGAAGGGCCAGCAGCCGGGTCCAGCTGTCGCCCGGTAGGTCCCAGCCGACCGCCCTCCACCCCCGCGGCCCCTCTGCTTTGCATGAGAAGGAGCCCAGCTGGGACGGGGGCGGGGGTTGAGCCACTCGGGACTCCGACCGCTTTAGATTCCAGAAAGGGGCGGTTGGGTCGAGGGCGCTAGCGGCGAGAACCGGGACAGCTGGGGGCGGAGGGGGGGAGCGTGGGGACCACTCGACTGGACCAGCCCCTCCCCGCGGGTCTCACCCAACACAGCGGGGTGGGGAGGCACCTCGGGGGCCGGGTGAAGGAGATGAGATCCCCTGAGCCAAGCAGCAACTAGCGCCTCCGCGGGAGCTGGAGTGCTGGCTACGGATCGGTTCCTTCCTGAGAGCGTCGGTCGGCAGGAGAAGCACAAAAAACCTAGTCGGATCTCGCGAAGCCGGCCTGCTGGGTTGGAGAACCGTCCTCCCGATCTTACGCCTGACCTGAGCTGGGCCCTCAGAGAGGCCCACGGAGGGGGCTGATGCGAGAGAGAGAGAGAGAACCAGTCCCAACACTCCGCCTCCCCGCAGCGGGGAACCCCAGCCCAGGTGTTTTTGGAGAGGGTGCGGAGAAGATGTTAGAGACCCCGCACCCAGAGGTCAGGATGGTCGGATCGCCAAAGAAGCGCACGCCGGCCCTCGGCTTTGGCTTCCGAGGAAAAGGTGACGCGGGAGGCAAGGTGGAGGATGCCGGCGGCCTCGGGGTTGCAGGGTGGCGCGGGCAGAAGCTTGAATGCCGAAAGGGGCGTTGGCAGAGCCCTGAAACTCCACTCCCGCCGAGCGCAAACCAAATTTTCTGTAGCGGCTTCCCGGTTCGTCCGAAGAGGGTATTCCATTTGCAGAGAGCTGGATCCCTGGCCGGCTCAGGTTCATCGCAATTACGTTTCAGCGCGCATTTTCCCCAACTTAGTCGCGGGCCCTTGTGTGGGATGTCTGAGCCCCGCACCATGAGTGGGATGGAAAGGCCAATTCCAAAATCCCAGCTAGACCTGGCTAGCTGCCCATATTTTCTTCCACCCTAGGGTTGAATGCGCCTTCTTAGTTCACCCCCGTCCCCCCAAAATGAGGAGCAAAACAGGAGTGCCCAGCCCTGCCACCTTCAGACCTCACGAGAAATCCCGGTTTCGCACAGAAATCAAAACGGAATTTGGTATTCGACTGGCGTGAAGCCAGGAAACCAGAGTGACTCTTCGAGACTAGGGTTCTCAGGACCCGGACCTGAACCCCACGTTTGGAATAATCTGCCTCCAGGAGGTGGTCCCGGCGTTATACTCGGAATTAGGGAGGTAAGGGCTCCCCGAGGAGAGAACTACAGGGGGTGTGGTCTGCGGTTGTGTCGGGAAGCTGTTGCTCGCCCGGAGCCTGGAACGGAGGAGGAGAAGCCGGGCCCACTCAGCCCGTGCGCTGCACACCCGAATCCGTTGCAGCCTTTCTGTGGGGCCCCAGACGTCCCTGCTCCCCACTGCCACTACCACCACCCGCCAGCCGCCACTGATGCCCTGCGGTTTCCCGCCTAGTCGTTTGTTTTTGTATGTAAAAGGTGTCTCCGGATCACAGTTTTCTCACAACTTCTCGCCCGGGTTGCAACTCCTCACCCGAGGCGCTTCCCCACCCACGCCTTTCCCCCTCCCCGGCGCCGCGCCTCCGGTCTCCCCCGCCCCCACCAGGAAACCGCCGGAATCAACTTTCCAAGACCGCGCTGCGGGGAACAGACACCCAGGTCTCCCGGAGACCGAGACCCTGTGGACTTTGGATGGACTGGGGGAGGAGGAACGGAGAGCCAGAGGAGGAGGATTCTGTGGCCCGCCCTCCCCCACTCCCGCTAAAACGCGCGCTGTGCTCGGGACAAACTTCTAGGACAAGAAAGCACGAAAAAGGAAGAAGAAGAAGAAGAAGAAGAAGAAGAAGAAGAAAAAAAAAAAAAAGTCCAACGGCCGCTGAATTGCAAAGTCAAACAGTTCACCAGGGCCGCCGGGGCTCCCGGACCCAGCTGCACCCCAACCTTCAACAAGGCTTCACCTTGGATCAATCCCACCTTGCAACAGTACTCTGCCCTCCGCCTGCGCCTACTCCCGCGCGCTCTCAGTCCTTCCCTTCGAAACCGAGGCCTTACCGGAGCAGGAGGGGCTCGGGCACTTCGCTGCCCGCCGCCCGCACCGCGCGGGGCCGCGGATGCGGCCGCCACTGATCCTCTAAACGCGGTCTCCCGGCACTCTCCCCGGCCGGGGGATGCAGAATGGTTTACAGAGGGACCGCGAGCCGCTGATTGGTCGCAGGCCGCGGTGACGTCGGCGGGCGCTGCATTAAGGCGAGGGGGCTTCCAGAGCTCTGCCAACAGCCAGGAGCAGTGACCGAGCCGCCGGAGCTGGGGAGAGACGCGCCAGGGCGGCGGACTGGGCCAGGAGACCAGGGACAGAGGGACGCTTGTCCGGGGACAGCCAGCAACGAACTGCGGCCCGGGCGGCGACAGCAGCGGCCCTTGCTGAGCTGTTCCAGCCGCACCGAACTGTAGCTGCTGCACCAGGACGTTTTTTCAAAGCTCTCCAAGCTACTCCCCCTCCCCCCGACTCCTCCCGCTGCAAAAGAAAAAAAAAAAAAAGGAAGGAAGGAAGGAAAGAGGCTAGAAAGGAAACCCAGATTTGCCACCACAGCGACACAAGGGGGAAAAGGAAAAGAAAGTCCAGCGACTGTGGGGTTGGACGCAGGCAGCCGGAGCGCGGGCCGAGCGATGCGGGGCTGCGCGCCCGGGCGGCCGCGAGTTGTGACTGGAGCCACGATGCACGGCCAGGCGCGGTGAGGAGCCCGACCGTATCACCTCCCCGAAGGAGTCCAGGAGTCCAGGAGCAGGCACGGAGGCCGCCAGGCAGGCCACGGGCCGAGGTGACGGGGCTGGGGCGGTGGGGAGCGAGCAAGCGCACCTGGCTGCGTCCGCCTGGAGTTGTCCCTCTGCGTGCACGACTGACACAAACACTTCTCCAAACGGGGGGAATCTAAGCAGCACCAACAATCAACAACGAGATCTCCCTCCTGCCTTCCCCTCCCTCCCTCCCTCCTCCCTTGGCCTGCCCCCCGCCCCCTCCCGCAGGCCCACCGCGGGCGCCCCGCGCGTCCGGACCCGCTGCGCGATGCCGGCAGTGTCGGATCCAAAGCTTCTCCACTCGTTTTGTTCTTTTCTTTAAAAAAAAAAAAAAAAAAAAAAA
>LNAC01000022.1:1008272-1062727 GCA_002007465.1 Ailurus styani
GGTGGAGCCGCCCGGGGCGCTCCGGGCCCGCCAGGAGAGTTCTGGCTTTGGACACTCTCCCACTAGCGTTGTCTCAGTGTTCAGGAACAGCGACAACAAACTCTTGTAGCTTCAGAAACGCCGACCTGCTGTGCATCAGGTGGGACTATATATATATATATTTTTTGTCTATCTGGGTTTTTGGTTTTTGTTTTTGCCAAAATTGCAAAATTCTAAATGTAAAGCCCTCAGTATCAACTCTTCTACCTTCACAAAGCTCTACACACACACAGATACACACACACGCACACATACACACGCACACACAGATACACACAGACACCCTGGATAGGATGGTCTCCAGCCAGACCTCTCAGTAAAATGACTTGAACATCAACTGTACAAGAAAGTATTCTACCTTCACGCATACAAAAAAAAAAAAAGTTTTAAAAAAAAGACTATTGAACTAAAAACAGTCAACTGTTTACGTATAATGTTAAATTCAGGAGTTCAGTGTTTTATTAATATATCCTGTTTTGAAACCTCTTGTTCAAAAACAAAATGTTTTGAGCAATCAACCAAAATTGATCATTTTCTTTTCCTGTAGATGTTCTGACAGATTTGCAGGGCTCGCAGCTCACTGTGCTAGTATGTAAAAAGGTGTTGTTTACACAAGGCGAAGAGAAAACATGATATTCAGACACTTGCCAAATAGAATAATTATAGCACAAATACTGTAAAGGTGCCTAGCACCACAACCTGAGAAAGTGTTAAAAAAAAAAGTGTTACAAGGTTTAAAAAAACATCTTTGCTAATTTTTAGTCCTGTTGAACATTCATGGAATTGTTAATATGACTTATATAGACCCACACAGGTTTTATTTTTGTGTCTTTAAAATAAAAGTCCAAAATATTTAAATTTTATGGTCGAATATGCAGTCAACAGCTGCTACTTTTTTCTTTATATATTAAATTTCTCATATGTCTTTTATTGTTCTGATAAACCTAAGCTTGTGTGACCTCCAGTGCATATTAGACCATTCACTGTATGAAAGAAAACATGTTGAATAAATTTGTGAGTTTTTAATAAAAATAGAAAATCTGATGTTTAGATAATTGGTGTGTTATTTGATGTTTTAACAAGTAGAGGGGAGGCTGATGGGGAGCTGAATGGCCCCTCAGAAGCCAGGAGGAAGAGAGGGAAGACTGGGATATCTTTTTACCTTGGCCGTGGCTGAATCCCCTTGCTAATGCCAGCCTCGCTTTTCGTGGCTTCCTGCTGTTATTAACTACGGATTTGCATTCTGTGGATTTAACTGATATAGTTGAAGAGATATTTGCTGATAAGTTAATATAGAATTTGAAATAGAAATCAAATCCAGGGCTAAAAATGAGTGTTCCCAGTATGATTAGGCGTGAGAGCCCATGCACTCTCTCTCTCTCCCCCCTTCTGCACGTGTGAAGGTGGGACTTGTGAAAGTCAGTTACTTGTAAATATATAGTCAGAGGTGGTCCTTTTCAGTTTCAATTCACTTCCCATAGATAATCCTGCTCTCTAATTTGGCAGTTTAAAGGATAATGTAAAATGAATGTACAGTACAGCTAGAAATTAAATACTTTAATCCCTTTCAGAGAACCAACAGTGACGGTGTTGTTTTAGAGTGTTTGTTACATTCGAAGTTTCCTAGAGGGAAAACTATTTTGCCTGGCTCAAGATACATACTACCTTTCTCTGAAAGATGAGCAAAAAATAACCAATATAGAAATCAAATTTCACCTGGGAGCTGCCAATAGGTTCTGAAAAGTACTTCAATCCCTTCCAAGCCTTCATTAAACATGGAAGGAATTTAAATATTTATCTACTATGGAATACGTGTGTGTTTTTAATATTAGATGCTATTAGAGTTACAGAATTTCTTTTCTATATCACCTAGATTTCAGTCTGGATTATTTATTTCGTTTTAAAAATCAAAGGTTTTACATTAAATGGTATGCAATTTCCCTTGTCGTTTTCATATTTTGTTAAGACACAACCAAGTGTATCTTTCCTGCAAGGAAGGCTTTAAAATAAGCGATATTTCACTGCATCCATATGACGGTTTGTCTAATGGGGAGGACGATCAGGAAGGAACCTGACAGTGTTCTTTCAGAAATCCAAATTTATGAAATACGGGGAGATTTTTGAAACTCCTAGCTTCTGCATGCAGCACAATTCTTGATCTGCTTTATATGCTATCCCTGGATTGGCTGTTTTTGCCCTTTTAGCGTTTATATACATTAAATCACAGCCAACTTATTCATTATAGCCCCCCCCCCTTTAAAGACATTCATTTAACTGAAGATACGCTCATGGGAAGCTGCATTTTCCTATCAGGGCTGCTGAATTATTTAGCAGCTTTATTGTGGAATCGGGTACTTGTTAAGAAGCGTTTTGGGTTGGGTGCTCAGTGTGGACTCCTTTCCTCTCTCTGACTCCGTGGCAGCAGGGCAGTCTTTCCCTCTTGGCTTCGTAGAGTGAACCCTAAGAAATCCCTGAACAGGTGGCAAAGCTTAGCAGTCAGATCAGGAGCCGCCCAAGAGGAGGAGGACTAGAAATATCAGGGACTATTCTCCTTCCCATCAGAGCAGCGCTGCGCACCTCCAGCCCTAAGGTTCAGAGAAGCGCGGCACCATCAGCTCCCAGGAGAGGCTCAAGGGCCACGGGGAGCACCAAGGCGGTCCCCTCCCTCCTAGGAGGGCAGTCTGCTCTCCAGTTGGGCTTGGCAGTTAGCTTTCTTCCTGCAGCCATCTTAAAGCTGCCACCTCCGTGCCTCTGGCCATTTGCCCTCAGGGTTCCAGCCTGCCCTGGGCTAGGGAGTCGAAGCTTACCCTCCCAACTTCCCCAGGCTAGAGGAGACTGGTTAGGCTGGACAAGGTTAGGGAGAACTAGGCATGGAGAGCCAGGACAGGCATTGGCAGGGACCTGGGACCTGGGGATTGATGCATATGAGAAGAGAGGCAGGCAAGAACCTGGGTTCCCTAAACTCCTGAAATACCCCGTCATAGGAATAGTTGATTGGGACATTGGTGGTTGGGGGAGAGGGGTAATCTGATGTCACCCCTGCCCATCTTCTGCTATTCCTACATCTGTCTCTCACTTTGCAGCCCATAGGCAGCACACAGAGAACTGTGAACCAGGAGACCCTCTGACCAACTCTGGAGAGGACTGTTCTTTTTGGAAAGTGCTCCCATTTATTCTCTAGTCATCAAATCTGCTTCAGTTTCTTGTAGGAGGTATAGTCTTTGAAATATCTTTTCTTGTAGTCCACCCTCCATCTCCAGACCCTTTCCCAATAGGAAACCCCTCCTTCCTTCTCAACACACTAGAATGCAAGCAGGGAGGGCCCCCTAGAGAGAGCATTTAGGAGGGTGCTTCCCTGCCCCGAGCTTCAACTTCTCTCAGCTGCATATTAAGTCATAGAATTCTTTCCT
The DNA here is from genome assembly GCA_002007465.1 of Ailurus styani. NCBI lineage: Eukaryota > Metazoa > Chordata > Mammalia > Carnivora > Ailuridae > Ailurus > Ailurus styani. The sequence continues at coordinate 1,011,722 of LNAC01000022.1, forward strand.
CTTGCCTCCCCTCCCTACCCTCAGTATGGGGTAAGAAAGCAGGAGGAGCATTTGGGGGGCCCTGGAATGTGTGTGACTGGAGTAGAGTAACCTCGATTCCTTCCTCCAAAGGCTTCCCAAGTCAGTGGGGACCAGGACAGAGAAGGAAGAGTAGGCAAGCAGAACTTGGACATTTTCTGCCCATAATCATCCACCAGAGTCCTGTTTGCATGACGGTTTAGAGGTGGTCTCTGAAACTATCTTGCCTCCCTTCCCCTTTCCTTCCTTTTCTTTACCCTGAAGGCAAGGATTCTAAGTACTATTGTTCAAAATAGGAAGGGAAGAGGATTGGTGGAGGTAGTTTCCTAAATGTGGAGAGAAACATTTTTGTCCTTTTAAACCCAAGGGGGTTTTGAGGGGCCTGCTTTGCTCAGGGGGCCCCAGACTACAGGCACCAGACTGCAATTATAGGGGATATGTTAACAAAAACAAACAAAACTGTTTTCTAGCCTGAATTCTCTTGCTGCTGGTAAAACAGTTTTCTTTTGCTTTTGTCCCCTGCCTAGGGTACTCCTGGCCCGGCCTGGCATTCTTTCTCTTTCTTGCTTGAGGGGAGTCTACCCTACGACAGGTTTTCCTTACCCTCTGCAGTCATCTAGGAAGGGGACTGAAACAAACCTCCCAAGTGATGGCCTCTCATTGTTCCTGACCCCGAGGGCATACTAAGACTGTGAAAGTCAGGGACCCTCACTTCTCTTAAGTTCCACAGGAAACACTGGTAAGCTGAGGCTTCCTAGGATGTTCGGCTGTGGGACCCAACTAGCCTGGAACCCTTAACACTCTTTTCTGGACTCTTTTGATGCAGTTTGTTTACGGGTTCTAGGTTATTACAGGTGACCTCAAACAGACACTGGAAGGGTAGACCACTTTGAACTCACCCTTAGCATCCCTTATTGCTGTTTGTGTTTACAAGTTTGTCAGCCCCCTGGGCTGATCACTTTCAGGAGAGAATTTAACTTTCTCATCTTTGTATCTCATCTAGCAGTGCCTGCCACACAGCGGGCAGTTAGGGAATGCTTCACGAAGGAAAGAGAATATAAAGGGATTGTATCTTTCCATGTGACTGGGTGTAATTAAATCGATCCTATTAAGTCTTTATATTCTGAGTCTCCCTGTGCCCCTCCAGCGGTAGATGTTGAGTTTTTCTGCATTTGTGCACCAGTTTCAAGTGTCTGAGTATGCTTCCCCTTTGAAGAGATATCAGTAATGAGCGAATGAAGTAATCACCACCACCCCCTTTTCCCTAAGACAAGGCTACTGGAAGAAACCACAGAATCGATCTTTATTTATGAACAGTCGGAGAGATTTCTAATTATTCCTATTAATAACGACGCCAACAGTCCGCCGCACAGTTACACATGCACATCCCTGACGTAGGATTCTTAAATCCTGACCACCACGGGGTCACAGGCGTATGCTCGGCCCACAGACTCCTCCAACTCGTTAAATGCCAAACCTGTTTTGGTCCCAGTCTCTGCGTGCCCGAAAGCGCACCTGAGGCTGCAGATGCTTACCCTTTACTCCCCTCTCTTTTTCAAATCAGCCACCCTAGGCTACGGCCACACCACACTTTATTTCTAAGCGAATCTTGAAGCATATTTTATGCAAGGGGACAAGGGCCGCGCGCACTGCAACGTCTGGTTCCGCGCCAACAGCGGCCACGTGCCCTCGCGCGCTCCCGGACCGCCCCACACCCCTCCCCCCCTCCACGCACGCGCACGCGCGTCGGGACCGCGAGAGTCCCTACAGCCTTCCGCGCGCTTCCGCCTTCTTCCTAGCAACGCCCGTAGTGACACGCAGGCCCCGCCCCCTCCCGCGCGCCTCCCGGAAGTGGCCGGCCCCGAGCAAGAGCAGGGTTCTGCGCGGTCCCTGGCTGTGCTGGGCGGTAGTCCCCGGGCGACAGGGCCCGGCGGGGAGAGAGCGTCCAGGCCGAGGCCGGGACCGGGGCCTCAAACACTGACGACCGCGGCGCGGAGCGAGACCTGGTGACGATGGCGGGGCCGCTGGCGCTGCAGCTGGAGCAGTTGTTGAACCCGCGCCCGCGCGAGGCGGATCCTGAGGCCGACCCAGAGGAGGGTGAGGCCTGACTGGGAAAAGGCCACGTGCGGAGCGGTGGGTCCGACCCAGGGCAGACCCGGGCGGCGCGAGCGGGGCCGGCAGCTAGGCCTCGCCGCCGGGCCTGCTCGGCTCGCCCTGGCGTAGAGAACGGCCTCCCGGGAGGGTTGCCCCGGGCTCGGGAGGAGGGCTTCAGCTTCTTCCTGACCCGCACGCTAGACTTGGTGCTGGGGAGGGCTCAGGCTTCGAGGGCTGTTGCAGGGTTTAGGGTCGGGTAGTTGGCTGGGAGTTACCTTTCAGCATGCCCTTACTGGTATCGAGTTAGAAATGAGAAGGGAGTCTCCGCCGTTTTTTAAGTCGGTCTGCCCCTAAGAACTTAGTTGGAGATTGAGGGAAGAAGTGGGATGCCCTGGCGCTTGCTGTTTAAGCCTCGTTAGGCCTCAAGACACTTGCTCAGGGGCTGGCGAATGAGACTGCTGCTCTGTGAGCTGGTGTTCAAGGTCTAGTTGGGAGTAATCCTGCTTTAGACTTGAATCAGAGAAGTGTGAGGAAGAAAGAATAAGGAAGGATAAATGTGAGTGCTGGACCGTGTCTTAGGAATATCAGTTGAAGGAGCTGGGGCTGTTGAGCCAGGATAAGCAAACTCCCTTAGGGATGGGATGGAGTGAGGAGAGATGGCTGACTTACAATATTTGAGCGATTGTCAAAAATGGAAGAGGAATTAGGCTCGTTTTTATGATCCAAGGCATAGAAATATGCCCTACTTGTTAGTGCAGAGGTCAGCTTTCTGTTCAGGAACAGCAGTAAGGTAGTGGTCCATCTTGAGAGGTCATGAGTTTCCTGTTTCTGGAAGTTGGCGGGGATTTTGTAGAGTATGAGTTAAAAGGGTTGGATAGGGTTACCATTAAAGTTCCTTCTAACCTGGAGATTCTGATTACTTTCCCCTTCCCCTATAGCCACTGCTGCCAGAGTGATTGACAGGTTCGATGAAGGGGAAGATGGGGAAGGTGATTTCCTGGCGGTGGGTAGCATTAGAAAACTGGCATCAACCTCCCTTTTGGACACAGACAAGAGGTATTCTGGCAAGGCTACCTCTAGAAAAGCTTGGAAGAAGGACCATTGGGAGCCGACTCTGCCAGATTCACCTGGTGAGTATACATTTGCATGGTACTTCCTCTTTCTTCCCTACTTTTTTAAGGTGAAAGTTTTGTTTTTTGTGCATTTGGCTTTTTTTTTTTTTAACGATTTCTGCAGGACTAGTCTGTGTGCCCCCACTTACTGTCTTAGGAGAGACCATGATTTCCACAGTACAAAGGACCTTAAGGGGTACTTAATTTCAGTTCATAAGCAATCTAAAGTTCAGAGCTATTAAGTTTCTATAATCCTTATGTTTAGCCTAATGGTTCACTCTAAAATGGAGAGAAAAGGCAGTGTATATTGGATATTGGAGAGGGGCATGTGTTGAAAAAGAATTGCATCTGATGGACATGCTACTCATGGATTTTGGCCCTTTTTCTTTGGTTTTTCAAGTCTTGCATTGGGTCACTGTATAATAATAATTTGTGAAGCTTATTTTTTGCCATTGTAAAAATAGCATAATCCTTCCCTGTCCCCTGCAAGAGCCTTAGGAGGATGTGAGGACAGGAGCTTATAGTTTTAGAACATTGTAAATTTCTCAGTGGGAACAAGGGAGAGGCTGGATATAGTGATTACTGAGTGGATGCCATTTTTTTTTTTCCTTTAGAGAGGTGCCATGTTGAGAATCCACAGATAAGTATAAAAGAAACTATCATTCAGGTCATGATACCCCTGATTTGGCCCTTGATATAGTTCTGGGGGCTCCTGATAAGCTCATTTCACATTCTTTGCCTAGAGGGTGATAAAGAGACCAATCATGAGACAAATGTTATATTTATTGGGGTTTCACCAAACGTCAGGCATTGTGGTAAGCTCTTTAAGTGCTAAGAGACTGGAACACAGTAAGTCTTCAAAAGATGTTGTTACTGACATCATTACGTGTATCATTTCATTTGATACTTCAGTAGTTTATGAAGTTGGTAGTATTTATCCCCATTTTACAGGTAAGGAAATTGAGGGACAGATTGGTTATATAACTTGCTCAAGATCATACAGCTAGTAAGCAGAAGAGCCAGGATTCAAATAAGGCCGTCTGACTCCAAGATCTATACTCTTAACTACTACTCTATTAATATACCTGCATCTGAGAAATGGCACACATTTAAAGAACTTAAATGATTAATTTCTGCTTACTATTTTTGCACTTCGTTTTTGTATTATATTTTGACAGCCCTCTCCATGTCTTGAATTTATATATAGTTCTTTAAAGAAATACTGAGGACCTATCACACAAGCTGTTACTTATGTTTATTTATTTTTTATTTTTATTTGTTTACTTTAAAATTTTTTTTTATTTTTTAAGATTTTACTTATTTATTTGACAAAGAGAGACAGCGAGAGAGGGAACACAAGCAGGGAGTAGCTGGAGAGGGAGAAGCAAGCTCCCCACTGAGCAGGGAGCATGATGTGGGGCTCAGTCCCAGGACGCTGGGATCATGACCTGAGCCGAAGGCAGGCACTTAACGACTGAGCCACCCAGACACCCTGTTACTTATGTTTAATCAATAAAATTATAATGTCTCCTTCACATGAAGCCAGTTTCTCACCCTTTCAGGAGAGTTAGATGGATCCTTTTCCATATACCATGTACCAATGATACTGTATTGGTAATAATGATATGAATGTTGGCATGCATATCTACCACTCCCACCAGGCTATGAACCCCTCCCTATAGGTATTACATTCTACTTGTCATTTCTTAGCTTTTTATCTATACCTGGCTCATAATAGGTGCCTAGTAAGAATTTAATATATAGGGTACACTAGTGTGATAGAGATTGTACATTTGAGATAGTTAATGATAAATTATATATTTTCAGATGTAGGTTTGGGCAAACTGTTAATTCTCTTATTTGAAATCTTACCATTCTTCAAGGTCCAAACCAAAGGCTATCTCTTTCTCAAAAGCCTTGTTTAAATCCCTCGCTCTGCACTTAAAATTTCTCACTTCTTCTGGGTTATCAAAACTTTGTCGAGTCTTGTCTGTGTTACAGTTTCGAAGGGTCTGTTTTTCCCACTAGAGCCTTTCATTAGGGTAAGACCCATGTTTTGTTCATTTTGGAGCTAGTAGATATATAATAAATACGTGAATTGAGTACAATAATAAATTTTATTTTTTTGATGGATGCTATGGTCCTTTATTTTGAAATGGAAGGTATGGCCTCGTGTTTGTCTCAAAGTGACATCCATCTTTTTTCCTTCTTTCTTCTGTTTAGACCAGGAGCTATCTGATGAGGAAGAATCTGGAGATGAAGATAAAGAAGGGCTGGGTTTGGAGGGATCCGATGAGGATGCCATGAGCGCTGCTGAGGAAGAGGAGTGTGATGATGACAGAGACAGCAGTCTGGCCTGGAAGAAGAGCCGAAGCCACATGGAGAAAACACCGGGTTTTAGTGTCCAGAGCATCAGTGACTTGGAAAAATTCACCGAGGGAATGGATGACCTTGGTAGCAGTGAGGAGGAGGAAGATGAAGAGGAGGAGGAAAGTGGCATGGAAGAAGGGGACGGGGAGGAAGAGTCTGCAGGTGGGAGTGAGGAAGACAGCACTGAAGACAGGAATAGTGAGGATGACGGTGTCGTGATGACCTTCTCTGGTGTCAGAGTTTCCGAGGAAGTGGAGAAAGGAAGAGCTGTGAAGAACCAGATAGGTTTGTACATGGTGTTGCCTTTGGCTTATTTTTCAAAGTGTCTGCATTTGATCTCCTGTTTGTTTTGGCTGTTCCCTCGCTCCTGTGTCCTTCCAATTAATTTGTGATATGCCTCACCTACTTAGAGGCCTAAAGCCCCATTCTTCTGTGCTTAGCCAATCATTTCTGCACCGAGCTGCTTAGCTGCTTCTGTCCTAGTACTTTGGCAGCTGTGGGATATTGAAGAGAAAACAGTTTTCTTTTCTCTTTGGACTTTAGCATTCCTTTTCTCGTATAGCAAATACTGGCTTCCAAGATCGTGAATTTATTTCTCATAATGGCTAGTATTTTCATGGCAAGAAGCTGTGATAAAGCTGTGCTTTGTAGAGGCTGGTGTGATTTGCTCTCCCCTCTTTCCCCCCCCCACCCCCAACCCAGGAGGATTTTGTAACTGAGGAATGAAATTCTTTTTTCTTTCTTAGCACTGTGGGACCAGCTCTTGGAAGGAAGGATCAAGCTACAAAAAGCTCTGTTGACCGCCAATCAGCTTCCTCAACCAGATGTTTTCCCTATTTTTAAGGACAAAGGTGGCCCAGAATTTGCCAGCGCCCTAAAAAATAGTAAGAATACTTATGCCATCTGGGGATACTTAGAACCCCTGGGGTATGTTGTTATACACTGGGATTGTATTTGTAGCACCAGAGTTGGAGAAGATTTGATTTTAGTGATAATGTGGTACAGCATAGTTTTTACCTTTTTTAAAAAAACAAAACAAAAGACAGCAGTATAACTCTTATCAAACGAGGACAACTTTGATTGAAATGGATTAGTACTTGAGTCATGTCTGTTCCACTTTTCTTTGTTTCTTTTTTTTTTTTTTTTTTTAGGATTTTATTTATGGGGCATCTGGGTGGCTCAGTTGCTTGAGCGACTGCCTTTGGCTCAGGTCATGATCCTGGAGTCCCGGGATCGAGCCCCGCATCGGGCTCCCTGCTGGGTGGGGGGGGTCTGCTTCTCCCTCTGACCTCCCCTTCTCATACTCGCTCTCTCTCATTCTCTCTCTCTCTCTCTCTCAAACAAGTAAATCTTTATGTATTTATTTGAGGGGTTGGGGTGGAGGAGCAGAGGGAGAGGGACAAGCAGACTCCCTGCTGTGCATGGAGCCCAATGCGGAACCTGAGCCCAGGACCTGAGCCAAAGTTAAGAGTCAGATGCTCAACTGACTGAGCCACCCAGGTGCTCCTGTTCCACTTTTCTCTTACCTGCCATCACTTTCATCCTCCCCCTTCTCTTGGCTTTCTGAGTTCCTTCTTTAATGCTCAGAGAACTCTATTTGCAAACCTGTAGGTATAGAACAAAAGAGAGAGAATGAATGGTTGATATCTGTTCATTTTGGTAGTATCATGCTTACAAGATGCTTTTCTTTGTTGGGAGGTTTCTAGAAAACATGCTAAGACATTCTCATTTATATCTCTCTTTGGGTTGCCTAGAGTGAGGAAAGGTGATGACTAGAGGGAGAAAAACGTTTTGGGAGAAAATTGCTGAGGTATAAAGCCCAAGAATTGTAGAAGAGGGATTTAGAAATTACTTGGTTTGCAGTCCCCTCATTTTACAGATGAGAAAACCAGGGCCCAGAGAGAATGAGTTGCCCAAAGTTATAGAGCTCGCTCATGCATGACAGCCCAAGCTCCAGCTTTCCTGCCTTACTGTTGAGATGTCTTCCTTCTGTCCTGCCTTGCCCCCTGTGGGCTGTGTGCCTAAGGGTACCATAGGATGGGGGCAGAGGGAGATTTGGGCTTAGTGCACTAAGTGCACCACATTTTTGGATTCATCTTAAAATACTGCTATTTTTTTTTAAGATTTTATTTATTTTATTTGACAGAGAGAGAGAGAGATCACAAGTAGGCAGAGAGGTAGGCAGAGGGAGAGGGGGAAGCAGGCTCCCTGCTGAGCAGAGAACCCGATGCGGGGCTTGATCCCAGGACCCTGAGATCATGACCTGAGCCGAAGGCCGTGGCTTAACCCACTGAGCCACCCAGGTGCCCTAAAATACTGCTATTTTAAGGGTTAGTCCATGTCAGGTTGACACATTCTTATTCTTGGGTGTAAGTTTCTTTAGGTACTTTAATATTATTTACTTTCATTTGCAGCTGTTCTGATCTTCTTAATTTAGTGGTTGGAATTGCTGTTCCTTATTTGCATGCTGAGACCTAAGTGTTTTCATTTGCTCTTTAAAAACTTTTTTTTCCCCCAAAGATTTTATTTATTTGAGAGAGAGTGAGAGCGTGCACTAGCAGGATGGGGGGTAGGGAGGGGGGGGAGCGGCAGTGGGAAGGGGGCAGAGGTTGAGGGAGAAACAGATTCCCCTTTGAGCAGAGAGCCTGATGCAGGGCTCAGTCTGAGGACTCTGGGATCATGACCTGAGCCAAAGGCAGATGCTTAACCAACTGAGCCACCCAGGCACCCCAAAACTTGTTTTTATAGTATTGTGGAATTAGAATTGGAAGGGACCTAAGGAGGACATCTTCCTCTAGGTAGAATCACCTCAAACTTCAAAGTAAATATGTAGGATTTCTAGGGTGGGGGATTCTGCAAACCTTTCTTGTGGGAAAAATACCTGCTTTTTTTTTTTTTTTTTTTTTTTTTTTTAACATGAGCTCTTTGCCACACATGGGACTTGGACTCACAACCAAGTGTTGCATGCCCTACTGACTCAGCCAGCCAGGTGCCCCAGAATACCTGCTTTAATTAGGAATTGCTTTCTAGGGTCCAGCCTGTAGATTTTATGTCCTGCTGTACTTGAAGTCAGGAACCCTGCAGATACTGTGATGGTAGATCTTTTATATCCCCTCCATTAGCTTTTCTCCCTTCTTCTCTTAAATGATGGTTGGCAGGTTTCAGAATTTTTGAGATTTTTGGAGCACTTATCTGCTATTTTCTTTCTTTCTTTTATTTTTTTAAGTAAATTCTTTGCCCAACATGGGGCTTGAACTTATGATGCCAAGATCAAGAGTTGCATGCTCTATCGACTGAGCGAGCCAGGCGTCCCATTTCTCTGCTATTTTTAATGCCCTGATACCCTAATTCTTGGTATGCTTTAGAGTGAGACCTAGACTGCTGTAGGTTAAATGTCTGAAGTGTTTCACGAGGAGACCTTTCCTGTCTTGCTGTTTATTACTCTTCTTGCTTGATCCTTTCCTTTTTTTTTTTGATTCATCTTAAAATACTGCTATTTTAAGCATTAGTCCATGTCAGGTTGACACATTCTTATTCTTGGCTACAAGTTTCTTTAGCTGCTTTAATATTATTTACTTTTATTTACAACTGTTCTGATCTTTTTAATCTGTCTTTTTTTGTACTTAACCAATTCCCTCTTTGTTGGGAAGTAACTGGAGTTACTGTGACAGATGTTTGTTACAGTCTGACAGGGTGGGTTGCAGTGGAGGAGGGAGAAGAAAGGCATGTTTGTTTAGTGTCACATATTCTAAGATGGGAGAGTGGAGAGTATTCTAATAAGTAACATTTCTGCACATCTAAAGGGTGGGTAATTTCTTTTTTTAAGATTTCCTTTTAAAGATTTATTTATTTATTTGAGAGAGGAAGCATGGGGTGGAGGGGCAGAGGGAGAGGGAGAGAGGGTTCCAAGCAGACTCTGCTGAGCGCAGAGCCCAGTCTCACAACCCTAAGATCATGACCTGAGCGGAAATCAAGAGTTGGATACTCAACTGACTGCGCCATCCAGGCACCCCTAAGGTTTTATTTTTAAGTCATCTCTGCATTCAACAGGGACTCAGAACTCATAACCCCAAGATCAGGAGTTGCATGCTCTACCAACTGAACCAACCAGGTAGCCCAGGGTGGCTATTTTTTGTTTGTTTTCAATCTTCTTACAACAGTATGACATATGTTGTATTCCTCCCTGTGTTGGTAAACAGTTTAAGAAAAACTGGGCTGCATGACTCAGGATGCACCATTTATACTGTGTTATATGGCTAGTGTGGAATGTAGCCTGAATTTGTACTGACCCCAAAACAGGCACTGAAACTTACTGTCTTTGATTAAATCTCTTGTCAGTTTGTCAGTTTGCTGTATCTTTTTTTTTTTTTTTTTTTTTAGATTTTATTTATTTATTTGATGGAAAGAGAACATAAGCAGGGGGAGTGGCAGGCAGAGGGAGGGGGAGAGGGAGAAGCAGGCTCCCTGCTGGGCAGAGAGCCAGAATCTGGGGGGTGGGGATTTTGGGGGTCAGGACTCTGGGGTCAGGACCTGAGCCAAAGGCTGACACCCAACCAGCTGAGCCACCCAGCTGCCCCAGTCTGCTGGGTCTTAAAGAAGTTAAAGTTAGACCACCTGGCTTTAGATTCCATCTCAGTAGTGGATTTACCTATGTGATCTTGGGCAGGTTACTTAACTTCACAGCAAGAGGGCGATAGTATGGCTATGAGGATTGAAGGACACAGTATAAAGCATTAGCACAGTGTGTGGCACACAGTGCCCCACAGATATTAGGGGTGGGTATTTTTCTGCTGAAAGAGGCATTTGGTAATGATTAGCCATGTGAGTGATGGCCATCAGTGTAATGGCCATCATTCCCACTGTCTTCAGTGTTTTTTGACTTTTTACTAGTATTCAGATTTCCTATATAATTTAAATTAAGCATTTTTTCTGGAAAGTGTAGTGTTACATTCTTCTTTAATGCTTATAATCCAGCTTTTGTCGTGTAACTATGAAAAGATGACCAGATATTTCCTTGCCACCAAAGCCAGCTGCTACCTCCTTGAAGCACCCAGTCTTTCCTTGAAATATTTGCCTTTGGCTTTGGTGAAATGCTAGAAATGCTGTTTGGGTTCTCCTGCCTTTCTCATTTCTTCTGGTTTCAGACTCCTTTTATCCTCTCAACGTCCGTTTCATTGCATGTGGGGATCCTGTTCTCAGGTTGCGTTTTCTTGATATATTCCCTCCTTGTCACTGCTGTTTACTCCTATAGTCCTAAAATAGCCTCTAAATAAAGCAGCAGAGTTTAACCACAGTAAACTGATGATCAGCATGCCATTCTAACGTCAGCACCCTAAGCTCTCTTTTAGGCGTCTCCTTCCTTCCCCAATGCACGTGCACTGAGTCCCCAATGACCTTGGTGTTACGTGTTGGTAATTATAACTCTTGAAGTGTGAAGTAGTTTCAAAGACATTTTTTGATATTTTAGTAGTTGCATAAGTGATAAGTCATAAAGTAACCTTAGCAAAATTAAGGGATTTTTCTGTGCCAAAAGCATTTCTGTAAAGAGGTTACCTTTTCCTCTCTATTTTGCTTTTTAAAAAGTTCTACAGGCTTGGGAAGCTGGTCTTTTATGTTGGTGGCAGCAGTGTATAAGGAAGAAGGCGAGTTACTTAAGGAAACCTGAGCATGAGTTATGTAAAAATTGTCATTATGGAATATATCAAACTTATATATAAAAGCATGGAGACTTGTACAGTGAACCCACATACCTTTACCAGAGAAGCAGTCATCAACTCCTGGCCAATCTTATTTCATCTGTATTTATACTAGCTCTCCCTCTACTTCTGGATTAGTTTGAAGCACATGGTAGACATTCTATCATTATATCAGTAAATGAGCACGTATCTCTAAAAGGGTTTTTAAAAAAATCACAGTACTGGGGCGCCTTGGTGGCTCATTTGGTTAAGTGTCTGACTCTCGATTTCGGGTCAGATCGTGATCTCAGGGTCTCAGGCTTCCTGCTCAGTGGGGAGTCTACTTGGGATCCTTTCCCGCTACCCCTCCCCCCGCTCGTGTGCACATGTGCTCTCTCTCTCTCTCAAATAAATAAATCTTTGAAAAAGAAAAAGGAAAAAATCACAAAGCTGTTATTTCACGTAAAAACATTAACAGTGATTTTTTAATAAGCGTAACTGATTTTAATGGATGGAAGAATTGAGAGATTTCTATAACAGGCACGCTGTACTATCTTTTTCAGAGTTTGCTCTATAGCTTTAAATGAAGTGATTAAAGGAAAGCCAAACTTCAGCCATAATAAGTTGACCTTTTAGTGAAATGCATGTTATTAATGTATTTAATGAGATGCATTACAAACTGCAGTGAGCACCATGTTTCATTACAGGTCTAAAATCCGGTATCATTAAAGACCTTTAATAGAAACAATGGTTGACATTTTGCTATTTCCCATAAGCAAAAGAACCCAAGAACACGGTATAATGTAATATAAATATAGAGGAAGTGCTGAGATTCTTTCCTTACCTACGAGTATAAAAACAAATTCCACTATTAATAAATTACATTGTATTTGCTCCCCTCCAACTTCCTACCTCTAGCTCATATTCATCCTTTCCTCACTCTGTGGCCCTTTCCCCAGCCCTTCAAGAATTGTGACTTGAACAGACTACAGTTTTTAATGCTAATTTGATCTTAGCACCAGTAGACACCTTAAGAATAACTTTTTCTTTTCTTTTTTGATTACTTATTTATTTAGAGGGAATGCGAGCAAGGGAAGGGGCAGAGGGAGGGAGAGATAATCTCAAGCAGACTCCTCACTGAGTGTGGAGCCCAACACAGGGCTCAATCTCATGACCCTGAGATCCATGACCTGAGCCGAAATCAAGATTGGACACTTAACTGAGTCACCCAGGTGCCTCTTAAGAATAACTTTTATTTATTTATTTATTTATTTATTTATTTATTTATTTATTTTATTTATTTATTTCACAGAGGGAGAGAGATCACAAGGAGGCAGAGAGGCAGGCAGAGAGAGAGAGGGGGAAGCAGGCTCCCCGCTGAGCAGGGAGCCCGATGCGGGCCTCGATCCCAGGACCCTGAGATCATGACCTGAGCCGAAAGCAGAGGCTTTNAAGAATAACTTTTAAAATTTTGAGTAAATTGTAGGCAATCAATGGAGTTTTGTTGTTTTTTTTTAAGATTTTATTTATTCATCTGACACAGAGAGAGATTACAAGTAGGCAGAGAGGCAGGCAGAGAGAGAGGAGAGAGAAGGAAGCAGGCTCCCTGCAGAGCAGAGAGCCCGATGTGGGCCTCGATCCCAGGACCCTGGGATCATGACCTGAGCCGAAGGCAGTGGCTTTAACCCACTGAGCCACCCGGGTGCCCTGGAGTTTTTTTTTATAGATAATATTTCTGTTTTGTTTTGAATTTTTTATTTATTTTTAAAGTAGGCAGTAGATTCACTGGGCTCAAAATGCAAAAGAAAACAAACTCTTATATAGAGAAAATTTTGTTTCCTCCCCTTGTGCTACTCAGGAATTGCCACCAGTTCCCTATCCATAGACAACTAGTATTATCAGTGAAATTCTCTCCTTTTTAAATTACTTAGCTGCCTTAGGTGACAAATGCATGAACATCTATTTCTGTGTTCTGTCATTTAATACCTTATGGGTTCATGGCAGAGTTTTCACAATAATATGTAGAACCCTGAAACATTCTTAATTCTTGGGATAAGTTTAAGTATAGCCTGGGACAGAAGTATTTGCAAGCTTTTCCTACTGTAGCATTGTGTGGGATTAAGGACCCTTGTTGTTCATCTAGCAAAAGTGATACAAGATTGATCTTTTTGTTTTAGCCAGTGTCTCATTTTTAAAAATATCTTTACTGTCTTAGTTACATAATTATGACATGCTTACTTCAGAAATTCAGAAAGTACATAAAAGCATAAAAAAGAAAATAAGGATTACCTGCAATACTACTGCCCAGAGGTAACCACAGTTGTCATTTTAACGAATAACCTTTCAGACCTTTCTCTGTGCTCACACACACATACACATGCTCCTTTTGGGGAAAGAAAAAAGGGGGATCTTATAAATATGTACTATTTTTAAGCTTAGTTTTCCTACATAATATATCATTTCGTGTCAGTTTATTTAGATGTACATCAGCATTTTCAGTGGCTACAGAATATTCCATTTTATAGATTTACTGCGATTTATTTAACCAATCTGTATTGATGGATACTTAGGTTTATTCTAGCTTTTCACTTTTATAAAGCATGCTTTGATAAACATCCTTGTACATACATATTTGTACAATTTGTCTAAAAGTAGCCCTTCGATAGAAATGTAATGTAAGCCATATATGTAATTTAAAATTTTGTATTAATAATTAAGAAAAAGGGGCGCCTGGGTGGCTCAGTGGGTTAAGCCTCTGCCTTCGCTTCGGGTCATGATCTCAAGGTCCTGGGATTAAGTCCCACATCAGGCTCTCTGCTCAGCGGGGAGCTTGCTTCCCCCCTCTCTGCCTGCCTCTCTGCCTGCTTGTGATCTCTCTCTCTGTGTCAAATAAATAAATAAAATATAAAAAAAATATATTAAAAAAATTAAGAAAAAGTGTAAGAAAACACATAAAATTAACTTGTAGTATATTTTATGTTTAACCCCATGTATCAAAAATATTTTAACATTTAGTCAATATACAAATATTATTGTATCTTTTTTTCATGTTGAATCTTTAAAGTCCGGAGTATATCCTATGTTTATAGCTCATCTCAATTTGGATTAACCACATTCTGACTGCTCAGCAACCACATATGGCTAGTGGATACTATATTGGACAGCCAGCACAGATCTGTATTCCCTGGAAATGCAGTTGCTGGGACAAAGGGATTGTGCCTTTTTTTTTTTTTTTTAAAGACTTTTGGAATATATTGCCAAATTGGTCCTTAGAAGAATTGTAACAATTGAAATTCTCATCTGTGACTGTTGTTTTCCTACTCTTCTGCTACCTGGGAGTGTTACTGATCTCTTGTTTTTTTCTAAACTGTAGGTGGGAAACGAAGGTGGTCCTTTTAGGATAACTTTCTGTTTGATATTTACATAATACCTGTTGATTTAGCATTGAAATATATGCTATGTTTTTGCCTATTAGAGAATGAGTTTTGTGTAGGAAGCTTTTGGTCCCTATTGAGCTACTTATTGTTTAATTTGTCCAGCCTGGTTAATTAGGCATTTATGTCTCTGGATCACAGAGCAAGTACTTTTCCAAAGTAACCGAGTGGTAGGACCAGGAGGAGAGTGTCAGATTGTTATGCAGTGACTCCACTTGCCTAGAAGAGATGAGCCCTAGGTCACAGAGCTATGGAAGCATGAAAACAACTGTAACCAGTCTAGTCAGAAATTGTGTTTCATTGGTTTGGGTTTCTTGGGAATTAGGCTTGTCTTTGGCCACAGAAGCAAGAAGCAGCCCTGACTTGGAGGAGCTGGTTGTAGTGGTGGTTCCCTAATAGGATTACTCGATGTGCTGTATTCTTGGGGAAGCCGTGTGCATCATTGTGTGTTGCAGCCTCGTTACATGGACGTTTAATTAACCCACTTTTAACTATAGACAGGCTGGATCTGGTGTTTCAACTTACAGCATGGTCCCTAAGTGTAGTCATTTGCAGCCGTGTTTAAGGGTTAAACTAGCCGTGTGCTCTGGAGTTTGAGGGGAGGAATAGCCTGAGCCCAGCTCGGGGAGAGGCAGTACAGTACTGAACTTATAGGCAGTTCTGGGGATTTTTGCTTTATGTTCAAGCTAGAGAACCTAACCACTGCATAAGATACTACTCTCCTTTATTACTGTTACTCATGTCTTAAAATCTGTGCTTAAATCATTTACTAATATCATACAGCCATATAATAAGCAATACCAAGACATTCAGGAAGGCAGCGGTAACCCTTTGCCTTACAGTTAGTCTCATTCTATTTCTGTTTTACTTCTATAGTTGTAGATAGTTTGTAGGTAGTCTGTTTCTTTATTCATTTATTCTCTGGTATGAAAGACGAGAATGCTACTGACAGGCTAAGTAAGCTGAGAATTGATCATTGAATTTATTAGCATCGTGGTGGTCAGCTGTGACCTTGGTGAACAGTTTTGGAGGAGGGGGATACAGGCTTGACAGGAATGGCTTTGCATGAAGATGGGAAAAAGGAATTTGGGATAGTGAGTGTAGACAACTCTTTGTAGGGATGTGGTTTTAAAGGGAAGCGGAGAGATGTGGCATTAGATGGAGAAGGCTGTGGAGTCAGATGTGTTTTGATTATTTGGAAACACGAGAAGTAAGCTGCGTGTATGTTGATGAGAATGATCATCTGCTGGAGCAATGGCCTTGGGTAGGTAAGTGGACATGGGACCAGTGCATGAGAACGGTGGCCTTCAAGAATAGTGTGGACAATTTAACTGTTGTTGACAGCCGGGAAGGTAGTGTATAAATAGACACCAATAGGTAGGAGTCTGTGAAAATACTCTTTTGATAGTTCTATTTTCTTCGAAATAGAAACCAAGGTCATAAATTGTGAATGAGGAATAGGGGATGAGATAGCAGAAATTTTGAGGAAAATGTACAAAGGTAGTCATCCCATCTTCTTTCTGCTGCAGTTTTAGTCTGCCCTGCCACTACTGATCAGGAGCCCAATGCTTTACCCCTGCATTTGACCCCTGGAGTTGGAAACCTAGAAATTGCATTTATAGTGTTATTACCATGTAAATAAGGTATAATACCAGGGTGGGGAAGAACTGGAGACTTACACTTCTTCCCTTTGTGTTCAGAGTCATGGTTCCTGGGCCACTCAATGGAGAATGTTCTTTTTTTTTTTTTAAGATTTTTTTTTTTTTAATTTATTTATATGACAGAGAGAGAGAGAGAGATTACAAGTAGGCAGAGAGGTAGGCAGAGAGAGGAGGAAGCAGGGTCCCTGCCGAGCAGAGAGCCTGATGCAGGTCTTGATCCCAGGACCCTGAGATCATGACCTGAGCCGAAGGCAGAGGCTTTAAACCCACTGAGCCACCCAGGCGCCTGAGAACGTTCTTAAGTGTAGTTCAAGTTCCTAGTTCCTGTAGATCTTTTATTAATAACCCTGCATCAGGGGCAACTGGGTGCTGCAGTGGGTTGAGCATCCGACTCTTGGTTTTGGCTTGGGTCATGATCTCAGGGTCTTGGGATGGAGCCCTGCCTCGGGCTCTGTGCTCAGCGTGGAATCTGCTTGAGATTCTTTCCCTTTCCCTCTCCCTCTGTCCCTCCCCCTGCTCATTTGTGCATGCACTCTCTCTCTCAAATAAATAAATAAATCTTAAAAAAAAAAAAAACAACAACAAAACCCAAACCCCTGCATCAGCTGCTTAAAACCATGCTGTATTTTTGTTTGCTTCACATTCAGACTATTAATCTATTACATCATTTTCCCTTTAGGTCTTTAATCCCTACTCCTACCACCTCTACCCCATAGCTCAGTTTTAGGTCAGTCTTTTCCCCCCAAACTTTAAATCACGCCATCTTTTCTATCGTGTTTCCCAGTTTGAATTGGTTGTATCCCTGGAATTTTCTTCTCTCTCTCTCTTTTTTTTCCCATTGCTCTTCTTGGAGCTATTTTTGGGCTTTTTTTGTTTTCCTTTATCTGAGTTTACTTTGTCAATTTGTTGCCCAAAAATGTGTGGGGAGTAAATTATTTGAGTTCTTTTTTTTTCTTTAAAGATTTTATTTATTTATTTGTCAGAGAGAGAGAGCATGTGCGAGCACAAGCAGAGGGAGAAGCAGACTCCCCACTGAGCAAGGACCCCCCCCCCCTCCCTGATGCAGGCTGGATCCCAGGACCCTGGGATCATGACTTGACCGAAAGGCAGACTCTTAACTGACTGAGCCATCCAGGTACCCTTATTTGAGTTCTTATAGATTTAAAAATACTGTGCCTTCATTCTTCATTGATATATTCTTAATCGGGTATAAATTTCTAGATTGCTAGTGACTTTCCCTCCAAATTTGAAAGTACTGCTCTGTTTTAGTTTGCTGTTGCTACTGCAACAAATCGCTGCAAGGTTGGTGGCTTGCAGCACGTGATTATTTATTTATTCATTATTTTACAGTTCTGGAGTTGATAAGTCCTAAAACCAGGGCATCAGCAGGGCTGTGCTCCTTTTGGAGACTCCAGGGGAGAATGTTTCCTAGGCATTTCCAGTACCTTCCCCTTATAAAGACCTCGTGGCTACATTGGGCCCACCTAGCTAATTGAGGATACTCGTCTCATCTCCTAGACCCTTAACATACACCTGCAAAGCCCTTTTTCCATGTCATGTAACATATGCACAGGTTCTGGGGGTTAGGACATGAACCTCTTTGTGGGGCCATTCAGCCTACCACATGCTCTATTGTTTTCTGTTATCTCAGTCTTTTTAGTGAGGAGGCGTTTGCTGCTCTGAGTTTCATTCCTTTGTGGGTGGCTTGTGTTGCTCTCTGGAAACGTTTAGGATCTTGCCTTTTGGTTTTCTCAAATTACCTGAAGAGATGTCTAGATATGGGTCCTTCTTCATTCATTGTGCTGAGTACTTCCCAGGCCCTGTTTGCCTTAAGACTGGGTCCTTCAGTTTGGGAAATCTCTTCTAATGTTTCTTTGATAATTTCCTTCCCTCTGTTTGCTCTCTTTTAGATACTAAACCTGGGTGAGTATTGTGTCTCTTATGTGTTTCTTCTCTAACATTTTCCATCTTTTTGTGATTTTCCATGTCTTTCTGATTTCCAGTTTGTTTGTTTTTTTTGTAATCATTTTGTCTGTAAGAGGCCCTTTGTTTTCTGAATGTTCCTTTTCTGTATAATTAATATACTTAAGTATATTATATATACTTACAAATTTTTGGTTTTGTTTTATATTTACTCTAGTTCCTAAAATTGTTCTATCTCCACCAACTTTTCTGTTTACCTTGGAATTTTTACTCTTAATTTTTTAATACTTTATATATTTTATTTTATTCTTATTTTTTAAGTAATCTCTACACCCAGCATGGGACTCAAACTCATGACCCTGAGATGAAGAGTCACCAGCTCTACCAACTGAGCCAGCCCCTTTCCTCTTTTAAATTTTACCCAAGTTTTATATGTATATAATTTAAAGAGTCAAATAATTTTATAAAGCATTATAGGAAAACCGGTATCTGTTACCTGTGTACCACCACTCCCTTGACAGAACCTACTGTCCCGAAGCAACGATTTTATATATGTATTTAAGATTTATTTATTTATTGGTGGCTGCTTTCGGCTCAGGTCATGATCCCAGAGGCCTGCATCAGGCTCCTTGCTCAGTGGAGAGCCTGCTTCTCCCTCTCCCTCTGCCTGCCACTCTGTCTACTGCTCTACCTTGTGCTCTCTGTCTCTCTGTCAAATAAATAGATAAAATCTTTTAAAAAAAGAATTCATTTATTTATTGGAGAGAGGGAGAGCATGAGTGTGCAGAGGGGAGAGGGGCAGAGGGAAAGGGAGAGGGAGTCTCAAGCAGACTCTGCACTGAGTGTGGAGCCTGACCTGCAGCTCAATCTCAGGACCCTGAGACCATGACCTGAGCTGAAACCAGGAGTCAGATGTTCAGCTGACTGTGCCACCCAGGTGCCCCTAAAGCAACAATTATGTTTTTAATTGTTTTGTTGTATTTTTTGGAATCCATGGATTTCTGTTCATCTCCCTAATGAACAAGTTTTATTTCTACTTGATTTTTCAGTTTTAGGCATTATCTGTTGGTGCTTCATTATGAAAATGAGGATTTAGTTTTTGTTCCTCCTACACTCATATACAGTTTCTATCCCTTCACGGTTGCATATTGTAATTTGGTTAGATCAATAGTCAGTATTTACATTATTATGTCTATGTAAACACCATTCACAGCTGAGCCGTGTAGTAGATATACTATATTATTTGTCCTTCCCCACACCTCATTTTGTTTTCTAGAGTTAATAATTGTTACCTTTCTGTTTGTATTGTTTTCTGTGCAGTTATTTAAGCCCAGACTTTTCTCTAGTTGTCTAAATCTCCCCTCAAGATACTCAGTTGCATCAGATATTCTGCCAGTTTATTTTGCTGAGTAAGTCTGTTCCAGAGCCTTTTGACTTGCTCTCTTCTGGACTATTCACCTTCTTGGGGGCCTAGCAGTGATGCTGGCATCTCCCTTCATCATCCTGGGGATTACCTTAGCTTCTCACTTCTGTGCATCTCCTACTCTAGGATCTTTCTTGACTTACTCCTTTATTTTGGTGAAGTACATCCTTTAGTAGTTGGGTGAGAAATGGTACAGGAGATATAAACTGTTTAGACCTTGGTTGTTTGAAAATGTCTTTATTCTGTCATCACGATTGTATAGAATTCTATATAATATAGAATTGTGTATATAATTCTATAACATATTCCTTTGCCTTCCACCCTCCAAAGTTGCTCTTTTTTTTTTTTTTAAGATTTTATTTATTTATTTGACACAGAGAGAGAGATCAGCTCACAAGTAGGCGGAGAGGCAGGCAGAGAAAGAGGAGGAAGCAGGCTCCCTGCTGAGCAGAAAGCCCAATGCGGGCCTCGATCCCAGGACCCTGAGATCATGACCTGAGCCGAAGGCAGAGGCTTTAACCCACTGAGCCACCCAGGCGCCCTTTTTTTTTTTTTTAAAGTTTTCATTTATTCACTTGACAGAACAAGCAGAAGGAAAGGGAGAAGCAGACTTCCTGTTGAGCAGGGAGTCTGTTGCAGGGCTCCATCCCAGAACCCCAGGATCATCACCCAAACCAAAGGCAGACACCCAACCAACCGAGCCACCTGGGCGCCCCCAAGTTGTTCTTGATGAGTAGAAGCCATTCTGATTCCCGATCTTACTGTTTTTTCCTCCCCTTTTGGAAGCTGGGGACTTCTCTTTGTAGAATTCTGAAATTTCATGATGCTGCACCTTGGTGTAGATCTGCTTTAGCCATGCGTGGAGTACTCACAAGACCTTTTCTACCTGGACACCCATCTTTCAGTCCTGGAAATTTCCTTGAAATTATTTTGTTCATGATTTTCTCTCCTTTGTTTTTTTTTTCTTTTTTTTTTTTGGAAGACATATCATTTGATGTTAATCTGTCCCTCTGATTACTTTTTTCCTCTTCAATTTTCCATTCTCTCTTTCTTTTATGAGTCTACCTTTTTTTTTTCTAAGATTTTATTTTTAAGTAATCTCTATACCCAACTTGGGGCTCAAGTTGCACATTCCGCTGACTGAGCCAGCCAGCTGCTCCTGGTTCTACTTTCTAAGACATTTCCTCAGCTTTATTTTCAAACCCTTCCATCCAGCATTTTTATTTCTTCTATCATTTTGGTGTTATTTCTCTGAGGATATACAAGATATGTATTTTCTTTTTTTTTTCTTTTTAATGATTTTATTTATTTGAGAAGAGAGAGTGAGAGAGAGAGACCGGGAGCAGGGTGGAGGGTAGAAGGAGAAGCAGACTCCCTGTTGAGTGGGGAGCCTGATGCGGGACTCGATCCTAGGACCCTGGGATCATGACCTGAGCTGAAGGCAGACGCTTAACCCACTGAGCCACCCAGGTGCCCCCAAGATATGTATATTCTTAAGTGTTCTTCCTACATAGTTTGTTCCCTCCATGCTTTTTTTTTTTAAGTTTATGTATTTTTTTTTAAGATTTTATTTATTTGAGAGAGAAAGAGAGAACATGAGCAGGGGGAGGGGCAGAGGGAGAAGCAGACTTCCTGCTGAGCAGGAAGCCAGCCATGGGGATGGCGGGATCATGACCTGAGCCAAAGGCAGACGCTTAACTGACTGAGCCACCCAGGCACCCCATTCCCTCTGTGTGTTCTTTTCTCTTGTTTTAATCCCTGTATAACATGAAAGATGTTTTTCTTAAGATGTTTGGTAATCCTTTCCTCTGTTGACTTTTAAGAGTAGGGTACTGGGGCGCCTGGCTGCTAGTCGGAAGAGCATCCAACTCTTAATCTCATAGTCATAAGTTTGAGTCCCGCATTGGGTGTAGAGATTACTTAAATAAATAAAACTTAAAAATATATAGGTACCAAAAAGTTGATTGGAAGTTTAGTATGTTTAGATAGGGCTCTTTTCTGTGTTTTCCACTGTGAAGTGATCTATGTGGGCCATATTTGGGGAACCCCAGTGTCAGTATCTTTGGATCGTTGCTCTTTATGGGGTCATAGTTGCTAGAGGAATGCCAGCATTCTAGCAGGCAGGCAGGCTGGGGATCTGAGCTCTCAATCTCTGAACTTCAATTTATTTCCTTTCTTTTTAATGTTAAGGCCTTTGCCCTCCACTCTCTGGTGTCCTTCTGTCTAGAGATGCTGTGTGTGACTCTCTTCAAAGGATAAAGCTCTCAGCTTCTGTCTGTGGGAGAGGATCTGGTATATTGACTGCTTTAGCCCTGTCTTGCTCTCCTGTTCTAGAGGTGCCCAGCACTGCCACTTCCTGAATCTCCTGGGGTTTCGTTCATGGACCACAGGGGACTGCTTCTCATTCTTCTTCACTGCTAACACCAGAGTCAACCTGTTCAGGTTTGTTATGTCAGTTATTAATTTGTCTGCTTTTTAAAACCTGGTTTTTTGAGGTATAATTGACATACAGTAAACTGTATATGGGTCCTATCTCTCTGCTCCCCTTTAAAGCCACATCCCTAGAAAGAGTTGTCCGTATTCATTATCTCAGATCCCTTTTTCCTATTTTCTCATGAACCCATTCCAGTCAAGCCTGTATCTACCATTCAATCCAAACTGCTCGCCAAGGTCACAGATGACCCCCCCCCCACAACGTTGCTGAATGAAATGGTCAGTTCTTAATCCTCAGCTTACTTAACCTGTCAGCATTTGTACAATTTGACATGTATGCACGTGTGAAACCATTATCACAGTGAAGACAATGAACATATTCCTCATCCCCAGAAGTTTCTTCAGCTTCTTTATCTTTCCTTCCTGCCTCTCCCTGTCCCTAAGCAACCACTAATCTGTTTTCTGTCACTTTAGATTAGTTCGTGTTTTCTAGAATTTTATATAAATGGAATCCTACAGTTTGTACTTTTTTTTTCACCTTTCATCAGTGTAATTATTTTGAGATTCACCATGTTTTTGCATGTGTCAGTAGTTCATTGCCTATTACTGCTGAGTGATATTTCATTAGATGGATATACACAGTTTCTTTCGGTTCCAGTTACTGGCTATCACAAAGTTGCCGTGAATGTTTGCATGCATGTTTTTATGTGCATGTACTTTCATTTCTCCTGAGAATGGAATGGCTGAGTCACATGATTAGTATATGTTTAACTTTTTAAAAAAATTCTTTCTGTTTTTTAAATAATCTCTACACTCATTGTGGGACTCCAGCTCACAACCTTGAGATCAGGAATTGCATACTGTACTGACTGAGCCAACTAGACATCCCAGTATATGTTTAACTTTTAAAGAAACTGTTAAGCTGTTTTCCAAAGTGGTTATACCATTTTACAGCCCCACCAGCAGTGTGTGGGTCTCCTGGGTGGCTCAGTTGGTTAAGCATCTGCCTTCGGCTCAGGTCATGATCCTAGGGTCCTGGGATCAAGCCCTGCATCAGGCTCCCTGCTCAGTGGGAAGCGTGCTTCTCCCTCTCCCACTCCTCCTGTTCATGTTCCCTTTCTCACTGTCTCTCTGTCAAATAAATAAATAAAATCTTAAAAAAAAAAAAAAGAGTTCCGGTTGCTCCATATCCTCATAAACACTTGATGTGGTCAATCTTTTTAATTTTAGGGATTCCTTTTTTTTTTTTAGGTTTATTTGAGAGAGAGAGAGAGCATGTGTGAAAGAATATAAGCTAGGGGAGGGACAGACAGGGAGGGAGTGGAAGAGAGAGAATCTCAAGCAGACTCCACACTGAGCATGGGTCCGGACTCAGGCCTCCATCCCATGACCCTGAGACCATGACCTGAGCCAAAACCAAGAGTCAAGACACTCAACTGACTGAGCCACCTAGACGCTCCTAGGCATGCTAATAACTATGTAGTTCATTGCCTTTTTAGCTTAAGAAACTGAGTTGCTATCACCTGTCTCATAGTTTGTGCTTTCTTTGTGGGTTTATTCCTTTATTTTTTTTTTAAGATTTTATTTATTTATTTGACACAGAGAGAGAGAGATTAGATCACAAGTAGGCAGAGAGGCAGACAGAGAGAGAGGAGGAAGCAGACTCCCCACCGAGCAGGGAGCCCGATGCGGGCCTCGATCCCAGGACCCTGAGATCATGACCTGAGCCAAAGGCAGAGGCTTTAACCCACTGAGCCACCCAGGCGCCCTGGGTTTATTCCTTTAAAAGTTACTTTAGTCAGTGGAATAGAATAGAGTCAGAAATAGATTGACACAAATATGGACAATTGACTTTTTATAAAGGTACAAAGTCAATTCAATAGAGGAAGTATAGGCTTTTTTTTTTTTTTTTTTTTTTTTTTTTTTAGAGAGNGGCAGAGTGGGAGGCAGAGGCAGAGGCAGAGAGAGAAGCAGGCTTCCCACTGAGCAAGGAGCCCGATGCGGGACTCAATCCCAGGATCCTGGGATCATGACCTGAGCCGAAGGCAGCTGCTTAACCAACTGAGCCATCCAGACATCCAGGAAGTATAGACTTTTCAACAAATGGTGCTACAACAGTAGCACATTTATTTGCAAAAGAATGAACTCCAACCCGTAGCTCACACTTTATACAAAAATGAACGCAAAATAGATGAGTGACTTAAAAGTGAAGCAGAACTATAAGGTGTTTTGAAGAAAACGTGGGAGAAAAAGCTTCACAACCTTGGGTTAAACAAAGAGTTTTTGCATATGACCTCAAAAGTATAATCCATGAAAGAACAAATTGAGGGTTGGGCTAACTCAGAATTAAAATCTTCTGCTCTGTTAAAGATGTGTTCATGGAACGAAAAGACAGGTTACAGACCTAGAGAAAATATTTGCAAGCCAGGTACATCTGACAAAGGACTTATATCCAGAATATATGAAGAACTTTCAAAACTGAACAATAAAAAATGGGGCAAAAGATTTGAACAGGAACTTACCCGAGGAAGGTATATGCTGGCAAAGAAGTGCATAAAAAGATGTTTAATGTAATCATTAGTGTTGAGGGAAATGCAGGTTAAAATCACAATGAAATGTCACTGCATACCTGTTAGAATGACTAAGAACGAACACCTGATAACACCAAGTGACACTTAGGATGCAGGGCAGTCAGCCTTTCAGATATTGCTGGTGGGAATGCAAAGGAGTACCGCTACTTCAGATGAGAGTTGAGTAGTTTTTTTATTAAGTTCAACATATATTTGCCAGATGTTCAGCAGAACACCTTACATGTTTACCATAGAGAAAGGAAAGCATATCTGCACACAAAGACTTGTACATGCATGTTTATAGCAGCTTAATTCACAATCATCAAAAAATGGAAATAACCCAAATGTCCTTCAGTAGGCACATAAACAAATTGCAGTACCTTATTCAGCAATAAAAAGGAGCAGACTTGATAAATGCAAAAACGTGGATGAAACTCAGTGGTCTTATGCTAAGTGAAAGATGCCAGTCTCAGAAGATGATATACTTTACAGTTTATGTTGTCATTCTGGAAAAGGTGAAACAACAGGGATGGAGAACACATCAGGGGCTGGCGGAGGTTTGGGGTGGATGAGAGACTTGACTGCAGAGGGGCAGCAGCCCTGCTCTCTTTGTTCCTGGAAGTTTCTATTTTCCTCTTCAGTAGCTCATTTCCTTGGAGTGTTTCCCACCTGTTTTTCCACAGTATTTCACCACTGAACCCTATAGCTTGGCTTGATTGTGGACATTTTGCATGGATTGAGAGGATAAGGGGGGGGGTAGTTGTGTGCTTATTCCCAGATAAGTCTGGGAATATTTCTTATGGTAATGGATACACGATATAGTACTTCTAGGGATGGAGGAATGGGCTACATCAACCTATAGTGTCATTTTTTGCTTGAAAAATATATCTTTGGTACTAAAACCTTACCCAGAAGAGAATAATAGATTGCATAGAGCTTCTAGATTTTGATGTGGGTTAGAACTGAAAAATGAGATGTCTTTAAACTCTTTTTCCTTCTCTCTTTGATAAGTGATATAATGTGGTTTGGACACTCAGAGATTCCTGAGATTCCAGGTTCTGGTTGATGATTTACTGCAAAATTGCTTATAAATTGAAGTAGAAAATGTTTTGCAGACCTGGCAGCTTTCTGGCTTCACACCCATTTGTCACCCAGCATTTCCCTTTGTGTATAGAACAAGAATTAATTAGGCTGCACTGCAGGAAAAGTTTATGGCTATAATTTATATAGGATGAATTTCTTTTTAAAGAGACAGCATTGTTTTGTTATACCTATATACATATAAGTGTGTATATATATAAAGTGATTTTTTTCTCTTAAAACAGCGTCTTTGAACTTCCGGAGTAAGCCTTCATTTTTCTGCTTAATGCAAGACATTGGTGGACTAGATGCTTTTATAGTGATTGCTTTCTGATCAAACTGTTGGTTTTCTGTTTCTTGTTTTTAAATTCATTGTGTGCTAGTGAGCGGCACTCAGTTGCAGGTTTGCATTTTAGACATCGGTCAGACTTGTCTGGTTTCCAGAGCTTTGTATTCTTTTGGTCTCTTCGAAGACTTAGGATTCTGTCTTTTTTTTCCTTCCTTTTTTTTTTTTTTTAGGGTCTTGCTCATTCAATTAATGTTTTCATAATCAATGCAAGTCAGAACTTGCAATTTGTTCCTGATTTGCACATTAAAGAGCTCCATTAATTAAGGATCCTGGTGTTTGGCATGTTCCCGCAGGATCTGTGCATTATTTACACAGTGAAAGTGCAAGATGCACGCTTCGCAGTTGTAGTAGCAATTGCAGTTAATCCTGCTTTTCCTCTTTCTTTCTTCTTCTTTTTTTCTTTTTTTGCTTGTGAATAATAATTAATTCACAACTCATTGAAACTCCTAAGGGATACATTGGACCAAAATAGGAACAAGTGATCCAAATGAGGGGGCCACAGTGAAGGAGTAGAAAGTAAATCCTTTGTTTAAAAGGGGAAAATCCCCCTGGAAGACACAGAGAATTTATGTGTTTGGTTTTTGTGGGTTGTTGCACTTGGCTGCATATAAGAGGCGTAATGGCGTTGAGTTGTAATTCTGTTTACTCTGATTTTGCAGATTTCTTTCCTCTCCGTAATAGTACTTGTACTGATAAATGAAATTGCCTTTCGGAACCCAAATGACCCCAGAGATTTAGACAAACATACCCCTATGCTTATGTCAACTAAGCTGTTTTACAGTATTCCTATTTTTAGTTGCTTTTTCATGGAATCACTTCCCAGAGTATTTGGGTTCTGTTACCATTTCTTTTGGAAGCCAGGCCTAAGGCCGAAGTTGTGTAAGAAGGTGTAAAAAGCAGTTTGGAAACATGAAATCAGATAACTGGTTCGGCAGGTTCCTCCTTTCTGGTCTCAGCCATGGCTAATGCTTATTTATTCCTGATGCATTTTCCTAATAGTAGCTAGTCTATCTTTAAAAAATACTATGAGAAGCTGCAAAGCATTTTCAAGAGTGGAAACATTTTTTCTCTGATATTTATGAAACTTGCTAGGGATTTTGTGGGACTTAATTTGCCCTTATGTTTTTCTGCTACTATACATATAGATATATAAAATCCACATATATCTTTATATAAGTATGTGTATATATAAAAAATATATATATACAGTATTGACGTATGTAAATCCCTGTACTTTCTTCTCAGACAAAACAATGTGAGGTATATTATCCCAGACATTTTATTTATTTATTTATTTATTTTAAAGATTTTATTTATTTATTTCACAGAGGGAGAGAGATCACAAGGAGGCAGAGAGGCAGGCAGAGAGAGAGGGGGGAAGCAGGCTCCCCGCTGAGCAGGGAGCCCGATGCGGGCCTCGATCCCAGGACGCTGAGATCATGACCTGAGCCGAAAGCAGAGGCTTTAACCCACTGAGCCACCCAGGCGCCCCCCAGACATTTTAATATGTATATATTTTCTTCTACTATATGTATTTTTTTCTATTAAGTTTTGGTGGAGGTGTGATGAGGGGAGGGGATGGGAAGACCAGTTTGGGGAAAAAAATAGGCTGTAAGGTTGCTTAAGAATTATCTTGGAGAAAATCTAAATATCATGATACCTTTAAGACATAATTCTCCATTGATTATTCTCATTGTTGTATTTATAACCTGACCCCAAATAAGTTTATCCATATGATTTGGTTTGAAAGTTTGTTATACTTGGACTGCACTTGACTTTAGTTTGAGTTCTTTGGTAATTTTAAATTAACTTTCATATGATATTGATTGTTTTGCTTGGTGTTGAGTTTCAGATCTGTCACATTCTGTTTTTCTTGAGGCAGTTGGATAAATTAGCCTCTGGATAATACCCAAAGCGCTACTATTTTGAGAAGAATTCTTGCTAGCTCTTCATACTATTTCATACCAGGAAAATTTTTATTGTTTTGTAAGGGGTCTCTCTGCCCAGTGTGGGGCTTAAACTCATGACCCTGAGATCAAGAGTTGCACACTCTACTGACTGACCCAGCCAGGTGCCCCCATATAAGGAAAATTTTTATGTATAGACAAGTCTTATGTAGATAGTCTTAAAGATTCTTATGTTCTCAAGATGGTACATGAATGTTATATAGTGAGGGTTGGGGGGAAGGGCAGAGACAGACGTTCTAACTCAAGTCTAATTAGAAAGCATTTCTGGTGTCCTCAGTGAGACTCAAAAGGTAAAAGAATATGACTGAAAAGAAATGAAGTGTGACAATTTTGAGAAGCAGGATGATCAGTTTATGTCTATCTCGGTATTTTCATTGTGCAAGTGCAATGTCAGGTGCCCTTATTCTTACAACTAATAAAAATAGCTCTAGTTTAGTCCTTGTGCACTACTGTCCAGGCACTGTCTCTGTTAAGTTCTTTACAAATGCCTCGTTTAGTACTCACACCAGCCTATGAAATAGGTGCTGATAGCTGTGTTGTACATGTGGAGAAGTGAAGTCTTGGACAGGGTTATGGAACTTGCGTAAGGTCACATAGTTCATTAGAGGCAAAGTCAGTGTGGAAACCGGGGTCAGCTCCTCTTTGTAACATCTTCTTTTGGCCACACCACCCAACCACTGTGCATGTATTTTAACTCTTTTAAAAGTCTTTTGGTTTTTTGTTCTTGGTTTTTTTTTTTTTTTTTTAGTATTTACTTATTTGTTTGTTTATTTGCGAGAGCGCTAGTATGACCTGGGGGGAGGGGCAGAGGGTGGGAGAGAATCCCAAGCAGACTCCTTGCTGAGTGCGGAGCTGACCCTGGGGCCTGATCTCTGAGATCTTGGACTCCGAAATCATGAACTGAGCTGAAATCAAGAGTCGAGCGTTCAACTAACTGAGTCACCCAGGTGTCCTTTTTTTTCTTCTTAAATAAAGTATGAGGGTGATGGAATAAATGCCAGAGCTTGAAGAAGTGAAGGCAGGAGCAATATGGAGGTGAAGTTCTTGTAAAACAGAAGGTTTAGAGTGAGTAGTAATTGTATCCTTTCGTTTTTCTAAGATCTTTCCTACATAACTGCCTTTTAGTAAGAGAGCTAGAAGGGCCCTGGGGCTCAGCTGATTTACTCCCTTCTCCTGTAGGCAGGTAAGCCTTTTTTTAAAAAATGATAGAGAAATCTATCAATAGGCTTTTTTTTACTAAAATGATGATACATATTCCTTAAATAAAATTTAGTAAATGGCCAAAACAAATGTAGGAAAGTAATCTTCCCTAATCCCAGCAGCTCAAATTAAGTACTTCTAATACTTTGTTGTAGGGTATATATCTTTTCCAATTTTTCCCCCCACTGTGCGCATGTAGTTAGAACTTAAGTGGAACCATATTCTGTATTTTGTTTTGCAATCTGTTTTTTTTTTCTACTTAGCAAAGATATGGATATTTTCCATGTCATGAAATATTTTTCTACAGGATTATTACTATTTTTTTAAGATTTTATTTATTTACTTGACAGATACAAGTGGGAGAGAGGAAACACAAGCGGGGGCAGTGGGAATGGGAGAGGCAGAAGCAGGCCTCCTGCCAAGCAGGGAGCCCGATGTGGGGCTTGATCCCAGGACCCCAGGATTGACCTGAACCAAAGGCAGACGCTTAATGACTGAGCCACCCAGGCGCCACTCTACAGGATTATTTTTAATGGCAGCATAGACTGTCCGTCATAGGGATAGTTTAAACTGTTCTTTATTGGTGGACATTTGGATTGTTTCCATGTTTTTCATTTTCATCATTGCTACTAAATCTTTACTTACATCTACGATTACTTTGTTGCATAAAATAAATTTCTAGATTTGGAATTAGTGTGTGTTCTAAGGGTATGTGAAATTTTAAGGCTTTTGATCTGTATCGCCAGATCGCCCTCCAGAAAGGTTGAATCACTTTATGTTCTGACCTTCTTTATATGAATGTCAGTTTCCCTTATCCTTGTCAACACTGGATTTTATAATTTTGTTTCATCTTTGTCACTTTGATAAATGGAAAATGGTTTCTGCTTATTTTAGTTTATATTTTTTAAAAATTTACACTTCCCAGTGTTTAATGAGGATAAACATTTTTTTCCTTACATTTATTGGTCCTTGGCATTTCTTTGTGAATCATACAGGGGAAATTTTAAACTAGTTCTAGGGATAGAGGATCTCCTTATCAATCAAACTTATGGCCACCTCTAATTTCTCCTGCCTTTGTTTTAATTTGTTTCTCCTTGTTTGATTTTCTGATGACAGGTAGAATTCTACCTCAGAAGACTTCTTTGTACTATTGTACATATTTAATCTTAATTATTACTTTTTTGAATAGTCATAAAAGTAAAATATGTTTGTAGTAAAAATATATTTTTTCAAACAATGTTATTCCCCCTCCTCTCCAATAGCACTGAAATGTAACATGGATTGTGAAAGTTTTCTTTTTCCCTACTGTAAATGGCACTCTTCAGAGGTAACCATTTTTAGCAATTTGGTGTATATCCTTCCAGATACTTTGTCAGTTTAAACTTTTTTAAACCATAAATGACATCACACTTTTTATCTTCATGTGTTAATGAACATAAATCTACCTTTTCTTTCTTAAAAAAAATACTTGGCTATCTTTGTTTTCTTTTTCTTGAAGTATTTTAAAGTAAATTACAATCATCATGCCAGTTTGCCTCTAAATACTTCTGTAAGTGGCTCTTAAAAAATGAGAATATTTCTTGCATAACACTGTCATCTCACCTATCCAAATTAATACTTCCTAATAATCCTAATAATGTGTCCACTCCATATTCCGATTACTTCAGTTATCCCAAAAAGTATTTTATAGTTTAGCTTATTCAGAACAAGTTCCGTTTATAATTATCCTTTTCAACAGCTGCAAAGAAAGTTATCTGGCTAAACTAAATTAATTTAACCAATCCCCTATAAATGGGCACTTAAGATGTTTGCAATTTTTACCAGTTATAAATAGTGCTAAAAATAATGTTTTTTGTATCTGCCTCTTTGCTTTCTTATCTGATTATTTCATTAGGATTAATTTCTAGAAATGGAATAGTAGGGTCAGGTGGTATCCATGTGTAAACCTTTGATACATTTTCCAGATTGCTTTCTGGATATGTTGTGCTAATTAAACTCTTATCGGTTGTGTATGGAGAGTGCCCCTTTCCTCATAGTCTTGCCAGCATCAAGTAATATCAGAAAAATATCACATTGTTTTAGGCTTCTTTTTCTTTTTCTTTTTTTTTCCCTTAAGTGAGGCCAAACGTCTGTTCTAATGTGTTTGGCTATTTGAATTTTGGAGACTATTAATCCATTTCTTACCATTCTTTTTTCCACATTAAGAAAATATACCTTCATTTTGCCTTACCAGGCCTGCCTCCAGTCCATATGGATTTGGGCTTTCTTTATTTTCTCCACTTTGTTTTTGCTAGTGTTTTTCTAGTATGTGAACCAAATTTGGACATAGCATTTTAACAGAGCCTGACTAGTACTGTGTTTTGTTTTATTTATTTATTTTTATTTATTTATTTATTTTAAAGATTTTATTTATTTATTTGACACAGAGAGATCAGATCACAAGTAGGCTGAGAGACAGGCAGAAAGAGAGGAGGAAGCAGGCTCCCTGCTGAGCAGAGAGCCCGATGCGGGCCTCGATCCCAGGACCCTGAGATCATGACCTGAGCCGAAGGCAGAGGCTTTAAACCACTGAGCCACCCAGGCGCCCTGTGTTTTGTTTTAGTTTTAGTTTTTATAATGTAGTGGTAATAGGGAGGGTGGGCAGTTTTGTCATTTCCTTTTTTTTTTTAAGATTTTATTTATTCATTTGAGAGAGAGAGAGAGCGTGCGCGGGAGGGAGGGACAGAGGGCGAGGGAAAAACAGACATCCTGTTGAGCAGGGAGCCTGATGCAGGACTCAATCCCAAGACCCTGAGATTGTGACCTGAGCCGAAGGCAGACGCTTAACTGACTGAGCCACCCCGGTGCCCGTGTTTTGTCATTTCTTATCATTGAAAATGTCATTATACTTTGCTTTCCAGATTGTTTTGGTACATGACCATTTAAGGATACATTGATGTAGAAAATGAACAATATGTAGTTCTTTTTAAAGCTTGTAGTGGTGTTTAATTTTCTTCATCAGTATGAGGACAGTATAATAGTACCTACCTCCAAGGGTTATTGAGAGGGTTTAAATGACGTATGTAATACAGATAAAGTGCCTAGGCTGGGGCCTGCCACTTCATGGGTTCTTCGTGATGTTGACTGTTAACAGTGATAGTACAGTCTTTTCTTAGGCTGTGGCTCTATGGCTACAGTATTTGTTTCCCCTTCATAAAAGGGTTATGTAAATGAATACCAATACTCTACTTGCATTTACTTCTTCAACTTGAAATGCACATATAAGTGCATGCCAAGAAAATTACCAGGATGCCATTTTTATTCAGTTATTCATTCAGCAACCTGCCATTTGCCAACACCAGGCATACCAAGGCGAATTGTTCACAACCCCTGTCTCAAGGAGCTCATAGGAAGGTGTGGAGATAGGTAAACCACTTCCAAGACATAAATATTTAAGTGTTTTCACATGAAAGCAACCTCCCAGAGTGTTTTCTTTTTGGGTTGACAAATGAATAATCCTTAGTCTTTTTTTTTTTAAGATTTTATTTATTTATTTAAAAGAGAGAGAATGAGGCGCCTGGGTGGCTCAGTGGGTTAAGGCCTCTGCCTTCAGCTCAGGTCATGATCTCAGGGTCCTGGGATCGAGGCCCGCATCAGGCTCTCTGTTCGGCAGAGAGCCTGCTTCCTCCTCTCTCTCTGCCTGCCTCTCTGCCTACTTGTGATCTCTCTCTCTCTCTCTGTGTCAAATAAATAAATAAAATCTTTAAAAAAAAAAAAAGAGAGAGAGAATGAGCAGGGGGAGGGGGAGGGAGAGAGAGAGAGAGGGAGAAGCAGACTCCTGAGGAGTGGGGGCTCGATCCCGGGACCCTGGGTTGATGACCTGAGCCAAAGGCAATCACCTAACCAGCTGAGCCAGCCAGGCCCCCCAGTAATGCTTAGTCTTACTAATACTAAAACACAAAAACAATCTTATTTTCTGAGCCTCAGTTTATCCATCTAAGTGGTAATGATTACTGTGTCTTCATGTGAATGCATTGTAGTATTTGTGAGTTCTTAAATCTGGTAACATGGTTTTGAGACTCTTAGGAGTAGCCTATACATCTTAACAGTTACAGGAAAAAGTTAAGTTTAATTACTTTGCTTTCGTTAACCAAAATCAGACTGTTGAGGATACATACTTGTTGAAGTTAGCGAATATGTAGTTCACATTTTGTCTGGTTGTCCGCATTTACCTTTGGAAATGATAGTGTAATTAGATGTTCTGCCATGTGGCTGAGGTCTGGAACAAACATATATTTGTAGAATACCTTTTAGGGCTCAGGTGATGGGATGGCAGAGTGACAGGATGAGGTCTGTGCTCTTAAGTAACTTACAACGTAGCGAAATCAGACTCGGTACAATGACAAGTGCCGTAGCAGTGATGTGAATGATGCTGAGAAAGGAGTGATGGGTTCTGCCTGGGAATCCCCATTTTTCAGATCCATACTATAGAGAGAATTTGGGCATTTAGGTTAAGAGTAGTTTCATTGTCTAAGAGGCTGTTCATCTATAGGCTTTTTAATAAGAAAGGATCAGGCTGTTTTATATTAAATAGAGGGTTACTTGGATTGTGGTTCTTATTTTATCTTGAGTAGGTTTTCTTCAAAGTTTACTTTAAATTTTAGTAATATCTTATTATTTTTTAAATAGCTAGGGGTTTTTTGTTTCGTTTTAAAGATTTTATTTATTTGACAGGGGGAGGGAGAGAGAGAGAGAGAGACAGTGAGAGCAGGAACACAAGCAGGGGAAGTGGGAGAGGAAGAAGCAGGCTTCCCGCTGAGCAGGGAGCCTGATGTGGGGCTCAATTCCAGGACCCTGGGATCATGACCTGAGCCGAAGGCATACACCTAAAAACTGAGCCACCCAGGTGCCCCTTAGTAATATTTTAAATTATAAAAATAATATATGCTTATA
Source organism: Ailurus styani (assembly GCA_002007465.1). Taxonomy (NCBI): domain Eukaryota; kingdom Metazoa; phylum Chordata; class Mammalia; order Carnivora; family Ailuridae; genus Ailurus; species Ailurus styani. Next base: position 1,045,963 of record LNAC01000022.1, read on the forward strand.
AAATATTCATACTGGTCAAAAGTATATCAAATAAAAATGAAAGTATCTCTTCTTTCCCTGGGTAATTCTCATTAGACAGTTTAAACAATTACTTGTATATAACCTTGGGTTTTAAGCACCTCATATTCTGAGCATTTATTCTTTCTGTTCAAAGAGGAACAATACATTTCCCTTTTTAGGGAAGTACCTCGGAGCAGTGGAGGTTGCCCGGGGCCTGTGAAGTGGAAGGGAACTGTAGTGGATTTTGGGAAGTACATTGATCAGTTAGATTGCTGTGTCCTATAGGGCTTTTTAAGGATTTATTGACATACTTCATCAAGGTATTTGAGGGAGTATTCAGGGAAACCTAAGAAGTTCTGCAGTTCTTTTCCCTTCCTTATAAATTCATGCCTGGTCAGAAATTACAGCTTGAGTGGGATGTCCCTCCACAGAACTCAAATACACACTATCTATCATGTTACTTAGTGTGGCAGTTATGTAAAATGTTAAGGATTTTTTTTTTCTTTTTGCTTCTTTCTGTGAGAGAGCTCACCCAACATATTTTATCATATGTCTCTTCATCTCTCCCTTATTTCAACTTCCACTTACTCCCCCAATTCCCCACATCATTCTCTTACGAGAAAAAAATAAGTTTTGTCCACCGAGTCCTCTTTCTTACTTGATTTAATATGTCTTGGGTTGAATGTTTCTCACAAAAACACTTTGCATTCAGAATTAGCCTATCAAACCGTTTCCTCCACGGACTCCTCCATAGACTGCATGCCTTCCACTGTGGTGCCCCCTGAGGTATGGAAACCCAAGGCTGCTTTTGGCTTAGCCATCATGATTTTAGAGTATCAGTCCCCGTGCTCTGCTTTGAAAAGTTATCCTAGTGGTTATATTGTACCATTAAAAAAATTCTGCTTTCGGTCCGCAGAACCAACCAACCAACACACAGAGACAGAACTCTTTATCCTATCCCAGTTAAAACCACAGTCCTTATAATAACACATCCACTTATCCAAATCTGGGAGTACACAGGAGCACACACCTGAATATATGTATACGTATGTGGATATATAAAAATTCTAGTTGGACATACATTGGAGATGATAGCAACTCATCCATATGGTTGGTGTTCAGGAATTTGTAACCTGCAGTACTCTTTCTTACTGGTAACGCCATTCTGCTTAGGGAATATAGAACAAGCCCAAACAGTAATACTGACAGAATTCGGAATTATGATACAGTGGAGCCTTCACGTAATTCTTTGTTGAAGAAGTTAGGGCCTAAATGTTAAGGCTTATTGTTATTCTGAGTTGATAATCTCTGCCTTGCTTTAATAATTTTTCCTCATGCCTGGGTAGCCCGCGAGTTGCACAATAATCACTCACACAGCTTTGTAATCAATGCCCAAAGTAATAGGATTCCTCTGGCCACCGGCAATTAATAAATTTGTGTCTTTTTTAAAACACTAGCAAGTCGGGCCTGAAATACGACTGACTGGCTCTCCTCATTTGCATATTTATTGCAGTGGAAAAATTCTTACCAGATGATTGATGCTGAGCCTGCCTCTTGAATTCCAAGCAGCACATTATTATGAAATGAAAAATGCCGGCCATACAGTTGATTAAAGTTGAAGACAGTGGAATCGGTGTTTTTTAAGATTGTGGGAGAATTAAAGGCATATTTTAATAGATGTTGACAAGAAGTGAACTAACAAAAGCAAAGCAAAGGATTTGCTTGAAAAGATTTAATCAAACGTCTTTCTTGGGGGATTAATTGCCGGGGATGACTAGTGCAAGTGGCAGGCTTGTGTGGATTTGAATGAAAAGTATTGTTCTCAGGCCAATATATCGTGTGTCATTTTGACCTATAGTTTAGCTCTGGTTCTAGAGTTACTTTTGAAGGAGAAAAAAATGCTCCTGTAATCTATACATTCTACTTCATTGTATTTATCTGGCTTAATAGGAATGTGGGAATTTATGTATACTTGTACATAAATTATTGTATGTTTTCATGTTTGTTTTAAAAATAACTGTGTAGATATTTAAAAACTGATAAGGTAAGCTTTATTTTAGTTGTAAATTCACTGTCTGCATTCTCCCTCCAATCCCCTTGCCAGAAGTTATACTTATTGGTTTATAATCTAATTAATGAACTGTGCCTATGTCCAGACTTATTCTCTGCCTACAATTTTGTTTATGTTGAACAACCAAGATGAATCAGGGAGAAAAATAAAGCCGTTAGGTGAAAATGGTTTTTAGATTGGTGACATTTTATATATAGAATGCTTGCATATGGGTAGCGTGTAAATGAATACTTAATACAGGAATCTATGAATACTAGTTCAGTCCTAGCACTGTCGATCCCTGAAGAGGTTGGGATTTTCACTGTGTGAAAGATGATGATTTTTTTTATTGTGATGTACTTTCTTTATCTACAGCATTTAAAAATCTATGAAATTCCTTAATATATAAAAAAAGTTTATTATTTTTCACCTAAATTCTGTGAGATATACAGGCAAAGGATTATCTACATTTTACAGATGAGAAAATTGCAACTCAAAGATTAAATTGGTCAGCTCGGTATAAAATGACTCGTTAGTAATAGTGTCAGTTAGAATACAGGGCTCCTGACCCCTAGTAAAGCACTCTTTCCATTGATTCTCTACTTGGAAAATTATTCCTAAAGCTGGTGCCCAGATGCTAAGGTTGTATCTTGATAATATGGTGAGGCATATGTCCTTCTTAATCTCCTCTTAAGGAAAAGGCCTCTGGAAATGGACCATGTAGGACAAAATAAACATATATATCCTTGACAGTCTCCATTTGTTTTGTGGCCACGTGCCAAGAGGGAGAGAGAAGAAAGTGTATGCCTCTCTGCTGCTTTTTTAACTTGTAACTGACAGTAATTAGGAGAAAAATACAAGGTGAATTAGAAACCATTGCTTCCGTTCTCTTCATTTTTCATAGGGTTGAACAAATAGAATTCAGTCCTATCATATGAATGATAAAAAGAAGGTTGGGTTTGGTTTGGTTTTGTATTTTGGCTGGGAAGAATCCACTGTTGGCTCTGAGCCTCCAGGAGAGTCTTTCCTCACTCTTGTCAGATTTGGCTTTGAGGAGGCCTGCCGTGTCCAGCAAAGGATTGTCCTGTCTGTTCAGATTCTACATAAGATCTTAGTGGAGGGAAATGTGGCCCTAATATTGCAAAGAAATGAGAATTGGGTTCTTTCTTCTAGATTTCTTTATAGGAAGCTGTCCATGTGTTAGTCATTGGTGACTTGACTTTTTGACTTTGATAAACATTTTTTTCTTTTTCTTCTTTGTGTGTGTGTGTGTGTGTGTGTGTGTGTGTGTGTGTGTGTGGTTAGAAGCACAGAATTGCAGATTTCATCTCTGGTAGGTCTCTTGACACTTTGATGCATGATGGTGCTATCCCTGAATGGAGCTTAAATACTTCAGGGCTACTTTCTGACTGGGTGAAGGGGTGTATAAAATGAGAACATATGAGAGAGTATTAACAGAAAGGCACACTTTGATTTACTGATATTGGCTCTCTGCTTTCTTGTTGGATTGATATGCTGTCTAATATATCTGCAATGGATTTTTTTAAACTGACTTGAACAAAATAAAAAGGCTTGTATAGCTACTTGAAAGTGGCCCTTAAAAGTAGTAGTCTTTTTGTTGGATGTTTTCACAGTTCTTGGTTATGCTACATGTGAGAGTCATATTCAAGCAGGTATGAACATTGTAGACTGCTTTGCAGCTTTCCCCCTGCATGGTTCCTGATTTCCTAGTTTACATCATGGACACATGGTACCTACAGGAAGTAAGGAACAGGCATCTGCTTTTCTTCTTTTAAATTTTTTATTGCGGCAAAAAATCATAAAACCTAAAATTTACCTAACATAAAATTTACCTTAACCGTTTTTTCCATTTTCAAATTTATTTTTAATTTTCATCCTATATAGTTACCATACAGTATTATATTAGTTTCAGGTGTATAATATAGGGATTCAAAAATTTACCCTAACCATTTCTAAGTGTACAGTTCAGTAGTGTTAAGTATATTCACACCGTTGTGTTACCAATCTCCAGAACTTTTCCATTTTGTAAGAGTGGAACTCTATACCCGTTAAACAAGTCTCCATCCCCCTCTCCCCCAAGCCCTGGTAATCCTCCCCCATCCTACTTTCTGTCTCTATGAATTTGACCACTCTGGTTACCTCCTATAAGTGGAATGATATAGTCCCTGTCTTCTTATGGCTAGCTTATTGCATTCAGCATACTGTCCCCAAGGTTCATCCATGTATTATAGCCTGTGTCAGAATTTCTTTTTAAAGGCTGAATAATATTCCATTGTTTTTTTCCTGTTCTTTTTGAGTAGGCTCAAGATTGAAGCATTATAGATGATTTTTTTTCTATACAGAGATGAACTGGAATGGTAGAATTATTCATTATGCCCTGCTTTCGGAACACTTAAAGTGTTTTTTTTTTTTTTTAATATTTTATTTATTTATTTGACAGAGTGTGAGAGAGAAACAGAGAGCAAGCACAAGCATGGGGAATGGCAGGCAGGCGAGAAGCAGGCTCCCTGCTAAGCAATGAGCCCTATGTGGGGCTCGATCCCGGGACCCTGGGAATGTGACCTGAGCCGCAGGCAGCTGCTTAATGGCCTGAGCTACCCAGGCATCCCGCACTTAAAGTGGTTTTTTTTTCAATTGTGTTAAAATGTACATGACATAAAATTTACCAGCTTAACCATTTATAGGTATATAGTTCAGTATCACTACGTACATTGGCATGGCTGTCCCAGCATCCTCACCAGCCATCTCCAGAATGTTTTCATCATCTCAATCTGAAACTCCACATCCATTGAACAGGAATAGGTGTCCATTCCCTTCTCCCCTGCACCCCTGACCACCATCATTCTGCTTTCTGCTTCTGTGAATTTGACTGTTGTAGGTTCCTCATGCAAGTGGAATCACACAGTACTTGTGCTTTTGTGACTGACTTGTTTCACTTAGTATAAGATTTTGAAGGTTAGGTCTTGGGAATTTTTAAAACTACTTTGCAAATGCTAAATTGGTTTGTGGTTTCACTTTGGAAAACATGGGCTCTCTCTCTGTTAAGATATAACCTTTTCTAGAAAAGGCACTAAAAACCGTGGTTAATGCTAACTGAAGTTTGTGTGGACTGAAGTCCCTATGGAATATAAAGTAACAATGAATGTAGGGATTGCTAAATGAAAGTAGGGGTGCTTGTGAGAAGGTTACAGTTATTTAAGGGAAAGAGGGAAGGCATGAGAGAAGCATGGCCAGAGATGAATGGACAGCCATTACTGATAAGAATGGAAAATCACACGATTTAGCAGTGGATTAAATATATAGAATAAGGGCACCAAAATGTCAGTGATCGCCTATGAAAACACATTAGACAGAGAAAATCAGACAAGGGAGAAATATTAGGTAGGAAGAACAAAGTTCTGTTTCTGACATGGTGTATTTGGAGGAGTGATGGAACATCCATGCGAAGATTTTCTTGCAGTTGCTGGAAATGTGGGAGCTCGATAATAGGAGAGATGTCTGATTGCTACCAACGCAGAAATAGTGATTATCAGTGTCTAGTTAGCCCCTTTAGCAGGATTAGGCTGATAAAGAAGGTAAGAGTTCAGTTCTCAGAGGGCCAGTTTTTAATCCTGAAAGTTCTTAGCCGTAGACTGTATACTTAATCCTGACCAGCTTGATTACAAATGCATCCTGTTGGCTATGTGGAGAACCAGGTAAGAACATGTTCTCGATGCGCAGAATTTTAATACACAGTTCCGTACTGCAAATAGTAAGTCATTAACTTGGGTTTTCATATGTGAACAAGAACTTTTCATAGCAATATGTGTGGAGAAATTGTATGTATGAGGCGGCAGCTCAAACCAGAGGCAAATGAGATCTCCTGAGGGAGGGCGGCGCAGTGGTGGCGGTAGGGCTCCCGGGACAAAGTTGTGCTCTTCAGGAGAGGAGGCATTGCTTAAGCAGTTGATTGATAGAGGGATAATCCAGGAGGTCGGTGGGTTACCTGTAGAAACTCACACCATAAGGAAAAACGATTGGTTATGATGACAGACAGGGTAGGAGTTTGTCAATCTTACTAAATTTAAGAACTCACAATTTATTGCAGACCCTTTCCTACACACCTTACGTATGTTACCTCACTCGTTCCTCACAACAAGCCGTGAAGTAGGCACTGGCATTATTTCCTTTCAGGAGTTCTGTGTTTCAGAGAGTTCTTCGTCCTAGGGTGCCGTTTGCCTGCCCCCCACCCCGGCCAGAACTGCCCAGAAGTCTTGAGTTACAGGCATTGCCTGCTTTGAAGACTTGTAGATAATTGATTGTTCCTTCTCTGTGCTTTATTTCCCAGGTCACAAGGCCCTTAAAGCATTGTTGAGGTCACTGGCAGATCTTCAGGAAGAGTTACTTTTCCAGTACCCAGACACTAGATATTTAGTAGATGGGACAAAGCCCAAAGGAGAAAGGTAAGGAAGGAATGGAGCTGTGGGGTTGCTTAATTGAATATGAGTAGTTTCCCATCATTTTTGAAAAAGAAAGCCAAATCTTCCGCAGGCAGATATCAGACTTACTGTTAGTAATAACAGAAAGACCTTATATTTCACCGGTGGCCAGGATGGCACATAAATTGAGAATTAGGTTTTCCTTTTTTTATATTTACTTGTGCCTGCTTTTCTTCGTGGACTTCCGCAAAAGGCTTGCCTTTTCTTTAGACCTGTTGAAGTTAGGAGATGAGGGGTGGCCTGGGTGGCGCAGTTGGTTGAGTGTCCGACTCCTGGCTTTGGCTCAAGTTGTGATCTCAGGGTCCTGGGATGGAGCCCTTTGTCAAGCTTTGCGCTCAGCGTGGAGTTGGCTTGAGACTCTGTCTTCCCCTCCCTCTGCCCTTCCCCACCTCAAATAAATAAATCTTCTAAAAAAAGAAATGAGGAGATGAAAGCACATTTTTAACTTTAATTCTTTTTTAAAATAAAGACTTTACTTATTTATTTGACAGAGAGAGACACAGCAAGAGAGGGAACACAAGCAGGGGTAGAGGGAGAGGGGGAAGCAGGCCTCCCGCCGAGCAGGGAGCCCAATGCAGGGCTTGATCCCAGGACCCTGGGATCATGACCTGAGCGGAAGGCAGATGCCCAATGACTGAGCCACCCAGGCACCCCTTAATTCTTTCTTTAAAATGTTTTGTTTGAGAGAGAGCGAGCAAGCGAGCGTACAAGTTGGGAGATGGTGAAGAAGGAGAGGGAGAAACAGACTCCCCACTGAGCAGGTAACTAGATATGGGGCCCCATCCCAGGACCCTGAGATCATGACCTGAGCTGAAAGCAGATACTTAACGACTTAGCCACCCAGGTGCCCCTTAATTTTAATTTTAATTTTAATTTTAATTCTTAATTAATGTTTATGAAGCACTTTGTGCCAATACCATTGAATTGCTGGTCACAGCCATCTCCTTTTCAGTGAGGGAAGAAGCAGTTATTTTTAAAGGTGGAAAATTTTCAGAAAAGTGCGGAATAAACCTGTTTACTTTTTCTGAAGTTGTCACATTTGATGAAGGCTTTCCACAGCCCCCCATCCCCATTGTTTGAACATGCTATATATGGTACCTGCTTGCTTTTTTTCCTTTGGGTTTATCCTTTGCTCCATTCTTTTTTAGTCAGAGGGACAAGTAAGCTCACATTTATTGAGCACCTACAATGTGTTGGGGTCGGTTCAGCGAGTGTAAGTGGTTTGCTTGATAGAGGCCGTATTACTCTCTCTGGACAGCTGCCTTTATTGCAGTGTAGTTCTGGTTCTGTTGCCCACCGCTTTGAGTTTTCTTCACATTTGACTCTCTTCCTTTGATTCAACTAATATTATTCAGGGCGCCTGGGTGGCTCAGTGGGTTAATGCCTCTGCTTTCGGCTCAGGTCATGATCTCAGGGTCCTGGGATCGAGGCCCGCATCGGGCTCCCTGCTCAGCGGGGAGCCTGCTTCCCCCTCTCTCTCTCTGCCTGCCTCTCTGCCTCCTTGTGATCTCTCTCCCTCTGTGAAATAAATAAAATAGAATCTATAAAAAAAAAATTAAAAAAAAAAAGATAAAAAAAAAAACTAATATTATTCAGCTTTCCTGAACAATTGGTTACAGGGAGACACATTTCCCTTATTGATTTGGGGATTAAGGTCATAAAAATATGATTATGTGTTTAATTTTTAAAGACCATCTTGTAACAGTGTAGGCCTGGTTCATATGCATTTCTAATAATGTTTTTACAACCTCATTTATTTTTATGGTTTGCTTACCTTTTAAAAAATATTTCTAAGCCAGTAATTTTTATATTTATTTGAAAAGTTACATGAGTTTTTGATTGAGCTCACGAACATTCTTTTCAGACCAAAAAAGCCACCCTCACATCTGTGGCGTTTTCTTTTAAATGTAGATAGAATAGGGAAGGCCTAAATACTCTCGACTTCATGTGAGCCTAGCTTTTTACTTGGGTGGTGTTTGTGTACATTGAACTTAACGTTCTTATTGGTTTTATAGTGAGGAGGAGATTTCCAGTGAAGATGAAGAGCTAGTAGAAGAGAAGAAGAAGCAGAGAAGGGCCCCGCCAAAGAGGAAGCTGGAAATGGAGGACTATCCCAGCTTCATGGCGAAGCGTTTCGCTGACTTTACAGTCTATAGGAACCGCACACTTCAGAAGTGGCATGATAAAACCAAGCTGGCTTCTGGAAAACTGGGGAAGGTAAGTGTGTGTGTGTGTGTGTGTGTGTGTGTGTGTGTACACATGTGTACCTGTGTGTAACAGTTTGTGGCAACCTGAAGCAGTTTTTTTTTTTTAAGATTTTATTTATTTATTTATTTATTTATTAGAGAGAGAGACAGTGAGAGAGTGAGCACAAGCATGGGGAGTGGGAGAGGGAGAAGCAGACTTCCCTTGGAGCAGGGAGCCCGATGGGGGCTTGATCCCAGGACTTCAGGATCATGACCTGAGCCGAAGGCAGATGCTTAACAACTGAGCCACCCAAGTGACCCAACCAGAAGCAGTTTTAAGAAATTGGAACTACAGCTCCTGCCATTCAGTCCTGGGATTTTAATTTTATTAGAAATAATATTTTGGGGGCACCTGGATGATTCAGTTGGTTAAGCCTCCGACTCTTGATTTCAGCTCAGGTCATGATCTCAGGGTCATAAGTTCCAGCCCCATATCGGGCTCCATACTCAGTGGAGTCTGCTTGGGATTTTCTCTCTCCCCCTGCTCCCCCCTCCTGCTCGAGTGCTCTCTCTTGTGCACCTGCTCGCTCTCAAATAAATAAAGAAATAAAGTCTTTAAAAAGAAAAAGAATATTTTGTTCTAGAAATTGTGGCCTTGTAGGTGTTCAAATGTTTGGGAATACAAAATACCGAAAGAAATGGATTTTTCAACAGTTACGAAAGGTGTGATAGTTAATCTCTGAGTATAGGAAAATAATACTACCTGCCTTAGACTAATTTTTTTTTCCCCTGAGAACAATTACAGCCATTCACAAAGTCAGTCTATAACACAAAGTCCCTCTGAAAGGAGGATTGTCTGTTTCTCTACTGACACAGAAAGATAGAGAAACCAATGTAGCTGCCTTCAGCACAGACTTTCTGCATTATCTGACACTGGTTAATGTTGTTGCAGGGTTTTGGTGCCTTTGAACGCTCAGTCTTGACTCAGATCGATCATATTCTGATGGACAAAGAAAGATTACTTCGAAGGACACAGACCAAGCGCTCCATCTACCGAGTTCTTGGCAAACCTGAACCAGCAACGCAGCCTCTCCCGGAGAGTTTGCCAGGACAACCGGTAAGAGCTCTGGGATGCTGGGCGATTACAGGGAGCAGTTTCTGTGAGGCTCGTTAGCTGAAAATTCTGATCACCTCCTTGTGGGTGTTACTCTTGGTATAAGAAGTTTGTGAAAGAAAGGGGAAAAAGCACTACTTTACTAGATTGTAAATTTATTAGAAACTGAGAGTTTGTGGGAGGAGAAAGTTCTTTTAAAATGGAGCTTTTGTTAACTTGTGTGTAGTCTTCTCTTATTTTTTAATTTGACATGAGTCCGGTAATGGAAGCATTCGTAATCCAATTTTTAAAAATTTGCTTTTAGAGCTGCTTCTCTAGCAATATCGGTATGGAAGGAAGTATGTACTTCAGGCTTTATGTCAGATGTTTAGATACTGTAGAAAAGGATCTGTAATTGGAACACATTCTTTTGCTTATTTATTTATTTATTTTTTAAAGATTTTATTTATTCATTTTGACACAGAGAGAGATTACAAGTAGGCAGAGAGGCAGGCAGAGAGAGAGGAGAGAGGAGGAAGCAGGCTCCCTGCTGAGCAGAGAGCCCGATGCGGGCCTCGATCCCAGGACCCTGAGATCATGACCTGAGCCGAAGGCAGCGGCTTTAACCCACTGAGCCACCCAGGCGCCCACATTCTTTTTTTTAAAGGAAACTTTTATTTATAGAAATACATACTTAATAATTTTTTCAAAGTTCAGAATGTAAAATGAAAAGTAAAATTCTGCTTCTCTGATTGAACTAGTGTTCATTCATAATTGAAACAAGGCATTTTCTATTCATAAAACTATACATATAACACATATACATATATAAAACATGGTTCTGTTTTTTTAACAAAATGGGATAGATATATGTGTTTATATATACATAAAATGTTATACACTTTATATAAAAATCTTAGAATTTTTTAAATTTAATTTTTCTTAGGCACTTTTCCAAATCATTACATAGAGATTTATCTCATTTTTCCTAATGCTAAACTATGGGGTATTCCATTGTGTGGGTGTGTACTATAATTTATTCAAACAGTGGCTATTTATGTTGTCTTTTGCTTTAGAAATAGTGCTATAAGAAACATTCATGACCATTTATAATACATATATTTGTGTGAACAGATGGATAGATTTCTCAAAGTGGAAATGTCAAATCAAAGAGAATAAATATATTAATTCCTGGTAGATGTTACTGATTGCCTCCAGAAAGGTTGCATTAATTTCCATTTCCACCAGTTCTGTTTTCTGATCCTGAGTGTTGCCAGGTTTAGAGCTGGAAAATGGTGTCTTCTCACTTTAATTTTCATGTATTTAATTAGAATGAGGTTAAACATATTTTTATGTGATCATTGATGATTTGTGGTTCTTTTCCTATCAATTAATGTCTTTGTCCACTTTTTTATTGGAATAATTTTGTTCTTTAATTTTAAGAGCTCTTTATATCTTAAGGAAAGCTGCTTTGACTGACACATTTGTGGTAGCTACATTACTTTGATTACCCCTTTGGATTCACTCCTTCCTTTTCTCTCCTTGATATAGGAGATCCTTCCTCAAGCCCCTGCCAATGCCCACCTGAAGGACTTGGATGGTGAAATCTTTGATGATGATGACTTTTATCACCAGGTGGGATTTTTACACTCTTTTCTTTTGTTACAGATCAGGTTTTAGCATTTTAAAATAGCTCATAGAATTCTCTGACCAAAAGGTGGCTTACTTTGGAAGGAGGATAGAGTCAGGGAGTTAGAACTGGTGTCTTTAGGACTGATTTACTGTGTAATTCTGAGTCTGTTTGTTTTTTTTTTAAGAGTTTAGTTTTTTAAAGTAATCTCTACACCTTGTGTGGGGCTGGAATTCACAACCTGGAGAGTCTCATGCTCTACCAGCTGAGCCAGCCAGGTGCCCTTGTTCTGCTTCTGTGTTGTATTTTTCCCTTTGAAATGAAAAATGACTACAACTACTTTGTTAGTTGCTGCAGAATGTAAAGTATCTGTAAAACAGCTGCAACTTCTTTGAGTCAGGTGGTTTATTTCTTCTCAGCCATTTTTGCCAATGTTTATAGAGGACTTTTGGTTAGTTATTTCGTTTCTTGTTCTGTTGCTATTCTATTGGGATATGGAGAAAAAAGGCTGGGCTCCAGAGTCCTTGAATTGCACTTCTGGTTCTATTGCCTATTAAGTGTCTTATCTTTGGGGTGTGTGTATGTGTGCGTGCGTGTGTGTCTGTTCAAATCAGTTCAGTATGTATTGAGATTGTCTGCTACTATTGATTATAATAATACCGTAACGTTTTGAAGACAGACAGAATTGGTAGTGGTTGAAATATGGCCCAGTTCTTGATATCTCTTCGCAAATGTCCCCCAGGTCTTTCCCTGACATTATTATATGCTGGCATGCTGCTCTTTTTAATGATGCTATTGACTGTAAAGGTAGACTAAACATTTGGGCTGTTCTAAAGAACTAAAATAATTTCCTGTAATCCCGGGTCTCCTGATAAGTCATACTTAATGAAATGTGCTTTGGGATGTGTCCTTTCTAGCTCTGGAGAATCAAGGATGCTGTTCAGCAGTGACACACCAGCTTTTGTTGAGCCATTATTTATCAAGATATTCTTTTTTTTCTTGGCTGAATTTTTAGCGTGTTAACTTTTGCCAAGGAATTTGCAACTGCTCATTGAAGGTTTAGCCATGATGACTGTATTATGTATTTGGAATATGAAGGAAGGAATGTGGGAAAATTACACTATGAGGCCAGTAGAACAGATGATTGTGTGTAGGGGATAGCTCTGAGTCTTTGCCCTAAGAAGAGAAATAATAATCTTTCTATTCACTCTGGAATGTTCAGTGAAATTATTGCCATAAGTGAGCCTTAAAAGTAATGATGAGAGGGTATAAGAAAGAGGATTGTTGTGTCCTCAGGTGTTCCTAGTCAGAGGTCCTGATTCTTTTTTCCTTTTCTTTTCTTATTATATCCATTTGTCAGAAGAGTAGGGAGCTCTATTTTGTTCTAGGGTGTCTAAGGAAGTACCTGATATGGGATATTAATGCTGTATAATTGTGTGAGATCATGGGAGACAATCAGACATGCTCCAGTCTTCATTAATTGAAGTGTACATTGTTCGATGGAATGTGCATCATAAATTAAATAGGCTTTATAAAATAAACTGAAATTACTGAGAAGTTGCTTCCACTGGCAATCCTTAGTCTGAAAGATTTTTTATATTTTTATCTTTTTTTTTTTTTTTTGTCTGGAGGTCTGTTTAAAAAGAAATAGCATTACTTGATTGGCCCTTCATCCCAATTAATAATTTTACCTTCGATAAATTCTGATTTCAGAGTTATGACTAGTCACATCTTAGCTTTTCCCCTTGCTGGTTAATTGGGGTGCTGGGGTTAATCTAAATTAAAACTTAAACTAATAGAGGTCAGCAAGGCAGCTGAAACACCTGAGTGAAACAAATGGGGCTGCCAGGCGCAACTTTATCTTGGCTGTTTCCCAAGAGGGAAGTGGCAGCAAATTGGAGTTGTTTCAGCCTTCTGTAAAGGTGAATGATGGGTGACACTTGTTAATGTACAGCAGCTCCGGAAGCATTCCAGATTGCTTTGCTGCTGTACCAACTGCTGCCATCCATGCACAGTCAGTAGGAACTGGACCAGTTGCCAACATCTGGCAGCACAGCAAGGAATGGGTGCAAGTCTTGAAACCCCGCAGATTCTAAATATGGTGCTTAGAACTGTGCAGGCTTTAATCACTTACCACTCTTTGGCAGCGGGCTACGACAGCTTATCCTAGCCTCGTACATCACATCCCGACATCTGCTGAGCCTTGAGGCAGCTGCACATTCATTTTCTTTTCTTGCCTTTTCTCTTTGCCTCCTATTCCTCTTCTTCTTCCCACTCCCCCTGCACCCCCCCGCCACCTCCCTTCAGTTTTCCTCTCCCTCCCCAATATACTTCTTGGGAGAGATGATCTGTAAAGATTACTGCTTCATTGTGTGCAAGTAATTGTGGTGATGCCAGGCCCTTGACAGACACAGCGCAGCACCTGTTCTGCTGACCTGGTTAATTTCTTCTGTTGAGTGGGATTTGCCCGAGATTGGAGCTGAAGCCAATTCAATGATAAGGCTAAAGAAAATGGCTGTATGTTTTCTGTCACCTCCCAATTAAATTGGCTTCATAAAGTGCTTTCCTTTATTTGTCAGGGTAGTAAGCCTGAGCTAAGTGTTGCATTCAGAAGTGGTACAATGTATTACAATGGTCCTGTGAATTTTCATTTGTGTTTTTTTTATGTGGTCATATGGAAGAGCTGGGTGGTGAATATAATACACTTTGCCTTTTTTTTTTTTAAACCATACTTGAAGCCAGACTCTTTGGGTCCATGTTTTGTAAGGAAGAGATTATAGCCACATTGAATTTTAATGTTTCATTGTAAGGGTTTAAAGGCTTAGTTGGTTAATTCAGGCTGTGTAAATGCCCTAACTACTGAGAATGATGTTCAGGGTCACAATACCCGACATACACGCACATTCTCCCTCCCTCTCTCTCCCTCCCTTTGTTTCATAATGGGCCTTAAATCACTACAACTTTGAAAGTATATCTGTATTATTTAATAAGGGTACATATGTATAGGTATGTACATGTGTGTATATATACATAGACATAGAGGGGCACTGAGAGGTATCAGATATCATAAGTAATCATATCATTTTTTGAGCTGAAAAGAACCTTATAAGAAACTGCATCCCTGAGAGGTTAAGTAACTTCCTGGAAGCCATTTGGTAAATGGCAACATGAGTACTTGATCTGAAGACTTTTTAGACCAAGTCCTAGTCTTTCTGTACCTTTATTTCTTAAATATTTCATCCTTGAGCCATAAAAAGACTTCACTATGGTATTACACCTTTCAGTTTGTAAATAAGCTTCATTTTCTTAGAACCGAAAGAAATATTATTTGTGTTAGTCATTTTTTTTTCTTGGAAGGTAGATGATTTTTTGAACTCCTGTTACTTAACAATTCTAATGAAAAAATTAGCTTTATAGTTGTGCTGCTGGTTTGTTTGGAAACTGGAATTGCTGAAAGCTTGAAGTATACCCAGTGGGAAGATTTTATGAGAGAAACTGTTCACCTGCTGTAGGCATTTCTGAGTTTTCCTCTCAAGTGGAATTAGTTTGCGTTTGGCCTATTTCTTGTCAAAGCTCATCCCTGCAGACAATTTCACAAAACAGGAAGGTTGTAAATGACCACAAAGAATGAGCCATTGAGAAACGTTTTCAGTATCTGTTTTTCATTTTCATTATCCTGTGTGCTGAGTTCTGTGAGCTATGTATCTGTATGACTATGTAAGGTTTTTCTTTTGTTTTGACTTGCTTTTTTAAACCATCAATTGATCTTTGACTTGAAAAGCCTGCATTCTTAAAGATTTGAGGAAGGACTGACATTTACTGAACACTAGTTATGTGCCAGCTCCTTGGCTTAGTAGATCGGTACTTGACATACATCTTTATTTAATTCCCACAAGATCTCCAGGTTAAGATATGACCGCACTTAGCAATGAGCAATAGAAAGTGACTGCTTTTATTCTTTTCATATCCCAGACCTCAGACAAGTTTCTTGTCACTTCATGAGGTATTTTGTTCTGAAAGGACTAATTGAGCTTAGATATTGACGAATCGATACCTGGATTTCTAAGGGTTCATTAGGATTTTGTATGTTGCTTCTAGCTCTGTTTAGTTTTGATCTGGTTTGTCCTGTCACTTTGAATTTAACCGGGAGTGTCTAGAGAAAAGGATAATAGGTTTTGCTCTTTCGATGACCACTTTGATGGGTTAAATTTCTCCTTTCACATGCCATCAGGGCATGGCTATAACTGACCTTGCCACATGCTGGACTTAGACATTTGATAATGCCATGAACAAGTAATTACTAATTCGGTGAACTATTAAAAGTCGATAATGTTAAGAAATAAGGAAGAGGCAAGCTTTCTGACAAGATGGTTTACCTTAATTAAATTGGTGAGTGATTAGTATGGATAGTTGATGTGGTGGCTTTAATCGCATTCCTTTAAATCTCAGTGTGAATAAGATGTCTCAAGCCATTCCTATGGTTAATGGCAATACAGTATTCTTGCTGTTGGCATATATCTTTCCCCTGGTTCAGTTGTTGGTTAATAATACCCTTTAAAGTTTGATTTGAACCAGTTCCTTTTAGTTAGTTGTCAAAAAACAGATACCTTCTGGTTCAGAGAAGGATTGCATTTTTAGTTTTACTTTTAAATGTTACTGTCATTTGAGATGTGGGTTGTGTTTCTTAAAAATTTGATAAAACTTATTGCATGTAGACCTGTATGATGATTTTAGAGAGGATATTGAAATTATGGCAGAAATACAGCAGAGAACCAATTAGGTCTCTTGAGGCATAGTATTGGTTTAAAAAAAACAACAAAATAATCTGGGGCACCTGGGTGTCTTAGTTGGTTGAGTGTCCAACTCTTGATTTTAGCTCAAATCGTGATCTCACAGTCGTGAGATCGAGTGTTAGGTTTTATGCTCGGGCAGGGAGTCTGCTTGGGATGCTCCCTCTCCCTTTGCCCCTCCCCCGACATATTCTCTCTCCCTCTCCCTCTTTCAAATAAATAAATAAATCATAAAAAAAACCCAAACAACAACAAAAACAAACCAAATACCAGTGCCCAATTGAATTCCAGTTTTAATAATTGTAAGATTATTTTGTGTACCATGTATAAGAATTTTATTTGAGATACATTCTAGCTTCTGTGCTGCTGTTGTTGATGTGTCAGTGTTTAGACCCAAATTCAGCATCAGTATTGGCCTTTGACTGCTAGCATGGGCTTGCTGTTGTGGAGGCTGCATTGGGACAGGAGGCCCATAGCCGCATTTTATATGCAAGGTCCAGAAATTTCATTCAACATT
>LNAC01000022.1:1062956-1078061 GCA_002007465.1 Ailurus styani
CTGTGTCAAATAAATAAATAAAATCTTAAAAAAAAAAAAAAAGACTCCAACAGTATTTTAGTGGCCCCGAGTGAAGAATTTGGTACTTCTCAGGAAATGGGGTACACTACCTGTTCCCTAAAGGAAATATCATGTCTTCTTATTAAATCATACTCCTTTAAAGTAAATTATAGGGAAAATGGTTTGGCATAGAAAGGGAAAGTTAATAATAAGCATCTTTAAAAATTTATGTGTATTATGGATCTAGAATAGGACATAATTGCTTTAAAGTTAGATAGCATCTTTGAAGAACATCAAGGCCAAACTGTTTTTTTTACAAACTGGAGCCTAAAGCAAGTACATGAGTACTATAGGATCACCCCACTTAGTGAGTTAGGACATGGAAATTCAAGAATTCTTGCTCCCAGTTTGATTTTCTTTCTAGCGTATGAAGCTGCCCTTTGATCTGACGTGTTTGAAAATCCATTTGAAATTTTCCTTTTCAGAATAAATCTGTTTAGGAAATTGGAGGTCCAGTGAGTGTGCTGTTTGCACCCTGACAATTTGTATGTATCACTTTTATGCAATTATGAACTTCATTCAGTTAACATTATTATACCAGATGCTAGGTTTATAAAGATTAAGAAGACAGAATCCCTGCCCAAGGAATTTGTGTCATCCCAAGAGGAGTGAGATTCTCTCTTAATTTGTATGGTTACACAGCTTCTCCTTAAGAGTGTGACTTCATTACAACTCATGTGCAGAAAGTAAATGGTGAAAGAGAGTAATCGGGTCCTTGATACAAAAACATACATGTAGTTTTCTGGTGTCTGCCACAAGCATTGATTTGCATGCCAGTCCCCCCCCCCCATATACCTGATCTGATTCCTAGTCATTTTCTATACCTTCTAAGAGACCCTAAGAGGGGTGCCTGGGTGGCTCAGTCAGCTGAGCGTCCGACTCTTGGTTTTGGCTCAGGTCATGATCTCAGTGTCCCAGGATGGAGCCCTTCATCGGGCTCTGGGGAGTCTGCTTATCTCCTCCTCTCCCTGTCCCTCCCTCAGCTTGTGTGTGAGAGCGCACTCACTCTCTCTCAAATAAATAAATCTTTAAAAAATAAAATTAAAGACTCTAAGAGATGCTGTTTGATAATAAACTCTGGGTAATATAAAATCCCTGTTTTCCAAGAATGTAGTAATTGTTACAAGCTGGATTGAGATGCCGGTAGCCACTGAAAATTTTATTTCAGGTTGGAAGAGTCTTCATGTTCGTGAAAGGTATTGGAGGGTTCATTTAGCTATGGCCTACTTTTGTGTATTTCTGAAATTTTCTATAATAGAAAGTTAAGGAGAAAAAAAGCCTTCAGATTTCTTTCTTCCTTGAATCATTAATTCAATAAATATTTGCATACCTGCTATGTCTTTTTGAGTAACTGCTATTTTAGGTGTGCTGTGCTTGTCTAATGCAATAGCTGCTAGCCACATGTAGCTATTTAAATTTAAGTTAATTAAAATAGATTACAGTTAAAAATTCAGTTCCTCAGTCATACTGGCCACATCTCAAGTGCTACGTGGCCACATGTGCTAGTGGCCGTGCTACTGGACAGTGCAAAACAGAACTTTTCCTCATCATAGAAAGTTCTTTTGGAACTGTACTAGGGGCTGCAACAAAGCAAAGTCCTATTGTTGTGAGCACCCATTCTAGCTTAGAGCTAGAATGAAAGGGGAAATGGATTGTGACTATATAATAAAAAATTCTAAAACTGGGTGTGGGTGAAGGGAATAGTAGGGTAGGGATGGGATGGTTACTATTTTTATGTAGGAAGTTCAGGGGATAAGGCTGTATTTGAGCAGAGAACCTGAAGGAAATAAATAACAGCCATGCAGGTGTCTGGAGGAAGAGTGTCGGGGACAAACATTTAGAGGTTGGATTGAAGCTTAGAGATGAAGGGCAACCAGCAAAGGTGATTGAGAAAGAGTAACTGGTAAGCTTAGAGAGTGAAGGAAGAGTGATTTCCCAGGTTCCGTGTAAAAGTGTTTCAAGAAGGAGGAAATATAGTATCATCCTGACACCAAAACCAGACAAAAGCAGTACAAGGAAAGAAAATTACAGACCAATATCTCTTAGTAATATAGATACAAGAGCCCACAGAGTACTAGCTCACTCAATCCAGCAACACATAAAAAAGATTATGTACCATAACCAAGTTGGATATAGCCCAGGAACACAAGTTTGGTTTAACATCAAAAATCAACTAATGTTAATACACCATATCAATAGAATAAGGACAAAACCCACACAATCACCTTAATAGATGCAGGGGGAAAAAAACATTTAACCCTTTCATGATAAAAACATACAGCTAGCAAAAACAAAAATAAAAAACAACACCCCACACAGCAAACTGTGAGTAGAAGGGATCTGTTTTACCTGATAAAGAACATCTGCAAAAACCCATTTTTACCCACTCAGTGGTGAAAGACCAAATGCTTTCCTCAAAGATTAGGAACACGACAAATATGTCTGCTCTTGCCACTAACACTCGACATTGTACTGGAGGTCCTAGACAGAACAGTTAGGCAAGAAAAAGAAATAAAGGCATCCAAACTATCTCTTATGTGCAGATGGCATGATCCTAAATATACCCTATACATAGAAGATCCCAAAGAAGCCACCAAAAAACTATCTGCTAATAAACAAATTCAGCAAAATTGCAAGATACAAGACATACACACACAAAATCCATTGTGTTTCTGTATACCAGCTGTGAGCAATCTGAAAAGGAAAACTATTCTATTTATAATAGTATCCAAAAGAATAAAATACCTGGGAGTACATTTAACCAAGGAAGTGAAATATTTGTACACTGAAAACAATTAACATTGTTGAAAGAAATTTTAGAAGACCTAAATAAATAGAAAGTCATCCCATGTTCATGGAGTAGAGGAGTTAATATTCTTAAGGTGGCAGTAATCCCCAAACTAATCTTCAGATTCAGTACAATCCCTATCAAAATCCCAACTGCCTTTTTGTAGAAATTGATACACTGAACCTAAAATTCATATGGAAATGCAAGGGACCCAGAAAAGCCAAAACCATCTTGAAAAAGAACAGTTGGGAGACTCATACTTCCTAATTTCAAAACTTACTATAAATCTATAGTAATCAAGATGTAGTACTGGCATAAAGTTAAGTATATAGATCAATGGAATACAATCAACAATACAGAAATAAACCTTTACATTTATGGTCTGTTGGGATTCAGCAAGGGTGCCAAAATAATGCAATGGGGAGTGAACCATCTTTTCAACAAATAGTGCTGGGAAAAATGGATATCCACATGTAAAAGAATGCAGTTGGTGTCCTACCTCATACCTACACAAAAAATAATTCAAAATGGATCACACACCTAAATGTAAATGCTAAAACTATAAAACTTTTAGAAGAACCCATAGGAGTAAATCTTCACGAGTTTTGGTTAGGAAATGGGTTCTTAGGGGGCGCCTGGGTGGCTCAGTTGTTAAGCGTCTCGTCTGTCTTCGGCTCCGGTCATGATCCCAGGGTCCTGGGATCGAGCCCGCATCGGGCACCCTGCTCGGTGGGAAGCCTGCTTCTCCCTCTCCCCCTACTTGTATGACCTCTTTCACTGTCTCTCTCTCTGTGTCAAATAAATAAATAAATTCTTTAAAAATAAAAAAAGGAAATGAGTTCTTAGGACTTCAAAAGCACAAGTGACAAAAAAATAGATAAATTAGACGTCATTGAAATAAAAAACTTCGGTGGTGCAAAAGGTACCTTCAAAAAAGTGAAAAGACCCACAAATATTTGTGGAAGAAAATATTTGCCAATCATATATCTGGTAAGAGACTGGTATCTAGAATATATAAAGCACTCTTACAGTGTAATCATAAAAGATAAATAACCCAATAAAAAATGGCAGGGGTACCTGGGCAGCTCACTTGGTTTAAGTGTTGTCTGATTCTTGATTTTAGCTCATGCATGATCTTGGGGTTGTGAGATTGAGCCCCATGTCAGGCTCTGTGCTCAGTTGGGTGTCTGCTTGAGAGTCTCTCTCTCCTCTCCCTCTGCCCCTACCATCCCGCAAAAATAAATAATTTTTTTTAATGGCAAAGGATCTGAATAAACATTTCTCCAAAGAAGTTTTATTTTCAAGATTTTATTTATTAGGGCGCCTGGGTGTCTCAGTGGGTTAAAGCCGCTGCCTTCGGCTCAGGTCATGATCCCAGGGTCCTGGGATNGGGCTCTCTGCTCAGCAGGGAGCCTGCTTCCTCCTCACTCCTCTCTCTCTGCCTGCCTCTCTGCCTACTTGTAATCTCTCTCTGTGTGTCAAATGAATAAATAAAATCTTTAAAAAAAAAAGATTTTATTAGAGATCAAGAGTGAGCATGGGGGAGGGGCAAGAAAGGGGGAGAAGCAGACTCTCTGCTGAACAGGGAGCCCAACACAGGGCTCAATCCCAGGACCCTGGGATCATGACCTGAATCAAAGGCAGACGCTTAGTTAAGCATTTGAGCCACCCAGGCACCCCTCCAAAGAAGATATTTAAATGACCAGTAAAATAGTGCTCAACATCATTAGTCTTTAGGAAAATACAAATCAAAAGCACAATGAATGCCGCCTTACAGTACTAAGATGGCTATAATAAAGAAGATGATGTAACGAGAATTGGTAAGGATATGGAAAATTTGGAACCCTTACATATTGTTGGTGGGAATCTAAGTCGATGCAGCCTCTGTGGAAAACAGTTTGGCAGTTCCTCAAAACATTAAACTTAGAGTTACCATATGACCTGGCAATTTCAGTCTAAGTGTATACCCAAGAGAAATGAAAGCATATGCCCACACTAAGACATGNTAAGACTTGTACATGAATAACCGTAGCATCATTGTTCATAGCCACAAAGAAAACAGTCCGAATGTCCCTTAACTGATAAAGGGNACTAAGACATGTACATGAATAATCGTAGCATCATTGTTCATAGCCACAAAGAAAACAGTCCGAATGTCCCTTAACTGATAAAGGGATAAACAGAATGTGGTATATCCATGCAATAGAGTATTATTCAGCTATAAAAAAGAATGAAGTACTGATAATTGCTACAACACGAATAAGCCTTGAAAATGTTATGCTAAGTGAAAGATGCCAGTCACAAAGGACTACATATCGTATGATTCCATATATATGAGAATATCCAGAAGAGACACATCTGTAAGAGAGAAAGTGGAATAATGGTTGCTTAGGGTTGGGAGTCATAGGAGGGAAATGGGAAGTGACAAGTAATGAGTAATGAGTTTCTTTTGGGAGTGATGAAAATATTCTAAAATTGATTGTGGTGATGGTTGCACGACTCTGTGAATATACAAAACCATTGAATCATACAGGTTAAATTGGTGAATTGTACAGTTTGTGAATTATATCTGAATAAAACTTTTTTTTTAAAGAAGAGAGTGACCTATGCCAGTTGCTGCAAATCAAGTGAATATGGACTGAGAATTGACCACTGGTGTCAGCAAGTGGCAGTCATGGTGACGCTGACAAGAACTGTTTTGGTAGAATGTTGGAGTGGGTTCAGAAAAGGACGAAAGGAGAAAAACCGGAGATGCTGCATATGGACAGTTGTCCAGGGGGTTTGCTGTAATGAGAAGAGAAATAGAGCAGCTGGGGGGGAGAGGGCAGTTTTAGGAGAGTTTCCTGTTTTGTTTTAAGATAGGAGATGTACTTCGTATGCTGATGGAAATGACTCTGAGGGGAAATGGATGTTTCAGAAGAGAGGCAAGAATTGCCAGGGAGTATTCAGGTCAAGAGGGGTTGGTCTGATGGACACTTCATCCATATGTATTAGAGGGAAGGCAGAGTGTATGGGTACACTTTCAAGTAGATACGGTGGAAGTATGTGGAAATTCTCATCTGGGTGCTTTTGTCTTGTTTTCTTGTACTTTATGAATTAAGAAGCCGTAAGTGAGAAGATGTGGCAGGGGCTGGAGGTTTGAGAAAAGAGGAGGTATGGCACAGTCCCCTGACAGAGTGGGAGAATGAGTGGAGGGGAAACCCACCGGGGAATTGTCAGGTAGCATAGAGGGCCCACGTGAGGTCAGTGCTAATGACTTACGACGGGGGAGACCAGTTCCCACAGTCTTGTCTTTCTCTCCAGCCAGTTCAGCTGCATGGGTGCAGGTACTGAGATTCAACATGGTTGGGGGTTTTGCCAAGGAAGTGCAGGTACATAATCCCTTTACTGCATTTCTGAAGTTTAAAAAGTTCAGAAAACTCATGCGTGTTTTTTTTTTAAGATTTTTTTTTATTTATTCATTTGACACAGAGAGAGATTACAAGTAGGCAGAGAGGCAGGCAGAGAGAGGAGAGAGGAGGAAGCAGGCTCCCTGCTGAGCAGAGAGCCCGACGTGGGCCTCGATTCCAGGATCCTGGGATCATGACCTGAGCTGAAGGCAGCGGCTTTAACCCACTGAGCCACCCAGGCGCCCAGAAAACTCATGGTTTTTTGTTTTATTTTGGTAAGTTTGTCCAACTTTTGTGGTGGCAACATCTGATCTGAAAGGTCACCAAGCTATTATAAACCTGTAAGTCTTAATTTATCCCACCTAGTGGGGATGATTAATTTATTTTGCTGCAGAAATATTCATGTGTTTGACTTTTAGGGTGCTTTCCCAGACTCTGCTGGGGCATTTGTGTTTTATACAGTGTCTTATCCTCCTAAAATCCTCAAAATTCTGAATTCCAAGACCCATCAGTCCCCAACGGATCTGTTTGACAAAGGGATATTACATCGTGTAAGAGAGTTGAGAGTGTATACCAGGAGTGATTATCCTGATGGACTGTGGAGTCACTTCCACCTGAGGAAGGAGGGAATGAGCACACGAGGAGAACAGGCAGGATGCTGCAAAGGTTTCAGGATCAATGGGTTATTGATCTGGTGGGGCCAAAGAATTATTGGAGTCTAAATGCTAGAAGGAGAATGTTGGAAAGACAGGGAGAGGTTTGTTTCAGCTGGGCTTTTCATCCCTAAAGGACATCATTACAGAGTGCAAGTTAGTACTACCCTTCTGGTTTCTTCCTTGTGAATCCTTTTGAGTAAGATTTTCTCTAGTTCTGAATGACTTTCTCCTTATACTTCCAATACAAAAGATACATTGTTTGATGCCATTTAAAAAAACATTGCGGGCAAAGAATAAAAATAAAATAAAAAAAAAACAACAACAAAAAAACATTGCCCAGGAATGCCCAGAAATAGTCAGTGACATAGCTGGGGTTTTGAAGGATGTATAACCCTTCTTCCCACCCTTATTAAAGATAGAAGAAAAAAAGATACATACCAGGACATCCATCTGGTGATCAAGGGGCAGAATACTGGAAATGGGACTCTTCGAAATTCTGAACAATAGAGCTCTCTGTACATTGTTACTTTGGTATGAATTAGGAAGAGTGGCTAAATGCTGTCACTTGATTCTTGTAAAATTGTTTTTATTTGTAAGAAAAAGAAAGGGAAAGCAAATTGTCAAAAAAGGAAGTTCTTTAGTATTCGAATTGCTTAATTCTTACTGTGTCTGCGCACATCAAGGCCTAATACTGATGGTGATTTACTTACACTCCCAGTTAATAATTAGACATTGGGAGACATTATATATCATGCCTAATGGAATATATGGGATCTGATGAGAAAGTTTTCTGTTTTGACTAATAAATTTTAACCCAAATGGCCAAGCCTAGTGAAATATTACGGCCTTTGAAATATTTTAGAACTTGTGCTGAGAAAACAGTGTTACTTTATTCAGTGAATGAATTTATCATCCCTTCCAAATCGTGGGCCTTACTTGGCTCTTGCTCTGGAGTGGAGGCATGATGCAGCACTGAATCAGAAAGTGGAAAAACTAATCAAATCCTTAAACACCAAGGGCAGTGAGGCAGAGTCAGGCTGACTTTCAGTGGTAGCCTCCAGGTATACGTTTTCTTATTTTAGTAACCAAAGATGGGTTATTTGTAACGTCAGTGTTAAGATGCTTCTTGGATTTTATTCACACATCCTGATTTCTCTCCATTCTTCTCTGGACTATTCTTCCTGTAATTATTGTACTTGCCATTGCAGAAGCTAGATGCTGTTCCATAAATCCTGGCTACATAACACTGTCATTTTAGAAACAGTGTTGAATAACCACTGTGTGCAAGGCGGCGTGCGGAGTTCTGTGGGAGGTGAGCATTTCAGTCAGACTCTCCCCTGCCTTCGGGAAGCTTACAGCCAGGTGGAGGAGAGGACAGAAATATAAACAAACCAACATGCTTGGTGAGGAGGTATGAAAGAATTCAGAAGAGAGAGAAATTAATAAGAGTTTGGAGGAGTTTGAGAAGGCTGCAGGGAGGAGGAGATGGCATTTGACCTGGGCCTTCAGAGGATAGACAGCACGTTAATAGAGTGAGACTGGTGGGGGGTGGGGTGGGGCTACTAGGTGGAGGGGATCCTGTGATGAGAGGATAGTGGCCAGAATTGCAGGTCATGGAAGGGGAATAGCAGTTAGTTGTTGAAATGGGATAAATGATAAAGGAGGGGGTCTCTTTTGCTCTAATTTATCATGGTCCAGTTTAGAAAAGTCCTACAACCAATAGCATACTTCTCAAGTGTTTACTTACTATTTCTGTGAATTTGCTATGCTTTTACATTTTCTTCATTCTTCTTTTCCTTCATTTTGTATCTTATCTGTCAAAAATTAGTAGAAAGGGGCGCCTGGGTGGCTCAGTCAGTTAAGCCACTGCCTTCAGCTCAGGTCATGATCCCAGGGTCCTGGGATCAAGTCCCACATCAGGCTCACTGCTCGGCGGAGAGCCTTTTTCTCTCTCTCTCTGTCAAATAAATAAAGTCTTTGGGGAAAAAAAATCAGTAGAAAGGAAAACTCAATTATTGTACTTGTTCATTGTTAGCATTTGGCGTGGTGGTGATTTAGCTATGGAAGGTGTTGAATTTTTTTTTTGCCCCAAATGGGGTTTCGGGATTATTACTGTTATCTGATACTGACAATATCTTAAATTTTGCTTAAGTGTATTACTTTCATCATCTTTTAAAATACCAAATCAACTTTTATGAGATAAAATTTTTACTTCCTTATGGTTGAGGAAACCGAATCTCTGGAGAGGTCAGATAACTTCTCTCAGATTATACAGCTAGTAAGGGGCATAGGTGGAATTCAGAACCCAGATCTGTCAGACTCCAAACCCATGTTATACTGACTCCAGAACAAATATTTACAGTTGTACTGAATGATGCAGCACACACAGTCACATAATGAAAGCTCAGATTTAGAATCATTAGATCTTAGAAAATGGGAGATGAAAACCTGAGATTTGGAATTTGAAAAACGTTATTTCGTAAATAAAAGATGTTTAAATAAAAGACACTATATTGAAGTTAATTCTGATTTTTATAATAAAGATGTCATGACACCTTTTTTGCAATAAAAGGACCATCTCAAAGAGACTGCAAAAAGAGGGGATAGATGGATTAGAGGAAGCACAAAAGATCTGTTCCCTCTCTTCTTTTCCTCAGAAGAACTGACTTTTTCCTTTGAGAAATGAGATCCAAGAGGGAAGATAGATCTACATCATCCTAACATTAAAAGAATGAGAAGGGATTTAAGATCTTTTAATTCTTATGGATTTTTTGTTTTTGTTTTAAAGATAATTTATTTTGGTGAGAGAGGGAGCATGAGTTGGGGTGGGGGGAAGAGAGAAAGAGAGAGAATCTCAAGCAGACTTCCCACTGAATGCAGAGCCTGACCAAGGGCTCAATCCCATAATCCTGAGATCACAACTGGAGCCAAAATCAAGAGCCAGACACTCATAAAGATGTAGTATGTGTACACACACACACACACACTCTCTCTCTGAAATACTACTCAGTCATCAAAAATGAAATCTTACCACCTGAGATCGCAACTGGAGCCAAAATCAAGAGCCAGACACTCATAAAGATGTGTATGTACACACACACACACACACACACACACACACACACACACACACCGTGGAATACTACTCAGCCATCAAAAATGAAATCTTACCATTGCAACAATATGGATAGAACTAGAGGGTATTATGCTAAGCAAAATAAGTCAGTCAGAGAAAGACAATTATGATCTCACTGATGTGTGGAATTTAAGAAACAAAACTGAGGGTTGTAGGGGAAGAGGAAATAAAACAAGATGGAAACAAACTATAAGAGAGTCATAATCATAGGAAACAAACTGAGGGTTGCTGGAGGGGAGGGGTAATTGGGTGATAGACATTAGGGAGGGCATGTGATGTAATGAGCAGTAGGTATTATATAAGACTGATTAATCACTGCCCTCTGCCTCTAAAATCAATAATACATTATATGATAATTAATTGGATTTAAATGAAAAAAAAAAAGAGTCGGACACTCAACCAAGTGAGCCACCCAGGTACCCCATTTTTGTTTTTTTAATTCAAGAACTCTTGGGATGGTTTTACAAAAGGGTAATTCTTTTTTTTTTTTTTTTTAAGATTTTATTTATTAGAGAGAGAGAGAGAATGTGGGGACTGGTACCTAGACTATATAAAGAACTCTTACAGCTCAATAATAAAAAGACAATCTTATTAAAGAATGGCAAGGGCTTATCTGAATAGACATCTTTCCAAGAAGATATACAAATGATCAGTAAGCACAAGAGGATGCTCACCCTCATTGGCCGTCAGGGACTGGGATGATTGTAATCAAAAAGTCAGATAGTAACAAGTGCTGATGAGGATGTAGAAGAACCGGACCTGTCCAACACTGCTGATGGCAATATAAAATGGTGCACCTACTTTGGAAAACAGGCTGGTACTTCCTCAAGGTGTCAAACATAGAGTTACCATGTGACCTAGCAGTTCCACTCCCAAGTAATTACCCAAGAGAAATGAAAGCACATGTCTGCACAAAAACTTGTCATGAATATCCATAGCAGCATTATTCATAATAACCGTGAGGTGGAAACAACTCAGATATCCCGCAATTAATGAATAGGTAAAATGCAGTATAGTTATACAGTGGAATATCGTTGAGCTGTAAAAAAGAAGAAAGTACTGATGTATGCTATAATATGAATAAACCTTAGAACACAGGTTAAGTGAAATAAGCTAGTTATAAAAGACCATAAATTGTATGATTGCATTTATATGAAATTTCTGGAATGGGTGTATCATAAAGATAGAAAGATTAGTGATTGCTTAGGGCCATGGGAGTTTGTGGGTGCAACTTCCTGGGGATGATAGCTAATAGGTTTGGGGTTTCTTTTAGTAGGATGAAAATGTTCTAAGATTAAATGTGGTAGTGATTGCACAACTCTGTGAATTGATCAAAATACACTGAATTGTATACATCTTGCATGGGTGAATTATATAGTAAGTGAATTATATCTCAACAAAGTTGTTAACAATGGCTTGGCTTTATCAGCAGCAAATCAAAATAAGTGTTGTTGGTATTATTTCTAGTGTGTTACCATCTTTTGTTTTCAGGAGCAGAAAAATATTCATAAGGGTTCATTAATTGATTCATTAATCAATATATCCTTGATCCTCCTGTCTTTTTCCCCTTGGGGAATTACAAAATTTCTCAGTGCGAATTTACAGACTGGCAAGATTTTTCAGAACACCTATAGTGGTCCCTTGTCTTCCATTCATAGGGGATATGATCCAAAACTCCTAGTGGATCACTAAAACCATAGATAGTGCCAACCCTAAATACACGTTTTTCCTGCACATACATACTACGATAAAGTTTAATTTATAAATTAGGCACAATAAGAGAATAGTAACAATAGCTAATAATGAAAGAGAACAATGATAACAATAGACTATAATAAAAATGTGAATGTGGTCTCTATCTTATTGTACTGTACTCTCCCTTCTTGTATGATATGATGCCTATGTGTTGAAGCATAGTGAGGGGGAATGACTTAGGCATGTGACATAGCATCAGGCTCCTGCGGACCTTCTGAGGATCCTTCAGAAGGAGGGCCATCTGCTTCCGCACTGCAGTTGGCAGCGTGTAACTAAGACTGGGGATGAGGCAGGGACTACTGTATACTCTGGACATTGCCAAATAAATCCTGACAGATTCTTCTTGGGTCATGTATTATCGAGGCAATGGTAAAGTATTATGTTGCTGAGAAGTTTTGGAGGGCAAAAACTTCCAGTACTTCATTTAGGTTTTAAGTAGTATGTTTATACTACTGTTGTATCAATTTCAGTCATTTATCAAATCATCTCTTTTTTGAAATTTTTTTTTTGTTTTTTTGTTTTGTTTTTTAAAGATTTTATTTATTTATTTGACACAGAGAGACATAGCGAGAGAGGGAACACAAGCAGGGGGCAGTGGGAGAGGGAGAAGCAGGCTTCCCGCCGAGCAGGGAGCCTGATGTGGGGCTTGGTCCCAGGACTCTGGGATCACGATCTGAGCCGAAGGCAGACACTTAATGACTGAGCCACCCAGGTGCCCCTCAAATCATCTCTTGACTTCCCTACGGCAGTGAGGTGCTAGCTCTCCTGGGCTTTCTGCCTCCACACTTCCGTTCTCCGTTCCCCTGGTGTACTTATTGTCACAGTTTTGTGAAAAGTCAGTGTTTACAATATTATGACTAAGTAAATGTACTGTGATTATATTTCCTTACACGCTTGTTTTTTCCTAGAGCTAATAATGCCTGTTTTCAAAAGATACGCTAGTGTTCCGTGTATCTCCTATTTTCCCACACACACACCAAATGGCTTGAATGCATAAACTAACCTATCATTTCTCCCCTCCCTCTGCCTTTTCCCCCTGGAGACCTTATTTCTAAGGCTCTCTGGACTCTGTTCCTTTCTGGAATGGTTGCTCTCTGGGCCTCTGCCATCAGTAGTCTCAGGACCTGCCTTTGCTGCTTTCCTGAGTTCAACCTGTTTTCTGACATCTCATGTCTTTCTCCTTGCTGTATGTGCTCATTTTACTGAGGCACATCTTCCTGTGAAGGAGCACGTGGAAAGTAAATTGCTGAGTCTCTTTACATGTGAGAAGATGTCTCCATGTAACTCGCATACTTGGTTAATCCTTTGTGTATGGAATTTGAGGTCAAAAGTCCTCCTCAGAATTTTGAAGGCATTGCCCTGCGGTCCTCTGCTATTTGCTATTGCTTTTGAAATGTCTAGTCCCACCTAGTTTTCATTTCTGAATATGTAGGGTGACTAGATAATTTCTTGCCAAAACTGGGACATTTGAGGTACTAGCCTGAAAGAATACTAGGACAACAGGCATAAACCAGGACTCTCTGGGGTAAACTGGGACATACGGTCACCCTCTTTATATGTGACCTATTTTTTCTGTAAGCATTTAGGATCTTCTCTGTACTTCCAGTGTTCCACATTTCATGCTGATGTGTCTTGGGAAAGGTCTTTTTTCATTCATTGCACTAGATTTTTGCAGGTTCATTCCTGTCCTTTGATTTGGGAAATTTTCATTACTGTTTCTCTAATTATGTCCTCCTAGCCTTTCTTACTCGGATGTGTGACACTCTGGATTGTCCTATAGATTTTTTTCTTCTCTTCCAAATAACCAAGGGCATGTTATCTT
This sequence comes from Ailurus styani, assembly GCA_002007465.1. Classification (NCBI taxonomy): domain Eukaryota; kingdom Metazoa; phylum Chordata; class Mammalia; order Carnivora; family Ailuridae; genus Ailurus; species Ailurus styani. The sequence goes on from LNAC01000022.1 coordinate 1,076,563, forward strand.
TTTGCCTTTTTGTTTTATAGTTGAAGGATTTTTGTACATTTATTTTCCAGTTTTATTGAAATTTAATTTTTTTTCTGTTTTTGTGTTTAATTTCTTGTTTTACTCTTTTCTCACATCTTCCTGTTCTTACGGGAATATATCTTCTTTTCACTTCTGTAAGGGTATCCATTCTTCTTTATTTCTTTTCTTAGGTTTCTTTTGTTTTTTCTTTGCTTTCTTGGGTCCCCTCTTCTCCTATCTGCTTCGGTCTGTCTGAGCCTTTCCTCAGATGCCAGTCGTCCTTAACTCTCTTAATATTTAGTAGTAGGACATTCAGAGTATCTCTGAAACCTGAGCAGAGACTTTTGGCTCCTTTAACTATAATTGCTCTGTGAACTAACGTCTTATTTGGAATATTCTTCAAATGTCAGAACTTGGAGATACTTTCTGGGGAGTGGAGGGATCATCCATGGAGTTTCTCCAAGAGAGACTTCTCTGCTCTCCTGCCTGGGAGATTTTGTGTCAGGGAGCTGGCATTCTGTGTGTAGCGTAAGGGAAGCAGGCAAAAGTTACCCAGAGATTGCCTTGGCATCTTTTCCTTCTACCTCATCCCAGCCTTCTGCGCCTCAGAGCCCTCTGTCTGGAGCTTCTGGGGCTCAGTTTTTCCAGAGAAGAAAACTTCTTTTCTCCCTGTGAGGGGGAAGAAGCATATAGTCACTTGTGGGGTAATGGAGAAGGCCCAGTGGCACTGTCCCCTCCCATTTCTCCCTCTTGCACAGTAACTGCCACTGCCAGAACTCCTCCTCACAGGGATTCTGTGGGCCTAATTAGTTCCACCCTCACCTTTATTCCCTCTGGGCACTTGGGTGATAACTGCCTTTTACTCTTCCATCTCCTGACTGTCTTTGAAAAATTTATGAAAATCTGCTCTCATTAACTCTCCCTTTCTCTTCTTTCTCGTGGGTTAATACATTTGTTTTATTCCTCTCCTGTCTTTTAGAGGGGTTGAGAAGGGAGGCGAGATAAACTAATGTGTTCAATCTGCCATTTTTAACTGATTCTGGCATGCATTTTTCTAGACAAAGTATTATAAATGCTGATTAGATGCTGAACAGTACCATCAGCGCTATTCCTCATGTATGTTGTCACGGATTAAGTAGGTTTTTGTGGGCTGACCTGGAAACCTACCATCTATGATTTTCCCCTAGAACTAGAGAAACAATCAAGCCTTTGTGAGCTGACCCTGGGATTAAAACAGACTAGAACAAAAATATTTCATGCATGTCTCCATTTCCCGAGTCACAAAGAAAATTAGAAATACTGTGTCATTGTTGAAAAATAAAAAGCTCCAATAACTAACAGAGACCTGTATTTTAATGGAAACAAGTTTATTTGTAAAGTTAAGCTATAAAAATTGAACTGAGGGCGCCTGGGTGGCTCAGTGGGTTAAAGCCTCTGTCTTCGGCTCAGGTCATGATCTCAGGGTCCTGGGATCGAGGCCTGCATCGGGCTCCCTGCTC
>LNAC01000022.1:1088126-1108888 GCA_002007465.1 Ailurus styani
CCGCCAAAAACAAGTTTGGGGCTCCACAGTGGGCTTGAAGGCTACTTTAAAAAAAAAGTTTTTAAAGAAGGTCCTATGTTTTGCATTGTTTTGCGGTTTTGTCATCCATATTCACCTGGCTTTCCTGTGACCATGAGTGTGAGGAATGTGGTCAGAATGAGAGAGTGATCTTTGGTAATAGCAATAGTGATAACATTTCTAAAACTCTCACTGTCAGGCACTGCTAAGCAGTTTACGTGCAGAGAGAACAGAAACCACAGAAGCTCGAGCTTCCCTGTCCAGGTTTGAAACCTGACTCTGCCGCTTACCCACCCAGAGACCTTGGGCAAGTTAGTTTACTTCTGTGCTTCAGTTTCCTCACCTGTAAAACGTGTATATTAATAAAAGTCACATCTCGGAGGGGTGATATCCGATTACGGGAGCTAATTCCTGTAAAGTGCTTTGAGAAGAAAAGTAACTTATATAGCCCGTGCAGAGCTGGGAAGTAGCAAATTTGGATTCGAGCTAACTGGTCTGATTGCAGAGCCCATGCTTCTGACCTGTGGCCTGTTTGTTTCTCTCTGGGCAGGACTTACTGGCCTCTGCAGGCACCAGAATGACATACTGGATACATTAGCATTCTGCCCTGAAGGATTAAACAAGTGACCAGGCTAGATGAAACTATTTTAAACAACTTCCTTAAATGAGACCTCAAGAAGAGCTAGTAGGTATGCCAGCTGTCATCTCTGATACTGCGTTCCACTAATGAACAAGTTCTGCTCTTCGTTTGCGGTAGAGTTGGAAAGAGAAGATTTCCAGAAAGGAAATTCGCACAGACGAATGTTAGTTTAAATGATAGCAGGTTCATGGCATCAGCCTGATCAGACTGGGCATGGCAGCTTTTAGTTGGATGCTAGAAAATAATTTATTTTTAGAAAAGGAATATTTGGGTTTGGGGAAATAATTTTAACTGTTGATTATCAATATTTTTACTCAGCATTATATTTAAGTAGGTTTGATCGTGATTTAATCAGAATTCATAATGCAAGTGAATTAAATTCAGGCTTTTAGTAACAGAATGTCTTACTGTGTTTTTCTGTTCTTCTGCAGCAAAATGACATTTATCTTTTCTTAGTATGGTTGTTAAAAGGTGTTTTAAGGGCGCCTGGGTGGCTCAGTGGGTTAAAGCCGCTGCCTTCGGCTCAGGTCATGATCCCAGGGTCCTGGGATCGAGGCCCGCATCGGGCTCTCTGCTCAGCAGGGAGCCTGCTTCCTCCTCTCTCCTCTCTCTCTGCCTGCCTCTCTGCCTACTTGTAATCTCTCTCTCTGTGTCAAATGAATAAATAAAAATTAAAAAAAAAAAAAAGGTGTTTTAATACTAAAACATGTATCCATCCTCAGCAGCACTGAGATTAGATGAAATCTGTTGCATTAAGTACACATTACTAAATCATCTTTAATGTGATTACTTCTTAAAGTCTGTCTTTCGTCATGCTGTTAATAGTTATTGAATATATTGAATTAAAATGTAAAGGTATTCCACAGAGCAGCACCATCCAATAAACACATGCATTACATTTGTAATGTTAAATGTTCTAGTGGACATATTTCAAAAGTAAAAGGAATCAGGTGGATTTAATAATATATTTCATCTAGGGGCGCCTGGGTGGCTCATTCGGTTAAACATCTGCCTTTGACTCAGGTCATGATCTCAGGGTCCTGGGATCAGGCCCTCATCTGGCTTCCTGCTCAGCGGGGAGCCTGCTTTTCTCCCTCTGTCCTTCCCCACTGCTCGTAATCTCTCTTTCACTCTCTCTCTCTCAAATAAATAAAATCTTTAAAAAATACTTCATTTAACCCAACATATCAAAAATATTATTACCCAATATTCCAATAATTTATTATTTTTAAATTATTAATGGCATATTTTACATCCTTTTTTTCATCTTGAGTCTTCAGAATCTGGTGCACTTCTCATTTTGGCACATCCACAGCAGTCAGACTAGCCATGGTTTCAAGGGCTTACGTAACCACATGTGGCCAGTGACTACTGAATTGGACAGTACAGCTGTGGAATAGAGCTCAAAGTTTATGTCCAGAGAGTCGATTAAACCTCTCTTTGGATATAGCCAAGAATAGTGTTCCGTTTTTGAGATGGACACCAAAATTTGGTGAAGCCTAAAGACATTAAAATGCATTTATTAATAATACTTATGCTTTATACTTAAATTAAAAGGTTATGTGAATATTTATATTCTCATATCTTAACCTTTGAGAAGGTATTTTGGTTCAGTCTTTCAAATTTCAATATGTGTATCTTTTGATTCACCAGCAATTTCACATTTCAAAATGTATCCCTAAGAAATATGTGAACAAATATGCAATAATTTATGTATAAGAATCTTCACCTTAACACTGTTTAGTATGGTTTTTAAAGGGGACAGTCTATATAAATGCCCATTAATAGGAGATTAAATAAATTATAATATATTGACACAGTGGAATATTCTGCAACAATGAAAAAGAATAGAATATGACATGGTTCAATGGGGAAAAGTGTATTGTAGAATATTAAATATATTATAATCTCCCTTTTATGTGAAAAATGTGTTAAGTTGATATTTGTCTTATATATGGAAAATGCTTCAGTCACACTTAAACAGTTTTAGTTAACAGTGATTATTTCTGGGGTATAGGACTGCAGGAGGCTTGTCAGTTTTCTATACATTTTTGTATTTGAATCATTTTATAAGAATTATATATTATTTCTATAATTAGGAGGTAGCAGACATTTAAAAAAACACATATGCACAGAGATTTTGATTTTGCATCTTATGAAACGTGAAGAATGGGAAGCAATATAAATGTTAAAAAATGGATTCTACTATTTCTACTCCTGGGATTGTATACAGCTACGCAGATATTGTTACTGGACGATGCTTACAATGCTGCTAAGTGAAAAAAAGAGAATGCAAAATTGTGTGTGTGTGTGTGTGTGTGTGTGTGTGTGCACGCATGCGCGTGCATGTGTGTGTCTTTGTGTCTGTGTGTAAATAACAGGATGACTATGAAAAACAGACATAACTAACCAAAGTGTTAACAGTTCTCTTTAGGTGGAGGAACTACGCATTTTGTGTGTGTGCTTTGTTGGTTTCTATAATGAATTTATACTTTTTCTGTTACTCTTGTAATGGGGAAAAATCTCATCACTATTATTATTGTGAAATTCATTTCTTAAAAAAAGGATGAAATTTGGGAGACTTAGCTGTGGGTGGTACCATAGAGAACCAAATTACTCGATATGTGTAAAAATGTTTGTAATACTGTAAAGCCTATATTAAGTATATGAAAATATCATATTTTTGTTTGTGGATAGTGTTCTGCCGAAGAATAATTTTGTGGGTTTTTTAAAAAGATTTTATTTATTTTTTAAGTAATCTCTGCCCTCAGGATGGAGCCCAAACTTACAACCCAGAGATCAAGAGTCACGTGATCTACTGACTGAGCCGGCCATGCACTCCCCTGTAGACTTTTTTTGGTTAGAATTTTGTAATATGCATATTGTTATACAGCCTCTTCTATTATAATGAATAGAAAGGGCTACCTCCTGTGAATTCTTTTTGGTATAATTTGGTCTGTATAAGGTCAAATAGTTGTTCAGCTCCTTTCATCAGAGGATCTCAAAGCACTTTGTACAAAAATACCTTTTTTTTTTCTGTTGTGGGAAATAGAAATGATATAATGTAAATTTCCATAACATAGACTTGAAGATCTAAGGATCAAACTTGTTATGTACTCAGATGTACTCCTTCATTTAAAGATGGATGAAATGAAAGACTGGATCTAGTGAATAGAGATAACGTGAAATTCTAGAAGCCTTTTCTGTCTCAGGGAATCAGTGCTAATGAGTGATAGTGGTGTGAGACATTGCATTAAAGTGTTGTACCATTACTGTGCTTACTACCTACTAGTAATGACACAGAAAAATGATTAAGATGTACTTAGGAAGAAAATAGAATACTCAAGTCCTCCTTCTCTTCTGTCTGGAGTAATGTTTAAGGGTTAGTATATTGCTCAAGGGCACAAGTGTGCCTATTCTTTTTGGAGACTATGATATAAATGGATCTGTGTTGAACTACTGTCATTTACAATGTGCTGTTATGAGACTTTCTCCTGTAATATTAAGGAAAAAGAGGGAAATACATTTGTGATTAGTGTGTGCTTGTGAATTGTTCTCCTTTCCACTCTGGAGTCACGTGTTCCTGTGATCAGTTCTGGAGTTTGTTAACTAATGGAATGTGTTTCCTTTTCTAGGTTAATAGTAACTAATGTCACTGCCTGTTTGTTTCCTGCTTTATTCAGGTTTCACGTCCTCAGCAAGCTACTGAGCTTCATGGCACCTATTGACCATACTACAATGAATGATGATGCCAGGTGAGTAATAGATTAATTATGTGTCTCAAATGGCTCCATGACAGCCTGATATTGACCTTGTTCTACAGCCTGTCGCCCTCTCTATTTCTTCTTATCAGTTAACCATTTGTTATTGGCATCATAGCAAGGGTCTTTGTCACATTTCTTCACCCCATAACTACTGTAGAACCAAATCAAAATTTCCGTGAATATCAATAACTGCCTCTGGTGATTTTTTTGTTTGTTTTTGCTGTTTTGTTTTAAACTTTAGCCACTTGCCTAGGACATCTAAGCTTTTCTCTAGGACAGAAAGGTGGGTCAGGACAGCACACGTGCATGCTTTCTGTGGCTGGGGGGTTTTGTGCATATGCTCTTCTTTGTAAAATGTCTCTATAGAGACTGCTTTAGGGATGTGCATTATGTTGTATTTGTTCAGGCTGTGTTGAGGACATACTCATTTTATAAACAAATAAGATAGAAATGTATGCAAAAAATGTATCCTCATAATATTACATTTAATAGCCATTTTTCAAAGACTCATTCCTTCTATATTAGCTAGCATTCTACTACATTGTAATATTTCTATATTACTTATTTGGCCATTTCCTTTTCTTTCATTTATTTGCAATTCATTTAATTCATTTATATCAGTATGAACTTATGCTTTCCTACTTTATTCAATGAATTATAACCTATTACTGTCATTATTTTTTATTTGAAATTGTTCCACGTTAATGGAAGCCCTTTCAAGCTGGCTTGTGTCCTTTTGAGATGTCCCCATTCCTTGAATATGTTCTTACTTTCTGGCACAACAGGGTGTTCTAGGCTTGTCTTATACTTTCTCTATTCCAGCCCTGGAGTCAGTCTTTTTCCAAGGATCCCTGATTCTTTTTTGTGGATTGTGGTCTTTAGAAACCAAGATCTGTGTGCTAAGGGTGTTCATTGTCATGGGGTTTCACTGTTCTTAGGCTCTCTCAGTGTAGGGAACTGGGAAATGTATTTGTGTAAATATATACACATGCAGGAAAGGGCAGCATCTCTGACTGTTTCCTTTCAGTCCCTTTTTTTCCCAATTTTCCTAAGCATTTTATCTATCTATCTATCTATTTTAACGTAATCTCTGCACGCAACGTGGGATTTGAACTCATGACCCTCAGGTCAGGGGTCACATGCTCTACTGACTGAGCCAGCCAGGCACATCTCCTTTCAGTCTTTATGAGTTTCCTTTGAGAATGTTTTTGTTTTTCTTTAGAATATAATTAAAGTTATATTCTATTGGGAATTTTTTCCCTTTTTTTTTTTAAGATTTTATTTATTTATTTGATAGAGATCACAAGCAGGCAGAGAGGCAGGAAGAGAGAGAGAGGAGGAAGCAGGCTCCCTGCTGAGCAGGGAGCCTGATGCAGGCCTCGATCCAGGACCCTGAGATCATGACCTGAGCCGAAGGCAGAGGCTTTAACCCACTGAGCCACCCGGGCGCCCGGGAATTTTTTCTTTAAATATTTGTATATGTGAGCATTTTCATGTCAGTAATAGTCAAAAATTTTAGATGACTGTATAATATTTTTGTATTGCTTATTTAGTCATTCACTGCTTGTTGGACATTTAAATGATTTTTAATTGTAAATAATGCTGTGGTAGACATTTGTAAACATGAATCTTTGCCAAGTGAAATTATTGGTCCTAGGACAAGCACATAAGGGTTTCTCCAGCTTTATATATATCAAAAGACACTTAACCTTTTTATTGGAGAGTATTTTGTTTGCTACTAAACTTCATCAGATTTTCTGTCCTGGCCTAAAAAATAGTAGGTCTGCAAGTTGAGGTGAACACATGATTACTTATTTTTTGTTTGCTTTGTTCAGTACTTCGAGTACAAAAGAGCTTATGGAGGGTTCTGAGTACATTTGTGACTTTACATGCTCTCCTGTGCTTTGCAAGTGAATGCCTTTGTCTGGCTGAGGGTTTTTGTTTGTTTGTTTCCACTTATTTCTGGATCTAGTCTGTTTTTTTGAATTTACAGAGTAAATTAAGTGCAACTTACAGTCCCTGTCAGGACAACATGGAAGATTATATCAACAGGAAATGAAAACTAGATGCTCAAAAACGAAGACAAACCCATTAAAGAAATGTTATTACCCCAGGCATAAAGTGTGGAACCCAGTATATTAATAGTGGCATCTTTTGAATATAGTATTACTACTAGATCATTTAGAAACAACTTTTTGTCCTTTGTAGTTGGGATTATTCTTGAGTCACCTCATATCCCAGGGGCACTTAGTTTTCCTGAATCTTATTTACTCACCTACAGTTTCTGAGGGTTGCTACCAAATGTTAGCCAGAGATGATTTGAAAATGACTCTATGATTTAGGATGTTGTTGGACTTGGTCTGCAAGAATCTTAAAACCTGCCTACAGAGGCATAAGCAAATGGGTTTATTTTTTTGACAGAAAAATTGTAAAGGTAGCATGCAATTATTGGCAGTGGTTTCCCCTTCTCAGTGATATAAGGGCCAGATTCTCTTAGTCTTTCCCTTGTGGTCCCAAGATGGTGGCTGCAGTTTTAGCCATCAAACATGTTCATGGCAGGAAGAAGAGAGGAAAGAAGTGGTGTCCGTTGTACCTGCTTTCTTTTATCAGAAAAGTAAAAGCTTCCCCAGAATATCCTCATATCTCATTAGTTAGAACTGTGCTACCTTGCTTCTTCAGGTGGAGCGGAAAAGGGAGAAGGGGTTGGGAATGTTTGTTGGTAATAGTCCTTCTAGCATTCAGTGTTTGTGGGGGAGAAAAGGCTGTCCCTTGTGGACTGATTGCTTATTATCAGCATTGTTCTCCAGCTCGTTTAGCCCACTTAACAAGGAATTTAATAAAAGTCTTGTAGCTGGAGAACTAAGCATGTGTTGTTTTTGCCACAGTGCACTCTATTCCCATTGTGTTTCCTAAGGAGAAGAGGCATTTATCCACATTACTACTCATGCTCCATAGTCTGAATAAGCCAGATTAACTGTGGTTAGAGGAACTGGGCATTAGCTCTCTCTGCTGTTAGTTCCAAACTCTCAGGGCAGGAGGCAGTCATAGCTTGACCTCTTTTGTTTTTCTTTAGATAATTCCATAACTGGTGACAATCGGCTACTATAGTATTTTGCCTCCTACTTTGTATACCACAAAATATCACTGAGGAATTAGAAACTTTCATAGTTGTTAAAATATATCAGTGCATAGTACTTTTCCTCGAATGAGTAGTTTTGGTTTTGCTATGTTACAGATTTGTCATTCTTGGTGTGCATATATGAATAGAGAATTTTTTATAATTTCAAGATAGAGGACTCTGTAAGCATGACACCAAGGTCAGAAGCCATAAGGAAAAATATTACTAGATCTGACTACCTGAAAAATCACATTGAAAACAAAGTGATAAGTAAATGACAGACTGGCAAGAAAAAGTTCAATATGTGACATTTTTCTTTACTATGTAAAATACTATGTAAAGAGTTTTTACAGGAATCCCAGTAAAAATAATGGGCAAAGGGGGCACCTGGGTGGCTCAGTGGGTTAAGCCTCTGTCTTTGGCTCAGTTCATGATCTCAGGGTCCTAAGATCGAGCCCCGCATCGGGCTGTCTGCTAAACAGGGAGCCTGCTTCCCCGTCTCCCTCTGCATGCCTCTCTGCCTACTCGTGATCTCTCTCTCTGTCAAATAAATAAATAAAATCTTTAAAAAAAATAATGGACAAAGCATGTCAACAAGCAAACTTAGAAATCATAACAAAACCTCAAATAGCTTAAAAAAAATGACTGTCAACCTCATTAATCAAAGAAATGCAAATGAAAATGAGATCTCATTTTTTTTCCTATTAAATTACAAAATAGTAAAAGATTGGTAACCTCCTGTGTTGATGGTTTGGGGAAACAGATGCTTCCATGTACCATTGCTGGGAATGTAATTGGCAAAATGATTTTGGAGGGCTATTTGGCAATGTGTGTCAGGATTTTAGTATACTTATCTGATGACCCAGAAAAATCTACTTCTAGGAATTGACCTAAGGAAATAAATTTGATCTCATGGATTGTGAGATTGATCCCCATATCTAGGTCCATTCTCATCAGAGAGTCTGCTTGAAGGATTCTCTCCCTCTTCCCCTCCCTCCTACTCCCCCCCCCAATAAATACATCTTTAAAAACTACTTAAAACTAAATTGATAAGTAAATAGGAAATGTAGAACAAAACAAGAATTTTGTTGCAACATGGTTTATAATGGGGGGAAATAAACAATCTAAATGACCTTCAATAAGCAAATAGTTAAATAAATCATAGTAAGATCATTCAATGAAATTATAAACAGCTCTTAAAGAATGAAGTGGCACTGTAAATATTAACATAATGTTCAGCTACAAAATATTATAAGCCACATTTTGAGTGAATAGTTATGTAGGGTAGGAAACAAAGTGACATCTTTAAAAAAATCAGTTATACTGTCAAATTTCCAGGTTATTTTGTTAACTAGAAAAAGAAACAGTGCTTGTAACATGATCCACTTATGTTTTGAAAATAGAGATTAAACCAGATATATATACACATATGTATGTATATGTTACAGTGGCTAGGGAAATGTCTGGGAAGACCACACATCATAGTATTTACAGTGTTTACCTGTCAGAAAGGAATGACATGAGGGAGGGGTTGAGGGAGACTCCGTGTTTTGTTTTTTATGCTTCTATTTTGGTCCAATCTGTTGCCATGAGAATGTATTCATAGAAGTTATGTCAAAAAAAAAAAATTACATTAAAAAGTAAGACACTCTGAAACAATGGACATCAGATTCCACATACTTATTGCTGGCTGGAGGGGAGTAGGAAACACATTTTACTTTCTAGTCTCTGTATTTTCATAGTCTTCCAAATTTTTCTACAGTAAGCTTACACTGCCTTTTATCAATAGGAAAAAAAAAAGGATGTTTTCAATTTGAAAATTATATAATCCACAGAGGAAATGGGAAGATGCTGATTATTTCTGTATTGAAGCATGTGAATGAAAGCTCTCTTCCTTATGGTTTCCGCCCTATGGACCATATGGATAAATCTTGTTGTTGAGTACCTGACCAGTGTCTCTTCCCATTATTCTCTGCCCCATTTTTTAATCATAGTAAAATACACATACATTTTCTAGCACGTTTAATTTCATATTCCCAGAGCCAGCTCCACCTATGGTTCCTACCTTAGCCAGGTCTGCAGAGAGAACCCTTTCTTTTTGTTCCTTGGTTCCAGTGTATTGTTCTACACATGCCTAAATTCCCCCAATGCTTGGGTTTTTTGGAGTGGAATCTGAGAGCTATTTACTTGTTCTTGAATCCCCAGTTTGAACTAAAATCATCCAATTTGAGCTAAAAAAAATTTGTACTTGGTCAAATTGAATTGAAACTGGAACGTAGTTTTCATTAAGGGAGAGGATAGAAGAGATCTTTAACATGGGGTATTAAAATATCCTTAGTGGAGAGAGAAGTGCTATCTTTAAAAGGATCTTTAAAAAGGCAATGGTGTCTTCATTTTGTTTCTCCCGTGGTGTGGTCTGTATAGTATTATCTATTTAGTTAATTTCAGCTGATACATATTTTTTCCTCATGCTAGGAGTTTCTCAAGAGATCTGTTTTGTTTTGTTTTTTAAACCACCTTTTAAATGTGAAGTAGCCAGTTTCTGTCCCTGTGTTACCACATTTCCCTTTGGGGGGCATTTCTTTGTAGATAAACTTTGGATACTAATTTGAATGCCTTTTATGTGCTTTCAGGTTGCCTATGTTAGTGACAGTTTCATGGAACTCCTGATACTTTCTTTATATGTGCTGGGCCAGTAGATCTTTACTCCATTAGGAGGTAGGCAGGTGGTTTCTACTGCAGGCCTATTGAACTTCCCCAGTATTGGGAGAAAACCAAAGAAATCCTGCTTTGCCCATGTGTCACATGTTAACATTCAGGGAAGAAGATTACCCGGAGCCTAAAGATGATCGCTGACTTTGCCACGCCCTTGATACTCTTGGCACAGGGCAGCTCAGCTCCAGAGCGGCTGCCGTTTGCCCTTTGGGGTCATTTTTGCTAAGAGGGCACAGTATCGTGTGATACTATAGAGACAGGGTTATCACCAGCTAAGGGGGAGAAAAGGCTTGGTGTCTCTTTGGGAGAGAATCTTTCTGAGCATCTTGTTACCACCAAGAACAGGTCATTGTGATATTTGCCTGGTTAACGGGAGGATTGCTGTTCACTTGTCTGACGACTGAAGTTATTCTAAGCTTATCAACATTTTACAAACAGCTTACTTTACATGGTGTGAATCCCCTGGGGTTCTGTTAGACCAGAGAGAGTCTGAAGTAAAAATTCAGATGATCTCTTATTATGGTTCTAACCAAATGAAGAATTTGGAGGTTGTGGAAATAATCATCTGGTTTTTTTGCCTGTTTTTCAAAGAGCCTCTGAGGCAAGACTTTTAAAGAAGTTAATTCTTCCTCATTGGTTGTGTTGATGTAGGTCACATAGAAAATGCTGGTGTGACAAACAGGAGAAAAAATTCTGAGTAAGACCTAGAGAGACAGGCCAAGATACGTTCCTAACCGGTGGCCGCTGCCTCCAATTTGGGAAGGGAATCCACACGCACCATGCACTCTGTGGGCATGCCATGCCCCTCCCAAGAGCATCGTGGCTGTCGGCTCGGTCAGGGTCTCCACCGCAGCTAGTGGCTGAAGAAACGTGGTGTCCACCACGCATGCCCTGCTACTTGAGACCTTGGCTCTTACGGAAACCCAGTTCGGGGATGGTCCATTTCGAGGCTAGCTTACTGCATTTTCCTGGGAAGCTTTGTACCTTATTACAAAAATGCTGGCAGCGTTAACACGTTATAGGTACCCCATTCCTTTGCGAAGAACTTAAATTCTCTACAGAAACAGTAAGAATATCCATATTAGCCCCCTCCTTTCTCCCCCCCCCACAATAAAGAACCACTTTTCCCACTCCTTCTCTGAAGCTGCCGGCGTTAAAAAAGAACAAGGAGAGGATCCTTTAATGATAACCACTAAGCACCACATACATTATTGTTTTACATCTGGAGTTTTAGAAAGGAAATGTACAAAGGTAATCCAGCCTTGTAAAGTGCTTTGTCAACATCACTGCCACGTTGTTCTTGAGGTGCCTTGGTATAATAGAATTCGCACAGGCAATTTATCTTCGGCTTGCCATTTTTGTGTGTGGGTCTGCACCCTAAACATGGGCACATTCTACCACGCTCCTGATGATAATCTTTTCCCCCAGTGGGTAACCCAGAAGTTAACTTAAGCCGTTTTTTACCCCATTTGCCTACTTTACCCATTTGTTTAATAGAAATGTGTACTACATCATGGTGAAGTATTCTGGTGTAGTTTGCTCGGCATTTGAGAGCACATCAGCTAATAACCCCAGAAGTATCCTCCTCAGAGCATTTTTTGTTGGTTAAAAACTTGCAAGAAAGAGTGGTTAAGATACAGATGCTTTCTCTGAGGCTGCTTATCTCCTAAAAAAGACACAGGTCATTCTGACAGGTGAAACAAGTCCGGGCAAATATGCAACATTGATCTAATCAGCAGGAACAGAGCAATATTTTCACTGGTGCTGCCTTTTACCAGCATCATTAAAGGCTCCCATTACTCTTTTATTAGAGGTTCCCTCTCTTCCTTATCAGATTACAGAATGAACATAACTCACAGCAGTGATTTGATCTCTTGTTAAAGAGGATTACAGCTTTGCATTAACTCGGATTGACACAGTTTATAATTCGCTTGTTGATACTCAGGCGGGCGGCATCCCATGTTTGACCCCCCAGCAGTGCTGAGGGGAAAGGACCCCCATATATCATCATTAAAGATGGCGTCCAGCACAGAGATAGGAGGCATGGGGCCTTCCTCCTCTGGTAATGTCAGAAAGGACAAAGGAAACATTCTCAAGTTCAAAGCTGAGACGTAGGCCAGAGTTTTAAAACTGGATTGGAAACTATGATTGTTTCTTCTGTTTTTCCTGATTTGCTGTTGTTCGGTCTTATACAATTCTAGTGAATTTGCATTCTTAAATTGAAGCCTTGGTTCTAAGCAGGATGTAGAGTGATAAAAGCACATCTTCTAGAAGGAGATTGTAGATGTTGAACAGATAAATCTTTCCTCAAAATGGGGCTTCTTGACTCTAGTTCTCATTTCGGTCAAATTCCTATCATTTCTTCAAAAGATTGTGAATCCTCTTTCTCCCCCCAAAGGAATCTTTCACATTCTTTAAAGTGGATGTAGGGCGCCTCGGTGGCTCAGTGGGTTAAAGCCTCTGCCTTCGGCTCAGGTCATGATCCCAGGGTCCTGGGATCGAGGCCCGCATCGGGCTCTCTGCTCAGCGGGGAGCCTGCTCCCCCCCCCCTGCCTGCCTCTCTGCCTCCTTGTGATCTGATCTCTGTGTGTGTGTCAAATAAATAAAATCTTTTAAAAATTAAAAAAATAAAGTGGATGTAAATGTTTTCTCTTAAGAACTTAACTGTTTTTAAGTTTTGGCATTTTATTAATACTGCCTTTTAAAATATAGTGTCTTACAATATTATACTAATCACAGCTAAGTATCCTGCAAGTGGGTAGGGAATAGCTAAATGTTTTTCACCTTAATTTAGATTAAGTCCTACATTTCCCACAATGATCACTGAGCCAACGTTAGGTTGCTAAGATGTGTAGACCATTTCTATTTCTAAGTGTGTTCATCCTTTGCTCTGAGTTATCCACCCTAAGTCTGCTATCCTGTTTCTGATTGGCAATGAAATGACACAGAGCAATAACATCATATTCCACTTACTGAGTATTTATTATGTGCCAGACACTGCATTAGGCCCTTCATGTACCTTTTCATTCAGTCCTTAAAAGAAACCACTGAAGTGGTTGACATTATCTGCCTTTTTATGATAAGAATACTGGGGCATAGGGGTGCCTGGCTGGCTCAGCCAGTAGAGCCTGTGACTCTTGATCTTCGGGTTGTGAGTTCAAGCCCCACATTGGATGTGGAACCTACTTTAAAAAAAGAAAAAAGAAAAGAAAAAAGGGCTCCTGGGTGGTTCAGTCAGTTGGGCATCTGCCTTCGGCTCAGGTCATGATCCCAGTGTCCTGGTTTCAAGCCCCACATTGGGCTCCCTGCTCAGCGGGGAGTCTGCTTCTCTCCTTCCCGCTTGTGCTCTTGTTGCTATCTCTGACTCTCTCTAAAATAAATAAATAAAGTCTTTAAAAAAAAAAAAAAGAATACTGAGGCATAGAGCAATTAAGTAACTGGCCCAAGTTAAACAGCGAGTAAGTAGTGGAGCTGGTCTGTGCATTTGGGAATGTGAATTCAAACCTGCTGCTGTTTCCAAGGCATCAGCAAGCTTTTTGAAATGTGTGGAATGATGTGCCAGAGGGAAACTGTTTTTTGCCATCCTCAATATACATATATGAACTTTTCTCAATTAAAAACTTGTTTGGGTGTTGGCGGGGGAGACTCATTTGGATTAAAATGATTTTTTCTTTTCCTTTTCTTCTTTTAAGAAAGAGAAGCTTTTTAAGGGGGTGGGGGTTGCCTATTAAGTCATTCACATCTTAGTATGAATCAGTGAATTTCCAGACCTGCTCTTATGCTTACACCATTCTTCTGGTTACAAAGACCCTAAATCTTATAATCAGCTTTGAAACCTGAGTCAGGGTATTTAGTCAGCTTGCCCTTACGGTTCTACATCTGCCTTATTCGGGTGCTTATCACCTGCTTTCCTTAGAGACAATATTTTCTTTTTTTCCTTTAATAAAAACAGTACATGCATATGGAAGAAAACTTAGAAAATACAGAAATGACAAAGAAAAATTCATCTGTTATGTGCTACTGAGCTCGAACATTAATACTGTCACATGTTTTCTTCCTTTTTTTTTTTTTTTATTATTTGCCCAGGGGTACAGGTCTGTGAATCATCAGGCTTACACCTTTCACAGCATTCACCAAAGCACAAACGCTCCCCAATGTCCATAACCCATCCACCCTATCCCTACCCTCCCACCCCCCAGTAACCCTCAGTTTGTTTTGTGAGATTAGGAGTCTCTTATGGTTTGTCTCCTTCCCCATCCCATCTTGTTTCATTATTCTTTTCACATGTTTTCTTAGAGAATTTTTTTGTGTATGTGTTTTATAAAGATCCATATGTATATGTTTGAATCCCTTTTTCTGGTGAACTTTATGTTATAAGTATTTTAACACCATTATGTTTTTAAAAGACATTATGATAACTTTATCATATCCAGTTATGAAATACTGTTGGACATTTAGGTTGTTTCTGTTTAAGTAATACTGCAGTGAACATATTTGTACAGAAATCTACATTTTAAGTCTTGCTGTGTCTTTAGAATAGATTCTTAGAAGGCCAATTCTTGGGTCAAAGGTGTAACTTTCTAATGATTCTTGATCAGTTGTACTAATTTCCATGCCCCTGCTCCCTTGCTAGCTGAGGCTTGTCATTACACCTTTGGTAATACAGAGGGTTATGTTTCAAAAGTATTTTCTGTTTTGATGTGCTGAAAGTTATTTACTTTTTTATAAGTCGATAACAAGTGATAGACACTTTACTGACCTACACTGTGCTAGGCACTGAACTAAGTATCTAATGATTATTTTCTCATTTAATAGTAAATTTGAAGAGTCCATGTATTTATTAATCATTCATATTTCTGCTTTATCATTTCATTATTTTTCTTTTGGGTTTTAGTTTTTCTTTGCAATTTGTGTGAATTCTGTTATGGTTATGTATTATATTTCTTTTTTTTTTTTTTGCAGATTTCCCATTTTGCTTGCCTGTTAATATATGTTCAGTGGTCTCTACTGTCTGTCTCTGTCTCTTTTTGAGTCAAACCTTTTTTAATACTTTCCACGTGGACTATTGCACCAACAGTCTCTTAACCACCCAGTCTGATCTAATGAGTTCTGTGTGTCTTGCCAGATAAAACCTTCCTAGAATACTTCTTCAAGTGTGCTAGTCCTCATTGCCTATAGAATTGAACCAGTACTCTAGACCCTGCCCCTCAAGGCCTTGCTCCCTCTCTCCCCTCATCATGTTTCAGTAGGTACACCCTTGTGCTGTCCCCACAACACCTCCCCCCAACCACTCCTTGCACTCCTGTCTTGTCATTCTGCTTACTTAACCTGGGGTATCTCCTCACCCCTTCCTCACCTTGGTCCCTGCCTGTTGGGATGTTCATAGTCCTTGACCAACACCAGCCTTTCCCAGGAGTCTTATGATTGCCCATTCCACACTGAGCTGGGGGGGCTCACTCTTCCCTGAACCCCTACTTTATTTGTTCTTCTTTAATGCTATTTATTACAGCTCACAAAAGCACTTAATGGGGGTTTTCTTCTCACTGAGAACACTTAACTTTTGGGACACCTGGCTGGCTCAGTCGGAGAGCATGTGACTCTTCATCTCAGGGTCGTGAGTTCGAGGCCCATATTGGGTGTAGAGATCACTTAAGTACGTAAACTTTAGGAAAAAAGAAAAAAAAGAACGTTTAACTTGTAAGTCAAAGTACTGTGTTTATGTTTACCGTAATCCCGTATTTGGTTTTGTATCAGTTTTATGCTCATACATTTGGAATAATATATTTTGATTCCATTTTTATCTTGCCTTATTGTATAACATTTTTATAGCACGAGTATTATTTGCAAAACCATATAATGTCTTTTCCCAGTTGATGTCAGCCTCTCAAAGCCAGCGCATTTTGCCCCGGCGCTCAGACGGCATGACCCAGAAGAGGCTTCCCTCTGTGGCTTCGTCTCCTTCTTTACGAAGCCAAAATAGTTCTTGCTCATGAGAGTCTTGAGAACGAAATGTTCTTTTAATTTTTTTGTTTCTGAGGACAACTTTAAATGTAATCTGTACAATTATCCACATAAAGAAGATACATGTTTTCACGTGGGTGAATACTGTATTGTTGTCCCTTCACCTGCAGCACAAGCATACCCATTTCTGTGCAAACCTGAAAAAAGTTGGCTATAGGTCTTCTGTCTGAAATACCTTTAAAGGCTTTCAGCTTATAAGTCTGTTTACAATTTGCTGCTAAGACTGTTTTTGCAAACAGTCCTGTAAGACAGATGAACAAATGTTTTTGCCTCTTTTACCGAAATCTCCAAATCATCTAACTCCTTTAATATCCTTTCCCCAGCTCCCCTAGCACCTTGTACCTGTCCAGATCGCATACTGCACTCGATGCCTGGTCGCCCCCCTAGTTTGCTGTGGGTTCTGTCTCCAAGCCAAAACACGGCACTGCTCGCGTGCCAGCTCCGTATTTTGTTCTTAGCCCTTGGCCATGTTGGAAGATCCCCAGAAATGAAGAGTCCAGTTCTGGGACTTCTTGTTCCCAACCCTTTACTAAGAGAGTTTTTGAGGTCATTTTTGTGGAGGATGAACCTTGGGAAAAGATCTTTCAAGAACACTCTTGAATTTCTATCACTTCCAAGAACACATACCATAAACTTTGTATTCTGTAGGAGGTTTCCTCCTGTCCGTGTTGGCTGTGGGATCTAC
The DNA here is from genome assembly GCA_002007465.1 of Ailurus styani. Taxonomy (NCBI): domain Eukaryota; kingdom Metazoa; phylum Chordata; class Mammalia; order Carnivora; family Ailuridae; genus Ailurus; species Ailurus styani. The sequence goes on from LNAC01000022.1 coordinate 1,105,088, forward strand.
ACTGGATTTGGTTTCTGGTGGCCCGTCTACAAATTACTAGTTACTATGGAAACACAGAGACTATGGACGGGCTCTGTGATGACCAGTTACAGCTTTAGGTCAGTTTTTGGACTGCTTTCCAGATTCGTGTGGTTTAGGAAGAAAACAGTGTATAATGGATTCTGGACGTGCATTAGCAAGGCATAACAGTCCCTGGTTACCTTTTGTTATTTTTAGTGTTGATAGTAAGTGTCAAACCAAAAAAGGATATTTAGATAAAGGGCATTGCCTCATTGTACTTTAAGTTCAAGGTGCTGGGAAGCGCTGCATTTGTAATGGGAAGCTATTACTAACTACCCTGGAAATGAGGTCTTGAATGAGCCATAACCACACCTTGTGTTTTATCCATTGTCTCCCTCTGGGGAGCAGAACACTTTATAAACATTAACTCTTTTACCCTCTGGGCACCTCCACTTAAAAGGTAAATAAGACTGAAGGCTCTTTCTTCTCCAATATAGATGAGGCAGCATCAGCCCAGTGAGGGAAATTACTTGATCAGAGGCCGGGGAGGCTTTAGTGGCCTGAGGTGTTTGGAGTCCCAGCAGTGGACCTGGACAGCGTGGTGGCCGCTGACACCCAGGAGACTGCCGCTCTGCATGGTTCCCCTTCCTGCTTCTCAGCCTGGTGGGGGCTGGGCCTTTGTCTCACGTGGAATGTGAGATGCTGCAGAGATGCACGATTGTCCTTCAGCGCTTTGTGCTCCTTTATAAGAAAGAAGAAATCGATACACATTTTCTCCTACATGCACTTGGCAGCACTCCACCTCCTCGCCTGCCTCCCAGGCCTACCGGGGAGGCACAGCTATGCAACAGAACAGATCCCGCCAGCTGCCAGGGCCAGAGATGCAAACTACTCATTTTGCACACTTAGCAGTTAGGCTTTTTAAAACCAGTCTTCCAGCTGGCCAAGGTCATCAGACTGCTGGCTTCAGTGACTGGTTGGTGACCCAGGCTGGGGGAGATGCCCTGTTGCGGACACACAGAGGCTGCGGGGTCCCAGTCGCTGCTTCTGGGGAAAGTTGACGTGGCAGATGTCTGGGACACACCTTTTTCCCCCAAATTTCTGATTTAGAGAGAAGAGGAAGAAGTTGTTCTTTGAAGGAGCCTACTAGTGACAGATGGAGGGCATCTGCTTTCATTCTATCAACTAATATAAATACTCTCCAAGCCAGAGCTCTGTCTCAGGTTGTATTTTATTTTTGAATCAGAAAATGTGGTATCAATACCTGTAACTCTGGAGCTACCTGCCATTAAGCACTTAAGTGTGGGACACGAATGACAAAGAATTTGCTGCTATTATAAACGGATGGTAGTTTAGGTGACAGCCTGCATGGCCTTGCAGGGCCAGGGGCCACAGTGCCTTGGTGAGGGTGTCGGAGCCCGGCCATGGTGCTTGTCAGAGCCGAGGGCATGGATGAGATTGCTAGGGGAGGGTGGGAGAGGCCAGAGAAGAGGCCCAAGAACAGAAGCTAGAAGGACTACACTCGGAGCCACGAGGAATATGAAAAAGACAAAGAGGGAGGAGGAGCAAAGGAAAACACAAGATCCTTGCACACCAGGGCGGAGAGTGTCAGGATTTGGGGGTCAGCAGCTAGGAACCTGGCCCTGAGGGCCCACTGGTTACCACCCGCCCTCAGGGGTGGCGCCTGGCGTTTGTGTGCTCCCTGGTCACGCTTCTTTTATTGGGAGTGGTACGGGGCTTTCTAGTTAAACAAGTTCTCCGGCTGATTGCCAGGAGTCATCGAAAGCATTGCTGAAACTGTGGGTTGCCAGCAAACAGCTTCACTAATTTCCATGTGTTCTGACCCCCAAAATTAGGAGTTCAACTAGAGCTGAGAGATGCAGCACATGCCGCCCCCCCCAGGCGGCTGGGTTGCGGGGCGGCAGCCTTGATAGGGACACAAATGTAACTCGCGTGTCAGTCTCCCCTTCAGTGTGGTTGGAGGAAGTGATTCACGTCTAAGCAGTGAAGCATCCCCAGGCTTTTAACAGGAGCTGTGAGAGGGGCTGCTGTTTGAACAAGGAGCTTCATCTTCCTGAAGCCAGCAGTCACAAAACCGTAAACACAACACCGGCCAACTCTATTGCCAGGATCACGGGGGCCTGACGTTAATATTAAACATCTCCAGCAAGGCAGAGAGCTCTGCAGCCCAGCCATAGAATAAAAATAAATAAAAATAAAGAGAAAACCCTGCTAAAAGCGGTGAGATGATTTGTCGTCTTTCCTGAGCAAGGCCATTTGTCTTCTCTCGCATCAAATCTGTTATAAAACAGTCAAACTGTGAAAGTGGAAATCATCCCAGGACTATGGAATATTAATGCGCGGGAAGGGAGGCCACATCCCTTTTGTCTAGAGTGCCAGCGTCGTCCCCCATCCCCGACCACCGCTGCCCTTTTTTTGCTAGTCCGCCAAGGTAAATTATTTTTCTCTAGAAGAATTTGAAAGACTCAAAGCTGGCGGTGGGGATGACAGAAGTTTCAAGGATTTGTCTTCCTTTGTTCAAGCAAAGTGAGTGAAGCTGACTTGGGGACCAGGAAAGAGCCCAAGTGAGGAACTCTGGGCAGATTCGGCCCTCGTGCCATCTCCCCCGGCCCTCTTCCGTCTCCTTACTTTCCCGAGCCTTTCATTTCCTTTGTTTGGGCCCTCAACCTGCTTCTCTGAACATTTATAAATCTCCAGTCTGTCTGATCTTTAGGAGACAGGCCAGAGGCCACGTGTCACCATCTGTAATTTAAAGCTGCAGGGCTAAAAGCATTTGCAGAGGTTTGAAGGACCTAGTTCTGACCCGACCAAAAGAGCGAATGCGAACAGACCTTCTGGAGTCTCCTTCAAGCACAGGGAGGATGGTGATGAGAGCAGACACACTAGGTAATTTATGGGCGCCGTTTGCTGGGAGCCACGCCACTGGCCGAGGCCTTGGAACCGCGTCGTGTACTGCCACCTCGTGGCGGATTCGGGGGCTGCTTGGAGACTTGCCTTGTCTCCAGGTTTAGGTAATTAGCCATGGATGTGGGCATGTCTGCTACTTTGCTAACTTGATCCTGTTAAGAAATCAGCCCTAGGTAAGAGAGGGTTGCTTTCTTTTCTTTTTGCCTCGTTTCTTTGGGCTGGGGGGAGGGCTGTGTGTGTGTTGGGTTTTGGTCTGGAATTGTGATGAGATTTCAGGAAAGGAGCCCGTGATCCACTTTTTGTTGCCAGGGGATGTTGGGAGGTGAGCGAGGGAGAGTTACGTGCTGACCTGCTGGCTGTCTTCAGGAATCCTAAGTTTTCTACTGTCATACTCTCTATGTCGTCCTAAGAGCTGTATGTGTCTCTTCCCTCGGCTTGCGACCCTAACAGTCGGGTCTCCGCCGCGGGGACGGGCCGGGGTTCACCCCCCGCCGCAGCCCCGGAAGAGCGCGGGTCCGTGTGTTTCCCCTGCTAGGTCACGGCAGCATCTCCCCAGCACCTCTCTCCCCCTGTAAGGTCCCTGATACAGAGTGGGATGGCTCTGGGTCGGAGGCAGCAGAGCAACGAGAGACTAAAGGAAGGTACCATTTCGTCTCACGTTTTGAGGAGCTGAGCACAAAGCGTCCGGAGGGTCGGGCTGCAGAGGGCCCCTTTGTTTGGGGTCAGTGGTGTGTGTCTAGGGAGAGTTCAGCCGCCCCCGGGAAGAGAGCCGAAGCCCAGGGCAGCGGGGGAAGGAAGGGGACCCCGTTCTGCCCGCGCGGGACCCACGGGGCTCCGGACCGACCCGGGCGCCGCACGGTCGGCGGGGAGGGC
>LNAC01000022.1:1109686-1123714 GCA_002007465.1 Ailurus styani
CCCTGAGACCTGCCGGTCCGTGTGACGTGCTGCTCCGGCCCTTCCTGCACTGACCCCTGAGGATTCGGGCGGGTCGGGAAGAAGCCGCCTTGTGCGCTTCGGCGTCCTGCGGTTCTCCCAGGCCGCGCGGGATCGGAGCGAGGAGGGAGCGGGGGCGCGGGCCGCGCGGGCCGGAGCCGGCGGCAGGAGGAGGGGCCGCGACGCACCCTGGGATGTGTCCGGGTTGCTCAGGAAGAGCCCCCCACACACACCATGAAGCCACAGATGAACGAGTGCAAGTTAATCACGGGCAGCTTCGCTGTCCGATTCTGATCGGGAGAGCCGCGCCTTCGTCTCCGCCGGCCCGTTTGGAGGCCTGGCTCGCAGCTCCGGCCGGGGACGCTCGCTTGCGGGGCGCGCTGGGGGTGCGGTGGGGGTGCACCCGGTGGTTCGGGAGCCGCCGCTCTGCCGCCGTTCCTTCCGCTCTCTTCCGGCCTTTGGCCGCAGGCACGGTGGGGGGAGCTCAGGGGTGGATCAGCAGCTTCGGGGGTTCCGGGACGAAGGAGGAGGGGTGCTGTGTTCGGGGCCATGCACAGCGCCCCTGGACCCTGGGGCTGCGGGCCCCTGACCTAGCGGGTTGGAAGCCCCCACAGATCCTGTGCAGGTGTCATCGGCGCCTTTGTACCGACTGCCCCGACGGCAGCGCGGAGGCCTCTGGTGTATGTTGCGGTCAGCGGGAGGAGCGCGTGGGGTGACACACGGGGTGCTGCAGCCTTCGTCTGCGCTCCTCCTGCCCCCACGTCACTGGGGGCCGCTCAGACCTCGCCCACCACTCACGTGACTGCACTCCTCGGGACCCCCGAGCTGCGGTGCTTTGCGTCTCTTCAGAAGAATCCTGTCATAAATAAGCCAGATCCTGACCCCCCCACACACACACACATTCTGTCTTTATGAAAATGGCTGCTAATCCATGATCATTTTTTTTCCAGAAACAGGTTTTATGATAATATAGTAAAAATATTAAATTAAAAAATGCCTCACTAAGGGTTATAAAACCTTACTACACTAGAGATAGGTAATTATCCCCTCTACAGCCTAAATGACAGTTTAAAAGAAATAAAAATGTTAGTGCTCATTACTTGCTTTTGTAGGTTGCAATAAAGGGTAAGTTAAATTTTAATTCAAGGAAGGGCCCCGCTATCGACCTTCTACCTTAGGTCCAAGTCTTGTTAATTACTCCGTAGGTTATCTCCTGCATGATACGAACATTAATACGTTTTCCGCAGTGGACATTCCCACTGGCCAGCCAGGCCGGGAGTGTTGGGGAAGGGTAACAGGGGGAAGGTGTTTCAGCTCAGTGATTCAAATCTTGATTCTTGAAGTGATAGGGAGCAGGAATTATGTTGTGTGTGTGTGTGTGTGTGTGTGTGTGTTTTGTAACCAAGTTCATTACGCATAGCCTTAAGGGGACCTCAAGTCTTAAACTATACACTTACCCTAGAGAATCAGATGGAGACAAGGTTAACCTGAAGGATTGATAGTTGAGCTTCTCTGCATGGCTAAATCCTGGTTAGGAAAGATGCTGCGGGGAAAAATGTTCCGTGCAGCAGAAGGCAGTCCGACCCTCTGTCCCATGGTGTCTTTTTATCACCCAGTTTGATTTTTAGTTTTGTTTTCCTTGGGATGGGGGAAGGGGAATGGACAGGTTCCTTTTCTGTGAAGATGCCTGTCCCTTTCCCTCAGCACTGGCACTACATCACGTGTGTGCGTGCGTGTGGGGGACGCCGTGCTCCCAGGCCCTGAGTCTTCATGCTGGGGTATGCAGAGACTTCCCCGAGGGGAAGGGACATACACATGGTTTGGGAATCGGTTTCCAGATGTGTGCTCTTTCCCCGAGTGGGGCAGCTGGAGAATGCACCTGGGCCGGAACCGGGGTCTCCGGTGTCGCCTGTCACAGTGGCCCCCCCAACCCCCTGCTTGCTGCGCCCCTCCTCTCTCTGATAGGGAGGGTTCCCACTCCGGGCCCCACACAGGAGTGTGCCTCACGGCACTGAGGCGGGCAGGAATTGGGAACGGAGGGCGCCGGCACCGGATAACAGGGCCCTGTGGCTCCGAGGGTTCCAGGGCTTTATTTCCCACCGAGCTGCGGGACAGCCTAATTGAGCTGTCAGCCGGCACATCATTAAAACAGTTTTCAGTGGTAGATCACTACGTGATTTTGGGGGGCAGGCAATTCAGAAGGAACCAAAAGAATTGGGGGACATTGTTGACACAAAACTCCCCTGTCCCCATCTGCTTGTTTACATGACAAGGTTTCTCTGCACTTGTATCTGCAAAAACTGACAGACAGGTAAAGCCTGGATGCCGAGCGCTCTTTCATTCTGGCGATAAACACTTCACCACAGGTGCGTGACTGGCCCCGTCCGTATCATGAAGACACGCAGTTCCAGTAATGTTTTACGCAGTTACGTGTATTTGATTTTCACCAAAATTATAATACATTTTATTTTACTGTTGTTTTATATGTCAACTATATCCCAATAACAATTGTGTAGTAATGACACAATCCAGAAATACTTTTTTAGTTACTTAAAGCCTTATGGTGTCAAGAAATGAAAATATTTTCATTTCAACTTTTGAAATTTCAAGAAGTGTTTCCATTTACATACTTACTTTTTGTGGCCGAGAAGTGTAATAAGGGTGATCAATAAAAGACTTTCAAGCATAAAACAATTAGGACAAAAATCTGTAGGGAAAAATCAAATGGAAATACAAGTTTAAAGAGGAGAGAAAGCTGTAAAGTGTTCAAGTGGAAGAGTATGTTTATGTGTTATTTAAATGCACAACGATGGGTATCAAGTCAGGATGGCGCGTACATTCCATCGGGTGCTTTACAGAAGAAATGTGCACGTTTTATTCCAGAAGTTAGTATTCACAAGGTTCTGGTAATTATGTCCTTTGTGACTAGTAAATTTATTGAGAAAAATGCTGTGTGTGAAGGGGCTGCGTGGTGCTGTCGAAGTCTTGCAGGAGGTGGGCAGACAGACTCGGGGCCCCGGTGCGGCCGCACGTCCCCCTGCCCACCCCACGGGCCGCCGCAGAGAACGTCTGTGGAGAGCCGCGCGCCGCGGGAGCCGTGCGCTGAGGACGCACCGAGCAAAGCCGTAGGTGCTGGGGGGCTTCGTCCCGGAGGTGCTCCGGGGGGTGTGCGGTGCCCCGTCGGGGCTGAGAATAGTGGGGTGAAGGGGGAACGGTTGGAGGCTGTGCTCTTATTCTTGGCCAGCGATGGTGAGGCTGAAATGAGTTGGGGGCGCTGGGGGGGCAGGGGACTTTGAGGTGCTGTGGGGGCAGAGCCGGTCACTGAGGGAGGCCGGAGCTGCAATGACACCGGAGGTTTTAAATTGGAATCATCCCTTTCTCTTCGTCTCTCTCTCTCTCTCTCTCTCTCTCTCAAACTGTTTTAAGATCCCAGAGCCCTCGGCCTTCCAAGTAGCTTTGCCACAAACAGCTGCATGTGTTTGTCAGCTTTGTCCACCTGAGTGTGAAATGACGTTCTGTCAAAACATGGGTTCCAGCATTTCCCTCGGCGCTCCTGACCCGGGAACCCCGCTGCGGCCGGTACCCGGCGCGGAGGCCCCTGCCGGCGGTAGTGGTGGGGCCCGGCCGGCGAGCGGGGCCTTAGAGCCAGACCGTCCTTTCCATCCTGGCCGCTCTCCCCTCCGTGCCGTTGCGTTTCTGTGTGGAAATGGCCGGCGAGACTTGTGCTTGTGGGCAGATAGGCCACCGCGAGACCCCGGGAAGCCTGCGCCGGGCCCGCTGGCCTCCAGGCGATGGAGCTGGCGATCTGGGAGCCGCCGCCTCCGGACTTGGCCTCTGGTCAGAAGCGCCTTCCACCCAGTCTGTGCTCGCAAGCTGGCCAGGGCGGGCGGTAGGTGTGCACGGCCGGAGGAGCAAAAGAGCCGAGCTGACCGTGAGGCTGCGGCCCTTGTCTCTGGGCCGCAGCTCAGGGTCAGCTGCTGGCAGTTCTTGGTAAAATCCCTGCGATCGTACTGAAGATCCACTGTCTGCTTTCCTGGCCTCCTCTGCCTGCCCTGTGGTCCCCAGCACGAGAGGGTCAGGCTGCATTCTGGGCGACTGTGGCTTCCCCTTTAGGATTTTTCCTTTTCTAGAAGTCTTAATAATGCTACTTTTATTGCTGGACTTTCTAACGATGGGACCTCTGTTCCCGCCCAGCACCCTAGCAGGATGACTTCAAACACAGATTCAGAAATTTTTGTGTTGCAGCCTTGTTAAACCAAAATAGCTGTTCGTGGTTTGGTGTTTTGTTCTGTTTGGAAAGTCAGATTTGCTGAAGACGGCTCTTGGGTAATGAGGGCACTTTTAAAAGCCTCTTCTCTTAGCCAGGATGGCGGGCTATCTTTTAGGGTGAGCTCTTGAAAGTATAAAACAGCAGGCACAGCTTTCTTGTAGGGTCATTCCCTGGCTGGCCCATGACCGTAGCCGTGTGCTCCCCCATTCCTTAGCCATGAGGGTTAGTGGCCCGACCTTCACGCAGGGGCGCTGTGGGTCACCTCCTCGGCTGGCCGTGTTTCCTCCATGCCTCACCACCCTCCTCATATCTGCGCTCTCTGCATGGCGGAATGTTCGGGAGCTCCCGTGACCAGAGCAGGAGAGACCCCAGCCCACCCCTTTTGACGTTTCCACGCCTTGACAGAGAACTTGCGCTGGGTGGGTGGCTGTGTGTGTGTTGCGTTTGACAGCAGAAACAGAGGTTGGAAGGGAGACTTTATTTTCAGAGACCCAAGACCCTGGCATACTATCATTTTCTAAATTTCGAAGCCCAGCTCTAGAAATAAATTAGCCAATCGGATTATTTATTAGATTGAAAACAGATAAAAGGGGCCAGGGGAGTGGGGAAGAACCTTGGTTCTACCACCAAACAGCTGCACATGTGATAGTAATTGGAATCTTGTTGCCAGGTCATTTTCATTGTTTTTCAAGTACTGCCAAGTCCAAGAAAATGTATGAAAACTAAATCATATCCCCCTACATCCCATGTCTGATTGAATCCTCCTCGCCGTGTGGTGGTCTCATACATCCTATTAAAATATTCAATCTTGTTTTCTTACTCGAAGAGCCTGTCTGTAAAGGGCAAACTTATAGAAAACTCATTCCCTGGAGACAGGTATCCAGCCACACCGGACTATTTACATATTTTACTATTTGATCGGCTGCTTCTAGGTTCTTCCTTCCTTTGTATTTGTGGGTAAGGGCTGTGGGATGCATTTTTAATCATGCAACTGTGTTGGCCATTGAAGAAACCGAGGGGGCGTTTCCTGGCTTCTCATTCGTGTTGCACCTTGAAAAGGGAACCAGTGTGTTTACCAATTTGTTTTGTTTGTCTTCTAGGACCGAGTTGTATCGATCTCTTTTTGGGCAGCTCCGCCCTCCTGGTGAAGGCCAAAGGGACTGACCGCGCCTGCTGCTCTTACTGCAGGCCCGAGGCCGGGACCTGGACGCACAGACAGGCGGACACACGCGTGCCGCCTCAGGCAGCCCCAGACGCAGGAAGCCGTCGGCCCAAGGCTCTGGGCTAGCTGGGGAGTCCTGGGCAGGTGCGGCGTTCAGAGCACGAGCCTAATAAGTCCCAGGAAGGCTGGAGTCAAGTGTGCATGTCCCCCACGCTTCGGTTTGCCGGGGACCCACGGCCCGCGCTCCTTCACCGTCACAAATAAACCGTGTTGTTACGGCCACGGCCGTGCATGGGATGTCTTAAGCAGCACGGAGTAAGTCAGCTTGAGAGCTCCCAGGTTTGTAGGGACAGTTTTCACTTTCTTTCTAGTCACATGGCCTCCTCTCACAACCTCTCACAAGATGGCCTTCTACGACACAAAGTTCACAGAAGCTAGGATGCCGCCTGCTGGGCGGGTCATGTTTGGCGATGGCTCATGGCTCTTGAGGAGCAGGGAATCCCCAGAAACCTATTAACTGTGCCCAGGAGACTCTGTTACTTGGAGGCATTCGCCTGTGTGTCACAGATACCCTGACGTCTTTCTCTTTTCCTCTTTTTCCCCCCTATAGATTTCTTCCAGAGTCCTTTTCCATTCTCACCATTCCTAAATCACTTTATTGAGATGAGCTCTGGTGTAAATCTAGCAGGAGGAAATGATTCACTTGTTTTTCATCCAAAGGTCAAAAGCTGGAAATTAAATCCCCATAAGGGGGATTTATTAGCCTGCTGTGGTCAATATGCAATGAAGATTATCTTGCATAAGTAATGTGTGCGTCCCGGCGTTCGCGACTGACCACCCCCAGCTCCTTTGCCCCCCTCTTTACGTAGAGCTGTGGAATTCAAAAAGAAACGTGCATTCAGTTGTAGTGCAGAACTAGTCACTGTTATTAACATCAGGTTCCAATACTGTTTTGAAATATCAGACCCAAGTGACAGGTTTGGGTGCCTGGGAATCCCATGTGTCACGCTGCCCCAGAGTCTGGGGACCGCGCGCCAGGCCTGGAGGCTGGGCTCTGGATGCAGGGAGTCCTGTGTGTAATCTGCTTCCCAGTGTAGTGTGAGCATCGGAGTGTCTGCTGAGCTCGGGATGGGCCAGGCGGGGGGAGGAGGGTTTTTCCATCTCACGTTAATTGGACCTTGGTACGTGGTGATTTGTTTCTCTTGTCTCAGTAGTTACCTCTTGGGCTCGACTGACATGGAAATGTTTAATTTTCAGTATGTCTCCAGCTACCCAAAAGATCAATCAACAGGAATAGAGTTCCCCCACATTTACTACCTTCAAAATGATCACTTTTTAAAATGGAGAACATCCAATCCTGTCCACCTAGCCTGAGGAGTCTGAATCATGCACAGTAGAACAGCAAAAATACCAAACTTCCGGTGAGCCGGACGCTAACCTCTGTTTCCTAAAGAGATCGAATCTTTGTCACAGTCACTCTTGACCTGATAAAGAAAAAGATTTAAACAGGTACTTCAAGATATTTGGAGTCCAACGTGTTTAATTAAAATGAATTAAAATCAGGAGAGATGAGAAAGGACAGAATTTTCAGTAAAGACAGGCTTGCATTTTAAAATTCAGAAGACCACCCTCCTTCCAGCCAAGAATAAATTGGAAACTATTTTAATTGACACGGATACTGCAATTCAACTGTTACTAGAAAGACAGATTAGTTGATTGATTTGCATTTTAATAAAACTAATACTTTACATTTTGGTAGCTAATGCTGATTTTCAAATGAGGTGAGAACTGTTATCAGGAGTTTCAATCCAGGGCCCTTTTTCAGTGTTGACTGAAGCATTCCTCCCTTTTGTGTGGAGTTTGCTTATTTTCTTTTTGCCCAGCTGACTACTGCACGCTCTACGCCCAGAAGCCACCGACCTTGGAGAGCTCACCAGAAGGCTCCCCGCGGGGCTCGAGCTGCGCCCCACAAGCCCGGGTTCAGGCCCCACCCCACCCCCCCAGGGGGCTGGGAAGCGGGCAGTGGGCCCTCCCCTCACGACAGAGCACGGAGGCTGCTTTCTTGCCTTGGATTATTTTACACTCAACAACTAACTACAGAAAAGTAGAAGGGACAAATAAGAAGAAGTCCCGGCCAATGTCCTACCACCCAAAAATATCCACCTCTGGGTATTCACAGTTCAGTACTCCAGGGCCGTGGTGTGGAGTGGCCCTCCTGGTCTCCCCACCGGCAGCTGCAGGGGGAAACTTGGTTTTTACTTCAGACTATTTGAAATTTTCTACTCACTCTTTTAAAAACAATGAAAACAAAATATCCACATGGCCACGTGGTATCCTGCATGCTAATAGTACAGTAAAAGAGGGGCATGCGACTCTGGATCTCCGTGTTGCGAGTTCGAGCCCACATTCAGTGTAGATGTTACTTAAAATCTTCAGGGCCACCCGGGTGGCTCAGTCGGTTAAGCGTCTGATTCTGGATTTCAGCTCTGGTCACGATCTCAGGGTCCTGGGACTGAGTCCCATGTCAGTCTCCATGCTTAGCAGGGGGTCTGCTTGAGATTCTCTCCCCCTCTTCCTCTGCCCTCCTCCCACCTGTGCGCTCTCTAAAATAAATCTTGAAAAAAAATTAAATCTTGAAAAAAATAGTACAGTAAAAGATTATTTCCATGTTTTACAGATACCTTTTAAGTCATTTAATTGCTAATTAATAATTCCACTTGGGGCCTCTACAGCACTTAGCCAGATCCCCTGTAGTTGAACATTTAATTGTTAACAACTATTTGCCATTAGGAATAATGTTACTGTCTAATATTTATGCATAAAGCTCGTTTATCGTCTTTTGAAATAATTTTTTTTCGGGGTGCCTGGGTGGCTCAGTCGGTTAAGCGTCTGCTTTCGGCTCAGGTCATGATCTCAGGGTCCTGGGATCGAGCCCAGCCTTGGGCTCCCTGTCGCTCTGCGCCTCCCCCACTTGTGTGTGCGTGCTCTCTCTCTCCCTCGCAAATAAAATCTTTTAAAAAAAAAAGAGCCTTTTTTTTCTTGGCATATATTTTTAGGAGTAAAGTGAATCAAGGGCAAGAAAGTGTCCAGTGATTGGGAAGGCTCTTGGTTCCTATTATGGAGGCTAACTTTAGCACTCTGTTCACTGCTTCTTCGCCCTAAGCCCGGCGATTTGCCAGCAAAGGGTGTAGAGAGGCAGAGAGGAGACTGGCCCAGGAGCCTGATCCTGGGGTTTCTTTCTTGCCCCCCAGGGAACCCTGCAAATCAGCATCCTCTGGGAGGATTCAAGAGTTGTGCGCTACAATGTGTTTGGCGATGTTCCCATGAAAGATGGCGGATAAATAGAAAGTGACACCATCATCTCCCTCCTCCGCCCCCCTATCTTTTCTCTGGCTGCTGGATCGCATATAATTTGCTCTCCACACTCCCCTCCAGCTTTCAGGCTCTTGCTGCTTTCAGGGTCTTCGTTCTGGGGATCCCTCAGGTGGGTTTCCCTCGCCTCGGATGGTTGTGCATTCCTCCTCGCTGCTCTGTACGGTCCTCCAGGGGTCGCTGCCCAGGAGCATCATTCAGAAACCCTGAGAACCAGCAGAACACGGGGGAAAGGCCGCTCCAAGCAGCCCAGCACACACTCTGCATCCCCAGCTTAGAAACATCATTTCCTTTCAGAGGTTGGTTTTCCTGGTCCCCATGTACTTTGCTAAGAGTTCTCCAAGATCACCGCCTCTTCACCTCTCACCGTTTCATCCGGAGGGAGCTGAGTTCGAGTCACTGAATGAATCCAAACTTGACATTCGTCATCAACCTTGGAACCGCTCCCCAGGGACGTAGCACTGTGTCCGTGGGATGTGTTGATGCCAAGATCCGAGTCTCCCTGGGCCAGACTCACGGATGACGCAGCCATCTGTCTCAGCAAAACTTTGCAGACAAGCCGAGGTAAAGGTCAGGTGGCCCGCGGGTCGCAGGTGTAGCTGCACAAGGGTGTCATGGCCCGGCTGTGGGCACCCCTCCGCGACGCCCTGCCCCTGCGGCCCTGTGTCCCCGTGCTTACTAGAGGCAAATCCAAGCAGCGAGCCTCGCCTCAAGCAGATGACCCTTGTTTCCTACCTCTGAGTCTTCTTACTTTTTAAATGTATGTATGTGCTTGGGTAGTGGGGGCAGTTGCGTGAGGAATTATGCTTGCCTTAGTCATTGTTTTAAAGCTCATCTACCTCATTTTTCTTTCTTTCTTCACTTTCTCTTTCTTCCTAACATCCCCAAAATGACTGCTCATTCTCTCTTGAGTCCGGGGGGAGGGGGGTCCCTGTCGCCCTGCTGATTTGTAAGTCCCCCGGGTGTGCGCAGCAGTCCCGGCCACGCCTCCGTCTGGACAGGGGGGCAGCGCAGAGCAGAGGGGGGCCCCTCACCTGCCTCGGGCTTCTCCCGTGCCCCTCGCCGGGGGTCTGCCTCTAGGGTGCTGCTGCCCCAGCATTTATATTCCTGAGAAGTTTGCTTTTATTTCCCCTGGTTCAGGGTTCTCTGTTCACTTGTCGAGGTCAAGGACACTGAATTCTCGGGAAAGAAAATGTAAGAGTGTAAAAACACCAACCAACCAGCCACCCACAATCCCGCAGCACTGATAGGGTAGGAGAAGAACATGAGGTCCCCAACAGGCACGGTGTCAGTAACACGGAAGGGTCCCTGCCCACCCTCCTCCCACCCCACCCTCCTGTTTGTGGCTGGATTGGAAAGGAGCCGGCCGCTCTGGCTGGCAGGCGCTGTCACGTGGGGAGGCCCTCTCCCCTTCCTCTCCTGCCCTTCCCCACCGCAGGGGCCGCTGGGTTCATCCAGGGCCGGGGGTAGCGGCTCCTACAGAGACTTGGGGGCACATCTTAGTCCAGGAATGGCAGGGTGTGGCGTTCCGAGTAAAGCCTAGACAGGAACGAAAGGTGGAGCGGAAAGAATCGCGGACCAGAAATGAAACCTGCTAGGGTTCGACCTTAGGGAAGCCGGTTAACCTCCGGGCCTCGGGCTCCTACTTAGTAAGATGAGGCTCAGCTAAACACTTGCACGGCAGCTGTGTCCAAGTAAAGGCAGCTGCGTAGACTTGGGTTGAACAGAGGCGCAAGGATGTTGTTCATGTCCATTTACGCGGACGTCCTCGACCTCCCGCTGTGTGCCGGGCCCTGGTGGAGGCTTAGCGAAGGGCTGTGGAGGCAGGTGACCTGGTCTCTGGGTGCCTGTCTTCCCCTGCGCTGGAGGGCTCTGCGCGCTTCAGCTTGGGTCTGATCAAAGCCATTACCGTCTCCGGAACCCCTGTTAACCCTGGCAGGCACTCCTGGGAGACTGGGCTCCGAGCCCCTTTCTAGGCTTGGCACCACTTTCCAAGGTTCTAGCTCCCCTAGGTGAGAACTCAGCCTGGCAGGAGGGCACTTTCCGGGCCCCGCAGTCCCGCCCGGAGTCCTGCCTCGGTGGCCAGGTGCGTTGGCAGACAGGTGCGGCTGATTCCACAGCCCAAAGCAATTAGCCCGCTGCTCTGTGATTTCTGCCCCTCGGCGGCCTGGGCAGCGTCGAGCTCCCAGCGTCCCTTCCACTCTCCCATGGAGGTTCTGCGGAGCTTGGGAGAAGCTTCTAGCCCTCGCTGCGTCCAGAACATCTGGACCAGTGCTGCCCAGAACTTTCTGGGGCGATGGAGATGGAACCCTATCATTCTGTGCTATTGCACACGCTAGTCACATGAGGCTTTGGGCCCTTGCAGAGCGGCTAATGGCTTACTATGTCTGAGAGCTCAGGTCTAGACAAATATCTCCCAGCCGTTCGCAAGTCACAGCAAACACCAACATTGAAAATAGAGTCGGCGATCAACAGATGCGGCAGCGAGCCCTCCAGCTGTCCCAGAGCAGAGCGGCCCCGGTGTCTTCCTTCGCACGCCAGGTATGTGAGCACAAGGGCCTGCTTGAGACTTTGGGGGTGGGCTGGGGTGTGACCTGGGGTACAAAGAGAGGGTGGGGAGGCAGTGGCTTCCTGCCTGGGAGCCCAGAGTGGCAGGGGCAGGGGGGGGCCTGGAAGGCTAGCCCCGCCTCATCCCTCCTGGGGTGGGGGGGGCCTCTGGCCAGGAACTGACTCCCCGCTGCCTTCAACTTATTCTCCAGTTTGACTCTTGTGTCCTTTAAAGTTGTAGCACACTGCACTCGGTTTTAAGAGCTAAATGTAAGGCTAATACGGAACACTTTAAATGTGATAACTCCCGAGTTCACATTGTTCGAGCAGATAAGCAGTAAGGAGCAGGTGCTTTTGAATTTACTTATCAGCATTTTAGCAGGCTCCTTGTCCGGCCTCGCCCCCCACCTAGGTGCTGTGATGTTCTCGCAGGATCTCGGAACCGAGGCTTCCCCAGGCCCCGGGGCCACCGTTTCATGTGCTGACCTTGCTGGTAAGGTCAGGCCTTTGTTCCCAGCGGGGGGCGCCTCCCAGGTGTGTGTACTTGCCGCGAGGGGCCTGCAGTGGGAGAGGAGCTCCCGGCTGCCAGCCGGGGACCAACCTCCCCACCCCCAGCGGCTGAAGCCTTTGGAGCTCTGTGGAGGGGGTGCATTTTAGAGTCACATCCTGATCTTCCTGAAGGAGGGTAAGGTGGGACAAAAGGAAGCCCTAGTTCTCCGTTACATAATTAAATGGAGATTTTCCTTCCTGAAGGAGCAAAAAGAGGCCAAGGACAGCCTAATTGAAACCTCAAGATTGCTTCTCCGAGAGTGGCCTGAGCAAGTGGGCCAAGGTAGGCTGCCACCTCTGGCTGGTGGGGCGCCCACGCCGACGGGTCCCTGGGGCGCCCTGACTGCCCTCCCCCGGAAGGGGACAGTCTGTTTGGCCGGGGAGCCTCCCCTTTGCTTCCCGTTGGGAGAACAGGGGAGCCGGTGCAGGAGCTGGCTCTGTCCTGGTGGGGCTGCCGCTCCCCGCAAACAGCAGCCCCCGGGGCTCCCGGGCTGTCGCCAGTGCGCGCCTCTTTCCAGCCAGCCTGGCTCTTCCAGAGAAGTGATGGGAAATAGTGATGTTTTATTAATTGCAGATATGGCTGCTAATTAGAACCAGGCGTGTGCTCTCTGTACCTGTTTATACACTTGCTCCAGAGTAGAAGGACTTTCTCCTCTCTTCCTCCCTCTCCCCCACCCCCCAGATGAGAATTTCAACTTTAAGACAAACAACTTCATTTACAAGTGTGTCTCTAATTAGCTGCAGAATTAGGAAAGCTGAGTTTTCCCCCATAGATCGGCTAAACCCTCGAGGGAGACTGGTGGAATAGAGAGAATCGCATTTCCAATTATTTTGTTGAATTGCTAATTTAGTTATTGTGCCTGGTGTAATTGTGATGGGTATTGGGTGTGCAATTCAATTTGTTTTAAATATTTGTGGGAAGGCTGATCAGTAATGGAGCTGACCTATTTTGTGGCCCAAATTGAGAAAAAAAGACTAAAACACAACAGCCACAAAGATATAGTTTGTTTCCATTTTTATTTTGATCTCTCTCATCCCTCTTAAGACCATTGATGCAACAAAAGGATTAAATTAAAAGATGACAGCACTTTGATCTTCTCCCTTTGAAAGCTTAACTGTCCTTGGTAGTTTAATATGCAGATATTTTAGGGTAGAGTTTTAGATGCGTGGCTGGGGTTGAGGACTTTCCGCCTCCCATAATTGCTTTTCTGTGTGTGCCTAGCTGTGGTTTGGGTGTGTGACTTTTGAAAAGAAAAGAAAGTCGTGGAGGTAGTGCCTGCCGCGAACAGTGCAAAGCCATCCCAGCGCCGGAGCCCGTGTGGCCAGGAAGGCACCTTCCCCCCATTGGCCATGTGGCTCCAGGGGCCAGTGACCGGGATCCCCACCCAGGTGGCACTTGCCCCACGCTCCGTCCGAGATGGGCCCAGCTGCTGCCTGGGGGGGCCTCTGCCCTTGTGACAAGGGTTAGGCAGGCAGTTCCCGGTTCCCTCAGTGCTGGCAGTGAGTCCAGGGGAGCTCTTCACTGGCCAAGCACCATCTTGCTTCCTGGGGGGTCTCCCCACCGCTCAGCCAGCCTCTGAACCAGAGGGAGCATCTGTGATGTAGTATTGCTCACAGGCCCATTGAATAAATCATTGCAGTCTGGGCCTGGAGCAGGGCTGTGGCTTGTTGGGAAGAACCACAGATAGGGCTCTGCAGGGACTGAAGGCCACAGAAACCGTGCAGGACCCCAGAACAAGGAGCCCTCCGCCCTGTTACTGTGAAATGTGTGGGTAGGTACTAGGTATCGTTAAGGTCAAGGTTGCTTCCCGGTGACGGAGCCCCTCAACCCTCTCCCCCCCCACCCCCCGCTCATGCCAGGCTTTCTGGGGCAAAGGGTAGGGTGTGGTTGGGCTAGACCAGAGGGTGGCGGACAAGAGAAGATTTTGAGGAAAGGTATAATAAATAAGATGGGTCATAGAAGGAGCTGTTTTAATGACTTGGATCCTAAAAGGATCATTTTGCAACTCAATTAACTTAGAAAGGTGCCAGGGTACATTTCTGTGCTTAGCTGCCCAGTAGAAGTTTAGACTTCACGATTCGTGTGCAAGAGCTCACGGGGCGGGGCTGG
>LNAC01000022.1:1131617-1252511 GCA_002007465.1 Ailurus styani
AGAGAGCCCGATGCGGGCCTCGATCCCAGGACCCTGGGATCATGACCTGAGCCGAAAGCAGAGGCTTTAACCCACTGAGCCACCCAGGCACCCAATAAAATCTTTTTTAAAAATATAAACATTCTTGTTTTGGGGGCGCCTAGGTGACCCAGCTAAGCATCTGACTCATGATCTCAGGGGGGAGTCTGCTTGTCCTTCTTCAGTCCCTCCCCCTGCTTCTGCATTGTCTCTGCTGTAATAAATTTTAAAAAATTAAAAATTTTTAAATTCTTTTTTTTAAAATTTATTTTAAAGTAATGTTTATACTTAATGTGAGGCTTGAACTCACACCCCAAGATCGAGTTTCATGCACCTCTGAGCCAGCCAGGTGCCCCACTCATTCTTAAGTCCAGCTTCATAGGTATCAACCTTGTGACTAATAGTCAGCCAGTCACCTAATGGTCAGCCAAAGGTTTGCTTAGAAAGAACTTCAACCAGGGCGCCTGGGTGGCTCAGTGGGTTAAAGCATCTGCTTTCGGCCCAGGTCATGATCTCAGGGTCCTGGGATCGAGGCCCACATCGGGCTCTCTGCTCAGCAGGGAGCCTGCTTCCCCCTCTCTCTCTGCCTGCCTCTCTGCCTCCTTGTGATCTCTCTCCCTCTGTGAAATAAATAAAATCTTAAAAAGAGTGCTTTAAAAAAAAAAAGAAAGAAAGAACTTCAACCAAATATCCAGTTTTATTGCTCACAAGTTTTACCTTCCACAAAACACAGGAACATGAACACAATTTAGCCAAGTTCTTTGCCACTTCTTAAAAAGGATCACCTTTCCTCAAGTTTCTAAGAACACATTCCTCGTTTCTGTTAGAAACCTCATCAGAATGACCTTTAACATCCATATTTCTATCAACATTCAGTTCGCCATCACTTATGATTTTCTAAGAAGATAGAGGCTTTCTCTATAGTTTTCTTCCTCTTCTGAGCCCTCACCCAAATGCATTTAAAGGTCTGTTCAGGGCAATGTAGGCTTTTCCTCCAAACTTCCAAACTCTTCCAAAGCCACTTCTACATTTTTCAATTTGTTACGGCACCTCACTCTTGGTATCATTTTTTTTTTAAGTTTGGCTTTATTAAGGCATAATTGACATACAAAATTGTAAGATATTTAAAGTATATATTGTGGTAATTTGATACACGGGTACATTGTGAAAGGATTCCTTCCATTTAGTCAATTAACACATCCATCACCTCACTAGTGTGTGTGTGTGTGTGTGTACACAATTTCTGCCATCTTAACATGTTTCCATTACGCAGTACTGCGTTACCATGTTATACACTAGATCCTCAGACCTTATTTATTTTATCACTTAAAGTTTGTACTCCTTTCCCAACTTCTCCCTTTCCCCCAATCTCCACCAAGCCCCTGGCAAACACTTTTTTCCCCTCTATGTATGAGTTTGAGGGTTGTTTCTGTTTTTTGGTTTTTTTTAGATTCCACATACAAGTGAAACCATACAGTATTTGTCTTTCTCTGTTTGGCTTATTTCACATAGCATAATGTTCTTAAAGTCCATCTGTATTGTCACAAATGGCAGGATTCCCTCCTTTGTTGTGGCTAAATAATATCCCATTATATATATGTGTATCTCACATCTTCATTATCCATTCATCTGCTGATGGACACTTAGCTTGTTTCCATATGGTGGCTATTGAGAATAATTCTGTAATAAATGGAATACAGTTATCTCATCAACATTGTTTTCATTTCTTTGGATATATACCCAGAAGTGGGATTGCTGAATCACATGGTAGTTCTATTTTTAAATCTTTAAGGAAACTGCATACTGTTTTCCATAATGCTGCACCAATTTACATTCTCACCAACAGCACACAAGTGTTCCTTTTCCCCCCCACATTCTCCCCAGCACTTATCTCCTGTTTTTGATGTTAGCCATTCTGACCAGTGTGAGGTGATATCTCATTGTGGTTTTGATTTGCATTTCCCTGATGATGAACGATAAACACATTTTCATGTACTTGTTGGCCATTTGTTGGTCATCTTTGGAAAAATGTCTATTTAGTTCCTCTTTTTTAAATCATATTGTTTATCTTGCTAGCGAGTTATGAGTTCTTTATATATTTAGGATATTAACCCTTTATCAGATGGATGATTTGCAAATATTTTCTCCCATAGGTTGCCTTTTCATTCATTGTGTTGATGGTTTCCTTTGCTGTGCAGAAGCATGTTAATTTGATAAAGTCCCTCTTGCTTGTTTGTGCTTTTGTTGCCTTTGCATTTGGTGTAAAAGTAAAAAAATCATAGTTAAGACTGATATCAAGGAGCTTAGCCTCTATGCTTTCTTCTAGGAGTTTATGGTTTCGGGTTTTACACTCAAATTTCTCATCCATTTTGAGTTGATTTTTTTTGTATGGTATAAGGGTCTGTTTTAATTCTTTTGCATATGGCTGTCCAGTTTTCCCAACACCATTTATTAAAGAGACTATCATTTCCCCCTTGTATATTGTGGGCTCTTTTGTTGTAAATGAATTGACCTTATATGCCTGGGGTTATTTCTGGGCTCTGTTCTGTTCTATTGATCTATGTGTCTGTTTTTATGCTAATACCATGATGTTTTGATGACTGCATCTTTGTAATATAGTTTGAAATTGGGAAGTACGATGATGCCTCTAGCTTCGTTCTTCTTTTTCAATATTACTTTGGCTATTTGGGGTCTTTTGTGGTTCCATGCAAATTTTATTTATTTATTTATTTATTTATTTATTTATTTATTTATTAAAGATCGTATTTATTTATTTCACAGAGGGAGAGAGATCACAAGGAGGCAGAGAGGCAGGCAGGGGGGTGGGGAAGCAGGCTCCCTGCTGAGCAGGGAGCCTGATGCGGGCCTCGATCCCAGGACCCTGAGATCATGACCTGAGCTGAAAGCAGAGGCTTTAACCCCCTGAGCCACCCAGGCGCCCTCCATGCAAATTTTAGATTTGTTCTAGTTCTATGAAAAATATCATTTTGGTAGACTATTTTGTTAGGGATTGCACTGAATCTGTAGATTGCTTTGGGTAGTATGGATATTTTAACAATACTAATTCTTCCAGTCAATGAACATAGACTATCTTTCTATTTATTTGTGTCGTCTTCAATTTCTTTCATCAGTGTCTTATAGTTTTCAGTGTATGTGTGTCTTTCTTCTCCTCGGTAAAATTTATTCCTAGGTATTTTTTTGATTCATAAATGCGATTTTCTTAATTTCTCTAATAGTTTGTTATTATTGTATAGAAATGCAACTGATTTTTGTACATTTTTTTATATCCTAAACTTTACTGAACTTATTATTCTAAAAATTTTTTGGTTGAGTCTTTAGTGTTCTTATATATATAATGTGTGTGTGTGTGCATATATATATATATTTATATATGTCATCTGCAAATAGAATTTTACTCTTTCCTTCCTCACTGGCAAGTAGGGGCAAGAAGTGGCAAGAATGGGCATCCTTGTCTTTGATCTTTGATCTTAGAAAAAAAGCTTTACATTGTTGAGTTTGGTGTTAGCTGTGGGCTTGTCATATGTGTCCCTTTATTATGTTGAGGTACATTCCCTTTATATCCCGCTGCTTCCACATTTTTAGGTTTGTTACAGCAGCACCATCGTGGGCCAATTTTTTTTTTCTTTTTTTGTCTTCGTCCATTTGGACTGCCACAACAGAATGTAAGTCTGAGGTTAGAATGCCAGCATGGTCAGGCGTGGGCTCTCTCTTGGGTTCCCTGACTTCGTGTTGTCTCCTCACATGATGAAAAAGGGAAGGGATCTGTCTGGATCCTCTTAGAAGGCACTAATCCTATTCATGAAGGCTCCATCCTTATGATTTAATCACCACCCAAAAGCCCCACCTTTTTTTTTTTTCAGTGATCCAAGATTCATTGTTTATGCACCACACGCAGTGCTCCATGCAATACGTGCCCTCCTTAATACCCACCACCAGGCCCACCCATCCCCCATTCCCCCTCCCCTCCATAACCCTCAGTTTGTTTCTCAGAGTCCACAATCTCTCATGGTTCGTCTCCCCTTCTGATTTACCCCAATTCACTTTTCCTTTCCTTCTCCTAGAGTCCTCCATTTTATTCCTTATGTTCCACAAGTGAAACCATGTGATAACTGACTTTCTCTGCTTGACTTATTTCACTTAGCATAATCTCCATACCCATCCATGTTAATACAGAAGTTGGGTATTCATCCTTTCTGATGGCTGAGTAATATTCCATTGTATATATGGACCACATCTTCTTTATCCGTCTGTTGAAGGGCATCTTGGCTCTTTCCACAGTTTGGCGATTGTGGACATTGCTACTATGAACATTGGGGGACATATGGCCCTTCTTTTCACTACATCTGTATCTTTGGGGTAAATACCCAGTAGTGCAATTGCAGGGTCATAGGGTAGCTCTGTTTTTAATTTTTTGAGGAATCTCCACACTGTTTTCCAAAGTAAAGCCCCACCTTCTAATATATATCACTGGTTGGGGGCTAGGATTTCAACACATCAAATTTGGGGGGACATTCAGACCATAGCAGCCCTCAGTGACACTTTTGCATTGTGTCCATGTAACTAGTGTCTGGAGACAATCCCTAGATTTCTGCTCAGGTAAGGGGGGTGGTTCTCTGAAAGCTTTATGAGGAAGATACTCCAGAGTATTAACATATCCCATATCTCGTAAGCATGAGGGAGGGGTAGAGCATGGAGAACCCTGACATATATTGAGAATTTGCTACTAATGTCCATCTCTTGATTTGTGTTAACGAACTTAAGGTAATTTTTCAAAAAACCCCTTTGAGTTCTTTGTTAGTATCCATATTTCACAGATTAAGGAGGCAGGAACTTTTCCAAAGAACAGGAATGAGAGACCAGATCTTTGAACCCAGCTCAGGCTTATTCCAAAGTCTATGTTCTTTTAAGTGGCTCTGAAAATACCCACCTGTGTTAGAATGGACAAGAGTATTCTGTTAGCTTTTTCTCCAAGTCAGGGCCTGGATGTCTTTAGTCCTTTGTCCCTCCTTACCCCCAATCCTTCTTGCTCACTCCAGACCAGTCGTAGACAAGCATGTTTGGGATTAGGCCCATCATTCAGCCATCTCTGAGCTCCAGTCTGTATCCTCTCCTTATGGTAGCCAATGGGTAGAGCTCACTGGGTGGTTCCAGGTCCTCTGAGAGCTGAGACCCCATTATCCTCTCCCACTCCATCCCCCTTGCGCCCCCGCCCCCCACAACCTCAGGGAATCTTGTTTTTGAAGATTTTTGCCTACTCAAACACTGCATTTATGAAGATGTCCTATTCCCATTATTCATTCTCATTAACTGCCGATTGGAACTGTTGGCCAGCCGGAGGTAGCCAGTACTACCTGGGTTGGCAAAACTGTCATCAGAAAGACAATGGCATGGTGAGCCTTAGCTGCCTGCCTGAGGCATACCCAGGATCTGGAGTATTGAAGTAGCTGACAGTTGCTTATTATCTCTGTGCCTCCTGGGGTGGCCTGGGCTGACTATCCTAAGTGACCCCAGCTCACTGCATACACACATGGAGCCGGGCTTGAAGCTAGATATCTCAGCACACACCGTGGTGGTCTTTTCATTCAGTTAGGCTGCTTTCTAAACTTCTGTACCCAGTCTTCCCATGCTCCCAAACCACCAGAGGTTTCCCACTCTCTCCAGTATCTTCTTCCTTGGCCCAGCATTTAAAGGGATCCATGATCTGTCACCTGCTTGCTTTTTTCAGATATCATCTTCCATCCTCCCCCAAGCACTGCTCTGTTCCTCTCCGATGTTCTTAGTGTCCCTTGAAAACTTTGCAAATGTTGGTGTTCTGAGTTGAGACACTTTGCCTTCCTTTCCCACGTGGAAACTGTTCTCTGGCGGGAAGCTTTAGCCCTTAATTATCTGTACCACTCATGTGGCCCCTACCACTTTCTGCCTCACCGTGGGGATCAAGTGGGCTTTGCTTTTGGCCTTCCAGTGTCAGCCAAGGAGCCAGCATTTGAGTTCACCTCCCAGGTCGGTTCCTCTCTAGGCCTCTCACCAAGCTTTGCACATTGGAAAGAGCACAGAAGGGGTCCTGCCTGTGATGGTGGTTAGGTACTTGTATGCATCACGGTGTCCTTGTTTTTCAGTTGATCACGAAATCCCTGCTGTTCTAGCTTTTCTTATTATCCTGGTAATAATCCTGGTGGTTTTAAATTTTCTTCAGTTAAAAAGACCAATGAAAGAAGTATCACTCCCCAACAGAAGAAAGCATTGTATGTGTCAGGAAAGTTCCCAGAGGCAGGAGCAGAATCTTTTCCCATTTGTCTTGCTGACCTTCCCCAGAGCCACCAACAGATGTGGGCTGAGACCAGGGACACTTCAAGTTTACATCTTGGGGTCTGCTTCTCCTCTGCCTGCTTAGGGGGGAGGGAAGAAGGCCCATAGGCATCTATGCTGAACAGGACTCCCTACCCATGGAGTGCAGCATCTGGTGGCAAAGAGAAATTTTCCTTCAGATCTCTCTTATTACTTATTACTCTAAGAATGTCTACCTTAGGGTGATTCAAATGGATATATATTTATTTACAATATATATTATATATATAAATATATATGTGTATATATATAAAATAAGTATATGTAAAATATTTTTAAAACATTTTTAGAAAAAAATTTGCTAAACATCTCGGGGAGACCGACACAGCATACTGGGCTTAATAATCAGCAAAGCCCAGTGCCTCTCTTCCCTACTGTCTTGTGGCTTTCGCCTTTCTTTGCAAATGTTTAGGGATTGGTGTTCTTTGCTTCAACCACATGGGTTTACAGAGAGAAACCGAGGCAGAGGGTTGAAGGCACACAAGCATGAGATTTTGTGCCCAAAGTTAGTGTTCAAATTCCATTAAGCAGCTAAATTAAGAGAATCCATAACCTTTCCATATAACTGGCCTGAGGGGAGTTCTGAAAATGGTTCACTATTCACTTGACCCAGAAAACCCCCCAAAATCACACAAGCCAAGAGGTTCCTTCTAAGAACACCCCAGAAACTGCTGAGGCCATCAAGGGTGTGTGTTATCCAAAAAGCCCTCAAGCTTTTGTGATGTCACTTTGACGTCGTCACTTTGCAGAAGCGATGTGTGTACGCTGCTGTGTCCCCGTAACGGCTCGGCTTTCAGCAGCGGAACAGGCACTCACCCTACCACTGCTGAGAGCTCCCTGCTCAGCAGAACACGAACGAGGTAGCTGGGCATGGGCTAAAATGACAAACAGTGACTCTTCTACAAATGTGGACATTTATTTCAACAAAATGTGAAAAGAATACATTTGACTGATGCTCCTTGCTCATCAGGCTATGTGTCCATCGCATCTCAGACAAGCGAAGGCTGCTTTGTGAACGAAGTGAATATGGCAATCTCAGCTCAAGCAAGTCTTGGTCAATACATCATTTACACTCCTCCTCAGTAACCTTGTGTATGTAATGGGCTGGGGGACTATCAGATTGCTCAAGTTCTATGGCTCTTCCTGGCTTCTCTGTATGCAAAACCCCTGTCCAGGGGAAGACCCGCAGGGAGGCGCTGTGGGGACGGGGGTGTAGCCTGGACTGACTTGTAGAGAAGAACAGTATTCCCTTACTGTGTCACCATCTGGTGCAGGGGGAGAGGTAAACCACGTGTGACCCGCCCTGCCCCTGGAGAAACGCCAGGGCGAGCAGAGGGGTCTGTACCACCTATAGGTATGTGGAACTTTTCTAACTATGGAAAAAAATCATCTAGTCCAAGACCGATTTTTACGTAAGCTGATAGCAGCAGGAGTGGAGGCTCCTTTCAGGACTGAACGTAGTTCCCCACCTCTTCCTGCCCTCTCTGGTGGTGCTGACCGCCCGCACCTTGCACCAGGGCCACCTGGCTGAGGCTCTGTGTGCCCCGGGCGCTCAGTGACGAGGCCAGCTCACCTGCACAAGTGCGTCCCAAAGAAGGGGGGGCGGGGCTCGTTGTGCTCAGACTCCAGCGGTAAGGCTCAAAACTGTAGCACGTACAAAAGGATTCATACCATGGCACTAAAATGTCCTAGTGATTTATTCCCTCCTTGGTCATCAGTGACACGTGCCAGTAGCTGCACTGTAAGAACTGGAGGCTACACCAGCCCTGATCACTTGCCACTCTTGCTTTAGGAACACCAGTGGGGGAATCCATAAACTCTTCCCTCCTCGAATAAATGGGTTGTTAAAAATAAACTCTCTCCACCACCGGTGAGGTGGGCCCTGCCTCTGGCCAGGAAGGGCTCAGTGAGCCCGGAAGACAGCAGCACCACGACGGAGTTGTAGATAATCTTAAGGTCACGTGGGTTCTGTTCCCTGGAAGCCTGCTCACACTGGGGCAGGCCAGTTCCTGGTGCTGAGAGCGGAGACGCCCCCCGAGTTCCTTTCAGCAGCTGTGGGGAGACCAGCTGAACCTGCTGCTTGTGGCCACCCCAGGAAGAGATGAGACCCAGAGGGAGGGGTATCATCCGCTGCTAGGAGGTACCCTAGACATACAGCTGAGTGACTCTGTAGGCACTAGTAACCTTTTGTAACTATCAGAGCTCCAGGCTTAATTAAGTAATAACCTTCCAAGTCCTAAAAAAGAGGGACTATCCAGCCCACTCCCCCCTGTGGCATGAATAACTACGTCTCATCGGCGACGGAAAGGGCCATCCCCGAGGCTCCTCGTCGGCCCCGCTCAGGCTACTGCACTGGCCACGTGGCTCCCAGCAGGCGCAACGGCGAGGTGAGCAGGGACGTGCAGGGAAGTGGTAAGTCAGCCATCTTTCCATCTGTTCTAAGAGAATCAGACCCACGCTTGAGGCCCCTGAATCAACAACAGTGACTTGGTCTGCTTCTTGGATTGTGGTTTTGCCCTCATCTTTGAGTTCCCATGGAGCTTGCAGATTCCACACTCCATGAAGGAGAAACGGGTACCTTGGTGGGATTAAATTGGGAACTATTCCTCTCCTGTGCCTAGTGCGTACCGGGCTGAACGTGAAGTTAAACAATGGACTTGAGGCTTCCTCCTCGCCCCAGCCCTCCTCTGCTGCCTATGGCTGCAGGCTCATGGGGCCAGGGGTGAGGGAGGGCTGCTGACTGCCTGACCACACCTCCCACTTCCCTGGGCTGGGACCACGGAGCTGTCAGGCCGGGAGCAGCAGCCCTGCTTTTGTGTGTAGTGAGACCTCATGGTACAGGCTTGTACCCTTCATTGCCTTCGCAGGTCCTGGCAGGGACAGAGGGCTGTAGTCACAGACAAGGTAATAAATACTGAATGGGATGGGTGTGACTGCTGGGGACTTTGTGACTCTATATCCCAGTATGTCATGCATAACCTGAAAACGTTCAAGGGGAAGCAAAATGCCACTTGGATTCCAGTGCTGGGTCTCCTGTGCCTTCTCATTAGAGTGGTTTCAGCTGTAAGAGGCAGCGCTTGCCTTTTCTCCAGGGGCAGGGTGGGGATGGGCAGGAAGCTCTTTCTACGTTGACGGGGAGTCCATCGTGGAGAGGATCCGCACAATTTCTGCTCGCTGCGTGGGTGAGATGTGCTGAGTCATGTGGACGATGGAGTCCATGGCGACCTCGGGATTGGCCTGTACCAAGCTGGACGGGAAGACGGGGGACGGTGAAGGAGGAGAGCCAGCAGTGTCTAGATGAGGGGCGCTTACAAACTATCTGATTACACGTTGACAGAACCCACTGCAGACATTTCGGCCACCCCCACACCTGACTGGTTTTCCTACATGGAAAAAGTCCCCAGCAGCAAGGCCAAGATGGACTGGACATGTTTTGCTATGAAAGTAAGGAATTACTTAAAAACAACAAAAGCAATGGGGCCACGTCATAAAGTGGAACCACCAAAAGGTGCTTCCACTGGCTAAATTTGGGACATTTTGGGCATTGGAGTGTAATAATGAATTGCAAATTATTAAACAAATTCATGATTGGTGTAGATTAATGAATACATACATGAACGGAGGAAGAGAGAAGACTTTTTGCTTACAGGAGAACTGGAGTGGGGAGGACACAGAGTTGGAAAGTTATCCTTCTGCAACCTCGCCGGAAAGACTGGATCAGACAAAAGCCCTTCATGGAGGCTAGATCTGGGTGGAAATCCTGCCGAGCAACAGGATATCTGTATGGCCTTCAAGTGTGTCCCCAGAGACTGATTTCCCCCATTGCATCTAATAAGCAATGATGCAGTGGAGAAACTGAGTAACATCTTGACCAGGTGATTCTAACATCAGGAGGGGCAGATGATATGTCTCCAGATGTGGTACCCTATGAAGGCCACTTCATGTATGTAATATTCCAGTGGAGAATGTATAACCTGAAGCTAATCATGAGAAAACAGACAAAAACGAGCAATGTTTTACAAATGGTGGACTAGGGGTGCCTGGGTGGCTCAGTCGGTTAAGTGTCCGACTCTTGACTTTGGCTCAGGTCATGAGATCGAGCCCCACACTGAGTTCTGTGCTGAGCGAGGATCCTCCTTAGGATTCTCTCTCCTCCCTCTCCTCTGCGCTCTCTCTCAAAAAGAAAAAAAAACTTCTATCAATGTCAAATTTACTAAAACTGATCCTACTGTGGTTATGTAAGAGAATATCTGTATTAGTAAATACACACTTTAATATTTGGGGGAGGGCCACGAAGGGCCATGATCTATGTAACGACTTACCCTTAGTAGGCCTTTGGGAGTATGTGGCTATGGGAAAGCGGTCTCAAAGAAAAAACCCATGAAGATTGTAAGGCACCACCTCACGATTTGTTCTTAAATCTTTGTTCCTTCCAAGGAAGCGAGCCCAATTTCTCCTACAGAAGTCCCCTACTCGAGTCTTACCTGCGGATCTGCTTGAGGACGTAGTCTCTGCTGATATATTTGATGTTTTCCTCGATTACTGAGCGAACGCCGTCTTCCTCAGTCAGCTGTTTCTCCAGCCACTCCACCAGGTCCTTGTTATTGTCCCATACGTAGGCCTGCAAACAGATGTCTCTTGGTCAAACACCAGGGGCCAGGCCAGGCCGGACACCCGGACTGTTCACGATCTGGAAAGTTCACTCCAACAGCTTGCTCACTGTAAATAGTTGGTCACGATTCTCCACTCTTGTTGGCATTGTAGTGGAGGGAGGCCTCAGCACAGGAGCTGTCCTCTTTCCTTCTTTTGGTACAAGATGCCTCTTCCCAGCATCCACTTGGGCTCCTGGAGGCATCAGCGCTCACACTCTGACTCAAGTCCTATCATTCTAGGGCACTACCTCTTCCACAGAGGCTGATGGACTTGAGAGAAACAGTTAAAAGCTCAAATTGTTTAGTGAAGTGCTGATTGAGGGGGGCCTGCCCGGCTCAGGCAGTAGAGCGTGTGACTCTTGATCGTATGGTTTTGCGTTCGAGACCCACGTGGGTGTAGAGTTTACTTAAAAAAAAATTTAAGGGGTGCCTCAGTCGGTTGATCGGCGACTCTTGATTTTTGCTCAGGTCATGACCTCGGGATCGTGAGATGGAGCCTGGCGTCCAGCTCCATGCTCAAGGCAGAGCCTGCCTGAGATTCTCTCTCTCTCCCTTCCATACGACCCCCACTTGTGTGTGCACTCTCAATAAATAAAATCTTAAAAAAAAAATTGTGTCTTTTCTGAGGAGATGAGACACAATTCTTAAAATGTTAGGTCTCTAGGCCCGGCCAGGCTGGCAGATGAGTTGCCTGGTTGTGGAAGTCTCTTTCAACGAGGCACAAGGGGGAAGTCTTGCTGCTAGAGGAGAGCCACTAGGTCAGAAACCTACCCCCCACTTTACCTTCTATGAGAATATTCCAAAGGGGCAAGGCATCTGTAACCCTGAAAGTCTCAACAAACCACCTTGTGCCTCCTTTTTTTCGAGATCATTTAGCTGAGTATTTCCTAGGTAGTTGACTACATAATAATTCAGGAGTGTGTTAGAAACCTAATAGCCTTCTCCTTGCTCTCGTCTCCTCTCATTTTCTTTACAAATCATTTAGGAATCGTTTTGTTAATGGTTTCCGGAAAACCAAGTACCACCATTAGGGCTCATTCATATTTATGTCATTTTGTTTGGGTAATTAAACACAAAGCTCGTCATTTAAAGGTGCGCTATCCCTCTCTGTTATCACTAACGAAGTCAAAGTCAGAATGACAATGAGTTTGGCGCTGTAATTTAATAGGTGGGTGCATTAGGGACTCTCAGAGGCTTTGAGGCTTGAGCTGTGGCTCAGGAAACCTGTACGCAGGCAAGGCGCCTGAGCCTCGGCTGTCACTTCAGGACCCGCGAGGCACAGAGGGGGCTTGTCGTCTCTACACCCGCCAAGGGCAGCACGCGGTCAGAAACCCAGTGTGGGGCGGTTTTCTAACTTTCTGTTTCATGCCTTCAAAAAGAATGGTTTCTCGCAGACTCTCACTTGCTCATCTCTAACTTAGCTGGTGAGTTAGCTGTGACTGCTTATTTATTACGTCGTGTGATGGACTCCCACGTTTCGAAAAATTCTTACGGAGTCCTTCACAGTTGAAGGATTGAGGAGCCCGGGATTAAGGGTCAGCATCGTGACCCTCCCCATTCTCATGTGCAGTTCTCTTTCTGACCCCAACATGCCCGCTCTGCTTGAAGGAGCGGTGACAAAGATCGGCAATCCTTGTCAGGGTGGAATGGCCAAGCCAGGGTCAGCCCCAGCCCCGGTCAGGACTCTGCTGCCGTCTCCGAGGCAGAGGGCAGGGAAGTGTCTGGATCTGAAGGAAAGGACAAAGTGGGTGGTGGGTGGTGGGGGTTTCCCCATGATGCAGTGGTCTTCTTTCTCTGGCACCCCAGGGCCTGCGCACCCCACATATGGATTGGATACACCAAGACTCTTACCCACTGCCACGGAACTTGGACATTTCCATCTCTATCATTGGTAATTTAGACTTCGCCACAGCTTGAGGACTTACGCACATGCCCTTACTTATGCAGACTTTGGGGTTGGAAAAAATAAAACAGTGAATACTTCTTGGGTTTCAGAATGGGAAAAAAAAAAAAAAAACCAAACCTAGATTTACCCAAGAATCCCAAAGCCTTTAGTTTAGGAGAATATTTAATACTCTTATTAATCATTTTTAATCCGTTTGCTTTTAATTAAGAAACAGCATGATGCTTTCCTATCAACATATGCCAGGGAGCAGATTAATTGTGGCTTAAGATAACTCTCCTTGATTGGTGTAATGTATTAGCTAACGAGATGCCTGCTTCTAACGATGCTCAGACACTATGCTGGAAAGCCAGCTACCCTCTAGAGAAAACTCTTCTGCCTTCCCCTCCCACAGCCATAGAATATGCTAGGTGTTTAAATTAAACATTTAAAAGTTCCTAGACAGGATTAAGGCAACACATTCCAAGTTTTGGAGTTGTTGCTCTAAAGTCTTCTCTTTGAAAATATGGGCCCCATGTATGAGAGATTTGCTGTTTGCTAAATTATGACAACCACCAAGCCAAACCCCAGTAACGTTTCCCTCATGGCGGAGTACACCAAGGCGAAGGGGTCGCAACCCCTACTCAATAGCACTTGCAGCAAGAATAAACAAATGTAAGCACCCGCAGTGCCACAGGGTTTTCCTAACAGGCCTGGGAGGGTTTAAGGTACTGCTGTGGCCTACCCGCATTCACCAGGAAGAGCAAGGCTCTCATCTACGGAGTTAGGGAGGCTATGGTTCCTTGTCTGCCGTCCTAGAACAGAGATGTAAGACTCATCATTCCAGCCATCCAGAAGGATGGGCCAACCCTACTCCCAGAAAGAAAGCCATTATCATTTCCCTCCTTAAAATGATGAAATCATGGCTGATTATTCCCAGCCTTCCAGTGTGGATTTTAAAAGCCAGTGTGAAATGCTGGGCTGCCAATCTCATGACAGGCCTGGGCTCATAAGTCACCTGCCTCACACCCCACCCAATCAGAATACTTTAATACCAATAAAGTATTGATAATTAAACATCACAACGCTGGCCTTACAATAAATGTTCAGCGGATGCTTTATCTTTCTCTGCATCAGTGGATAAGTATCTCAAGGCACTACGCAGTCTCACTAATTGTATGTAGTAATTAGTCTATCGCACAAAATCTAAATGACCTGTTTAGAAAGTTTCCTTTTGAAGTATTGGATAGCTGTTAAGTCCCCCTCATGCAATGTACAGGAGGACCAGAGAGTGACCAGGGCACAGTCTGATGGATGTGAGTCCTGATTACCATGCCCTGTAGATAACTCATCTTGTGAGCTATCTGGAGACCTCTCCGGCAATGTGATTTTTTTTTCCCTGAGGCTTTGGAGTAAAGTGGCAAACAGCCACGTGGGCTGGGGTTACCTACGGACCCCGTCTCCTCCAAGCTACTCCAGTCTCAGCACCCCTCAGGGCCAGAAGATGTTTTCCAGGTTCTGCCTACCCTCCTCCTTCCCAGGCCCCAAATCAGAAGTTGGGTGCACGAGACTTGTCCAGGGGTAGCTTGAGGCTGGGGTCTGGGGACAGGGGAAATCAAACAACCCTATCAACGGTGCTTTTTCCTCTGTCATCCTCACAAAGGCCTCCACTGACCGACCATCTCGTTTGGAAATCCAGAGTAAGAGTCAAGGGGTGGTGAATGATCTGGATCATAAGAATGTGCTATGACTCCCCAGACTGTAGGCAAGTCAGACCAAGCCACACCAGAGGACACGTACTGAGAATGCACCGTGCTCACGGCTCCTACCATGATCATGAAGTCACACATCTCTAGCTCTTAGTTTACCCTCTAATGTGTGCTGAGCTGAGAGGGGCAAATGGGCATCTTTTGAGTGTCTACTGCATGCCAGGCACCATGCTCCATACCTTCATCATGTCATTTAGCACTCACCGAACACCATGAAAGAAACATTATCTCTATTTTACACAGGAAGGGATGAGGCAAGGCTGGATGTGCCACGTTCGTGAGATTCTGAAGACCACGTTCTGCTCAGGGCCCCACACAGAGTTCTCATCTCAGTTTCTACTACTGGGACTTGAGGGGGGAAATCAGTCTTTGAAATACCACATACCTCAGACTGTGGATCTGAGAATTGAGACCAAGGACCTGCCCGCACAACAGATGCACCCCATGTTCCTATGACCCGATTGAAATCCACGTTCTTGGTACTGTTCTCAGGGAGCTGCAGTGATGCTTTGCTTCTGTCTGCAGCGAAGCCCTGAACCATAAACCTTACTATTTCCTACAACAGGACCGTCCCAGTGGGTTCCAACACAGTCCCGTGACTCCCGAGAACAAATTCCTCTATGGGAAACAAAAGACTTGCCCTGCTAAGTTCTAGAACATTGCAGTGTCTTCCTATTTTCTGTTCCTCTATCTCTTTCTTCAGGATTAAGATAAAAAAAAAAAACCCCACAAATTCTCTGGCACCAAAGAACATACAGCTTGGCTCATAGACACCTATCACCAAATGCCTTTCCCTGCCAGTAACCGCAGTGAGGATCAGAGGATCAGAGATCACTTCCTGGTGTAAAGCCACGGTCTAGACTCAGCCGGTGTTTGCACTTGAGACCCAGTGCACAGTATCTATCACTGTTTGAAGAACCAATGGAGGGGGGCGGGTAGGGGTGACATTTTTAAGGTTTCCAGCCATTCCCCACTATGGAGCCGGTTCTGTGCCGGCCCTGCAGAGGCAGCCCCGACGGCTCGTGAACTGAGCAACACTTTCTTCTCTCAAGGGCGCTGCAGATTTTATCAGCCACCCTGCACTCAACTCGTCCTGCTGAGCCTGCAGAATATGGAAGGAGGTTTCAAAGCCACATCCTGGCATCACTGCCCTTCCTCTTTCTCCTCAGCCGTCCTCCTGGACTAAAGAGCTCAAGAGAATGCGGTCTTCTGTAGACGGGAGGGGGTGGGGGATAGCCTTAATGTGGAGGTAGGGTTGGCTCCCAGGGCCTGAGGCAGCCCTGCCCTCCGGAGCTGGCGTTGTCTCCGGCACTGACTTCCAGCTGGAGTCCGTGTACACACAGCCCACTGTTCTCTCCATCTCTACGACATTGCAAGGACCTGCTTCTCCGGAAGCCACCGTCCCCTGGCTCCAGGATGCTAAGGAACCACTGAAGGGCCGATCCACTCACTTCATGCTCGGAGGGAAGCTATTCCTTCTCCTCATCCTTGTGCTTACTGAGGCCATGCACGTCCATTACTGACTAACATGGTAGGAAGGCAGTGCGGGCCTCTCCTGGCCACACACACACACACTCCATTTACCTCGCCGGCCACTCTTAACTGGAGAACAACCTCTTATTTTACACTTGCGTGACTTTCAATGCCAACTTCCACGAGAAGCTGCCAGTAGCCACTGACAAAATTGTCTCACTCAATTATGATGCCACAGACTGACCTTAACCTGAACCAGATGTCGCATAAGGCTGCACTCGCCTGCTGCACATCTGAAATATTTATCTAAAGAAGCTTTTCAGTCGTAAAGACAGGGGTAGGCTTAACACAGAGGTGAATCTTAGAAGCACCCAGATTCACTGGCTTTAACAATGACGGCAGACCTTGGGAGTTCCTACCTGAGAAGAGTCAGCAGAGTCAGCAAGCAATGCTTTGCAGGAAGAGGCTGAGGGGCCTGCCCTCCCTCAGCACACTAATGCAGGAGGCACCAAACGTTCTGATCAGAACAGCCATCAGGAAAACACAGTTCCAGCTTACAGTACCAATATTCTGATAAAATGAATATATGCCATATATGATTTCCTTTTAACCCATATAATAACTACCAATAAAGGTCAATTTCTTTTTCTTAGTAAAAGTAAATGGAGAAATAAAAGTTCCAACTCTTTCTTCCCATCTGCTCATGGACTGTCTTGTGCAGCCTATAGTTCCAGGGGTAAATGCTGGTGTCTGGTCAACCTGGGCTCGGACCCATCCCATCCCAGCCCAGCCCCACGGCCACAGCACCAGGGACACCAGTTTGCTCACTGTGTGGGCAGGAAACAGGGCTCAGGCCTATAGGCTTCCCTTCCACTGCTGCCTTTAGAGGCCTGGGGATCCTCAGGTGGGGGCAGGAAAAGAGCACAAAGGCATCCACCTACCTTCACAGTTCCTTCCACTTCTACAAACCAGCGCCGTAACATGGCCTGGATCTGGCCATCGGTCAGCTCTGGGTTGGCATTGTGGATTTTCTTTTTGACCAGGTCCTCCAGCAGGAGACGCCTCAGCCGCCAGTAGAAGAAGGTACGGGATGTCTTCCAGTCCAGGATATCCTACGTGCAGACAAGAATAAGCTTAGTCACCTCACACTCATCCCTGCTCAGTGCCCAGTCCAGAGGGAACTCCATAGGCACAAAAACCTATTCTCTAGCGTGCTCCTCAGAGACTTAAGAGCCGGCCGGGACGGTAGCACCTGCCGCTGTCTCCCCGGCTCAGAGCCACAGCCCCCCGTCCAGAGCACCGCGCTCATGTGAGCCCCACCCGTGGCTGAGATGTGCTGGGGAGGAGGCTGTGACTCGCCAGATGATGAGACAGGGTGGAACTGGTTTGGAGCACAATGGCTCGAACAACTTGCACGCAGGTCAAATGTGACTTGGCTGCTGCTGGAATCCAGACTCGGGGCCCACAGCCTGAGGACCACTGGGGCAGCTGACCCCAGACGAGGCTCGTGAGACGCAGTTTCCCACCAGTAAAACGGAACTTGCCTTCTGAGGAGTCCGTGGCCATGTAAATTAGAAATTGTTTTGGGATGATGATGGATACACAAAAAAGGGGAACGTCTCTCCAAAAAAACTGAAAATGGTTTGATGTGCACCAGCTGTTTTAATCCACCCCTAACACCTTCCTGCTTGTGAGCCTGTGTGCATGAGACGCTCGCTCGCTTGCAGGGCTCTGACAGGTCAGGAGAAGTGGCAACCACCATACTTACGTTAATAACACCCTTCTCCTGCATCCGGCCCGGTGTGTCGTGCAAGTCAGCGAACTGCACGGCTACCTGATGGTAAATGGGAACCAGGAATTCCTCCCGCTCCTTCAACTTGTTCTCCAGCTCCTTCCGCTCAGCTGGGCTGAGCTCTGGGCTGCCTGCGATGAAATAAACCTGCCCGTCACACACTGCGCTCACTGCACAGAAGCAGCCGTGGTCACGGGAAGCTCAGAAACACCCCTCTTCCCTCAGCGGCCTGGCTTTCCATTGTCTTCACCGCCTCTTTGCTGAGTGACAGAACTCTGTGAGATGCCAGACTGGTCCTTTTCTTGCCATGGGGAGCACACGTGTCCTCCTTTCCCTGTGGAGGTCACAACTGTAAAAGCAGCCACGGGAGTCCCTTCTCCCCAAGTCTTTCTCTAAGCAGGTGCCAACAACCGCCTGGGGGCCTGTGTCTTGCATTGTATCACTGCCTGACAGCCAGGCCGCTCCTTCCCCACGCAAGACACCATGCCTGGGCCTGAATGCCCAGCATTAGAGCAGCCGGACTATTCTGCGTGTGGGACAGGATACGGGAGCAGTCCCTACACCTCCAGGTCCAGATCAGCAGCCTCTTCTCCCATGTCCACCCAAATCACCTGCCCAAGGACTCCTAAAGTGGCAAGCTGCTGTTACTCCACAGCCTCTAATCTCAGGCTGGAAAACTCTTAACCTGCAATCAGTAGCATATAGTCCAATAAGAGCCAGATCTATGTGTCTCCTGCCTGCTCAACAGATTAGATTAGCCAGTTTCCTAGTTGACACCTGGACTGGCACTGCCAGAGCCAAGCCCTGACCAGAGTAATAAAGACATTCTCGTTCTTGGGCTAAAAGTGAAGGAAGAGGGGAGAAAATAAAGTCCACAAATCCCATTTGGACCACCGAGCTTCTAGGCACACAGTACCCTCACTCAAGAGATTCCTCTAAGGAATCTGGAACTCCTTGTAACAGGGAGGACCCCCCTCCCCGGCTCACTGCCTTCAATCAGTGGTGCCCCAGTAGAGATGCTGCTATGTTAGGCTTCCTAATTGCTCTCTGAATGGGACTTGTAATCAATGCTGAAAATTTAGCTGCCTGCCTAGTAAAGAGGAGTAAGTCTGGCTGAAGGAGCAATAGGTGACAACCCCCGGTGTTGGGGACAACCTGAAGTGCTTTGTCACCAAAGCTGACAAATAAATACATGACCAGAGGTGATGGGCTGCAGAAGAGAAAGGTCTATTTCAAGCATGTCTGTCTGGAACAGGCCTTGCTTTTTATGCCACTATGAATCATATGCCATAAACAGCCTTGGGCTGCTGAGTGAGCTGTAAGTATTATAGATAAACACATGTTAATAGAACAGGGATGTAGCCATAGGACCCAGTTTCATTTTTATGAGGTTTTTTTAGATGCCCACCTCCACCTTTCTTTTCTTTTTTTTTTAAGCCCATCACTACTTGAAAACCACGAGGAAGAGAGCAATCACTGACCTATCACACTGGGGCCCTAACACTCAGCAGCCTTCTTTCCACGCCATGCAGAACAGGGCTGTGGGATGAGATGAAGGCCCATCCGTTCTGGGGTGGATCTCCCTAAAGAATCGATGGGAGGAGAGCCAACTGATTTCTTCAGAGATGAGACTATCTCAGTTGTAACACTCTAGACAGGGAAGCAAACATTTTTCCTTCTCTAGTAAGAGGAACCCATACATACTCCTTGGAGAAACAGTTGATTCCAGGGCTGGGGCAGGAAAAACAGAAGATGAGCCTGGACCATATTGTCATAAAAAGCAAGAAAGCACTCAAGTGACTGAGACATGTTGAAAGGATACAGGAGCCAGTTTGAATGTGTTCCTACTGGCCGAATTTGGGACAGTCTGGCCATCAAATTTATAAAAAAAAATAGGATGATGATATTAATTACCAGAATATTTATAGAATGAAATAACCTATAAGTCCATCCTAATATAAATAATTAAATGGGGGAAGAAGGAAGGGAACGTTCTCCCTTCCAGCAGAATAATAATTAATAGATGTAGAAGGAATGATGGAATTAGAAAATCACCATTTTATCATCATCACAGCAATTGATTCCGCCAAGAATTATCAATGGGTACTAAAACTAGTGGGTGAGAGTTTAATGAAGAACAGAATATTTACATTGTCTCAAAGTATCTCCTCACAAATTACTATTAGCAAACAAAACCTTAAACAAGTAATCACAATTACCATCACCAAGAATAGGACAAACTGACATATGCCTCCTGATATGAGGTCGTGATCATAAATAACACTTCTGCAATATTCCTGCCAAAAATGCGTTATCTGAATTTAACCATGGGGAAATACAAACCAAAACTGGATTGAGGACCATGCTACAGAAAAAGAGCCTGTGATGTCTGGCTGGCTGGGTCGGTGGAGCATGTGACTCTTGATCTCAGGGTCGTGAGTTCAAGCCCCATGTTGGATGTGGAGATTATGCAAAAAAAAAATCTTACCCACCCCTGCCCCAAAAAGTGGTTTATATTCTTCAAAAAAAAAAGTCAAGATGACAACAGACTAAATAACTGAAAACAGGCTGCAGTGTGTGGTCTAGAGTTAGATCTCAGATCTAAACAACAAAAAATTCTAAAGGATATTATTGGGACAATTGGTAAAAAAATCTTGATATGAATCATAAATCAGATAGTAGTATTGTATCAGTGTTATAGTTCCTGATGTAGATAAGTGTCTTGGGTTATATAAGAGAAAGTCTGTATTCTCAGAAACACACACTAAATATTTATGGATAAAGGAACATGATGTCTACAAATGACTATCAGTTGGGTGATCACAGAAACTCTGTGTGTGTGTGTGTGTGTGTGTGTGTGTGTGTGTAGAGAATGCGCAGGTGAGCACATGTACATGAGTATGCAGAAATGATAAAGCAAATGGGACAAGATGTAACCAACAGGTAAATCTGAGAAAAAGGCATCAGAAGTCCTTCGTACTATTCTCGCAACTACTGGTGAAATTATATCAAATGGAAAGTTAAAAAATAAGCCAAGCTAAAAAAATGTTTTTCGTGGCTCCCTGATGCCTAAAATCAGAAGTCAAAGTCAATATTTGTGGGTACAGGGTACTATTCTAAGTGCTTTGTATCTATTAACTCGCTTAATCCTTACAACAACCTCAAAGCTGGTATTCTTACTATCCTCATCTTACAGGTGAGCAAACTGAGCCACTGAGAGTTTATGTAACTCACTAAGGTCACAAAACCAGGAAGGGGCAGAGCCAGGTCTCAGGTACAGCAGCGTGGCCCCCAAAGATTTGGGGCAGAGGACAAGGAAGTACTTCAGTAGCAGAATCTCATTTCAGGAAAGGCTAAATGATGATGGCAGGCTGTTGGGTGATACAGCCAAAGTTCCATCTTTGTCCCATTCCATAACCGATACCAAGACAACGTCTCTAATGCTTCCTGCTCTGTAGGATCAATTTCCTGGGCACGCTTAAGATTTTTTTTTTAAGATTTTATATATATATTTATTTATTTGAGAGAAGAGACAGAGCTCGAGCAGGGGCAGAGGGAGAGGGAAAAGCAGACTCCCCGCTGAGCAGGGAGCCCGAAGCGGGGCTTGATCTCAGGACCCCGGGATCATGACCTGAGCTGAAGGCAGACACCCAACTGACTGAACCACCCAGGCACCCCTGTCCTAATATTTTTGTAAACATTGATCATGATATTTACCACATTACACTTAAAGTATCTATTTATGAGATTAACTGCTGAATCAGGCACGTCTGTCAAACCGTTTCTTTATATCCCAAGTCCCTAATACAGAGTGTGCCCTATAGCATTACTCACTAAATATTCCTCCTTCAACTTTCTTTACATTCCACTCACCCACCTTCACTGGATATGAAGACAGTGTCATGTGGATTTGGTTGCACTGTTTCAGAACACCCAAAGTGAAGTGTTTTTATATGAGCCCAGATCTGGTTCCTTGGTTGCCAGGGTGAAACAGAAATGTTTACTTCACTCTGTGAGTAAGCAGTCATCTCTCCATCAAACAAGAAAGCAGTGACTTTAGACTCATTCATTACCGTGATCCAAGAACTTGTCCTTTTGATGCTGTTGGGGAGGGTTTAAAAGTTCATGTAGCTGGTTTCTGTGACATGGGACCTGAAAGGCACTGAGCCTTTCTCTCTACATCCCTTGCCCCTCTACCCTCCTTGTTTTCCACTCTTTAGTCTAAGGCGGCCCGTGACTTCGAAATCATGCACACTTCTCATGAAGGGCAGAGTCCTTGGTATCCTCTTTTGAGTCACCTGAATGTATGTTTTACTCCTTAATCAAACAGTAAGTCTGCGCTTGGGAGAGCATGCTGTTCGCTCTTGCGCTGTAGCAACAGGCCGGACTCTCAGTCCAGAGCCACATTCAGGTGCAGTGATGTTCAGGCAGGAGACCGGTTATGCAGTGGACTACAGTCTTACAACACTTCTGTACTGGTTGGCAAGCAGTCACGGTCCTGAGCACCGTGAGCATCTCCCACCCCCAGGAACTGGGGCCACCACTCATGCTCCAACCCCAGGCTCCCTGAAACCTGTTGGGCAGGCCTAAGATTTGAGGGTAGCTCCTCGTGTTCCTGTGAGATCACATTAACACAGCAGCAGGTAAAATCACAGCCTTGCCAGGAACAAGGGATGGCAGGACCAAGGATGGAAGAATAGGAAGTTCCAGACCTTTAGAACATCCTCCCTCTGGGTAAACAACCAACACTGTGCTTGTATATGTATATACCAGTACATGTACACATATTTCTACACCTGTACCATATACAATGCATACCATTTACTGAGCACTTACTATGTACCAGGCGCCACACTTAATGCTTTCAGGATCACATGGCTCATAAGTTGCCATGCACAATTCAGACCTAGATCTGGTCAGCTGTTAACACTGCTGCCAAGTTGCAGACCTCAATGTCACTGAGCACTTTTAAGTTGCTTCATATACTTCATCTCTAATGCTTTATAACAATCCAACCTTACAGACAGGGCATCTATTTTACAAATGAGAAAAACCAAGGCTCTGAAATGTAAAGTTACTTACCCAGTGGCATCCAGCTCTTAAGTAGCAAAGTCAGGATTTACACTTAGGTCTGGCTATCTCTAAGGCTTGTGTTCTTCTACATGAAATGGCCAACAGCGGCCAAGCAGGTATCCTGGCAGTGGTGACAGAAGGGCAGATCAACTGGAGAGTTTAGTTCACTGTATTAGGAAAGGAGTTAAGAGCACAGCTCAGCACTGGGTGCAGAGGGGGAGGACTTCTGGGCTTAGGAGTACAGCGTCCTGGAAACAAGGTCTTGGCTCTACCAAGTTGGATGGAGAAACAAGGCTGGCTTCTGGACTAACAAAGGTCTTATCTACCCAGTCAAGCTATCCCAGAGCTCTAAAAGAGTAACACCTGCAATGTTGTGGCCCTCCTGAGACTAGGAAGATCACAGAACATTCCCCCAAAGGTTGCCTTGTTTGATTCCTTCCTTAATGCCTCTGATCGCAGTTCAAGACCTGCCTCAAAAAAGCATGAAAGCAAGGAACAGACAGAAGTAGAGGATGTGTGTATTTTAAAATGCACACAAGAAAGTCAAGGATTTGTGTGCTCTAAGTGGGGGGAGAAAAGGTTTGCTAAATTTCATTTTCTAAAAATAAAAGGCTGCTCTTAAGCTAGTTAGACCCTTGTGTAGCACACTGAGGGCCCCTCTCTCCTTGTACAGCAAAGCAGCCGGCCCTGGTAATGATTTAGGGGAGATTAACAAATATGTCAATGTCTATTTTCTGCTTAATTTAAAAGCAGCGTCTATAAAGATTTTTGACTTCTGAACCCTGTTCTCCTGAAAGAAAGAAGGTAAGAATGAGGAGGGGGATAAAGAGTGATTATCCTATCATTGATCGTTTGTCAGGAGCATTTCTTATTCACTGTACTATTGTAAAAAGCTAAGCTCTCGATCAATCCTGTAAGCTCCCTGTACAATTAAATATCTTGGAATGGTTTTCTTTCTTTTCTAGCCAGATTGCAGGGCCTCAGGGTTTTTAGGAAAGCAAGTCGTTGTGTGCATGTGTGAGTGTGTTTAAGAATATGCTACAGGGAGGAAAGTCATTCTTTTTCTAGAATCCTACTTTAGGAAAATGCTAAAACAGGAGATGAAATACTCCCATCTCTTTCTTCCCAAAATAAAAAGTCCGTATGAATTCCTAAAAATCCAACCTTAGAGTTAAAAATACTTTAATGTAAAGAGCTGACTCCAGAAGGGGCAGTACTAATCTGATCAAATAAGGAGAGCTACTGTTACTGTGGAGCTATGTATTAGAAATGTTGAAGTACCTTTCCTCTCCTTTAATCCTCACAAATACCTTCAAAGATGGCTACCTTACAGAGGAGGAAACCGAGGCTCGAAAAAAGGGAAGTAACGTGCCCAAGGTTGCAAAGCTAGGAAACCATGGAGCTGGGATCTGGGCTTAGAGAGTCTGGCTTCAGAGCCCATGCTCTTTTTATATTCAGTTTTTATTTTTTAAAATTTCCCCCAGAGTGGGTGCTCGGGGGAAGTATAGGAAGTATGGCAATAGCAGGTCGACAAGTGCAGTGAATGGGAGCGAGCTCCTATTCCGTCTCCTACTTCCAAAAATCCATTTAATATATTGTCCTCGGATAGAGGACGTATCAGGTATTAAACTGATAAGAAAAGATACTATACTTGATCTTAGCCAAGAGGCCGAGAAGCGATATAGAGCCAATGCCCTTTAAATGAAACAAGTTAAATTGACCCACAAGTGTTCACAGGGCAACAGCCTGTCAGGTGTTTCTGGGGCTGGGACATAATGAAAAGCCACATCTCTCCTCCATGGGGTCAAAGCTAGAGAGAAGCTTCCGTGGAGGGAGCTGATTTCTGTAGCAGGAGGTGTTTTTTACCCCTACAGACAGGCAGACCACATCCTATGGTGGAGGATCTGGGGGGAAGGGGGAGACCTCAAAGTTTAGAATAAAAATCAGGCTGGTAGGCTGAAAATTCTCCACTCAGCCAAAGGCACTAGGTGACTTTGCAGAAATCTCTTTTCTGTGATCAGTTTCTCATTTATGTAACAATCCTAAGCTGGTGAAGAGGGAAACTATTTTATAAAACAATATGATATTAAAGTGCTTTTTATTTTTTAGTTACATTAAGAAGCCTACGTAAATTTAAACCCAATTTCAACTTTTATGGTCCTTCTTCCTTCTCTTAAGAAAACAATTTGCTTTGATTGGTTAAATACTTATGAAGCTAAAGAAAAGGACAAGACCACCCTCCTCACTCAGAATATCTCAGATGAAAGAACACACACCCGTACCTCAATTTTGAGACTGAAAAATCAGCATAAAAAAGACTGGAATCTTATTAAGATTAAGAAGTACAAACATAAGTAGCTATTTAAAGGATCTGTGTAATCACATTTTCGATGTTGAAAGAAATTTCTCTGTAAAGATAGTAAGACAGGGTGAAAAAAAACAAAACAAAAAAACCCTTGCAAAACGATTCCGTATCCATCACAGGTGTGCCTTTCTTTACACAAAAGCATTCTGGAAAAACTGCGTAAATCAGATCCTGTTTTAAATGCCTTAAGGGAGCTATTTAGAAGGAACCCTGCAGTGAATCCTTTGGTAAGGCAAATAATCCTTTTGTAATGGGAATAATTTCTCCCAATGTACCTAGTTTTTTTAAAATCCCATTTTCATATATCTACTTTTCTTCAAAGGGGGCCACACCTATCTAAATATACAACTGCATTTGCATATTGATTTTGACAGCAATCCTCTCTGGGATGTTTAACTGTAGGTTCCATGCAATGGTGTTAGTGCTCTGCTGTTCATATTTTTAAAAATCATTACAGTAAACCCAGAGCTTTCCAAATAGGAATCAAGGAATCTGTTACTCCCCCTGCAGCCCTGTGCCCCCATGCAAACAGTCCACACAAAAGAGTCAGGAAGCCGCACAGAATTCTCTGAATTCTCGAGGCAGTTAAGTCTCAAAGTCTTTACTATTTTCCTTTCCTTGGTTGCTCCCCACCCCCCCAGCCAGGGCTAGCCAGTCAAAGGATGGGGCCCTGGGTCAGCTGGGGTCAGGTGGGGAACAGGGTCTCTCAGACATACTCTGATGACAGCCCACAGGCAGGCAGAAGCTTAGGTTCAGTCCAACAAAATGCCAGCCAGGTCTCTCCATCTGACAGAACTGTGAATCACTGCTTCTTGGGATGAGGCAAACCCAGGAGCTTTTATAAATACAACCAGATGAATGGAACAGACCAAAACAGCCCCTTCTCCTTCCCAGAAAACGCTGTCACTATTGTACCACATTACATCAAACCAAAGAACTTCTAAATCAGTGTGA
Organism: Ailurus styani; assembly: GCA_002007465.1. Lineage (NCBI taxonomy): Eukaryota > Metazoa > Chordata > Mammalia > Carnivora > Ailuridae > Ailurus > Ailurus styani. The sequence continues at coordinate 1,157,962 of LNAC01000022.1, forward strand.
CAAGGTGGGTGGTAAGCTGCTGCTCATTCAGGAAAAGAGGCCCCTGCCTATCCCAGAGCCCAGGGCTTGGACGGCCATGGTGCCAAGTGAGGACACTCTGTGTGGACAAGAGGTGACAGGGCAACAGGCCACATCCCATGCATTAGAACCAGAACTTCTTTCCCTCTGACTCTCCACGCAAGGCTGCTGCCTTCTGACTCAAACAAGCAACTCTGGCTGTTTCCAGCTTACAACATCTTAAAGATGGTCACAAGTGATGGAAAAGCACACACAGCTCAGATACTTTGATCACTTCTGCCAGAAAACCAGCTTTACCCCTGAATCCCCTTGACCCAAGGAGGTGTCCTTTTCCTGTTATCTGGCTGCTAAAGAGAAGGCTTGGGAGGCAGGCATTTCCGTAGATGTCTCTAGACACATTTATCCTCACCAGAAGCCACAATACTCCCTCTGCCCCGGGATGCCTTGGGCAGAGGGCGTGCTGGGCGGAAGGGCCAGGCACGGAGCAGCAACAGTGCCCAGCCAGAGCTGCCCTTGCCTGTGTCAGACCGTCCCTCTCACGGCAGGCTCCATGTGGGCACAGTCGAACTCCTGCACAGCAGGCTGTCCACCTGGCTGGGAACAGGGCCACGTTCCAAACGTGTGTCTGGAGCAGGATGATGTTTCAGGAAGTAGCTCCTTTGCCTAAAGACTATTTGTGTTGAGGGAGCAAGATGGAGGGGACCTTATGATTGCTTTACATTTCGGACTGGATGGCTCTCTCTCTCTCAATTGATATGTCATTTCCCTCTGAGCACAAGGCAAGGGTAAGGATCCAGGAGAAAATCTCAGGTCCTGGCGTCAAGAGGCCAGGCCAGGAAGGTCATCTTACCCCACAGCCACTCCCTGCTCCTGGGTCTCTGAGGAGGTAGAAGGATGTCGGGGAGACACCAAGAGGCCATGGAGGGCTGGGGCTCTATTTCCAGAGAAGGAATTCAATTTCCTTAAGGCATCCAGACTGGTAGGATGTTACCTGTCCTGTACAGACTCTACCAAGCCTGTCCTGAGAATCCGGCAGTGCAAGACCATGGTATTTGGGCTTATATGACATTTCTTTCTCTCTTTACCTCTATCAGGAATATGTGCTGTTTTCATGCTCTATGATGATCATGAACTACAAACTAGTAATTCACCTTCTACCCAAATGAACTATATAAAATGATGAACGTCAGTGCTTAAAAATAAGAAATCTGAAAAGAGATTAAGTTAGCTGTTCAGAAATTATATATTACTCATTATCCTTAGAGAATAAATCGTAGTTATGTTTAACACAGTCCATCAGTTGTGCACTGGTTCGTCTAAGTGATCTGCCAGCATGCTCCCCAGTGCAGGGGCCAATCTGGGAAGAGATTGGGAACATAAGGTAACATCCACTCCTACAGGCTTTCTCCTAAATCAGACTTTTCTCAGTGGAATTGGCTTTAGATAACAAAGGGAAAGAATTCTTGTTTAATTTTGATCAGGCTCAGTATTCAGCTAACGTAAAATCTGGGGAAATCCTGAGAAAAGTAGAACAGAGGGAACCACAATTCCATTCTGGGCTCTGAGGTACATTAGTTTTGTGTCTTGGATGATTTAAGTCTTCCTTTTGCCTTAATCTCAATCTGGAAAATGAGGTCATTTTCACCCACTTTGTGAACAAGCATCTTGGCAGTCTTTGATTCTAGGCACTGATTGAGAAAGGGGCCAAAAGCCAGAGCAAACCCCAAAGGAGCTGAGATCATAGCATGTGCTGTTACATCCCGGCTGGCCTGTGACACCACAGATACACCTGGTAGGTTTGATCTTCCTGAAAAACCGCAATCGCCTGAGGGACAAGACCACTTCTCTTTCCTTCGTGTTTCTTTTCCTCTACCACTTGTTCCAAAAGTAGACCTGTGCCACAGAGATACCAAACGTGGCTGTCTGCTTCTTCTAATGATTAACGTGGAAAGGAAATGACGCCAATCCCCATGTTTGAAACATGCTACGTAGATTCAAAGCCAACGCACATTCATCCGATCTTCACAGTGGCTAGGTGGGGGCGTCATCCCCACTTTTGGATAAAGAAGCTAATGTTTGGAGGAGTTAAAACAATTTACCTGCACGCAACCTAACCAAAACTTGTACATGATTATTTTTATTCTAGATCCACTCTCGTGTTCCCGACCTGCCCTGGGCCAGAGCCCGCTTCCCATTTAGCATACTAAGGATTCTTTCTCTAGTGCCATTTTGGTCAAGGTTAAATAAATATGGTTTTCTTCAATGCAGAGAGGAAATTGATAATGAGATGATTTGTAACAAATGATTAAATGGCCATCACTTAGGAATCTCCTCCCTCTCCCCTTTCTGTATTTCAAAAGTTAAAAGGTGCTGGGTGAAGGTGGGAGCGATATCACTTTCCTTCAGGAGAAAGAAGCTTCGGCCCCACACCCCTCACCATCCAGTGGCTCTGCAAACAGATGTCAGAGAGGATCCCTCTTCCTACCACCCAGTTACTCTGAAGGGATGATAACAGCCATTGGGGGGTTAAAAAGAGGCAGTGAACCCCCAGTTAATGAGTAAGAATTCAGCAGGCAGTGTAAGATAAATGGAGCTCTCTCTGCTTCTGCTAGAGTCAGCATGAACTGCGGCCCTGCGGCTTGTTTGTGGCAAATGGAGTGCGCGAAATATCAAAGGGCAGTGATCCAGAAGAAGACCGACTTTGACAAATTTTAAATTGGCCAGAAAGAAAACCAGCAAAAAAGAAAAAAAAAAAAAAAGAAGAAAAAGAAAGAAAAAATGGGGAAAAAAAAAGAGAGAGAAAATTATGCAATTCACTGTGTTCTGCAATTGTGGCCCTGCTGCCTTTGTACAGAATTAGTGGTAAAAACAGCAGCGACGATGGCCTGATGCTGGGAGCAATTATGAGCCATCTAAGTGAGATGCTTATCAGTGGCTGAAGCTTTTAGAGCTCTCTCTCTATACAGTTGTGAGTAACTTGCTCTTGAGCTGCAGTTACTTTAATTAAAGTGTATAGGGTTGGTCAGAAGTAATTATCCTGTTTGGAGAAGAAAGAGAAAAACACCACCTCAACAATTCTGGATGGCAATAGATTTTAGAAACAGCTTTGCCAATTCTTGTTGTATGTGTGCACTTCCCATAAAAGGATCAGGCCGAGATGGGTTAGAGTTATTGGCGGTTGTTACCTAATGGCAAACAATGGGACGCACACAGGGTTTATTAGAACCCCAGTCACTGTGTTTGGCTCAGGGCTCCCAACTGCCAGGATGTGCAGTCTTCAGAGTGCAGGCAAGCACTCAGAAGTGTTTGTGTCTCTAGACGGTGAGCATATAAAGAGTCTACAAATGGTACTTTATTAATTAAATTACTATTTGAAACATAAATGAACTGGCATCTCTCTTTTTTATGCATTCCCTTCACGGAGTTTCACCACCTTCTAAAGACAATCGCTGTATTCCTTTAGAAAAACAAAAACAAAACAAACCAACATACAGAAGAACCTCAAGCAATTATCTCCACTAACATAGCATGGGGCTCCATGGGAGATCTGGGCAGAAAGATGTGTTTCAAAGGGATCTGAAACTCATTTGGTCTCTGGACTCAACACAAGCTCCCAGGGTTGAGTCCCGTGTGCAAACTACAGCACCTTCCCAAAGCTCTGAAAACCAATGAGCAACAGAGTAATGGCTGGAAGCATCACACAAAAATGTTCCTGGGCCCAGGCTCCTGCTGCCACGGCCTGTGTGTGGAATCACACAGTGTACAATCTTTACTTCTGTTTCTCTGGCTCGGGATGGTCCCAGAACACCACCTGGGTAGGTCCCCAGCCTCTCTGTCCCATGACACGGACTCTCACATCCCTCAGAAATGAGGCAGGCTTGTCCAGAGACACAGAAACAAGGACATTGAAGTCTAGCATGTTCTCTGCCTGATTAGCCTGCCCCACAACAGCAACTTCTAGCTAATCATTCTTTACAAGGACATCCACAAGAAAGATGGGCTGTGTGAATTATAAGAAAATACCAGAAGAAAACTTGGATGACTTTTGCTTTTTTTAGGCCCCACTTTCCCTCCTATTACATACACTATTTCTACCAGGGCTCTTACCATATAGAGGACAGTAAATAAAGATTATCATGAATTTGATCAAATGCTTCAGTGCCTCCTCCTCTGGCCTATGAATGCACTCATTACAAATCAGCTGAATGGCTCATTGATTTGCCAGGAGGACAAGCAGACATACCCAATCGCTCAGCCAAGCGAATGTAGACTGGGTCCACCCGACGCATGGTTTTCACCAGATCCTTTCTGCGGAATTTGATTTCTACTGTCCCCTCTGGCTCCAGAACTGATCCCCTGGATCGGAGAGAAACAAAACAGAAATAGAGGCACTTTAAAGGAAGGTGACAACAGAATGAGGCCGGTTACAATTTTCAGACCAGGAAATAGCTTCGTTATAGTTTTGGCCACTCACGGCTCACAGAAGTAACCCCAGGAAGGAAGCAGGCATCAGAAAGTGTCTAAGTGGGGTGTGAGAAAGGCCAGGCAAAAAGCAATTAAAATAATTCTCATGACCATACCAGTCTACTTCCATCTCAAAAGAGGAACACAGATTCTACCACCTACAGCCGATAAGAGTAACAGGAATCATATGTTTTTTCCAGGAAAAAAAAAAAAAGGATGATGTGGGCACAGTGGCAGGGGAACAAACTCCAGCACTTGGTCTGTACAATGAGGGGTCGATACCGATCGGTCCCTCACACAGCTGACAGTCTGCTGGCGGGACTCCCACACAGTAGGCCAGGCCAAGCAGGAGAGAAAACATTCGGCCTACCACTATGGAGAGGTCTCAGGGTTGTTTCTAGTGCAGGGATGTTCTATTACCAGGAACTTTACCCTAGACAACTTAAAAAACAACCACCAACAACTTTTACATTAAAAAAAAAATTATAGCTAATATTTACTATATACATAGCACTATACTAAGTGCTTACATATAAAGCTTCATAGCAATCCTATACTCAGTAGTCTACATACCCTGTGAGGGAGGAACTATCATCCCCCATCTTACTGATGAGGAAACTAAGGTCCAGGGCATTGAGAGACTTGTCCAAGCCTCACAAGTGACAGAGCTGCCTCTGAAACCAAGTGGTCTTGTTCCCCAGAGGAATTGTCTGTGATCTGATATCAGATCAGAGGCTAGATTTGGAATTAAAAATAGTAAGTCCCTCAGTATAAACTGCTAGCCTAGGGATTTTGCCATAAAACTACTTGGGCTCCTCCCAAGCAGGTGTTGAAGTAGGAGGCTAAAGTCTTGGGGAAAGAGAAAAATAGACACTCTGATAGAATGATTGGAGGCAGGAATTGGCATGGACAATGTCAAGGAAACACAATATGAAATTTATTTTGGAAAGGGTTGAAAACAGATTATGGAAGGACGCCGGATGTGGTCTGTTTTACTTAAGTGTTTTCAAGGATCATCTCCCAAAAAAAGCCTGGGACCTTCTCTTGCCGTGAGCACGGTGTTCTCCAAACCTCCTCGAAGATCAGAGTGAGCATCTCTGGGTTGGAGTCACAGGATGTGGGTGCTGTGGTGCACCTCAGTGACCAGCAGCTTGGCCCACAGACAAGCAGCAGCAGATCAGGGAAAGTAAGACCAGGTTCCTCACCAGCCAGGCGCAAAGCTGGGTTAAGAGCCTAGAACTCTACAGACTAAGAATTTAGTCCTTCCACTGCAACTCGCCTTGAGCTCCCTCTGTCACATATCTAAGAAAGAGACAGTGAACCGGCCTATCTGCACAAGAAACAGGAGAGAATCCCTCCAAGTCTCTCCCCGTGCCTGGAATAGAGGATTTGGGCTGAAGGATCACACTGGGAAAGCCTGACTCCCACCTGCCTTCCTTCTTGTCCTAGCAGACACTATTTAGAAAATCTCTTTTTCTGACGGTGGATCCCTCTGGGATTAGACAGATTCAAATAAAGTTCTCCTGGTTCTAATGTTCTTCAGGAGGGAACCAACAATTAGAGGATCCTTAGAGATAGTGAATGGAAATCAAGAAGGAACGCTACCTGCTCTCTCGGTCAGCGTACATCTCCATGTGCCGTGGGTTGATAGTGGGGTCGATCACAACCCAGGAGCCCCCCCGGAGCTCAGCCTGAGGAGGAATGTACACCAGCACTGGCTGGGAGCACTCCCGCAAGCCATCCACGATGTAAGCACCAAACTTCAGCACTTGGTCGTACATATCTGTGGAGAATGAGACAAACGAGAAATTGTGAAACAGGGCTTCCGGATAGTGTTCACACCATGGCACACACAGAAAATGACATACTGTGCCTCCAGGAAGTGGCTGCTCATACCAGAGGTGACAGGCCTGGGGGTTCGGCCACCCGGGGTCCTGTCCAGCCACCCTGAAGACTGAGGATGGGTATTTCCACCTGTATTCTGTTCAGGACTCCAGGGGATCTTCAGAGGCACAAGAGAAGTGTGCTGTCTTTCAAAAGACACGGTGTGCAAGCCCTATGGAAAGCCTATCCACTTTATAGCCTTTCTGAATTGCTAGATTCAGGTCTCATCACATTAATTCACACTTGCTCTACAAATGCTGAGTATTTTTCATGTCAATATGTGATCTCTCTCACTACATTAAGTTTTCTGAAGGAAGGAACTATTCAAGCTCTTTTCGAGTCTTCTCGTGATACTTAGGATATGATAAGCTCTTAAAATGTGCAGCTAATGGAAATGGAGCCTTCACAGATTTTATCTTCAAAAACTGCATCCTTCCTCTTTGTATCCCCAATGTCTTGTCCGGTGCCTGGAGATGGGCATCTGCTGAAGGAATGAGCACATACTTACTTTGGAAAGAACGTAACCAGAAAGAACAAATTCCTCAACAGTTGCATTTTTATCAGGGCATCAATGAGAGAAAAAACTTAAAATGCATATGTAGTTATTGGAAATACCACACAGCCGCATAAAAAGAAGACCTACCTCTTCATTTTGCTAAAGAGCACACTTTGTATTCTCCCCAGGGCCAGGAGCAGCCTGAAGAAAAGGCACCCTGGTGCATAAGTAAAACAAGTCCTTGGAAAGTACGATCGGTTATTATTTATTTCCCAGCAATTTATGGACTTCTTCCCATCTCCTAGCTCCCTGAAGTCCACACGGGGCCAAAGTTTTAGGTTTATGATTCCAGATGTTTAATGACCACTTCAGTGGAACTACAATGGATCCTTTCTAACCACCAAATAACAGGTTCAACAGAGTTCAAACTTTCCTATCAAAGCAAGGATCTCAATTTGGAATAAATCAATTCTGGAAATCCAAAGCAAAGAAGCATTTTTCAGCAAGTTAAGAGCAAACCCAAATAGAAATTGCTTTCATTGTAGTTACTGGCAAATTAAACTGCCACCTTCTCCAAAGTAAAAATGGTTCTTTCTATACAAACCATCAGTGAGCACAGTTCACCACAAAGTATGTGCCTCTCTCCATTGCCGGGCCTGGCCTCTCTGTGACAACTTGAGAAACTCCAAAAATTCAGAAGTTGCTCCAAGGAATAACTCCCTTCTCTATGAAGAATATGTATGGTCACCTACTCCGTATATATGATCAGAGCAAAGACATTTATTCCTTTGGGAGGAAAGCAAAGACCAAAAAAATTTACTGCTAATTGCACAACTGCTGTATGAAGAGCAGGGAATAAAGGACTTTAAGCGCTTTACGCTAATTCTGTGGTTATGAAAATAATTGCTCAGTTCAAATTATTTTAACTAAATTAATTCTTTAGTGGATATTTCAACCAGTGCTACATAATAAAATAATTGTGTAATTAGCAGTACATTTTTCAGTGCTGCCAAGAGTACAGTCTCAGTCTCAGAACAAGTAACAGAAAGGAGTGGCTGTCGGTGGTATCGTGTGCAGAGAAGAAATGGAAGGCGCATAAAAGGAGAAAGTGGAACAGTAGAAAACAGCACACAAAGTCATCCTATGTGAGAGGAAAAAGTAAGGTGGAGGTAAATGAAGACAGTTTTCAGCCTCTTCCCTCACTTCTATTTGAAGATATGTCTATATTAAAATCTGTCTGTACTACTTATGATGAACAGACCCAGCCCCCAGAAAGAAAGGATGGACTTTATTTGAAATGTACTCCCACTTATTTAAGTTCTAAAAACTCAAGTTCGTAGGATATGCAGTTTGTTTGGGAGGAAGCTGAGTGCGTGTGTACCTTTTGCTGTTGTAAAATGAACTTTGGTCTCTCCTTTTCATCCCCATGGCTAGTCTGCTATGTACCACAGAGCATGATTTCATATACACACACAGATAACTTGTTTAATCATCGGAAAATCATGTTCTTACATCCATATTATAGGTGATGCTTAGTTAAATAAGTGAATAAATGGCAGAGGTAAAATTTCAACCCAGATCTTTTGAGCTCTGAAGTCCACTTTCTGCGACCTCGTTCTTACTGGGAGGAAAGAGCATGAGGCCGAGGTAACCTGCTTTCCAGTATCCGACACAATGGCTGAGTAAAATAAAAACCAGAAAAGAGACTGGAATAAATGACTAAAGATTTGTAAATTTTGCCTGGACTTTTTGTGTGTTCAGAAAAGTCAGAAATGGTACTGATGACCCTACCAGCTATGCGAAAGGATCTGACTGCTGAGCAATTATCTCCAAGCCCCATGACTGTGAGGAGCGAAGGGGCATCAGGCTTCATTAAAGCTGACAAGCTTGGGACTGCAAACAATGCCTCCAACTAACCTGTAACACCAACACACCCACAATCCAACCATCAAAACACCCAAAAAGCAACAAAGGCTATTAAAATATAAACGGACACACACGAAACAAATCGTACAAACAACATGCTCACAATGAATCACAGTAGCCCCAAACCACCCGTTCTGAAAGGCATGTTGAAGCACATGGCAACAGTCTGACACGAATTTCTCTGAAATCCCTTCCTCTTTGAGACAGAGCAAAGGCACAGCCAAGAGTAGCAGGGGAGAGTGTATTCCCAAGGGTTTAGGCTAGCCATCAGGCTAGGGAATTTCAAAGCTATGCATATGCTGACTGTCAATTCTCAGGCCATGAGAAAAGCAACTGAGAATGGAAAATACTGATAGGTTCTTCAGTGGAGAGGCGGGGGCTTGGCACTTCCTAAGCACTAGGAGCAAAGCACATCTGCATACGATCACACAGCCTTTCCAGTGTGTTCTCAGCATCCAGGCGCCGCCACTGCCTAGGGCCTTCATCGTTACACAACATGGATAAACCGTGGCAGCCACATGTACCGAACAAGGGAGCAGGGCGATAGGGTGTTTCCACAGTGCCCCATACTCTTGAAACTGGAACAGATCTTATTGGCTTGGGGCGAGATTATCCGTTAGAAGCTAAAGGTAAACATTAGACATACACAAGCTGCATATACATAATGTGTCTCATCAGTTCATTACAGCCGGCTGACACAGTATTTCGACAACCAAGTAATCAGAGACTTTAAAATAGACTTTCATTCCAGTTAAAGTTTTCAATAAATGTTTTTTTTATTGTTATTTATAAGCTGTCCCAGGAAAAAATAATAAGTATAACATGAAAAGCCAACTGAGAGTGACCCTGTAGCACCAGCAGTGAGGCAGCTTAATATCACTGGGATTTGCATCCTATCAAGCTATTCATGCTGAGGCTGGGACCCTGGTGCTAATTTCTAGTAAATTTCACGCTTGATGTCTCCCTGTTGTGGGTCATTGCCGGTTCGTCTAAATAAACTGCTTCCAAATGGCTCTTCCATCTAAATATTCAGCCAGTTTTTATAATTTAATTTTGCATTATGCTGAATAGCCTTCCGGCCAGATAGAACTCATTGGGAAAAAAGCACCAATACCATCTTGACATAGTTTTATTTATTTATTTATATTTTTACTGCTCGAATTAGACCTCCTAGGCTGACTAGTAAAGAGTTTTTTTTTTCCCTCCACTAATGTCAATTTTCAGCATAGCAAGAGCTGTCTCTAATCTTTTCCTACTCATTACACACAATTTTGGAGTCATTTTACCCACAGTGCAGTCGGCTCCTGGCTGTGTGTTTGTGTGCACTGAGGGATGGCATAATTGTTTATTTTCCCTCCCTGCATAATCCCCAGCCAGTATTGAAACCAAAACTGCAAACATCTCCCCAAGGGATATGGAATGACTCTCAGCTTAGGTCCCTTTACATGAGATAATATGTAGAAAACATCCTGACCTGTATGTAAATATGAAAGGCGATGTTCTTCCCCCTCCTCCATTCACACTGATCTCTATCATCCCCAAAGCTTATTTATCTTAAGTGATGTGTGAACGGATGCAGCAGCACCAAAATTCAGAAGGCAGAGCTGGTCCTCGTCTGTATCGGGCCAGTAACTCATTTTAGACCAGGGGCAGGGGAGAAGGGGGATGGGGGAAATTACTGTTTAATGGGTACAGATTTTATGTCAGGGATGATGAAAACGTTTGGGGTATATTCAGTGCTGACGGTTACGTAACGTTGTGAATATATTTAATGCCACTGAATTGTACACTTACAAATGGTTAAAATGATAAATATTACGTGTATTTTGCTGCAATAAAAAAAATAAACTCCTATCTGAACTCCTGAAGTTTCTTGTCACAATAACCAAGGAAACTTCAAAGCAGAGGGCAGGTAGGTGGCTAATAACTTCCTCAGGAACCTACACAGTCTATTCTAGAGATGTTCTAGTAGAGCTGGCTTGGTCCTAGGCTCTAAACTCAGCCAACTGTGCTACAGGAAGCCTGAAAGATCTGCGTTTGTTCCTCTCCCAGCTCCATCATTTTTTAGCTAAACAATCTTGGAAAATTTACTTAACCTAAGTCTCAGTGTATATAAAACACCAATAAATAATACAGCCTACCCCTTAGAAGGGCTTGTTGTGATGATTATGTACAATAGTGCATGTAAAATGGTTAGCAGGGTTTCTGGCGAAAGGAGCTCAACAAATCTTAATTGTTATTCTTACACGGCTAGCGGCCAATCTGGGCCTGAGCCAGAACATGCAGCAGAGTTGAAGCTTTTCCTACAAGCAGCAAATTTTGAACTCTGAACTCCTTAGGACAAAAGAGCCAGGTTGGCTTACTCCTAAGTAATGTCAGGATGAATGAATGCTCAATGGCCTCTAGGAAGAGAGGTAACTAAGGAGTACTGGTATTGCCTTTTCTAAGTCTTAATATAAATCTTTCTGTTGTTGTTGCTGTTGTTTTAAGATTTTATTTATTTATTTGAGAGAGAGAGCAGAGTAAGAGAGAGAGAGAGAGCGCACAAGTTGGGGGGGGGCAGAGGGAGAGGGAGAAGCAGACTTCCTGCTGAGCGGGAAGCCCAATGTAGGGCTCTATACCAGGACCCTGGGATCATGACCGGAGGGGAAGGCAGCCACTTAACCGACTGAGCCACCCAGGCACCCTGCCTTAATGTAAATCTTACATCTAAGAAATCTGGGATCAGGTGAAATTGGATGATAAACAAACCTCACATACGTGAATGAAAGGGCTTTCAGGCTCCTCCTCCGGAAAACACCATTCAGTATAATATCATACTTTTTTGAACACTGTAGTTTTTTGTTCAAAACATTTTTCTTGACTCCTTGAGGCAATGTCTGTCTCTGACTCGGTTTTGTTTTCTCAGAAGTAGCTACCAGAGTTCCTTCCACATAGGAACTCTATAAAAATGTGCAGGATTGACTTGTTTAACCTATACTTTCAACATCACACGGCATTTTCACTGATTTATTCTCTTTGTCATAAAATAATTCACCTGAGAGTCTATAAAAGTATATATAAACATTCATTTGCATGTACAGTCCAAGTCTCCCCCAAGAAAACCGCAAAATGTGGTAGTTCTCCAGCAAATATGGGCAAAGGGGAACTTTACAGCTTAAAAAAAGAAAAGAAAAACCACCTTAGTCTTCTGTATTTTGTCAGGGAAGCCTGGCCATCCAGGCTTTCCCGAGCCAGGTTAAGGGAAAGTTGTCGGCACAAGGCTCTAATCTCTCTTCACACACAGCTGATAATCTATAAAAGGGTAACTGTCTCAGGCTTTTTTCTTCCCTTGGAGGGAGAGGTGCTCCTGCCCCGAGCTATTTCTGGGTTCACTGTTTCACATTTTATATGTCCTTATCTCTAACCACTCTACTGCAACATTGCCAGCTTCTCCCTCCTTTCATTCCCCTAACTCATTCTATTCCTTCAGAACCCTGAGTTCTCCCCCAGTGAACAAAGTTGACATTGACCAGTGTATTCATCCCCTCCTGGTAAATATCTCTGGTCTCAGCACGGTCACGAACCTCTGGCCATTGGAAAGCTTCACTGCTGTAAGAGGGAGAATGAGTTTCCTTTGGCTCTCCTGAACCATCCACAGTGGCTCTGCACAGGAGGATTCTCAGTAAATGGTGATACTAGCTGCCTACATCACTAAGCGACTCCCAAAGCACAGAACAGAGCCTGTATCATAATGGTCTAATATGCTGGAGCCACAGGCCCAGGGCTGTTGTTGGATAATAATAAAATACACCACACATTACCACAAAGAACAGCTTCTGATACAGAATTTGTTCTTTTTCTTCTGGTAAAGGCTAATTTCAGTATCTACCTCAGTCATGACAGAGTGTTAGAGCACAGCATCAAAACAGAATATGCCCAGAAAAGAGGGACAGAGGCTAGCACAATCACAATTCCCCAGGACCATCAGAACAGTCTGTCATTCACCTGGGAAAGCTAAATCCACACAGGCAGCCCATCTAGATCACACCAATAGACTGCTCTGAAATTCTGCACAGAACTGAAAAACACACCGTATTTCCCCCACTCAAGTTACAACTCAGAAAATATATTTCAGAGAAAGTATAATCCCCAAAAACCCTAGCATGACAGGCTGTAATGATACCCGTTGGTTCTGCCCAGGATAAACCTCCCTCCCTGTGCTACCCCTCTAGTCCAAAGCCAGGCCAGTCACCTTTCATCCCACCAGAGAAGCCTCTCCAGTTGGCAAAGACCATCAGAGGCAGCCCTTCACGGTTGAAGTCCTTGATAGCCTGATAGGTCTTGAATGCAGAGTCTGGAAACCAAACCTGGCCGGCCTGCTGGATTATCTTTTGGGGAAAGTCAAAAAGAAAGATACAATTAACAACAGAGTTTGAGGGGGAATTTCTGCAAGGTGAACAAGGTTTTACTTGTTTACTTTAAAAACTCAACCAAACCAGCCAAACAAAAACTGTTGTTGTTCATCAAGAGGATCATCCTTGAATTCAAAAAGAAGAAAGGATCCTGGATCTTTGACTTTGTTAAATATTCCTCTTTTAAGTCCTGATTACACCACCCCTCCTCAGTCAGAAGGAGGAAACCTTACTGCTTCGAATGGAAGAATGCAGTCTTGGGAATCCTCATTGTAGGTCTCCTGAAGGCAACTTGAAGTCACTCAACTAACTACACTAGTCCTCAAAACAAGCCAACTGCACATAGTCTCCAGTCCTCTCTCCTCTGTGCTTAGTACAAGCTTTTTCTGGACTATGGTTGGTCAACAGACACCTGATGTGACACTGCTGAGTAACCTCTTCCCTGGTCTCTTCCACCCCTCATTTTCGGACTCTTGTCAGGATGCGAAAAATATAATCTACCCTTTTAAAACAAAGATGAGTGGTGGTGTTCACATTTGCCATTAGGGCAGACTTCTCCTTAATTCTAGTAATAGGTCATCCTATACATCCTATGTGTGTGTTCAGAGAATCTGGGGCCAAAGAGCCCTTGGCTGCCTCCTGGAAGACCACCTCCCCAATGAACCCAGACTGTTCTCTAGCATCGACAAGACCACTATAAAGGCCTAAGTAATTTTTCAGTTAGAATTTAGCTTGTAGTCCATTTAGAGTCATCTTAAAAGTGAGCACATGATGGTGTGCAATGCCCCCAGCATATCCATAGGCTGTGCAGAAGGGAAAGCCAGCCCTGAGCACAGGAGCACAGGGTACTCGAGGGGACTAACCTTGGCTTCAGAATCCAGGTTTGCAGGATCGGCGGGGATACTTAGTTCCACTGTTCGGGTTTCTACGGCAACTACTCCCACAGGTATTCCTCCTAGCCTGATAAAAAATGAGCCAAAGAAGAACCCAATGTACGTAAATAGTATAGTTGGTCATTTCTTTTCCAGCCCCACATCAAAAGACTGGGTGTGGGGTGGGGGGACTTGAAACAACAAATACAGAGAACAGGGGGAAATGTGACTCTCCTAGGGGCAAAAGACTACTCTCAGAATCACTCCTGTTCTCCACCACATGATAAATTCAAACCAAAAGTTGTGCTAGGGGAGCCTTAGCAGTTAGATCCAAGAGTCTAGATGTGTGTGTGAGCACACATATGCATGCATGCACACACCTCTTCCTGTGGGTGCCAAATGAGATTTCTCAGCTCGCTCTAGAGCATCTCTTTGATGAAGACAAGGGAAAAGGTCTGAAAGGTAGGAGGCACCTGAAATTACACTGGACAATACAATGAATCCCATATACCCAATACCTATCTTCAATAATCAACTCCTGGCCAGTCTTGTTTCATCTTCATTTCTATCTACTTTCCCCTCTGTGAGTCCCATGTTATTTTGAAGCAAATTTTAAATGGATAATTTTGTCTATAAATATTTCAGTATCTGAAAGATAAAGTCCACTATACTATTATCACAACAATAGTTTTATTTTAATAAAAAGTCCAGAATATTTGGGGGAGGATGTGTAGGTGTGTTACGGAAATGATGAAAAATATGTGCCAAGGGTACAGAGGTGGTTAAATAAGCCCTCAACTTTCTCTTTCACTGGAAAAGAGCAGTGGCAGAGGGATAACTTGCAGTCATTCCTCCTGGTGAAAGAGGTGATCTATATCGAAAGTACGCATTTAATCTCCAACACGTTAATTTAAAAAAATCTTAGGAACTCAAAGCCTCTGCTGCATAGATGCTGCATGATCCCCTCTCAACATGGTCCTCAAAAAGATTTCTTAGTAAAAATCAGGAAGAAAGAGAGGGAGGGTGAAAGTGGGAGGAGAGGTGGCAGTAGCTGCAGGTACAGGGTGAGTCCTTACTCTGGAAAATGTGATTCAATCTTCACTTTCTCAGCTGCATTCCTTGGGGCCGAGGCTGGGATGGGTTATAGTCTCTCATTCCCCCAGCATCTCCATAACAAACTTTTCCATGAAGGATGGTCTTTGGTTGTTACACGGGCTACTGGAAATGGATTCTTGTCATCACAAGAGGCCTGACAGGGGCATGAGTGGGGACCACCCACCCCCTTGTCACTTGCCTGCACTGAATCAGAATCAAAAGCCCTCTAGACAACCAGACAACGAGCAGGAGGTACACAGGAGGGTTTAGAAATATTTCTGTTCACAATGATTAACAATCCAACTGGAAACTTGTAATTGCAAAAGCCACCCTAAATCGGTAACTTATAACTTATATATTAGGGCCCATGTGACCTAATAAAGAACATCTTTATCCGAGTATTTCAGTTATTTATTGAACTTGAAAACAGCTCAGAACAACTTCTGTTTTCTATTATACTTCATATAAATTTTATCAGGCTAGCACATGAAGATGCTACATCTTGTTTTATAGTGTGTCCCTGGACAAGGTGCCATGGAATAATAAAAGACAATTTACAGCCAATAGCACACATATTCCAAACATACATACCAAAGATGAGTTTTGGCAGCACTTACAGTAACAATCCCAGAAGAATACATTTATATTTATTTCTTGAAATGCCATTGCTTTCGAAAGAAGCTAGCTCCATTTGTGTTTTATATACTTGTGAGCATGTGTATGTGTTTGAAGTAAGAAGGCCAGAACTCATCAGATGTAAAGAAAGGAAGAAGTCAGAGTGAGTGTCGCAATAAACAATGGCAGAGCTAACTAAAACCAAGCTTGCCTGATCTTGCTCACGGACCAATCCCTCTTCTTCCAATCGTAAGTGTAAAGCATTATTCCCCTGTTTCCCATGGGAGGATCTTAAAGACCTTAACAAGGGTTTCGCTTTCTGAGGCTTAAAATCTGTCATGTTTTTAACAGGAAGACTGAAGCAGCATAGGTAACAGACAAATTTTCAAAAAAGTTGGTCTGTGATGTGAGGACCCTCCACAACAAACCGACAGATCCTGGGTAGGAGGGCTCTCTCTCTAGTGCAGTGCACCCCCGACCCCGCACCCCCAGTAGGAATTTTACCAGGCACAAAGAACAGTTTTCCTGGGCCCCAGAAGCCTGTGGTGAGGATAGAAGACCTGAGACGCAAGAGAAAACAGGAGCTAGCCCCTGTGACTTTCAGTCTGGGCTGACTCCAGGCCTGACTCTTATTCAGAGTCATAGTGGAAGATCCTGTCTGTTGGATTTGCCATCTGATGGCTCCTTGTCATTGGCAGCATGAGATGGGCTGACCTGCTGTACTGAGAGAACCACAAAGCCTAGAATTATTCTCAAGGCTAGAATCTAAATCTCAACCCAATGTGGCACATTTGAGAATCTTGAGCAGGTGCCACTTTTCACCAAGATAAGGAAAACTGATTGCCCCCGAGAGGAAGGTGAGCTCCAGATGTGGGTCCCTAGGGCAGCATGTCTCTGCAGGGCAGAACGAGATTAAGATCAGCCTTGGCAGGTGCTCGTTATAGCGAGCTCTACAGATTATTTCGGGCACAGCTGGCTATTGAGTCAAGCACTTCTAAGAGTGGGTATTAAAATTTAATAGAAACTTCAATTTCCCACTTGAAAAATATAGGTAGCCTGGCAAATCTATTCCAGTTTATTTTACTCATTTCTGTTTCCGGTAAAGTTTTTTCTTTGCAATTCAAATCTGATGATAAGCCAGTATCACGTGCATTTGTTACACTTAAATAATCGTGATGCCAGGAAGGAACTTCTTCTAGGTTACATAGATCTTTTGGGTTACATGGCAAGGTAGATGAGTCTGATTCATTTGTCACCTTCTTTGGAAAGAAAATGGTCTTTGGGGAAAGGAAAGGTCACTGGTGGGCTATGGCTATTGTATTTGGGCTTTACAGCCCTTGAAGAGCTTTTCTTTCAGTATTATAAAAAGGAAATGTCAAAACCAGACTTCAGATGAAACGCATCGTTGGAGTGACACAGTAAATGACTATTGGGAACCAGTGCTGCAGTTATGCTGCCTTGGGCATGACTATAATCCAATATTCTTAGGAAGTTTGGACAAAGAGAACATTATTGGTTAAAAACAAAAAACAAAAACAAAAAAACGACCACCACCACCAACAAAAAAAACCAACCTCCCTTCAAAAAATCTCTATAGCCATGGCCTGTTCCTGTCTTGTTTTTAGTTGGGAGGGAGAAGAGCTTCCAAAACAAAAGAGTTCTTACCTGGCTCTGCCAACCACCACAGTCTGGGCCCAGGGTTGCATGATCTCTGAGAAAGATCCATAGTCAAAAAATCCACTCAACCATTGACCTTTCTGGGCTACAGAAAAGGAAGAAAGAGAACAAAGAGAGAATAAAGACCGTCAATCCATTGAAAATGCACTGGAACTGGCAAATTTAAGGTTGGATGTGGGGGATTGTTTTAGGGAGTTTGTTGTTGTTTTTAACCATATTATAATAGATGCATGCGTTAGGCAACTGAATGCTCATCTGCCTTCAGACATCGTCTCCTATTTCATTTGCTAGTCTGAATAAGAACCATTTATCAGCAAAAGCATCATTTATTGTTAAACGATGGGGTTCAGCTAGCAGAGAGTTTGCATGCTTTTAAATAAATAACTTGGCTTTTTTCAAAACACTACAAACATTTGTCAAAAGGCAGCCAAGTCATTAAAGTGTTTTCAAATGTCTATTTCTATTTTAAAACTTAGCTTACAATTTTGTTTGATTCCACTGACTTTTTTTTTAATGGAAAGCTGAAGACAACCAATGATAAGTATTAATGATCAGATAAGGACCCAAATTTGCGGGAAAGAAAAGGGACTTGGCTTCTCTGCTAGAAAAGCAACAAGATACATCCACTTCACTTACACCTGAAAAAGTATAATCTTTCTAGAAGGGCCGTGCCCATAAAACCTTGACACACAGCAAAAATATAATGGGTAAGATGCACACACCTAATGTCATTAACCTCCCCTGAACACAGAATTTCCTTCATTGGCAAGACACGTAACTTTCGATATCTTAGGTTAAAAAAAAAACTTTTGTTCCACAGGTATCCGTGTTTGACCAAGGCCCCATAAAAGCTTCTGCAAATAACTGTTTCCTAGCTTGCCCCTCAGCTCACGGTTCCTCAGTGATCCTTCTAATTTGAACATGGCCCTCCGCCCCCTAAAAACCCAAGTCCAAAACCAATTAAAAGTGGAGATCCGAGCAAGCTAACCTCTGCTGACTTAAACAGGATGGAGAGTGTTTTATCAAGACTAAATTTGTAATTACTGTGTTCTACATTCCTTGCCTCTATGGCCTCAGTGTAAAATGTGATCATCCATTTCAAAATTATCTCTCTATCGCGAGCCCAAAGCCGATCGTTTAGATTCTGGTCTCGTGTTGGGCGTCAGTTTGAAGAATATCACAGCACTATCTCCTCTAATAAATGACTTTAACTTTTCACCTAGAAGATATCTGCTTTAACTTATCACAGGGAATCATCTGCTTTCTTTAACGCTTCCACTAAATTAAAATCTGAAGTCACTCGATTTGGGAGCGAATGTTAGCTGCACATAGACAGCAGGATGAATTACTAGGGAGTCGATGAAAAAATATTATCCAAAAAACAGAAAACTTAGTTTATCACAAATTTCATTTTATTCTGCAGATCTCATTAATAATGGCCAGGATAATGCCCACCTACATACACACACATCTGTTCACCCCATGAAAGAGGGTTCAAATTTTGATGAAGGTTCTAAATCAAACTTCTAAGTGCATCAGGATACTGAAATCTTAACCTCATATGCTTGGATCATTTTATCATTCTTACTTTGATAACAATGATTCTGAACAACAGAATTCATTAAAATGGAAAGACTTTCTTCTTTAAAAACCCTCCTGCCTTGTGTGTTGATTGGGGGAGGGGACTCACTGGTGGGCCATGGCTGGTGTAGGTAGACTTCACCCCCCATCCCCCAAAGAGCAGGCTGTGTTGTTCAGTTCAGATGTAGAACTCAGAAGCCAGCTAAGATACATCCCCCACCCACTTCCATGATTCCCAGGGGAAGACTGTCACAGAGTCTTGCTCTGAATTCTCCCAGAAAAGTCCTGGATTTTAAGGCTGACAGGTATCTTAGATTCATAGTTCTTATCATAATCATGGCATACAAATAAGAGATAGGGAGATTATGATTTTTCTGGGTATGTAAGAAAAACTAGTTTTATTAAGAGCAACAAGAAAAGGCATCGAAGACAACAGGTAAAATTTTAAATTAAAATTCCTCTGGTGATTTTTCTATACCATCTACAGTTGGGCTGCAGTTTAAGCTCCAATTCCTAAGTAATAGCTTTGTGACCTTGCACAAATCACTTAACTTCTCTGAGCTCGTCAAGTGGTAATCTCTTTATCTCTGAGAAGTAGTAAGCCCAAATAAGATAACGTATATGGAAGTGCTCTGCAGTCCCACCTAGCTCAGAGTGGATACCGACAAAGGTTTAAGTCTTCCTTATGCAGACCTCTTTTTTCTTTCAACAAAATCAGAGTGGCTCTTAAATTTAATGAATTATCTTCTGCATTCGCTTTCTTTGATATTGTTGCAATAGACACGCAAAAAAGAACAAACACCTTCTCAAAAAACCTGAAAAAAATAGATTCAAAATGTAGTAGGGGGATTTGGGGCTTCACAAAAGAACTACCTGATAAGTAAGGTTTGTTAAAATAGCCTACTGGACCGACAAACAAGAATGTACATTCACCCTACCTGGAGCCCCTGCCATTTTTCTGTTTTGTTTTCATTTTAAAGAGAGGTAAAAATAGCCATAAGACAGACTAATATATTAGATAAACATGAGGGGAGGGTTTGTTCTTATTTGATATATTTATAAAATTAAGGGTTCTGGACAATCTCTTCATAAATAATGATCTTACAAAGTAACCTGACATTAGTAACTAAAGCAAGTACTAGTACTTTTACCAATATCATAAGAAAAGAAGGGTACGTGCAGGCAGGGTGGATGCTCAGAAATAGCTTGCTGAGAAGAGTGCAGTCACGTTCCACACTGGAAGGGTCAAATATCTTTTCTAAAACTGATCTGATTAATCTCTGTTTACAGAGACTAGTCGGTCAAAGATTCTATGACTTTACTGCTTAGACTTAACTATTTTAAAATCTTTGAACCCATTAAGTAGTAAGTGCTTTAGTAACAGAATTAACAAAAGAAATGCCTCAGTGACTGGCTTATACATCTAATTTCATTTGGTTCTCATTTGTTCTTGAAGGATTTTCCACCTTGATCTGCAGAGAGCTGTTTTAAAGATATGTCTCACATACTTGTCACGTACTATTGTGCAGGAATTGGTCAGTGATTAAAAGGAAGACTGACAGCCTGAGGGTCAGGGTACTACCGGACCCTCAAATATATACCTACTTGGGTGAGGTCGGCCTGCTAGCATCCATCGAGGATCATATGGGGCCTTTGTGGGAACAAACTCGATGATTCTATCTATAGGATCCTTGGAGCTCAGGAGAGGAACTGAACTGCGCACATTCTAAAAGGTGGTTGGGAGGAAAGAGCACAGCAATTAGTGAACAGCAGCAAGCCCAAGGTCCCGACTCAGCTATGATCATCACAAAGACAGCAGGGACTAGATACAGAATCATACCCGTCCATCCCAGCCAAGCCCCGAGAACATGCACAGGTCTCAAGTCTCACGTAGGAGCCTGGCAAAAAACGGCTCATTCTAACTCTTGATTTCCATGTACCCACACTTTATGGGAAGCTTCCTGGGGGGATGGATGGCTATTATGAAGAAGAAATCCCACAGAGATCTGAGCCCAGATGGGCCATGAAGGCTTCTGTGACTGGGGAAAACATCAGAAAGGGGCCTAACCGATGAAATCCGAAGGCAATTTAAAGGTAGAAGCCCAAAGACGGCTGCAAGAAAAAGAGAAACCAGAGGAATATTTCATAAAACAGTTTCTCCACCATAAAGAGGAGACCTCAGACACAGAGGCTGTGTAAGCTGTGGTGGGAAGGCTGGGTTTTGGGGGCTTTGTCTGCTGGGTGGGAAGGGCTCACCTTAGGCATGTAAGACAGCCAGTGCAGGACAGTGAAAACCCCTTCAAAGTCATCGCAAACGATGCTGTGGGTCACCCCATTTTTGTGCATAATCTGGATGCCCCCGAGCTGGTTATTGGAGGTGTATACTTCTCGCCCAAGGACCTGGAGAAACAAGCAGGAGAAAAGACATTTGTCTTGACAGAAATAAAGGCAAAGTCTATTTTGTGATTCTCACTAAAATGGGTTCTTTTCTCCACGAGACACAGATTTCAGCCTCTGTGGGTTGTTCAGGGGGAACTATCTGGACCTTTGTCTTAAAAAGAAAGCTGAGAAAATAAAAAAAGGCCTTTTTTGAACATATATACCGTTGCAATTTAAAAACCAGCAAGCCTCTCCCTCTCTTTCCTAGCTGCCACAGACAGGTGTTGGCATACTTCAACTCAGCTAGAACTGTGGTGGCGGGGTGGGGGGGTGGTGAGGTTGTGACCCGGAAGTGCAGGCTACCCCTATGTCTGCAGACCAGCGGATTGCTGCACATATACACAGAGAGGTAACATGCCTGTGTTTTGACAATCTTTAGTGACAAGTTTTACTTAAATGCTGTGAGGTTTGGGTCCCTAATATTTTTAAAGGATTACTTTTCCCTTTACACTTGATTTTTAAAGCTGGTCCCCACACACAAGTCCTAAGGCTGGCAAAATCTTGAAGCAACTCATACATACATGAACCCTTGAGTCTAAAGTCGTCTTTGTGTGCTGGGTGGAGGGCAGTGATTTATACCCAAGCCTACCTCTCTCCTCTGTCCTTCTCTCCCAAGGTTCCAGGAAATACAGAGGGCCTCTATCCCTGGTGTATCCCTGGAGTTTAACCCGTGTGAGGTTGAAAGGCACGTGCAATTGGAAACCACAAAGTTTCCTTTAAAGAAGGAGAAAAAAATAGGAAGAAAAAATATTCGTGGACTTGGAAATTGCAGGGTTTCTTTTTCCCTAGAAGACTGGTTAATAATTCTTCCAGGGAGGTTTTCTGACCCAGCAATGGAAGCTGGGCAGCCTGATCACTGACTATTGCAAACTGCTGAGTGTGTAGTAATTGCCAGTCTTCTGGGGTAGCCCTGGAGAGCTTTAAAGAGTTGTGGAGTGCTTACTGTGTTCTACCTTTCCTCTTCCCTCTCCCCTCCTCCTTCAGAAAATAACCACAACACAAGTTTGCTTCCTTAGTAGCTTTTATTCATTTTCAGTCTCTGGGAAGAATCTAATAAAGGGAAGGCCAGCAAATTCTACCTGTATATTCCCATCTTGCCCCTTCCCGTTAGGAGCTTTGAGAAGTTCCCCCATGCTGGGTCAGCCCCAACATCAAGTCCCTGCAAAGGATGAGGAAGTTGGTGACCAAAGTAATCACTTCAGTGTGACCCAGCTGGACTCTGCTCCCCTTAAGTTCAGCTAGGCAGGGAGGAAGAGACTCTTCTGAAAGGAATATGGAGAGCAAAACTGCTTTCCTTGGTAAGGAAGTGCAGAGAACCAGTCTTTGCAGACAGCCCTGAGCGGAGCGACACGCGGGCAACTCCTCTGAAGGAGCCCCAGGAACAGGGGAGACTGTATGTGACCACTGGGCTCCCCCTCCTCCTCTCAGTCTGTCTTTAATCTCAGCCCAGGCACTGTGGCTCCTTTCTCATTCTTCTGCTGTCTCTTTCCATTTGCCCTCTCTCTGACTGATACACTGATCTCTCGGTCACTCGGCTTTCTGCTCCACTGAGTCCATATTACTAATAACACCTCCGCCACGGCCAGTTTACCTCATGAAGGCAGGAGCACATCATTACAAAATAAACTCATAACTTTGACATTCTAGCAAATACACGCCGTTTGTTATTTTGATGGCTTTAGTCTTTCTAACAGGCAGAGGGCATTACATACCTGTTTCATTTATGTCTTTAAATGTGTGCACACATGTATAGTCGCACATGCATCAGGAAACAGAACAAAAAAACCAACCCAAAACAAATGCCCAAAGCAGTTGGTTGGTGGGGGACCCTGGTGGAAGCAAAAACCCTGTCACTCACGGAGGCCACGCTCTGATCTGGCTCTGGTTTTATGGACGTCATAAACCCGATGGCCCACAACTGGTCCTTCTGGGACAGACCGCCTCTCTGCCAGAAGTCATTCAGTGTGATCAGCAGTATTTTTAATTATTAAAATAAAATTGGAAAGGGGGAAAAGAAATAAAAAGGAGACACTGCACTGACCCTGAATAGCTGATATTCACAATCTATGTCAGGAGCCAAGAACTCCTTGCTGCCTAGAAGAGAGCTGGGGCCTTTTCCTACTCAGAAAGATGGTTTTCTTTCCTGGGAAACACTATTTCTAGTACTTGATTAATGTCCACCTGCTTGAACCTCACATGCCTCCAAAATGAGTGATGGACTGAAGGAGGACCAATCTTGGCAAAAGGGACCAAAGCATACCAAGAGCTGCTTGGCTGTTCAAATACATCTTCCTCACACATCTTTGTCCCTCATTTCAAAAGGGAAGGGCATCCAGGACCGGGGCTACTATCGGAGGCTCTGCCACTTCCCCCATTTCACCCCACATTCCTATAAATTAATGGGAGACAAACCTGGAGGAAGCAAGAGTTTAATCACTTAGCAGATCTTCCCTTTACAAGCAAAACTCAGCTTCTGACATGTTGGCGTTGTTCTGAAAAGGCAGTATTTTTGTACACTGGATTCAGAAAGAAACCTAACCAGGGCTTACCACTGTATCTAGACTAAAGAAATGTTTGTCATGTGAGAAAATTCATTTCCTTTGGAATTTAAAGGGAAAAATTATAGGCTAGACTAACAGAGTCTCCAAATGGCTCTCTGTGACTGGCCTTATCTTAAGGGGTGGGGGTGGGGAGGGAAGGACAAGCAGAAATGAAACCTGCTTCACTAATCACAAACAAATGCTAACAATCAGAGCTACTTTACAATCGGTGAAGAGAAAGCAGTACCCTCCAGTTCATCTTCAGTGACCGTATGTTTGGAGCACGCACCAGTAGAATGAGTGTGCACACAATAGCTCCTGATTTATAGGGGTCGTTGTTGACTCAAGTGGTTTTAATGATTTTAGAATACTTCACAACAAAAGCTCCAACCAAGGAAGCAGAATCGGGGCGAGGACAAAATCCATTCTGCCTAACTCTGAAATGATCATGCTGATCAAACCCTGATCAGCATCCGGGAAGGCAAAGAAAAGAGCCCACATAGGCAGTACCACGGTTTTATTCTCCGGTGTGGCCCTACCAACCCTTCACAGAAAAATGTGGGGTAAATGACCCTCACTGACTTAGTATTTTCATGAAGTAGGTGCGCTTTATTCATCAGTTTTTCAACTGTGACATACACAGAGCCACACAAATCGAGTTGCTGGCCATTTTCCACTTTCCCAAATTACTTTTCTCACATTTTCTACTGTGTGATGCAAACTTTTAATTTATCTTCCCATCAAGCATCAGCAACCATCTTTAAACACAGGAGCCACTCAAACAGAGGTGGCTCCTGAGGCCCCACTTTGCTGCTCCCCAGGTTTAGGTGGAGAAGCAGTACCATAAAATATGAGGAAGAGGCACCACCTCAGGGTCATCCGCTGAAGAGTGCCCATACCCACAGAACTGAGCAAGGGCTGACTCGGAGGGGAAAGAGAATCTTCATCCACTCGATATAAACTTAAGCCTCATCCAGCCCTTCATTCATTATAGCTGGCAGACCTGAGAATTAAGGGCACCACATAAAAGCCAGTGATTAGCAGAGACAATTGTTAAAGGCTCCACCAAAGATGCTACATGGCCTCTAGAAATTTTGAGATACATAAGAAGTACAAATGAATGCAGTCATACATACATGCTAAGGCCTCTGCTGCTGTTGCTGCTTATCTAAAGACACCGCAGACAGCTCAGGTTTACCATAGCTGACAGGCAATGAAAACAGGCTAATATACCGCCTGCTCTCTCCCTTAAATCCCTTTTTGGAGATCAAGATAAACACGTTCTTCCTTTCCCCAGTGCTCCAGACGTTTGACTGAAGTGGCAGAGCATTGTGAGGTTTTCTGCAAATGAAATCACTATGTAATACTGAATGAGTACAGTATTTACTTGTCAGGATATTTGTCAGCACAGGCATGGAGATTTCCAAGTTTTACAGATGTAACTTAGCTCAATTTTTTAAAAAAACTGCCTTTTGGGCGCCTGGGTGGCTCAGTGGGTTAAAGCCTCTGCTTTCGGCTCAGGTCATGATCTCAGCGTCCTGGGATCGAGGCCCGCATCGGGCTCTCTGCTCAGCAGGGAGCCTGCTTCCTCCTCTCCCTGTCTCTCTGCCTACTTGTAATCTCTCTCTCTGTGTCAAANCACAGATGTAACTTAGCTCAATTTTTTAAAAAAACTGCCTTTGTCCTGATAGACACATTAGGTTGGGGGCCTTTAGACTTACAGGCAAATATTTGCAATCGTGTGCTGAAGATGTGAAAAATAATGATGCATATCGATGGAATAAAAAATGAAATCTACTGCTGCTTTCCCCCCTTTAGCCAATCTTTCCCTCTAAACAATTCTTGGGTCAGGGCAAGCTTCTATTTAAAGAAGCAGGAAGTATAAAATTCCTCTTGCATCTAAGAATTTAGGCTACACAAATGGAGTTCTTGCTGCAATCCTCCCTCTCATTAGGATATTTCCATCCTCAAGAGGACATGAGGAGGGGTTTTGTACATTTCCCAAGCAATTATCATTATTGGACTTCGTTCATGATTCTAGATATTAAAGTCACTGTGGGATCTGTCAGGTTATTGAAAAGGTTTGGCAAAGGTAGAAAGAGAGACAGGTATGGGAAAAAAATAAGTGGAAGCAGGAAAAAAATGGTAAAATAGGGACAAAAGAAGGGAGGAAGGATGAGAGAGGAAGAGGGAGGGGGGAGGAAAGAGGAGGGGAAAGAAAAAAATGCAATAGCTCATCTACTCATGCTGCTAACACCCTCCTCCCTGACCTGAGAGGACTACATTTTTAAAAGCTGACAAGTAATTCAATCTCCAATTAACAATTTTAAGTGGTGCAGCACATATTACTGTGTAAATGTTTCTCCAGGAATATATCCAAGGGTGAATGGAATTAAATCTCTAGGGAGACAGAACTGGAGCCTATGCAACCAAGAATGTTGGGGGGTTCCCAAAACACAGCCTCTTGATACACAGACTCAGGGTTACAACTTCCTCTCCCCTCTTCATTGCCACTTGTCACTGGCAAACTGGAGTGCTGGTTGGCAGCTGGTAGTCTAGGGTTGGGGGCAGAGAAGGGGCACATCGACCTACTGCTGGCGCAGGATGGGAAAGCCTCTGACCTGAGCCAAAAACTGGATTCAAGACCATCCACTGCAAAACCAGATACCTCTCCACACACAGCAGTATTATGAAGTGACTGAGTCTGCTGAAGGGTAAATTGGGAGTAAAGGGGACAGGGCAACCAGTGGTGGGAGAAGATATTTAACCAAGAGGAGACTGAGATACAGGCCACTGGAAGACCTCTACTTACTGAGGAGTGGGGAAAACAGAGGAATGAGTTAGATGGCAAAAGGATGACAAGGATTTGAAGGTGGACTGTATGAAGAACAGAAATGCATTTTTAGTGTAATGGGGGTAGAGAAGAGCCACATGACTGTTTACCTATCAAATGTATGAGAAAAGGCATAGGCTTCCAGAGTGAAAACTGACTGCCAAAGAGAAATCACTTCTCTCAGGGATCCAACAACTGTTCATTGATCTACAGACTTGAATGTACTGAAAGTAAATGGCTCCTAAATATGGAAATTTTTTTAAAAGTCTAGTTTATTGAGGTACAACTTACATATAGAAAAATCATTTTTAGGTGTAGAATTCTACAAATTTTGACAAATATACATACTCATATAACCACCATCAAAATCACCCCAAATGTTTCCCTCTAGGAGGCAGGATCAAGATGGCGGAGCAGGAAGATCGTGAGTTCACATCCTGCCACAGGTAAACCAGAACCACAACTACATATAGAAAAACTATCTCTGAAAATGTACTGAAGACTAACAGAAGAGATTTTATACAACTAAGAATATAAAGAAAAAGCCACATCAAGATGAATGGGCAGGGCAACATTAGGTCTAGTTAGGACTCACACCCCTGGCAGGTGACCCACAGTAGGAGGGGTATTGCAACTATAGAGGCCCTCCCCTCTCTGAGGAATGAGGGGTCCAGGTCCCACATTGGGCTCCTCAGTTCAGGGACTTGCACCAGGAAGCAGAGTTCCCATAACATCGGCTTTGAAAACCAGTAGGGCTTATGTCCAGGAGGACAGCAGGAAACAGACTGTACTTAAGGGGCTCACACAATTTTACTCCCTCCAAATCCCAGTGCAGAGGCAGTAGTTTGAAAATCATGGGGGTTACACGTGAAGGAGATTCACGGACTAATTTTAGGGCATGTGCTAGAGGGGCAGAGACCTGCTGGAACATTCTCCAGGGAAGGAAGTATCAGCAGGCACCATTTTCCTCATCCCTTCTTCTCCCTAGTTGGCCCGGTGGTGGTGAAAGACGGTTCTGACACTCTCCATCTCCTGTGCTAACACTACTCACCACACTCCAGCATTCCCCTGTGGATTCCCCATCCCCCCACACCAGAGCAACACCAGAGCCCCCTCCTCCAGTGACCCCTGCCCTGAGGGGCCAGCCTCACACACCAGCAAGTCTGCACTAACTGTGGCTCAGTCCCAACAGAAAGGTGCATGTAGCCCACAGGGGATACCCCAGGGGGGCATCTGGATTGAGTGAACAGGGTGGTTTTGTGCTACTGGCTCCAAAGGATACTCTCTATATAAAGACACTTTTTCAAGACCAGGAGATAAAAGTGATCTACCTAATACATAAAAACAAACACAGAGAGTTAAACAAAATGAGAAAAGAGAACACATTCCAAATGAAAGAGTAAGATGACAATCTCAGGAAAAGAACTAAATGAAATGGAGAAAAGCAATCTACTAGATAAAGAGTTCAAAGTAATGATCACAAAGAGGCTCACTAAACTCAAGAAAATGAAAGAACACAATAAGAAAGTTAACGAAAAGAGAGAAACTATAAAAAGGAACAAATCAGAAGAATACAATAACTGAAATGAAAAATACACTAGAGAGAATCAATAGCAGATTAGATAATGTAGACGATCAACAATGTGGAAGATAAGAGTAGTGGAACACACACAAGAACAGCAAAAGAACAGCAAAAAGAAAAAAAGAATGAAAAAAATGAGGATAGTTTCAGGGACTTCTGGGACAACATCAAGTATACTAACATTTGTATTGTAGGGGTCCCAGAAGAGAAGAGAAAATGAAAGGGACAGAAAACCTATTTGAAGAAATAATGGCTGAAAATTTCCCTAACCTGGGGAACGAAGCAGACATCCAAGTCCAGGAAACACAGTCCCAAATAAGATGAACCCAAAGAGATCCACACCAAAACATAACACTATACTATACATCACTATATTGATTATAATATACTATAATCAAAGCGTCAATAGTTAAAGAGGGAATCTTAAGGGAAGTAAAAGAAAATTGTATTATGTACAAGGAGAACCCCATAAGGCCATGAGCTGATTTTTCAGCATAAACTTTACAGGCCAGAAGAGAGTGGCATGATATATTCAAAGTGCTGAAAGGGAAGAACTTACAACCAAGAATAGTTCACCCAGCAAGGTTATCACTCAGCATCGGAGAGAAAAGGGGTTTCCCAGAAAGCAAAAGCTAAAGGAGTTCATCATCACCAAACCAGCCTTAACAAGAACTATTAAAGGGACTTCTTTAAATGGAAAAGAAAAGGCCATCACTAGAAATAGGAAAATTATTAAAATTATTATAAAGAAAAACATCTAACTGATAAAGGCAAATATATGGTAAAGGTAGTGGATCAACTACCTACATAATTAGTATGAAGGTTAAAAGACAAAAGTAGTAAAAATCATCTAGACCTAAAATAGAGCTCAAAAGATACACAAAATTAGTAAGATATAAAATATGACATCAAAAACATAAAATGTGGGTTGGGGAAGAAAATGTAGTACTTTTAGAATGCACTTGAACTTAAGTGGCCATCAACTTAAAATAGCCCTATATACACAGGATACCATATATGAACCACACGGTAACCCCAAACCAAATACCTATAGTAGATAAACAGAAATTAAAGAAAAAGGGATGCCACCATAACACTAAAGAAGTCACCAAATCATAAAAGAAGGGAGCAAGAGAAGAGAGTAACAGAGATGATCTACAAAAATATTCAGAAATCAACAAAATGGCAATAATTACATATCAACAATTACTTTAAACATAAATGGACTAAATGCTCCAATCAAAAGACATAGGGTGGCTGAATGGATAAAAAAAAAGAAGAAGCAAAAGACCACCTATATGCTGCCTACAAGAGACTCACTTCAGATCTAAAGACACACACAGACTGAAAGTGAAGGGATGGAAAAAGATATCCCATGCAAATGGAAATAAAAGAAACCTGGGGTAGGGGCACCTGGGTGGCTCAGTGGGTTAAGCCTCTGCCTTCGGCTCAGGTCGTGATCTCAGGGTCCTGGGATCGAGTCCCACATCAGGCTCTCTGCCCAGCGGGGAGCCTGCTTCCTCCTCTCTCTCTGCCTACTTGTGATCTCTCTCTCTCTGTCAATTAAATAAATAAAATCCTTTAAAAAAAAAAAAAAAGAAACCTGGGGTAGCAATACTTATATCAGACAAGATAGACTTTAAAACAAATACTGTAACAAGACACAAAGAAGGGCATTACATAATGATAAAGGGATCACTCCAACAAGAGGACATAACAATTTCAAATATCTACACACACAACATAGGGGCACCTAAATACATAGAACAAATATTAACGAATATAAAGGGAGAAATTGATAGTAATACAATAATAGCAGGGGACTTTAATACCCCAGTTATATCAATGGATAGATCACCCAGACAGAAAAATCGACAAAGAAACAGTGGCTTTGAATGACACATTATACCAGATGGACCTAACAGATGTGTGTGTATATAACATTCCATTCAAAACCAGCAGAATACACATACATTTCAAATGCACACGGAACATCCTCCAAGATAGATCATATGTGAGGCAACAAAACAAGTCTCAATAACTTTAAGAAGACTGAAATCATATCAAGCATCTTTTCTGACCACAATGGTACAAACTTGAAATCGATTACAAAAAGAAAACTGGAAAAAAATGCAAACATGTGGAGGATAAACAACAAACTCACTACTAAACAATCAATGGGTCACTGAAGAAATCAAAGAGGAAATAAAAAAATACCTTGAGACAATGAAAATGGAAACACAACATTTCAAATTCTATAGGATACAGCAAAAGCAGTTCTAAGGGAGGAAGTTTATAGCAATGTAGGCCTACTTCAGTAAACAACAACAAAAAACTCACATAAACAAACTAACCTTAAATCTAATGGAATTAGAAAAAGGACAAAGCCCAAGATTAGTGGAAAGAAGTAAATAATAAAGATCAGAGTGGAAATAAAATGAAACAGACTAAAGAGACAACAGAAATGATCAATGAAACTAAGAGCTGGTTCTTAGAAATGATAAACAAAATTGATAAACCTTTAGACAGACTCATAAGAAAAAAAGAGAGAAGGCCCAAATAAATAAAATCAGAAATGAAAGAGAAGTTACAATCAATACAACAGAAATATAAAGGATCATAACAGACTACACTGAGTAACTATTATATGCCAACGAATGGGAAAACCTAGAAAAAATGGATAAATTCCTAGAAACATACAACCTTCCAAGACTAAATCAGGAATAAATAAAAAAATGCGAACAGACCAAATACTATTAATGAAATTGAATCAGTAACCAAAAAACTCCCAAAAAACAAAGCTCCAGGACCAGATGGCTTCACAGGTAAATTCTATCAAGCATTTAAAAAAGAGTTAATACCTATTCTTCTCAAACTATTCAAAAAAGTTGAAAAGAATACTCCTGAACTCATTCTATGAAGCCAGTATTACCCTGATACCCTGATAACAAAACCACAAAGCAACACACACACACACAAACCACCACCCACACACACTACAGGCTAATATCCCTGATAAACATGAATGCAAAAACCTTAAAAAAAAAAATTAGCAAACTGAATTCAACAATACATTAAAAGGATAATACACCATGATCATGTGGGATTTATTCCAGTGATGCAAGGATGGTTCATTATCTGCAAATGAATCAATGTAATATCCCACATTAAAAAAAAGTATAAAAATTGTATGATCATCTCAATAAATACAGGAAAGCATATAATAAAAATCAATATCCATTTATAAAAAACTCTCAACAAAATGGGTATAGAGAGAAACATAATAAAAGGCATAGGCGAAAAAGCCACACCTAATGTCATACTCAACAGTGAAAAGCTGAAAGCTTTTCCTCTAAGATCAGGAACAAGGTAAGGATACCCGAACTGTCACCACTTTTATTCAACATAGTACTGGAAGTGCTAGCCACAGCAATCGGATAAGAAAAAAAAAATAAAAGGCATCCAATTTAGAAAAGAAGTAAATACCTATTTACTGTCATGATTTACAGATGACATGATACTATATAGAAAACCCCAAAGAATCCACCAAAAAACTGTTAGAACTGGGGCATCTGGATGGCTCAGTCCTTTAAGTGTCTGCCTTCAGCTCAGGTCATGATCCCGGAGTCCTGGGATCAAGCCCCATGTCAGGCTCCCTGCTCTGTAGGGAGTCTGATTCTTCCCTCTTCTCTGCCCTTCCCCCTGCTCCTTCTCTCTCTCTCAAATAAATAAAATCTTTAAAAAATATGTGTTAGGATAAATGAATTCAGTAAAGTTCCAGGATATAAAATTAGTATACAGAAATCTGTTGTATTTCTACAGACTAATAATGAACTGGCAGAAAGAGAAATTAAGAAAACAATCCCACTTATAATACAACAAAAAGAATAAAATGCCTAGAATTAAATTTAACCAAGGAGGTGAAAGACATGTACTCTGAAAACTATAAAACACTGATGAAAGAAACTGGAAAAGGCACAAATAAATGGACAGATATTCCATACTCATGAACTGGAAGAATTAATATTGTTAAAACGTCCACATTAGCTAAAGAAATCTACAGAGTCAATACAATCCCCATCAAAGTACCCTATCAAAATGGCATTTTTCACAGAACTAGAACACATAATCCTAAAATTTCTGTGAAACCACAAAAGACCCAACTAGCCAAAGTACTCCTGAGAAAGAAGAACAAAGCTGGAGGTATCATGCTCCCTGATTTCAAACTATATTACAAAGCTATATGTAATCAAAAGATTATGGTATTGGCACAAAACCAGACACAGATCAATGGGATAGAATATAGCATTCAGAAATAAATCCATGCCTATATGGCCAATTAATTTTCAACAAAGGAGGCAAGAATATACAATAAGGAAAAGACAGGCTCTTCAATAAATCGTTTTGGAATAAATGGACAGCTACAAGCAAAAGAATAAAACTAGACCATTTTCTTAGAGCATACACAAAAGTACACTCAAAATGGCTTGAAAACTTAAATATAAGACGGAAAGCATAACCCCCTAGATGAAAACATAGGCAGTAAGTTTTCTGACATTGGTTTTAGCAATATTTTTTTGGATTGGCTTCCTCAGGCAAGGGCAAGAAAAGCCAAAATAAACCAATGGGACTTCATCAAACTAAAAAGGTTTTGCAGAGTGAAGCAAACCATCAACAACGTGTAAAGGCAACCTAATGAATAGGAAGTATTTGCAAATGATATATCCAATAAGAGGTAAATATCCAAAATATATAAAGAATGCACACAACTCAGTATCAAAAAATGAATGACCCAATTAAAAAATAGACACAGGACCTGAACAGACAATTTTCCAAAGATGACATACACACGGCCAAGAGGCACATGACAAGATTCTCAACATCACTAATCATCAGGGAAATGCAAATCAAAACCATAAGATACAACCTCACATCCATCAGAATGGTTAGTATCAAAAACGAACAAAAGAAATAAATGTTGGAGGAGGAGGAGAGGGAATCTTCAAGCACTGGTGATGGGAACGCAAGTGGGACCAGCCACTGTATGGAGGTTCCTCAAAAAATTAAAAATAGAATTACCATATGACCCAGCAATTCCACTTCTGGGTATTTAACCAAACAAAATGAAAACACTAATTCAAAAAGATACATACACTCCTATGTTCATTGCAGCATTATTCACAATAGCCACAGTATGGAAGCAACCTAAGTGTCTATCAATAGATGAATAGATAGTGAAGATGTGTGTGTGTGTGTGTGTGTGTGTGATGGACTATTACTAAGCCATAAAAAATCTTTCCATTTGTGATGACACAGACGGACCTAGAGAATATTATGCTAACTGAAATAAATCGGAGAAAGATAAATACCATATGGTTTTATTTATATGTAGAACCTAAAAAAACAAATGAACAACAAAACAGACTCAGAAAACGTAATGGTGGTTGCCAGAGGGAAGTGTGTGGGGGGGTGAACAAAATAGGGGAAGGAGATTAAAAGGTACAAATTTCTAGTTACAAAATAAATAAGTCATGGGAATGTAATGTAAACTATAGGCAATATAGTTAAAAGTATGGTGGGGCACCTGGGTGGCTCAGTCAGTTGGCTGCCTTCACCTCAGGTCATGATCCCAGGGTCCTGGGATTGAGTCCTGCACTGGCTCCTTGCTCGGTGGGGAGCCTGCTTCTCCCTCTGCCTGCCGTTCCCCCTGCTTGTGCCCATTCTCTCTCTCTCTGACAAAATCTTAAAAAAAAAAAAAAAAACCCAACATGGCAACAACTTTGTATGATAACTGAATGTAGCTAGTTGTATGGTGGCAACCACTTCATAATGTACACAACTGTTGAAGCACTCATGCTGTATACCTGAAACCAGTATATTGTATGTGGACTACACTCGAATTAAAAAAAAAAAATTTCCTTCATCTCCTTCATAATCAATTCCCTCCTTCCCTGCATTCTGCCTCAAGTTTTACCTTTTCTAGGATGTTATATAAATGGAGTCATAAACTACCTAGTATTTGGAGTCTAGTTTCTTTCAGTTAGTGTAACACATCTGAGATTCATTTATGCTGATGTAGGTGTCAGAAGTTCCTTTTCACCATGGCATAGTATTCCATTTTATGGAAGTACCACAACTTGTTCATCTGTTTGCCTCTTGGTGGACATTTAGGTAAGTGGGTAGTCTCCAGTTTGGGGAAATTATGAATAAAGCTGCTACTGAAATTTGTGGACAGGTTTTGGTGTGGATGTATACTTCATTTCTCCCAGGAATAGGATTGCTAGGTTGTATGCAAATATTTATCTTTTTTAAAAAGGGTGCTAAATTTTTTTTTATTGAAGTACAATTAACATACAGTGTTATACCAGCTTCAAGTATACAATATACTGGTTCAGCAATTTTATATATTACTCAGTGCTCATCTAGGCAAGTGTAGTTTTAATCCTCTTTGCCTGTATCACCCATCACCCCCATCAAACTCCCCTCTACAAAACCACCATTTTGTTCTCTGTATTAAGTCTGTTTTGCTTTTTTTTCCCTTTGTTCCTTTATTTTTTTTAAATTCCACATATGAGTGAAATCATATGGTATTTGTCTTTCTCTGACTGGCTTATTTCACTTAGCATCATAGCTTCTACGTCCATCCATGTTGTTGCAAGTGGCAAGATCTCATTCTTATTTACATTTTTTCAAAGTGGCTGTACCATTTTGCATTCCCACCAACATGTACAAGAGTTCTAGTTGTTCTGCATTCTCATAATACTTAATATTGTCAGTTAAAATTTTTCTTTATTAAAAACATTTTTCTTTTAGTGGCACCTAATTGTGGTTTTAAATTTGCATTTCCCTAACAATAAACAACCTTTCATGTGCTCATTTACCATCCTCATATCTTTTTTAATGAAATGTCTGTTCAAATTTAGAGATCACAAGGAGGCAGAGAGAGAGGAGGAAGCAGGCTCCCCACTGAGCAGGGAGCCCGATGCAGGCCTTGATCCCAGGACCCTGAGATCATGACCTGAGCCGAAGGCAGAGGCTTTAACCCACTGAGCCACCCAGGCGCCCGTCTGTTCAAATTTCTTAAGAAAATTAAATTAAAACCATTTTTAAATTTTTTTAAAAAAGATTTATTTATTTTAGAGAGAGTGAGTGAGCATGGGATAGGAGGGCAGAGGGAGAGAGAGAATCTCGAGCAGACTCCCCACTGAGTGTGGAGCCCAATGTGGGGCTCTGTCCCACAACCCTGAGATTATGACCTGAGCCCAAATCAAGAACTGAATGCTTAACTGACAGAGCCACTCAGGTGCCCCAAATTAAACCCATTTTTAAAATGACCGTGTTGTTTTCTTATAATTGAGTTGTGAGAATTCTTCATATATTCTCAATAACATTCTTCTAGCAGATGTTTTAAAAAGACGGAAAATTTTTTAAAAATCCCAGTGGGTTTCTGACAAGGACAGAAGACATGAGGTTGGTGTGGAAAGGCAGAGGGCTGTGTGACTGAACGCCTGGGCCCACCAGGGGCGAGGCAAAGAGTTCCATGCTCGCTGGGACCTGGCTTCTCGTTGAGTAGCACCAACTGTTCATCTTGGCAGCCTTTTTGTTTGTGTTTTCTTATTTACATAGGGTGGGCAACGAATTTTTTTTTTTTTACCCTTAGAACATATGAAAAGCCCGTTACTGTCTTTCAAGGCTAAATCTGAAGCTCCATGAAAGCAGAAATCATCTTTGTATGCCCACAGCACAAGAGAACTTTACCCCTAACTGGCATGCAGTAAATGCAAGTAAACTGCCATAATTCTTAGTGCTCTATAAAAACTCAGCTTTTATATTTTCAGCAAGTTGAACTACTAAAAGCAAAAGAAATCTTCCATAATAATGTTATAAATGTGTAGCAGCTTTCTTAAGCAAAATGAGTGGTTCAATTTTCCTATCCTTTTAGTTTTCCCCAGTGCAGTGACTGGGTTTTTCTTTCAAAATTCTTTACCTGAGCCTGAATTACACTAGTAACTCTATCTAATATAAAGTCATATTATATTAGGGTTGCTCTACTGAGCCGCATAAACCTGCTTTATCTGTTGAGAAAAGGCATATTTTATCAATGGGTCAGATAGAAAATGAAGATACTCAGAACTTGATTATATGTTCCAATGGTCTTCACTTCTCATATTTGCATTGTATGCTGTTTGTGAAATTTGGGTGGGTCCTTTTCCTTAATAACACTGATTTCTCAATTTCTCTTATGTGCATACTATTTCAAAAAGCTTAAATTCCAGACACTGAGACATTATTAAAATTAGGAACCAGTCAAGAATCAACCAGAAAAACTTGACGCTTGAGCATGGTAATCTGTAGTTCAATCTAACCAGCTCTTAAAGCTTCTCCTTTCGGGCGCCTGGGTGGCTCAGTGGGTTAAAGCCTCTGCTTTCGGCTCAGGTCATGATCTCAGCGTCCTGGGATCGAGGCCCGCATCGGGCTCTCTGCTCAGCAGGGAGCCTGCTTCCTCTTCTCCTTGTCTCTCTGCCTGCCTCTGCCTCTCTGCCTACTTGTAATCTCTCTCTCTGTGTCAAATAAATAAATAAAATCTTTAAAAAAAAAAAAAAGCTTCTCCTTTCATAATTCAACACTCCTGACTGTGTACATTAGCTGATTAGATATGTGAAGATGGCCACTCTGAGTGAGAGGGGACAGAGCTAGATTTGGATCCAGCACAGAGGACATTCCCTAGAATGATGAACAGCCAGGAGCCAGGTTTCCAAATAGTCTCGTTTCCTGCGTCTTTATCATATTCACACAGCAGCCTGTGCACAGCCAGGGCTCAGGTCTGTCTGTCTCCTAGGAAAGACTGGAGTCCTTGCATTCCTAATCTACCAACGTGTGCAGTTCTTGCACTTTTAATTTATGAGTGTTTGGGGGGGAACTCTCTGACTTGGGAACATATTGGCTCGGTCTAATGCTTGGAGATTATTAAACTTGGAGCTATGCTCCACTATCAAGTCTACAGATCTTTTATTTAGAAGATATGGTGCTCTAAATGCACAAAGAGCTCCCTGTCACCTTCACATTAAAGCCCCTAGTGCCTGGTAAATGGAATTATATAGCTGTCATCTCCTTTCCCCAAAGTTTTAAGAGTACAATGGGCTCATTTTTTCACACTCCATCCCAGCTTCAGAACTAAGAGACCTACTTTGTATTGATTTAAGGTCTCAGAAATAAATAAACCTGCTTCACCGCTGTGATTCACAACAAATTCATGATACACTATTGCATGATATATTTCAAGCTCTTGCTCTGGTTCTCTTTTTCCTCTGGTGAGTGATGGGGGAGGTGGGAGGTAGTGGGGAGCTGCAAAGCTGACAGCCTGATGGTTATTGGAGATGGCTGCTGACTGCAAATCCAAGAACAGACACTGTTGGAGGAGTATGGTTTTTTTTTTTTTAAACTGGGGGGCAGGGGTGAGAAGCTAATTTACTTGGGTTCCAGGCTGGGGCTGGAGAGAAGAAAGGTTAAAGGGAGAAGAGAAGGGTAAATGGAATAGCAAAGCTTCCAGTGAACACTAATTTGCAAAGACAGAGCTATGACCATTTATAGAAAGAGAGAAAGGTGAAGAAAATCCAGCATAAGAAGGTGTAACATGTGACTGACCAGAAAATGAAGAAGCTGAACTGCTCTGCCTAAGGGATCATGCTCACAGTGCACTTAACTTGAGTTCAGGGACAGTGTATCGTTAGAGGCAGAAAGTGCAGAGACCCTGCATGCCACGGAACCTGACAGAGGCATTTCTTCCCTCCCAACACTCAGAGAGCAGCACAATCCTGGAAGTTGAAATGGATACTCTGGAGATAGGGCTGAGAGATGACAAAGATGCACACACAGAAAGTGAGCCGGAGACTGCTCACTGAGGTGAAAGGGAAATAAACCGTTTTTAGATTTGGTTGTGTGCCCTTAGAGCTTTAGAGTACCTCAGTCTACCTTATCTTTACTGATTCCTGAAGTAAGTACTACCTAACTTTGGACCCAATGAGTTTTAACTAGTACCTAAACACACAGCACCCAAGGAAACATCCTCCAACCATGTACAGGGTCAACAAGGCAGGTGGTGGGGAAGCAGGAGATAATCAGGCCCTGAAAGCCTTACAGGACACTGTGCAGCAGACCCCAACCTCCTACAGAGTATTTCCAAATGGTGTAAGTTTTAGCTGTTTCTCCTGTATTTCCTACTTATTTCACAGCTTTGGCAGGCAAGAATGTTATTTATGAATCCAGTTTCCTTTCTTTCATCTTGACTATGTTTGTTCTTAAGACAAGGCCAGACTCTGAAAGCAAAGTACATGGGAAAGATTTTGGTTCCATTCAATTCCACACAGGTTACACCACAACACTAGGAGCTGCTTTGCTAATTTTGAACACTACTTTTAAAGAGGAATTGGCCTGTCTATGCAAAGGAACAGACTGTAGATAAATGTAAGAAAGAACTTCATATAGATGAAAGGGACTGGCTCATAAAGTACTGAGCTCCCCTTCAGTTGGGTTTTTTAAGCATAACTGAATGAATATTTGGCAGTGGTGTTACAGGAGAAATTCAAACAATGATTGGATGGCTAGCCTTTTGAAGATCTTCCACTTCCAATAATTACAGTTCTATGGCCACTTGCTGTCATCAACAGTAACATTACCACCATCACTACTATGTGGCATTTATTTTTCTGTATATGGGTAAGAAATGAGATGAACACATTTTTCAGTAATCATGCTTTACAACTCCCATTCCTAATCTTGCTACTATGTAATAACTTCACATATCACTAATATGTAATCTTTCTAGTATATAACACCCTAGTATGTAGCAACTATTTTAGATCCTACCCACCCTCATCCCCAATCTATCCACTCCCAGCTCCAGCCTAACATGGTTTCCTGGCTACAAATTAATATATATCTTCAGAGCATAACAGAGTACTAGAAATTAAAGAGAATTTAAGATCAAGAGATCCTCTGGTCTTCACCTTAAGGTGGGAAATTTGTTTTGTAAAGAGGAAACTGAGACTGAAATAGATGAAAGCCCAAAGTTACTTACCTAGTAAATGGCAGGGAGAGGAATGATCAAAAGTTTTTGTTTGTTTTTTTAATCTAAAAGTTCTGTAACTTCAAGAAGTGTGAGCAAATTTTAAGAGGCTGTCAAACACGGTAATTCCTGAATCTATATTTAATGCCTCAGGCAGGCCTTCAGGGCTTTCACTTGATCTAGAAGTTCAGTACTAATACTTATTTGAGGTTCTCCCAAGTCATTAGTCTCCAAGTCACCATACCTACACAGAACTCTCTTAGTCAGAGGCAATGTCTCTGATGGAGCTCTGAAGGGAAATTCTACCCTACAAGATCTCCAAACCAGAGGATCAGGCTGAGGGCAGATCACAGTGACTCACTAATGGGGTCAAACATACCTGAGGAACCAAGGCGAAACACAAAACAACCCTGAGGAGCTACCAAACCTGAGGAACATCAAATGAAACACGAAACAACCCCCAAAATGGGGCCAGGTTTGCCCATATCACGTGCACGTGTGTGTGTTTGGGGTATGAGGGAATAGGGCTTGAAAACTAAGAAGATGCGTCCATTGCAATCCTTTCTGAGGACTCATTCATAATGCTAAAGCGAGGCTTAGAAAGGAAGCTCAAATGCCCTCTTTAAAAGGAGAGCGATCCCATCTGGAGCTTCCGGTGTACAGGGACTGTCTATTGTGAAAATAGGTAGTTAGGGACTTTTAAAAATGCAAATTGCTGGTCTGATCCTTAGTGTGATTATGGGCTATTGTATCAACAAGTCCTTGGGGACTCCTGTAGACAGATGACTGACACATATACTACCCTATCAGGACTGAACATGGCGCCTCTGATGTTAATGGCTTTCCAAAGTGCAGTGATTGTCTTTAGATAACATCTATTGGGAAAGTCAATACATGAATGTACTGCTGCGGCAAGGACTGACATCTAACATTTTCTTAAAGGAATTTTTGCTCTCAAAGGATCAGAAAGTATAGAGAATGTAGTGTTTGTATTTCCTTTCCAGGGCCTGGATCATGAGCTGCTACGAGAAATGACTCTATATCTATCTTAGGGAACAATACAACAGTGTCAGTGATTTACCTATATTAACTCATTTAATCCTCACAAGACCTGGTAAACATGTACTATTATTATCCTCATTTAGGAGTTAATACAACTGTGAGCCAGAAAAGTTAAGAAAATTGCCCCAAGGTCACACAACTAGTAGATGGTAGAGTCAGGAATTAAACCCATGCAGTTTGACTCTAGTATCCATGCTCTTAACCATTCCAGTTCTTTAAGTTATGTGGAAGTTACAATGCTTACTCATAGTGAGAGCTAAAAAACTAAAAAATTTTAAATTTTTTTAAAAATTATTTTTACTTATGATTTTTAAAAGTAATCTCTACACCCAGTGTGGGGCTCGAATTCACGACCCCAAGACCAACAGTCACATGCTCTACTGACTGAGCCAGCCAGGCGCTCCTCTCTCCTTCCCTTCTTGAGACTCCATGACTCTCTCCTGTTGTGTGTCACAGAGTCATGGAGGAGTACAGAGAATATACAATCCAAGACCCCAGTCCCACAAGCTCATGGGAGGAACTCTGATATTATAGCCAACAAAATGAGCAACAACTTCACATTTCATATTGCACAGACACATAAAAACATGTCTGGAAACTGAGATC
Organism: Ailurus styani; assembly: GCA_002007465.1. Lineage (NCBI taxonomy): Eukaryota > Metazoa > Chordata > Mammalia > Carnivora > Ailuridae > Ailurus > Ailurus styani. The sequence goes on from LNAC01000022.1 coordinate 1,199,111, forward strand.
CAGAGAAGAACTTGTATCAAGTCACAAAAGCAAGATTAGAATTAGGGCCCTACAGCCCTAACATATATAGCTCTAGCCACACCACCATCTAATCTCTTCTTTTCCCGCCAGATTCAGTAGAGACAGGGTAAGGGAGATGAGATTTGGAGGTTTTTTTGTTTTTGTTTTTCTCTAAAGGAGAAGCTTTAAAATGTCACATATCAACTCCTGAATGAATCTATAATTCATCTATTACAGCCATTGGCATATGTCTACCTCCACAGACAATTAGGATAGGCTATAAATCACAAATTCTGATTTGTCTGGGTATATCTCACCAAGTCTGGGGGATGGACTGAGAACTAGCAGCTCTCATTTACATCAGTGTTCCCTTACAATACTAGTCCTTTGAGCCTACCCACCACCTAATATCATGTTAAAGATATTGTGTAGAAACAGAGAGGAGTGGTGGGGTAGGAGAAGCAAATCTGAAAGTTCCTGGAAATATCCAGTGGCACTTTGACTTGTACCAGCCCTGGAAGGGCCCATTTTACCAGTTCCCTGAGCACATACGTTGCTGTCTTTGCCAGGCTAGCATGACACCCTTCAAGCCGGGTAGTCTGTCCCATCCATCAGGTCTGTCTTACCACTCAGTGAGGCATTCTGAGTCATCTGCCACCTACAGCCTACTGTTTACAGAGCTAGGAACCTATGATCTTCTACGTTGGGTGACATGACATAGCAGACCCTTGGAAGCTTCTTAGTTAGGTCACCATGCTCATGACATTTGCACAAAAAGGAAAATGACCAGACCATCTTCTCTTCTCAGGCCTTGTGGACACTAAGCACAGGGGACTGAGCCCATCTTGAATGAAACTTGGGAGGGGGGGACATGGAAATTTATGTTCTCATGCTGATTTAGTCTCTGCCAATGGAATCAAGTCACTTCACCTGTTTTAGTCTTCCTTCCCATCTGTAAAACAGCCCTGATATCAATAGCTCACCCCAGAAGGTCGCAAGGAGCTAGACTGATGTTCTTGATTTTTTAAGTTTCAAATAAAGTCATCCAGATGGCTTCTAATCACCAGCCCACTGCCTTTGGTTTAAATGGCAAATCTGCTTCTGCAGCACTTAAGAAAACCCAGATACCGTACATCTCAACTTGGTAATATTCTCAGTGTTTTACAAATAACTACAGGCAACAGAGAGCAAGACAGACAAGGAAAGAGATTATACAAAAACTGAGGTAACAAGGGTAAAGGGATAAAACTACAAATGCGGGAAGCACTTTCTGGTTTTGGAACAAAAGACAGTGGCAAAGGATGGTGCCCGTGAATAAAATATGTAAATGTACAGTAAAACCACTGAAAGTAAAAAAACAGGAAACCTCTAGAATATTTATATTTTATTTGCAGGTTAATATTGTTGGCTACAAAAATAAAACCTTTAAAAAAAAAAGTAAGAGTCTTTGGAAGCAAAAGGTAAGAAGGTCTAAACTAATTAAAAACAGGTCGGCTAACGACAGGCAACATCACGTGTGCACTGAGATGGAGTGTGGCCATAAAAGCTTGACGCATACATGCAATGTATTAAGTTGGGAATGTGTGTCTCTCCAGCTTCATATCTATTAAAGGAACAAACAATTTACATGTTGCTGTATTACAGGAGTATGATATGTGGTGTGTCAAACCTTTCTCTTTAAACTGAACCATGTTAGGTCAAATCAGTGATGGGGTGTGAGGGTGGGGTAGGGAGGGGAGGAGAAAAGCAGGGAGGAAGAAAGTTCCAAAAAAATCTCTGCCTCAGCAAAAGTTTTCATTAAAATTTTAGACAAATGATCCCTGTGTCCTTCTCCCTTGCTGCCTGGGGCTCCATGCTATTTCTATGCAAATAACAACCTCGTGGTTTATATCTTATTATTTCCACCGGAGCTGCAGCGACATGACCTGAGACGTGTAAGAGGTGGGGGGGGGAGGGAGTTGGAGAGGAGAGAGAAAGAGAGAGAGAAAAAGAGGGAGAAAGGGAGAGAGAGATGGAGTGGGTGTTCACTCAAGTGTGAAAAAATATTGTCAGGAGTGAGCGTCAAGAACAAAAAAAATTGCAGGGATAACATGTTTATTTCAGTCCCCCCACCCCCAACCCCCACCCTACCCCCCCTTGCAAACCGGCACCTTTTAAAATTCATTGGGCATCAGGCGATCATGCACAATCCATCTGCTTTCACTTTATCATTTGCATTTCATGCCTCCTGGCTTTTGATGTGCTGATACTTTGATGCAGTCAGGAGACGCGCATTATCATTATTTCAATTTTCAAAGGGGTCAACGGGATCGGCACTTGCACACACAGATTTCTTTTTTCCTACAACCTCTGCACAGCCCCTCCCTTCCTATTCTTCACCCCAATGTTTAACATAAAGGATGAAGACTCCAAAAGGTGGGGGTCAAATGTTTACAGTCTCAAAGCTTGCATATACCACCTACATTTCCACTTTGCACAGGTACACGCATACCCGAGCAAAATGGTCAAGGATTAAGGAGGCTTGACAGTGTTTTCAGACACACACAAAGACTTCCTCACACATGGATACTCAGGGAGGCACACAGAGAGAAAGAGAGGGAACTAGAAGCAAGATACAGACACAAAGAGAGACACCAGCACTCACCCAGGAAGAGACTCGCACTCAAAGTGACCTGCACACACCCACAGAGACAGAGAGATTCCTACAGAAAGAAAGGCAAACAGAGATGTTGAAAAACACCACCATACACAAAGACACAACACGCAAAAGGAGTGAGTCGGAGGAAGCAGTCTAAGCGTGCAGCTTCTGTATAGTGTCCTTTTCATCCTGGATAGGCGAAGGGGCACGCAGGACATTGTGAATGAATTTGCATGAAATCGGGTGTCTTCCAACATGTCTGTGTACTTAAGAGGCACTGACGTGAAGACAGTGAAGCAGGCAGAGCAGGATTAGGTAACCTCTATAACTTGATCACTCCCTTCAGCTACAAATGATCATGTCCTTCTGGAAAGGAGCGTTGTTTGGTAAGTTACAGCTGCAGCTTTCCCCATCTTTTCCCCTAAACTACACTTCTCCTTCAACAAGCAGCCCTGTAGGCTACGAAGAGGGGGAACATCATAAATCTGATCAGAACAATTCAACCAGATTTTACGAAAAATTCCCTAATGCTTTCTTTGTGGCACAAATGGAATTCAACTAGCAAGTTTTTAGGCAAAAACCAAAAATCAACCAAACAAAAACCCCCAGCAGCAGCAACAACACCTTTGCTTTTTTTTTGTATTATTCTTTGTGTATAACATATTATTAGGGAGAAAATAAGAAAATGTAACAAAATACACTTCAGAAATTGGCTCCTTGTCCAGGGATGGGAACCTTAAGGGAATACAGGCGACTTCTTTAAATTCCACCCCACAGTTAATCACACCTACAATTCTTTTCAATATTCATCAATATCTCATCCTAAGAAGGTACCCAAAAGAGCAACTTAAAAAAAATTAAGATTCTCAGCAGTTTCTCCCACTGCAATCGTCTCCCTCAGTAGTGGAGGTTCACAATCTTTATTTCTATGCCACTTTCCAAAAAGGGAGCGGGGTATCCAAGTTTGCCATTGTTAGCCTGCTTTGCCTTTCCTTGGAGGGAAAAGCAAGCCTAGAGAAGGATGCAGACCTCATATGCATGTAGAGAGCAAATTGATCACATCAAATGATTCTCCTTGTTTCTGACATCTCCAAAAGCTAATTGGACCAATGGATGTATCAGCTTTTAAAAAACAAGGTAACAGGACATTTGATATCTATCCTTCCACTGGAAAGTCAAGGCTTGATAAAGTTTGTGCAAGTTTAGTAAACCCAGTATTTGATGTAATTCAGCATGCATATAACTCAAGATAAATCGGCAAACCATGTAAGAAAAAAGAAAAGGGAACTGAAGTTGTAATGAGGATCAACACTCTGTGCCAGGTGCTAGGTACTTTTACTTATGTTTTCCCATTTGATCTCCACCATATCATTTAAGCATGTAAATTATTATCCCCCTTTGACAGATAAAGAAAGCAGAGGAGGTGAGAGGTTGTATGAGTTGCACAAGGTCAGTCAGTCAGTCCTAGACTGTTACACATTCCTGGCTCTGGAGAGAAAATAACTTTCCTATGTTTGCAGAAAAGTCAGAACTACATTGTCTTTTGTATATCCAGGTATTCTTAGATAGTGTTCACTCTTACAAGCAATGACCTCACCAACTGTTTTTCCGCCCCCGAAAAAGCCTCTATGAGCTCGGATTGAAAAGGCACAAGAATTTCCTTCCTTCCCTTCCTTCCTTCTATCCTCCCTCCTTCCTTTCCTCCCCCTCTCCCTCCCTCCTTCTTTCTTTTCTTAGGATTTATTTGAGAGACAGAAAAAGAGAGAGGGTGAGCATGGGTGAGAGGGGCAGGGACAGCGGGGGAGAGAGAAACCTCAAGCAGACTCCCTGCTGAGCACAGAGCCTGATGTGGGGCTTGATCCCAGAAACCTGAGATCATGACCCAAGCCAAAATTAAGAGTCAGACACCCAATCAACTGAGCCACCCAGGCATCATGCACAAGAATTTCTCTTGAAGGGATGATAAATTTCTGCATACGCTTTCCCAGCAATCCATCCATGCATCTGTCCACCCATCTCTCTATTCAATATTTACCAATTACTTCCTCTAGTACAAGGGACCACCGTTAACTGTCCTTTTTAAGAGGCACATTCACAAATTTCTCAGAACATTAAAACTTGATATTGTCAACATGTTCAGAAGATGTTTCAGAGACAGCTTCGCATCTGGGAATACATCTCTTCACTAATTCATAGATGAGAGAAAGGGAAGGAGAGCAGAAAAAAAGCATTCAATTAATTCTCTTTCTAGGAAGACACTAGAATATAAATCCTTCAGAGCAAGAGTTCTATATGGTTTGTTCATGAACATATCCACAGGGCTTGGAACAGTGCCTAGCACATAGCAGATCCTCAAAATATTTGTTGAATACAACAAATGAATGAATGAACACGTCAGCAAGGCAATGGGCAGGAAGGATGGAGGGAGAGGGAAACAGGGAGATTGAGGGAGGCATGGCCTGAATGGCTTCTCCTCAAACGGGGTCTTGAATTAAGAATTCACAATCATCTCCAAAGAGTTTCACATACTTCTTCCAGACCCTAGAAACTTACTTTGTTGAGGGCCCCAGCTCCGGTCAGAATTAAGTGAGAATTTTCAACCTGGATGGTTCTCTGTCCCAGACGGACAAGGTAGGCCCCAATCCCAATGGCCCGGCATGTAACCTTCAAAAAGAAAAAAATTTAAAAAAAGAGAGAGAGAGAGAGAGAGAGAGAGAGAGAGAGAGAAAGAAAAAAGAATAAATTCTACATGTTGCATATTTATGTTCCTCCCAAGCTGTAAGAACAAAGGCACAGATGTATAAAATCCACATTAACAGAAAAAAATACTGCTTTTTGCAAAATTTGATTAACAATATTAAGCCTCACAATTCTGAGGTCAAAGAAAAGAAGGTACAGAATTCACTGAATGATTCAAGTATTAAACCCTTAAAGGTTCATAGGCCCTTTACTTCTCTTATACTTCTGTTTCACAGATCTTGGGATCTATACTAGAGGTAAGAACAAGGAAAAGTAGTAAAAAAAATAAATTCAAGCTGTTACAGCTCTGTTAGAATGTTTAGAGAAATAAGTTAAACTAAAGGCTAAAATGAGGTGCTAGGTGTATCTGGGGTATTCAATTATTTACTTTATGATGCATAGTTAAAATCAAATTGTAGATAATATAATTTTTAAGAAATGTTCTCATTTGGGACTGAATAGCAGAGATAGGACAAAAATAACCCCTAGTCACACAGTCAGTTCTTCAAAAAGGTCATATTCTGTTAAGATTTACCAGGCTGATGGTGATGATCTCATCATAGGCCAATGAAGATTCTCCAGCAATCATTCCAGAGCCTCGAAGGTTCTCTGCTCCAAGTCCCTCTTCCTTCCCAATAATATCAGTTATCTTGTACCTAATGGATACAGCCATGCCAAATTATAAAGGTTAAACACAAGAATAACAATCCATTAAAAATAATAATCACCATTCAAAGGCTGCTAAAAGCATCCTGAAAGCTTACTTAAAGCCAGCGCTCTATACTCTTCTTATACTTTTCATTCATGTATCTTTCCTCCTTAGCTTGGTACCTATTTTTGCTGGAAGCAATATAGGATAGCAGAAAGAGCAAAATCTGAAATTAAGTAGACAGGCTTAAATCCCTGCTCTGACACATGCAGCCATGTAACTCTGGAGATAATAGTAACTTCTGTAAAATGGAGAGATAATGTCTACCTCTAAGGGTTGACATGAGAGTTAAATTAAAGCAACAAAGAAAGGGCTTGACACATAGATGGTGCTCCGATTTTAGATGCCCTCTCTTACTTTCTAGAACAAGTTTCTTAAAAGTAGGGTCAATGTAGATCTCTCTATAATCAGCAACAGCCATTAAATCAACAATTTTAGATAAATGTTACAAAGGAATAAAAAAAAATCAGATGTCAAGTGAGAATGCTCAGCCCAGTTTCTCAAGTCAAAAAATCCTTTCTCTTTCCAAGACAGGACTAAGGGTAAGATCAAAACACCGCATGCCCATTCCTGCTTTTTCATAAATATCACATGCATACACAGAGGGATCCTGGCTCTAGTGTTCTGGAGGGGCAAGTGGAAAGTGTGTGGAAATGAAATACTGGCTAAGTTGTCCAGAAAGCATCCTGTGGGTCCAGGGGGAGCCACTCACCATCTTCTTGGCAGGGGATTAGGAGTGATAGCTAGTAAGGAGAAGTGGGAGATGGGAAATGAAACTAATAAAAGAAGGGAAAAATACAAAGTTGGAAGTAGAGATGGGCATATATTATTTACTGTTCTGTGTGTACCCAGAAAGCTTGGCACTGGGCATAGTTTAATAAATTGAAATAATAAATAAATATCCCACAGTGGCTCTTAAACTACTTTTTTGCCCTCATATTTCTGTTCCCTCTTTCTTTACTTCTAACCCTCCATCAATCCCTTCATTTTGCCCTTGCCCTTGGCCTCTGGCTTTGCTTCCCAGATTCCCTTGCCTTTCTATTTTTAGCCTCTCCCAGGAATTCTCCAATTCTTCCTTTTGCTCTGTATCTAGGCTCTAAATTCTAGAGTTATGTTGCAGGTAAAGCTAATCTCCCTTAAGGGGTTAATGAGCCACGATAATTGGAGGGGGGCTTAATGTGTCTTTTCTGGAAGGCTCACATGCCATGTAGTCACAAACACTCATGGGTCCAGTCAGCCTTCCCTGCAAAGCAGATCTTTTCCCTCCTAAGGACTACATACTGCTTCACAGATATTCATGACTTGTTAAGTGGCTTCTTCTCCCTTTGTATTACATGAAAAATAATACAAATTTTCCATTTTCTTCTCTATGATCTAAGTCTCCTACTGTTAAGACTATCATTCTTTGAAGAAGTACTAAATTTTAATGTTATTTATAATAAAAAAATCTTTGTATAGTGTAATACCATTAACAAAACATATTCATAAATATATGATTTTTGATCCTCACAGCAATCCAGTGTGATAGGTAATATCCTCTCCATGATTACAGGTAATAGTGGCCAGGATTTTTGACTGCTTACTATGTATGTACCCAGTGCTGTGCTAAGGGCTTTACATATATTAATTTACTTGATCTTCATTTTACAGATAAGGAAACTGTAGTTGAGAGAAGAAAAGTGACTTGCTTTAACAGAAGCAACATGCAAAATCAATAGTTTTTTTAAAAAAAGGTTTTATTTATTTGAGAGAGAGAGAGAGAATGAGACAGGGGAGGGTAGAGGGAGAAGGAGACTCCTTGCTGATGGGAAGCCCGATGTAGGACTCGATCCTGGGACTCTGGGATCATAACCTGAACTGAAGGCAGACGCTTAACTGACTGTGCCAGCCAGGCGCCCCACAAAAATCAATAGCTTTTTAAAATATCAGTAATAAAGAGTTAAAAAATGTAATGGGGAGGGGGAATCCCATTCAGAATAGCAAGAAAAAGTGCAAAATATTTAGGAACAAACATTTAAAAAATGTCAAAATCCCGTTATACCCGCATGGTGCACCACGGTGCCTCAGGTGTCACGGTGAACTGCCAGGGACACTGCGGGATATTTTAAATACCTAGAGAAACACTATCATGTGGAAAACCTGTTGGATTCCACGTGAACTACTAGGTTTAGATAGTTCATAATTAAACATTAGATAATGCTATGTTCCTTTTGACTATGTCCTATCTTTGCAAAGCTGGGTTTTCAGTTTCTGTGGAAAAAAAACAAGTTCTGCACATAAATCAATGCAGAGCAAGAAATAAGGGTGGCTATACCCAAGCCGAATCCAAGTCTTGAGATTCATATAGATGCAGATATCCCATTACTAAGTAATTGTAATTATTTAAAAATGAAAAAAACCTTTCCATTTATGTGTAAGATACTTCTCAAATAATTATTGTTAGAGTATAAATACTTATGAAGCTGTTTGGGTCTGACTACTTAATAAAGAGAAAAATTGGGTATATCTTTTAGCCCAAATGTGCTATGAAAACATTACTGAGACAGCAAGGGTGTTATGAATCAAGAAAGACCAGGAACTTCTGCCATAATCTGTATGAAGAAAACCACAAAACTTTAAAAGATACACATGAATAAACAGAAAAATATATACCATGTTTATTGCTGGGAAGAGTTAATATTATGAAGATGTTAGATCTTCCTAAATTTATTTATAAATGTAATGTAGTTTGAATCAAAATCATTATGGAAAGTTTTTGGTTATTAAAAAAAATGAGTCTAATATAAAAAGATTAAAAAAGCTAATAAAACATAGGGAAAAAAATTAAGAATGTGGGGAAATCTGCCCCATTAGAATAGTTAAAATAATGTGGCATTAGCTCAAGAACAGACAGCATGAAAAAATAATACAAAGCCAAGTAATTGAGTTGAGATTATTGCAAAAGTGAGGAAAGCATGCATTATTCAATAAATGGTATTGGAGTAGTTGATCAACATTTTAGAAAATACTTGAAGATAGATTGCAAAAATGTTCAACCTCACTAGTATTCAAAAGTTAAAATAATTGCTGTTTTAATCTTATTTTATTAATTGACAATAATCAATATTGGCAAGGGTGGAGAAAAATTAAAGAGGAAGAACATACTATCATATATTGCTGGTGGGAGTACAGATCTTGGGAGGGCAATTTGAATTTATCAAAGATGTCTTTAAAATAGACATATTTTTAGCCAGTAATTCCACTTTTAGAAATTAGCCCAAAGGGAATAATGAGAGATATTCCTAAAAGTTTTTATAAAAAAAACATTTAGCCCAGGAATGTAGCAATAAATAGTGGGAATAGTCTGAATGTTCAAAAAAATATATTATGGTAAATTACTATGAAGCCATTAAATATCATATTCTCATATAATATTTTAAGAACATACAAAATTTCCCCCAAAATAGTTTTTAGTGAAAAGGACAAATTACAAAAGAGTTTTTTTATTATGATTCTGATTATATAGAAAGAAAGCATATATATATACAGAAAAGACAGCACGAATATACATTAATAATTGTTATTTCTCAGGGCGCCTGGGTGGCTCAGCTGGTTGAGTCCGACTCTTGATTTCAGCTCGGGTCACTGTCTCAGGGTTGTGAGATTGAGCCCCATGTGGAACTCTGTGCTCAGCGGGGAGTCTGCTGGAGATCTTCTCTCTCTCTCCCTCTCCTTCTGCCCCTCCCCCTGCTCTCATTTGCACCCTCTCTAAAATAATAAATAAATCTTAAAAAAAACTGTTATCTCTTGATAGGATTATAATTTTTATTTCTTCTTCATAATTATTTACATATTCCAACTTTTCTAAAATGAATAAATATTTTAAACATAATTTAAAAACCTCCATCAATCAATAAGGTCTTTCAGCTAATCAGTGGTAGAGCTATGAGTCAAACCTAAGACTCCCTGATTATGTAACAAGCAATCTTCATTGCTCTTCAAGGTCATGATCAGCAGGACAGTAAGGAAGAAATGATCATATTCTCCTTTCTTTATTTTTTTTTTTAATTTTTTTTTAAGATTTTATTTATTCATTTGACACAGAGAGAGAGATTACAAGTAGGCAGAGAGGCAGGCAGAGAGAGAGGAGAGAGAGGAGGAAGCAGGCTCCCCGCTGAGCAGAGAGCCCGATGCGGGCCTCGATCCCAGGACCCTGGGATCATGACCTGAGCCAAAGGCAGCGGTTTTAACCCACTGAGCCACCCAGGCGCCCATATTCTCCTTTCTTTAATCCATGCCCAAATTATTCTACTACATATATACCCACCTGGATTCTCCTTCGTCCTCTACATGTTCACAATGGACAGAGTTGAGAGCACTGACTCTCTTATAATCCTGAGGGGTCAGATATAAATATTTGTATCCCTGTGAAGCACAAATAGTTAATTCATTATTTGCCATCAGCACATAACCAGAAGACACAGCAGAGCATGCATAACATAGCCTGTTCCAAAGCTAGCTTTAAATTGCCACATTGCTAAAAAAATAAATAAAAATTAAAAAAGTAAATCGCCACATCGCTTGAGTTACTGTCTAATAGAATACCAGCATAGACAGTTCTCCTTTGAAAGATGGAAGGTTCCTATTTCTGTAGTCCCTGACTATCCTTGAAACAAGGTATCTTGTAGCTACAGCTGCAAGTATATTCTATCCATTTCATTTTCATCAGGGTTAAAGGGTCATTTTCCGATCTTTTGTGACACCTCTATTAAAGACATCAGCACAAAATTAGAGAACTGTGTGGATTACTACTCTTTACTTTCTTAAATCCATAGTACCATCAAAATATAAATGAGTAAGAGATAATTGAAAGGATCACAAAACCGGGAAGGCAATATTAAAATCAGAAATCTGTGCAGTGATAATCAGTGAACACTGAATTTGTGCCTTTTGGTGTTTTCAATAAACTCATAATTCCTATTAAATAAATATGAAAAGTTAGTAAATTTCTTTAATTTTTTTCACATAGATCACACACTCATAAAGTAGGGTTATAAGATACATGTGTTTAACTCACGTGAATTAGTCATGCAGTCAAAAAAAAAAAAGCAGAGGAAGATGTTTTAAATACTGTAAGAAATTATGCCAGCGTTTAACTCAATGAATTTGTCCTCTAGTGAGCACAACATGGAAGAGACATGAATCTGCCACTGAATTTATATGACTTATGACAAGAATTTTGTAGTGCTGAGGGTCATTAGTATGTCAGTCACCATGTATTTACTGAATGCCTCTTATGGGCAAGGCACTGTTCTCGGCACTGGAAAAACAGGAATGAACAAAACAGACAAAATTTCCTGGCCTTATGGAACTTATGTTCTAGTTAGAGAGATGGAAAATATACAAATATATAAAACATATAATATTAATGAGAATAATGTTTAAGGAAAAGAAAAAAAGAGCATCGCTTGCCAGAGTTGAACCTCTGAAGTTGAAGAGTTGAAAGAAAAGCCCAGGGAAGGCGTCACTGAAAGTGGCATTTGAGTAAGGCCTTGAAGAACAGAGGAAACAAAACATGAGGATATCAGGACAGTTTTGGGGGGTAGAATTCTAGGCAGAAGGAACTGTAGGTGTAGAAGTGTAGAGGCATGATTGTGCCTCATGAAGTTCCAGAAAGAGTAAGCAGGTCTGTGGAGCCAGCATGGAATGAGAGCCTACAGCAAGAAATGAGGGCAGGGTGGTATTGGAAGGCCAAGCTATGTAGGGCCTTGGGTTAAAATTCATGTAACATAATACTGGCCATATTTTTTTAAGTAAGCTCTACACCTACTGTGGGGCTTGAACTCATGACCCTGAGATCAAGAGTCGCATGAACTGAATCAGCCAGGCGCCCCAAAACTGGCCATTTTAAAATAAACAATAATTTTTAGTATATTCTGATATTGTGCAACCATCATTTCTCTGATTCTAGGGCATTTCCATCACCCCAGAAAGAAACATAGTCATCAACAATTTCCATACACTTTTAATAATGAATTCTATTGAAGTATAATTTACATGCAATAAAATTCATTGATTTTAAGTACTATAGTGTGATGAATTCTGACAAATACAGATACTTGGGAAATCACCACCACAATCAAAATATAGAATATTTCCTTCATCCCCTGAAACACTCTTACATTTAAAAGATGTCTCAGTGAAGGAAACAGAGAAGGAGAAGTTAGGAAGATAAAAAGGAGACTCTGGGGCCCTAGAAGCCAAGAGAAGAAAGCATTTCAAGGATGAAGGAATGACCAACTGTGACAAAGGCTGCTGAGACACTGAATAACTCAGATGAAGACTGAGAGTCGTGACAGAATTTCACAGTGTGGAACCCATGGCGACCCTGACAAAGCAGCTACAGTGGGCTGGTGAGGGTGCGAGCCTAACTAAAGTGGCTTCCAAAGGAATGGGAGGAGGGTATCTGGAGAGAGCAAGAGACAAAGCTTTTAAGAAGCTTTGCTGTCAATAAGGATAGTGAACGGAGGGTTAAGTATTTGTGAACTAATGGGGTAGATTCGGTAAAGGGGAAAAAATGAGGATGTAAGCAGGAAAGGGTTAAGCATATAAGAGGAGTGACTGGCCTGTGATTGGAGCAGGGACTGTTCATCCAAAGTACAGGGGAGATGGCAGAGAATAAAGGCACAGATGCAGAAATGTGGGAGCTTATGGATGCTCTCTTCTCGTTTTGCATTCCTTTCATTTGCTCAGTGAACTGAGGAGCAAGGTCGTCAGCTAAGAGGGAGGATGGGGCAAGAGGGTTTTGGAAGTTTAAGGAGAGAGGAGAAGATGTGAAATTGTCATTCAGGAGGTTCACAAATGAATTTAAAGATAGACCAATCTATAGCACTGGATATTTCTCTCTATCAGCGTTCAGCTATGCAGGTTCACGTATGTGAGTTGATGGACAATACTGGATTTAAACAAGGTTTTTGTAAAGAGACAGAGTAAGCAGAATGAGGAGAGGAGCAAAAGAGTTGAGGGTGTAGGGAAGGTGGTAATTATAATACGATATAATGATTAACCTATGATTGACCATAGAATGTAAGCTGAAGATGTAAGGAGGATGGAAGAGTGGCAAAGAAAGGGATGGTTGAAATTAAGATCATGGGGAAGAGGCTGAGCTGGGGTGGAGGACAGGAAGTCAAGGATTTAAGAGGCTGGATTATGGGATGGATCATGTATATGGATATAGAGGTCACCAAGAATGATAACAGGGCTCATTGCATTGGAGTGACAATATGCCGGCAACTAAAACATGCAAAGCATGAGGAGGAGTGACCAAAGAGGTGGGGACCACTCTAATAAGTGGCAGTGTGGCACAGTCTGATGACATGAGATTCAAAGATGGGCACTTTCAGAGAGAAAGGTGGGGGAGAAGGGTCTGGAAGTAGTGATGAGGCACAAAGAAGACACTCTTCCCTCTTCAGGCTCAGTGAGACAAGGGAAAGAGAGAGAGAGGTATCAGTCACTCTTTAAGAGGGCTACAGGGAAAGTAGTGTCTTTAGAGGACAGGTAGATTTCAAATAGAGAACAATCACAGAAGAAGCTGAGGACACAAGGGCTTTTGTAAATGACTGACCATAAGTCCTGGAAGCCCCAGTGGAATAGTTTAAAGATAGATATTCCTGGCTTAGCATGTCTCATGCTGAATGCATATCTCTTTTCTCTAGTGTTCAACCCAAGAAACAGCAATCTATTTCAAAGCTGGAGGAAAAAAACCAGGTGAATATACTGAGAGACAATTTGTCTCCAACATGGTTACGGCTCACTGTAAGTGTTGACTTTTGAACTTAAACCTCTACCTCCTCCCCAACCTCTTTATTTGTGTAGACACACACACACGCGCACACACACACACACACACACACAGTGAGAGAACCATACATTGTCTTTAAGTTTTATCTTTGCTTAGGCTATACCTTGTAAGGATCCTCAGGATCTACCCAGGCCACGTGAAACATATGACGAATTTCCTCTGCCAGTCCAATTCTTGCTCCACTGTTGGCTGCCACATAGATGCGTGGGATACCCTCTGCCCTGGCAAGCTCAGAAGCTCTGAGAAACAGCAGATCCTCCTGGGGCCCAAAGGACCCAATTCGGTATGTGATGTCATTACCAATAACAATGATATCTCGGCCTTCTGGGTATTCAGGACTTTTAAGGGTCATTTTCCAAGCCACCATGCCAATCTGCAAAGGCACAGAGAAACAAATAAATAGAAGCTTCTTACATGCAGAATTTTTTTCAAGTTCCTTGAAGGCATCAGACTATACCTTAGACACAGCCTTCAAGTAAAGATATGTAGTGGTGAAGAGCCAAGTCGGAAACTAAAACACACGTTCTAGCATACTTCTCTGGGTTATGCTGAGAATAGCTGGTTTACTATGTATTTCCCAGTTGTTTCAATCTGCTTAAAGATGGAAAAACCAAAGTCTAAATGCACTCAGGATACATGTGGAAGAATGCCATGGTGCAGGCATTAAATCCCAAACTCCCCAACTTACTACCCTATCTACTAAGACACAAGCTCCATTTTCTGTGAGATTCTTTCTGAGAAACTTCTTACACATGTGAGGAGAGCAGGAGGAGAATCATCTGTCATGAACTCTACCACTTTTGTGATCCTGGATCCTTTCACTGTTCTCCAGCATTTGACAGGAGTAATAGCAGCATTCTTTACCAGCCTGCTTTACGTTTCTTCCATTTCTGCAAAAATTCACTAGAGCTCAACACTGCATCCTTGTAAGCATCGCTTGCCACTTTCTCCCAGCACCAGAAAACCAAAGCATGCAAGGAACGATATATGTAAATCTCTACTCTCTGCTCAGTAGCATCTGACCAGCCACACAAATAAATGATATTGACTCAAAAGGCAGGGATGACATGTCTCTTCCCAAACCCTCCCAGCTCTCTCTTCTTTTAATCCCCTTCTATATGAGATCCAGTCAATCCTTCTACTTGTTTATTTGCTACTTCCATTTCTTTCCTATTCACTCACACCCCAGTTACAGCGGCAGTTTTTCATGCCTGCCTGTCTGTTTCCCTATACCCGGATAAGTAATGTTTTCCATTCTCCCCCCCAATTTCTTTCTGGCTCCCCCCCCACACTCCCACCCCCCTCCACTCACTCCCAAACACAAAGCCTACCAGATGAGCATTCCTGGTCCTGCCTAATGGAGTCCAGCCACATCTGCAGCCTTGGTCCCTCATCCCCAGGCTGCTGCATATCACCTCATTGGGGAGCCGGCCATCAAGAAGGGCCATTAACAGATGTAAATAGCAGCATCCCTGGAAAGCCACATGCATCACCCAGACTCAACCGGGCCAGTGATCATAAGCTCTGAGTACACATTCCTCAATCCAATTGCACATCCACTGTAATCAGGCTGGTTGAAGCTTTCCACACAGCTATTTGTGATTCTCAGCATTAGAAATATATATATGAAACACCCACGGATAAATATAAGCTATTTAATATATCACACCATTGGCCAAATACAAATCAAAATGGATATAATACACAGAAAAAAATCGAATCACCTTCTGAGATAAGGTATTACTCTATCTGCTCATTAAAGACACAGAAAGGAAGGAGGAACAGATCTTCCAAAATATAGCATGGAGAAACTGCAAGTATCGGGATAACTTTGGTCATGGTTTTTAAGAAGCTGGCTAATATAATGCCTGTGTGGGGAGAAATATTTTACACCTGCCTTCTCATGTGGCCTTCTAACCTAACATCTCTTTTGTTTCTCAGGAAGGGAAAGCTATTTCTTCTAAATGCATTTGTAGTTAGGAAGATTGGGTTTTACACCAAATTTTATGATATATTAACCTTAGCCACCTAGGCTAGAAGTAGCTTAGAAACAAGCCTTGAAGAATCTACCTCAGCATTTGCATGCTAATGCAAACATTGTGTCTGTGTGGCACTGGGCAGGCAAATAATACTCTTTTCTTTTGTTATTACCTGGGGACTCTAACTGTGTCACTTGGGCAGTGAGTTCAGCAATTGGCTAGGTCATTATGCTTGCAATATTGACTTCTAATTAGGTGTCAACACAGCAGCACCAAGAACACACTACTCTTTATCAATGTCTTTCCAAAGTGTGTTCCTCATCGACCACCTCCCTCCTCCTTTAACAAGTACCATTACAGAATGGAGAGTGCTATCCCAGTCTTTGTATAGTCAGATTCCCTACCGGAAGAGATTCCGTTTTGAGTAAGCACAATGGATAAACATCTAAGAAAGCCATCTATTGCTCAACTTATACTGAAATTTAGATTTTATTGCTAATTGAACAAAGGGGCATATAATGGAGAAGATGGGCTTTGGAGTCAAACTAACATGGATCCATATCTAGGTCCTATCACTTGCTAATTATGTGACCCTGAAAAAATAACTTTATTGAGCTTCAAAGTCCCCACATACAAAACTAACAATGACTGTGGGTTTGACGAATCAACTATTCCAAACAGTAATCTATTATATTAACTTCAACATACAAAATTTGCCCCTTTCTCTCCTCTCAATCTATCCAAAACTTACCCATTCCAAAAAGATTCATTCACATTCCATTTCCTCAGTAAAGCTTTGCCTAGCCTCAAGTGACCCCTTTCTTCTCCGATCTCCTACTAAGATCTTCGTGTACAGACTTCATTTGATAATTAATCATATATTGCCTAGGACCGTTTTTACCTTGCCAGCCTGAACCATTATATCATCTCCTCCAGTGCCTAGCAGGACCCCTACACATAATATGGGAGTAATAAATATTTGCTGGTTCCGTAGTCATTTCATTTTTTAAAATGATTCTTGGAAAATAGTCAACACCAAGGGCTTAGAACACTGTCTATGACTTATCTCTAGGGATCACAGAATAACAGTCCAAAACATCATTCAACTATTTTATTTTTTAAAAAGTAACAAGAATAATAGCTACCATTAAATGAACATCTATCACATGCTGTACTAATATGGACACACGGTGACAAGAGTTAAGAGGTTAGTCTGGGGAGTGTCAGCCTATCTTGGTCCAAATCTCTGCTTTATTCTAGCTGTATAATCTTGGACCAATCACTTAACTTCACATAGTCTCAATTTTTCCAATTATAAAAAGTTCTCAAATTATTCATTCAGAAGCAGTTGTTATTATTGCCATGAGAAAACTAAGATATAGAGGAATTAAGTAACTTGTCCTTATAGCTAGCATGTTTATTTTTTTAAAATACGGTTCACATACTTTCCTTTATTAGAGAAATTAAGGAAGCATAATCCAGACTAGTGTCACTGCAGTTAGTGGAAACAATATGGAAAGATGAACATCAATTACAACACAGACATAAATGTCATTGACACCTAAATGCAATGTGGTATTCTGGAACAGAAAAGGACATTCGTAGAAAAATTGGTGAAATTCAAAACAAAGTCTGTATTTTACTTATTAGTATTGTACCAATATTAGTTCTAAGCTTTGATAATTATACCATGCTTATGCAAAATGACATTAGAAAAATCAATGGTTTCACTTAAATATATTTTAACATACCTCTTTCAGCCGATATAAAGATTATTTGAGCAACAATAACGTAAGATGTTAACATTAGGTATACGGGAACTCTCTACTATCTTTGTAACTTTCTGTAAATCTAATGTATTTTAATATACACAGTTAAAAAATAAATGTCATGATAAAAACTTTTCCCTCTTCTGGAGGGAAGTAAACTGGCTAACAAGGTCATCATTAGTATTCTGTACAGCTTTACAAAATATTGTTTATGAAGACTCTGAATAGCATATTAAAATATCCATGATACGACACTAAATTTGAAGAAGAGGTATAACAAACTTGTCTATATGCCATAATAACCGCGAGACGCAAAACAGTGTGGTGGTTAAGGGCAGAGACTCAGAAGCCAGATTTGGAGAATGTGAATCTAACGGAACCTGACTCTGACAGAACAGAGATTCAGTCAGTTTTCTAGCCACTTAAGTAAGTTACTGACCTCTATGTGCCTCAGCTTCCTCATCAGTAAAACGGGGTAATAATAAGCTCTCCTATAATGTTTGTGGTGAGGATTAAATCCATGGTAAGCCTTAGAACAGTATCTGGCACATAGTAAGTGCACAGTAAGTGTTACAACATTGTATCTACAGGCGTGTTGGGGGAGGGGTAACGAAACTAAAAAAAAAAATAATAGCAAAAGGAGATGATAATTATTTTTAGAATGATGGGATTGTGTGTGTNCTATTGTATCTACAGGCGTGTTGGGGGAGGGGTAACAAAACTAAAAAAAAAATAATAGCAAAAGGAGATGATAATTATTTTTAGAATGATGGGATTGTGTGTGTGTGGTTTTTTTTTTCTATTTTCTAAATTCTCCTTAACATGTTTAAAAAGGAACTAAGAAAAGACCAAATAGCTCTTCACTGAGTGACAGGTACGTGAAAACATACATTATTGTCTCTACTTTAACGTACCATAATAAAAAAAAAATTTTAAGGGAAAAATAGCTCATGAGCCTAAGGATTTCTTGTACTTTATAAAAGCTGACTCTACATTTTAGTCTTACTGCAACAGATCATATTTATATAAAGTTAGAAGGAGAGAGAGAAACACATGAAAATTAAAAATCAAGACTCACCTCGAAAGGAGAAGAATATCAAGAACTGCCTTAGTTTGTTGAGGCTATCATTTCATTTTTAAAAAAGAAATGCTCTGCAATGATGTAGTAGAATGTAAACATATGTATATATAGGTTTATACAATATTAATATCTCTACCTGAGAAGTAACTGCTTCACTGTTTTTCTGGTCTGATGGTTAAATACATATTTATACTTTTAAAGTCAATATTTGTACAATAGACAAGAACAGTGCCTATCAGCTAAATACATATTTAGGACTGTACCACATGTATTACCAACATGTACTAAAATCGAAAGCTTATATTTATACAGAGCCTTTCATCTTGAAGGGGGCTAAAGAGCTTTACAAACATATGTACATAAAAGGACGTTTGCACTGATAGGCAGGTAAGGTATCAATTCACCCACTCCCCTATTTCTTCCCGCAAGCAGCCCGGGAGAGGAACACATGGTGTCAACAGATGCAGGTCTGTAACAGCTGCAAATACATGTAACACAATAATCCACCTTGTGATGCATAGTCATGGGAAGAGGGCTTGCAACTTGAGAATAGCAACCGCTTTCCTCCAGTACAGAAGCACCACGGCCACTTCCAGCTTTGTGTTTTTAAATTATTCTCTACCAAACTCAACTAATCACTTGACAAAATTGAATTTGATACTGGAAATGGCTTCTGAATGCAAAATACTTTCTGTCTGATGATGAGAAGTAGGTTGAGAAACACTTCCCCTGCCCTTGTTAGATTTAGAGAGAGAGAGAGAGAAAGAGAGAGAGAGAGAGAAGGAAGGAAAAAAAAAGGGTCACAACATTCAGGAGAAATGGTTCAAAATATGCTATCTAAGAATAGCTTTGTCTCAGAGGATTGGATCATTACTTCAGAAGATAGTCATATTTTCCCCCTATTTAATTAGGACACTCTAAGTTTTTCAGTCAAATTACTTTATATAGATGGGTCTATCTATATTATACACACATTGGAGACTTTATATTGAAAATTCTGCAATCACTATAAAAGCATACACAAGTGTGACAATGTAATTAGGAATGTGACATTCACTGAATTCACCTAAGCCCAAGCTGCCTAGTATATTAACTGAAAAATAATAACCAAAGAAAATTCCATCATTGCATCTCCTTGTTCCAGCTTCTCTCTCCCTCCAGTGCTTTGATGCAGGTGAAACCTAAGGAAAATGACACTCCAGGACTGAGGGCAGCAGCCTGAGAGGGTCTGACAGAGTGGGTGGGTTTATGGCCTAAGGAGGCTCAGGCTCAGGCTCCGTGGCATGTGGCCATGGCCATGCACAAGCTTCTTTCCTGACCACTGACTTACCAAGTGGTTCCAGCCACTTATGTTTTCATTAATATATTCATAAATCATTTTAAAATATGTAATTTCAGATGGTTTTTGACAACAGGATGTTCCGATTAGCAGGTTTCTTAGGTTTAGGGTTATCAACCTAAGCTAATTAAAATGAAAAAAGGGAAGAGGATCAAAAGTGTTAGTGTGAATAAGTACAGGATGAGCCGAAATAAATATCTGCCTTATGCAAGTTCTAAGAAAGAAAATATTTCTTTGGCCACCGTCTGATTCTGGAATAAACACACGCCAGTGAGGGAGGAGGGAACGGGGAGGAGAAAGCAAGCAGAAGAGAACAGTCTTATTTAACTGTTTTTATGTGGGTAAAATGATTTGTGCCACAGTATTTCCATAAGAAGTGGGACCATTATTTTCCTGTAGAAACACATTTGGTTTGAAAAGTATCACTGGACAGGATGTGAAAATCAAACCGAATGAATTATTCACAACCCCCGATCAGAGGTGATCATTATTTCTGATGCTCCAAACAGTGATTAGGATTCTGCCCTGAGATGTCATTTTCTCGCTGAGTAACACCAGCGACACAGAAAGGCATTATCTATCTATCCATACATGTATTTTTTCTCCTGGGAGGACCTTGGTTTAATGTTACTATAACAGATACTAAAAACATGACAATATTAACATTTATTCTGATGGTGCCCATAAATGCCATTAGTCTGACACAAAGTGTCAACACTAATCATGACCCAAAATTAACACCAAAATTGACATCAACATTAATTGTACTATCAGTGTGAACAGAATGTGCAATTGCACACATGCACGCACTTGCGCACACACACTTTCCAAAGCTGCTGTTATTACAAAATAAAATACTAATATTAAGCTCAACCAATAAATCTGAAGGGAAAGGGGCAAAAGAGGACAGGATTGTGTTTTTAAGAATGTAAGAAGCATCCATCAACTGTAGCTATGCTGCGGGAAGCAGTAAAAGAATATCTTTGCCATGGTTGCCTTTCTTGTATCTCCTCACTTTGAGTTCAGCTGTAATAATATTTTTCTATGTGGACTTAAATATACGTTAGACTGTGGCTGATATGTTAAAGCTTTATTTTCCATGCTAAAGGCCTAAAAGTTGAAATTTTCTGGCAAAGCCTCCAGTAACTATTGTTTTACTACTGCTAATGCCAGGAAGAGGACTATCCTATAAGGCCCTGGAGCAGCAATACAAAGAATTCTGGAGTGTTAGAGCTGAAATGGACCTAAGCATTATCTGCATCATGAAGATGAGAAAACTAAGACCCACTGAGAAGGAATCTGAACTTGAGTTCCTTTATGGATACATGATAAAGTGCTACCTCCCCCCCCCTTTTGTTTTTTAAAGATTTATTTGCTGATTTGAGAGAAAGAGAGAGAGAATGCACACACGCAAGCATGACCAGAAGGGGCAGAAGGAGAGAAGACAGGTTCCCAAGCAGATTCCGTGCTAAACACGGAGCCCAACGTAGGGCTCAGTCTCACAACCCTGAGATCACGACCTGAGCCGAAACCAAGAGCTGGATGCTTAACCGACTGCACCATGCAGGCGCCCCAACCTCTTCCCCTTTTTTATCTTGTATAAAGTATTAAATCTTCACTTTTAGTTAGATACTATCAAGAAATAATTACAATATTAACTCATGTTAGAATCTCATGAAAAAACATATCTGATGGACTAGTAGAAAATACTGTATGGGTGTTAAAATGTGCCTTTTTAAACCACAAGGCAATACGATATTTGACATAATTTATGCCATTCAGAAAAACCATGCTGAAAAAATGTCAATGCCTTTCTATATTGTGTTATCTGCTGGATATCATATTCTGTTGCCTACTGTTGTATGATCACATAAAAGAGCTGAAAACAATCTTCTTAACAGCTGAAAAACTCTCTTTTTCATGCTTGGATAATTCGAAAATGGCTGAACAAACTTACCTCAACCTTTCCAAAAAGCGATAAAAGGGTAAGAAAAATACCATTTTTGGAGCAAAAAAATTTCATCCCTGAGGTAATTTCTTGAAATATTACTGAAGATTAGAAACAATAATTTTGAATAGGGGAATTATCTCTCCCTGCAATATTTATAAACATGAAGCCACAGTAATTTTATGCATATACACACAATGCTTTTAGTAAACATATCAATTAAAAAAAACATGCAACAGAGCACATACAAGCCAGTGGTATTTGAGAAATGGGGCACAGGAGTAACTGGATGATATGGAAATTAGGCAAGTTGGCCGACTATAGTTCAAGAAGCCTTGCCCATTAATCATATAAACGAATGTTGAACTCTGATGCTCCACGCTACACCTCATCCTCTGGTGTCATCTGTTGCTGTCCTGATGTTCATTATTGCCTTTAGTTGGAGCTGTAAAGTTGCTTGACATAGGGTACTATATCACATCCTTTTTCAGTAAAATCTTAAAACTTAAGGTGTGTAAAAATGCTGGCAAGTACATTCTTTTGTTAAAGGCTATCTCTAGGGCTGACTTTTGAAGGGGACCAAGGAGCCCTCCATGAGTTCTGCGGTAGTCGCCCGATGGATGCATTAGGATTTTCAGTCAAACTCATTGGGCCTTTGTTTGCTAATAATGAAGAGAGTCAAGTGAACTAATCCACCTGCTGAAAAGTCTCCAGTACATAGTAGTCATTCAGAAGGAATTCTGAGAAAAGTTATATGCGAATAGGTGATGGGGATTACGGACAGCACTTGTAGTAAGCACTGAGTGTTGTATGTAAGTGATGAATCACTGAATCCTACACCTGAAAATAACACTACACTCTACGTTAACTAACTGGAATTTTAATAAAAATTTGAAGGAAAAAACAAAGCAAAGGATATGATCCAAAAGAACAGTGTCAGAAGTTCATTAGAAGTTTGGGCGCCTGGGTGGCTCAGTGGGTTAAGGCCTCTGCCTTCGGCTCAGGTCATGATCTCAGGGTCCTGGGATTGAGGCCCGCATCGGGCTCCCTGCTCAGCGGGGAGCCTGCTTCCTCCTCTCTATCTGCCTGCCTCTCTGCCTACTTGTAATCTCTCTCTATCAAATACATAAATAAAATCTTTAAAAATTAAAAAAAAATAAAAATAAATAAAAAGAAGTAATTTCGTGGCAGGAAGACATATCTTTCAAAATTAGCCTCAATATTTTTCTAATGACGGGCTCAACTCTGGTTGTGAGGATCATTTTAGACAAAGCCTCATAACCAAACATGCTCACTTAGAAAGAGGGTAAAATAGTAATTTTAAATAAAAGTATCTTAACCACATATTTCATAACCTTTTTCTATACTTGAAATTCCTATCTTGTTAAGCCTAAAAGGGTTAAAGTGTGGGGTTTCTTTCTTTCTTTCTTTTTTTTTTGAAGCCCTTGATGAAAAATAAGACAACCACAAATTATGAATGTTTACACGTTATCAGTGGTGTGTGATACTTTTCTGCTGAGGATCTCAAAGCACTTACAAATATTTCCCCATCTTCAACGATAGATTGGTGGCAAGGACCATTAGTCTCTTTTTATAACTTGAATAATCAGTGCACAGACCATGGTCCTGTTTTTCAGATCTGCCTTCTTCAGGTCTATTTCAAAGCTCACCTTCAGAATACTATAACACAAATATGCCTCTTTTCCAACACATATCTAAAAGATTGACATGGACTCAATTTCTACACCCAGCATGAAAAGGTAAACTGATTACAAAAAAATGAAACAAAAGCACATCCAAATTAGCTTCACATTCATGGAGCTATTCTGAGGTTAAATTGAGTAAAACAATATACAAAAGTCTAATGTTAAACTAGAAAAATATTTGGGCTCTGTATGCATGAGAAATGGACTCAAGCCTACAAACATACATACTCTTTTCCAGTCAGAGTTTGTTTTTTTTTTAAGGATTTTATTTATTTATTTGACAGAGAGAGAGAGATCACAGGAGGCAGAGAGGCAGGCAGAGAGAGGGGGGGGAAGCAGGCTCCCCGCTGAGCAGGGAGCCCGACGCAGGCCTCGATCCCAGGACCCTGAGATCATGACCTGAGCCAAAAGCAGAGGCTTTAACCCACTGAGCCACCCAGGCGCCCTTTTCCAGTCAGAGTTTCAAAGCATAATAGGTTCCACTAGGATTTGAGTCCAGGATAACCCAAACAGTTCCTTTGAGAGCACAGAAAATATCAACCAACTGAATTCAGACAAAGGGTTATGATGTTTTTTCTAAAATAAGAGGTCCTCTGGGTTAAGAGGTCCAGCCTAAGAACTGTCAAAATGGATCTACTAATTAATTTCTTCCAATCTTTTAGGTTTCTATAAGCTTACCAACTTCTTTTCCCTACTAACTCCTAAAAATTTTTTTGTTTTTATACTCCAATTAGAGATTTCAAAGGATTACAACAATGTAAAAGTGAGGAGCAGCGTCAAAATGATAAAATCTGTTTAAGCGGTCAGTAGATGCAGGGGTTTTTGTCATATCACTCTCCATATTTTTCTGTAAGTTTGAAATATTTTATAATAAAAAAATTACAGACACTTACACCTTGCTGAAATTGAACATCAAAACATTGCCAACAATTAACTATGGGCAAGGCTTAGCCGTTCTAGAACTAAATTCCTAATTCCCACCATCCCTACCCTTCCACTCCGAGAGCATAAAAGATACCAGTCACAATGTCAACCAGTCTTTAAACTTTAATCTACACTAATTTTTTCCTCCTCGATCAACCTCTTCCTAAAAAAAACGTTTCCTATAAAAATGTGTAAAGCAATGATATAGTAAAGTTCACCAGATATCCGCCTAAAGAGTTAAAAATGCAATCGCATACTGGAGGAACACCAGGCTAAGCCCACCATAGCAACTGAAAAAAAGGGGTTAGGATACCACTGGATCTGCTTCACCAAAGAGGGCAATTCCAGAGGTTTGTTTAAATGCCAAGGGGCTGAGAAGGAAAAACCCTGACACCTAGTGCCCATCTGAAGAAATGAAGGCTGGCAGTGACTACAATTCTTCAGCGCGGTAGTATGCACGAAGGTGATCATCAAAGTGCATTCAATTTGGAGTAAGCTTATCTACCAGAAAATTTCTAGGGAAAAAATTTAATACCATGCAAGAATTCCAGTCCTTCCTTACTGATCCTTTTTTGGAATACACACCTTGTACCTAATTATATAGCTGCTTCTAAACAGAGACTCTTCTCATCTCAGTTTCTCATTATATCAGGAGAGATGAGAGGAGGGGCTGTGTTGTTAAAAAGCCCATGTGCTGAAAGACTAAGGAAAACAGGGTGCTACTTTCTGTCCACACCAAA
This sequence comes from Ailurus styani, assembly GCA_002007465.1. Lineage (NCBI taxonomy): Eukaryota > Metazoa > Chordata > Mammalia > Carnivora > Ailuridae > Ailurus > Ailurus styani. The sequence goes on from LNAC01000022.1 coordinate 1,224,523, forward strand.
AGTGCTATAAAAGTTGCCTATCATCTCTTTCATCGCTGCCCAATTTAGAGATTCATGATCTAGTTCACAGAGCAGTTAAAGTAAAGATAATAAAAGAATGCTAATAACATTTCAGAACAACAACAACAACAAAAAAAAACCAAACAAACCATGGTCTCAAGAAGGTTAGTGTTTTCTTTGTCTTACACCAGGCAAAGTTAAGTTGTTCTCTGTCAAGTCCGTTACCACCCTTGGCTTGATCTTAGCCTGAGCCTTTTAATAACAGGATTTAGCGCGGAAAGCAGCAGCAGTGGATTGTGAACTGTTACTCAAGATGTTCCCACCTGCAATTACAGCTTCCACCAAATGATCAAAACAGGTTAGCCAACTGGCAGGAAAATGAAAACAATTCCTCCAAAATTGAGAAGCAGTAAAAGTAGAACTGTTGGTTAGCTGCATTTCCTCTGTATCCAGGCTCAACCGTACACATTCATCTAGCTGTGTATTTACATACGGTGCCCATCACTGTAGCATCATAGCCACTAGAACTGAAATAAGTTTAGTCTATGTTGCAATCACATTTTTCACAATTTTCATCTTTACTTGAAACTATTAAAAAAAAAAAAACCCTAGACAACTCATCTTTGGAGCTATTTGCAAGTAACACAGTTCAGAGATTTGGTCTACATCTCTTTTATTCCTAGTCTAAATTCATACTAAATGCAATGCCATTCAAACCTGACAATGAGAAAAATGTGCTCTCCTACTTGCATCATGAATAAGGTGGCATGCCTTCAGTTACATCTTTCTTGATGGGGAAGGAATAACTAGGAAAATAGAGAGGAGAAAGTGGCTAACACCACATCAGAAAATCTCTCTTTTGCCTGCTTTTAACATGGGTACAATGTTCAAAATGCAGGTCACATCTCTGCTGAAACAGCCAATATTCTTTCTCAAATGGCAAACAGGTTACCTCAAACTAAATGGAACTGAATTGTTCCAAGTCCTGGTCCCATCACCATTTTACCTATTTACTGTCCTGGGGGGAAAAAAAAACAGGGAAGAAAGCCTGGCCACCCATACAGTTGATGGTCTGGTAAGTACAGGTTTTCTGCCTTTGATTATGGGGAAAAGCATCTCGATTCATGGGGAAACTCTGCAGGAAGCTCTTGTTTTACCTTCATTCCTTATATCCATGTGCTAGCTTTTAAACTCAGCAACTCCAATCCTTCAAGGTAATGCAGTATCCCCCACAATGATGACCTGGTAGAGCCGTCCCTTTGGAGAACACCACATTATGATGATTTAATGTCCAGGTAGCATCAATGCATTTACATGGAGCCTTGGCTCTCAGAACATTAACGGGTCAATTTTTTATTCCTTTTTTAATAAAACTATTTCTCAAGGCTCTGTTCAGATGCCCATTCTCTTTGGGACAGGACAGATTTGCTCCAAATCTCATCAGCATGAGCTCTTTCCTTTCCCTTCACATCACTCTTGGGGTAATACGTAGAGTGCCAGGATCATGACAAACTTGTCTCTTTGGCCAAATTAAACTGCAATAGCTGAAAGTCAACTTGCTCTGATAAAACCGGGCTCAGCATGAGGAAATACATCCCACTGACACCTCGTCATCTCTTAGGTCCAGCTGTCCCTCAGAGTTCTGAACGCTGAATCTCCAACTTCAGATTGGTCAGTTTCTCAGAGGACATGCACCACCGTGTGCTCAAGCTACTGGTAACAGAGTTTGATACTAATACTCCAACCTCATTCCTGTTGCGCAATGTCCTGTAATCTAGCTACAGCCATTGACCGACTTCACCAGCCATCCCAGGCATTAGTCACTAACTGCTCACAAAAGAACATCAGTCTCACTCCTCCCGAGCTCAAAGACTCAGAAACAGCAAGCAAACGACTCCGCCTCAATCCTAGTCAATCATCTGAAGAAAAGGAAAAGAGAAAACAAAGAAAATAGGCAACTAAGGAGGGAAAAGAGTAGAACACGAAGAAAGGGAGAATTGACAGAAAGTCAATAAAATTGACTTTCTTATATATAAATAAATAAGTAAATAAAATTTCAAATACAATTAGATTTCTCAATTTCAAGATTATTAACACACTGGACAAAGAGAAACATCTGGCCCCCAGACTGACTCTACTGCGGCTGTTTAAGACATCCCTTTTCCACCCAGGTTTGTTGGGTCTTAAAAGGGTTAAAAAAAACCTTTAATTTTTTTTTTATTCGCGTGCTCGCGTGTGTGTGTGTGTGTGTGTGTGTGTGTGTGTGTGTGTGTGTGTGGTCTTTGGGTACAGAGTCCCGTATAATAAGACTATTTGTATTCATACTGGCAGAGTAAACACTACATGTTCATGCCCAGGCAGCTCTGTGCTTGTAATTTCAGCAAGAACAGAGCTCTGTCCCTCTGGGACTTCACTATTCCCCCAGTCTCCATTCGCTCAAACACAGAATGAGAGCAGAGAGAAAGCGGAAGAGAAAGATCATGGCAAGAGGTTTCACACAGCAGTGCTGCTAGCTTTCACGTGACCAAAGATCTCATTTTTTTGTTTTAATTACATTAGTTAAAATGGTTTTTCTCTCAGCTCCATGTTCACAAGGGTGCCTTCCATTCCTAAAGACCACACTGTTGAATGAATCAGAATGTAAGTCTAGCACAATGAAGCTTTTCTTTGCTGTTGAGGGGCTCACTATGTAGATGCTACACCGTGGCATAAACCTCTGCTTCAACTTTGTGTGTTAACAAGTATGTATCTACTCTCGTCAAAATTCTATGCATCTTTCTTCCTTCACCTCTTGCCTTTGCTATTTGTTGAGGCATTAGATTAGAAGAACTCCTATAGTCTGACATTCTCCATCTGGTCCAATGCTTGCATCCATCTTAATACCAATTCATCTACTTTTGGCATCCACTGGTGTATTTACTGAAACAGCACACACCTTGTATATACAGTAACATTTTTTGAAAAAGATACTACACAAAATGGAAAATACCACATATCACCTCCAAAGGTCTACCCAGCCTGTTTATGGAGAATGCCTGGGTAAAGATTACTCTTTCTAAAGAATGAGATTTATCTAGGGATTCTAACTAAGGTTGAAATAAAAACCTATCTCTTTTTAGGTGCATTATTTTTGTTATTTGGGTTGTAACTGTACATTGAAAGATTAGTCAAAATCAGGAAGAGGAGGACCATAGGCCATGGGGCAGAATACAACTTCATATCATTATTAACAATGTACCATAAGAGAAAGGATTCCAATGCCAGAAAATGCATTCTTAGATAACTATCAGAAATGGGCTTCTGCTACTTTATGTTTAAATTCCTGGTTCTGATTGAGTCTCTTTAAGAATATATTTACCATGATCATAACAGCATCAAATTACCTGAGCACAGAAAACAAGCCAAAAAAGGTATATTAGTATGTAAGTATTCAAATAAGAAAAAAAATCAAGCAAAACAATATTTTAACTGTTTTTATTATAGACAAATCTCAAAATTCCAAGTATATACAAGAATAGAGAAAACACTCTATTCCGATGGATGTATTATCTAGCTTTGATTAACAACTCATGAACAATCTTGTTTCATGTATAGTCCCACACTCACCGCCCCCTCCCCCCCATTACTCTGAAGCAAATCCTAGACATTGGATCATTTCACCTGTAACTACTTTAAATGGGTATGTCCAACAGAACACATCACTCTTTTTTAGAAAGCAAAACTGGAACGCCACTTAAAAAATATTATCACACCTAAAAAATTAATAATTCCTTGATATCTGGTCAATATTCTCTCCCTAAAGACCTCTACCTCTACTATGCTACCTATGTAGTATCTAAATTAATGCTAATTAATGACCACCTCCACGGAAAGCTGCTACTAGTGGTCACAGAGATAAGGAAAGGGGGAAGAGAACTCAGCTACTTGCCTCATTTCCTCCTGGAAGCCTGTTCATGTGGACCAGCTGACCTTGATCATCCAACACGAGCTCCGTGTATGTCAGCATGTCAGAAGGCAGGGGCGGTGATGGAAGGAATGCTTGAGTGGACATAGACTCCCAGAGTTTGATCAGAGACTAGTAGAGAAAAGTTTGACTCATCAGTGACAATGAGCAATTCAGTATACACAAAAATAAATACTAAGTTTCAGTCGATCTGATTTTGCTCTTTCCGTTCCAAGTGGCATTAGGCCAAATTCCGCAGCTCTCATTCTCAGTTAAAAAACAGATTTGTAATTATTTTTCTTTCTTTTTTCTTTTTAAAGATTTTATTTATTTATTTGACAGAGAGGGAGAGATCACAAGTAGGCAGAGAGGCAGGCAGAGAGAGAGGGGGAAGCAGGCTCCCTGCCGAGCAGAGAGCCCGATGCGGGACTCGATCCCAGGACCCTGAGATCATGACCTGAGCCAAAGGCAGAGGCTTTAACCCTCTAAGCCACCCAGGCGCCCCTGTAATTATTTTTCATATAATGTTTTTCACATGTCAAAAGCAGGCACTTTTCCAACACAAATTGCTGAGTGATTCTGAATCAGCACTAGAGCATTAACAAATAAAACAGACCTAACAAACAGATCTGACTACCCCCTCCCAGGAAAATTCAAATAAAAAACTAAGTAAGTAGCATTAATCCCTCTTTTAAAAAATGGAAGAAAAATCCTAGAGGAATAGAAAAATAATCAGGAAAAGTGATTTGACACTCAGCTAACACAAAGAAAACCCAAGACGGCAAAAATAGTTTCTACTAGAGGTTCAGGGGAAGCATCCTCTTTCTAATGCCTTTCCAAATCTATCGGCCCACATGAAGACATTAGCTCATTAGGGGTGTAGGACTATTTGTAAATGTGCAGATCGATTTTGCTCAAATCTGAGAAGACAGGCAGACACACCGATCCACTTAAAAACGATTATAATTTCCATTTCTAACTTCCATATTACCAAAACAAATGCCTCATGAAGTGGGAACTAGTTGTTTCTTTGCTTGTCTCAAAGCAACATTTAAAGGCAATATGATGCATTTACACTTACATGTTCCAATCACAATGTTTGTGTCTATTCTATAGGGAGAATTATATAGAACGACATTTCTATTTATAGTTCTGGCACTGGGGAACAGAACCAACATTCAACTTGTAGGCTAATAATGCTGGTAATACTAAATGAAGATAGCTATGTTCCTAGAGAGAGAACTTGTGAACAAATGACTACATAAAGGAAATCTCTTGTACTTGTGACTAATACAGGAATTACAGATAATTTACCAAGGCCACATATATTACTTCATTAAAATTCAAATGTGGTAATACTGGTAGTACTGACTAGGAGACGTGGAAAAATCCTATATTCATAGATTTTTTTTTTTAAAGGACAAAGTCAGTATTCTTTTGATACTTTATATGTTGCATTTTCTGCTGCAGATGTACTTTTCTTGCCTTCCACTGATGGAAGAAAAATCTGCAGCATAGAGATGATTCACCATACAGATCAAAGGAATTTATTTTCATATAAAGGATGAGAACCATAATGTCATATTTTCTCACACTAGTTTTTATTCAGCTGTAATAAATCTCCCACAAAAGAATGGATACTTTAAACTGTGCGTCATGAACACTATAACCATTTGTATGTGTTATGGTATTGATTCTCATCATATTAACCTAGGCTATCAGCTAAAGACCTGGGTTATCTTGGAAAATAGGAAAAAGAGAATTAGAGTTTCAAACCTTTTTTTTAAATATCCATAATTTGATTATAGGCTTAGGAGATACATACCCGAACATAACTCCTCACACAGGTCATTGTAAATTACCATCACAGGCATGCTGTCTCAGTTTACTTTCTTCTATTCAACAGAGGCTTCTATCTTCACCATTCCCCCTGTTAATTCATAAAGAACTACCCAATATTGGAGTAGGCAGTCACCAAATGCCAAATGAGATAGAAATGAGAGTGGTGTTAAGATATTTCCTGCCCTTTGCGAGTGCCCCCATTCCAGGCTAAGCTGCCTCCAGTTAGCCACTTTTACCTGCCGAAACATCTCTGGGATATCATATATGTATGTTGTCCCCAAGGATTGTGCCTGGAATCTCTTTGATTGAAGCAGGTCTTTGGTGACATATGGAGTGTTGATTAACATTCCATGCAATGGCCCCTGTTTGTCTCCATATGCCTGAAACATGATCTGCAGGAGAAAGAGAATGGCATGGGGAGTTAAGAGAGAATAAAATCAGCTGCCTAGATGGGGTTTTTTCATAGACGTTATTTCTTGAAACACATTTTTGGTGGGTTGAGTAGCTAAGACATGCCTTTACATATTGGGTAGTGTTCTCACTTCTCTACAGATGATCCAATTCCAAAAAATGGTATGTGACCAATGACACACCATAGATTGCTCTCAATTTTGGATTAGTTGAAATCAACAAGAAAGAACAGTGTAAATTTCACATCTCAGAGACAGACTGACAATGCTTGCCTTCTAAAGTGACTTGAATTCCACATACTCAGAAATGAAGTGTGTCAACTAACAAGTCTGAGCAGTCCTCACATTTAAGTTGAGGAACAGCTATGCACTGAAGAGAATTCTGCTCTTTCCCCAACAGTAGAAGGCCAGGCCAAGGCTCTATCCTATTATCTGTGCTTTAGTCGACTTGATTAGAAGGTGCTTTGTAAGTGTTATTAGCTACATGAAAGCTTCAAAGATTTTTGCCAGAAATGGATTTCATCCATCCATCTAGCAGTCTCGTTAGCTCATAAGATATAGGCTATAGTAAAATAAATGTGTTATTATATATATTTATATAATATATATACATTTATCTCCCCCCTGTATACTATGTCTACAACTACTAAATAGCTCCTGCATACCTTATTGTCACATAATGAAATCGCCACACCAGTTTTTAATCATTTTAACTCAAACATTTCTAGAAGAGTACTTCATACTCCATATATTTAGTTTTATTTGCTTATGAATATTTATAAGGGATGCCATTACTTCAATTCAGTTAATATTTATTGAGTGTCCAGAGGTTGTATGACACCAAACTAGGCACTTAATGCACAAATACATAAAATATAGGCTCCCAACACAGTGAATACAAATGTGGGAAATAAGGGTATGTGTGTCTACCCACATATCTATCCTGGTCTAAAATAGATAAGCTTAAGTCTACCATTAAGGAATAGATTTGTGAACCTGATATATAGGCTTAACAACAGAATTAAGTACTTTCCCAAACCCTGGACACCATTTAGCTAAGTGAATCCTTAGGCTCCTCCCTCAGAGGAACAAGTATGTTCTACTGACTTGTCAGTTAGGTCCTACAGTTGGCAAAAATTGTCTTGGGTGGCTTACAACCCCAAGAAGGGAGCTTCCACTCCTATTCCACATGACTAATGGTCAAAGTCACTGGGTAGGAGGTAGAATTAGCAATGTTTTAGGTAGAAATGGCAATGTTTTAAGGGATTCGAAGTGTTAGGTGAGGTCAGGTGTTAGAATAAGAAAATTGGACTCAGAGGAGATAAACTGAATCAAAATAAAAGGAGTAAAAGCAGCAGGTTCTTGGGACTACCTTCCTGTCTATTAGCAAAGACAAAAACTGTGGGGACAGAGTTTGAGACTCACTTTTGCCAAGGTGGAATGAAGGCAGGCTGGTCATTAGTTAAGCAACATAATTATGTGGACTGAGAAAGGGGACTGGAGAAAGCCCTCTAGGCGGACTCACTGCTGGTGGTAATTTTTTATTTTTTTAAAGATTTATTTATTTTACAGAGAGAGAGAGATTACAAGTAGGCAGAGGCAGGCAGAGAGAGAGGAAGCAGGCTCCCCGCTGAGCAGAGCCCCATGTGGGGCTCAATCCCATGACCCTGAGATCATGATCTGAGCCGAAGGCAGAGGCTTTAACCCACTGAGCCCCCAGGTGCCCCTGCTGGTGGTAATTTAAAATGGTATCACTCGAGGATGCAGAGAAAAGGGGGAACCCTCCTACACTGTTGGTGGGAATGCAAGCTGGTATAGCCACTATGGAAAACGGTACTGAGGTTCCTCAAGATGTTAGGAATAGAGCTACCCTACGACCCAGCAATCGCACTCCTGGTATTTACCCTAAAGATACAAAGGTAGTGATCCTCAGGGGCATATGCACCCGAATGTTTATAGCAGCAATGTCCACAATAGCCAAACTATGGAAAGAACCTAGATGCCCATCAACAGATGAATGGATAAAGAAGATGTGGTATATATATACAATGGAATACTATGCAGCTATCAAAAGAAAAGAAATCTTGCCATTTGCAACTACATGGATGGAACTAGAGGGTATTATGCTGAGCGAAATAAGTCAATCAGAGAAAGACAATTATCATATGATCTCTCTGATATGAGGAACTTGAGGGGCAGGGTGGGGGTCGTGGGGGGTGGGGAGGGAAAAATAATGAAACAAGATGGGATGGGGAAGGAGACAAACCATAAGAGACTCCTAATCTCACAAAACANCATATGATCTCTCTGATATGAGGAACTTGAGGGGCAGGGTGGGGGTCGTGGGGGGTGGGGAGGGAAAAATAATGAAACAAGATGGGATGGGGAAGGAGACAAACCATAAGAGACTCCTAATATCACAAAACTGAGGGTTACTAGGGGGTGGGAGGGTAGGGATAGGGTGGCTGGGTTATGGACATTGGGGAGGGTTTGTGCTATGGTGAATGCTGTGAAAGGCGTAAGCCTGATGATTCACAGACCTGTACCCCTGGGCAAATAATAATAATAATAATAAATTTTAAAAAATGATATCACTACTCTGGCAGTTTAGCGGTTTCTTATAAAGTTAAACATACACTTACTGTGACCCGGTAATTACACTCTTCTATATTCCCAACAGAAATGAAAACACATCTACATAAAGACTTACAGATGAATGTTCTTATGACAGCTTTATTCTTAATAGCCCAAACTGGAAAATAAAACTTCAAATGTCCATCAAGAGGTAAATGAATATAAAAATTCTGGTGTGTCTAGGGTTTTTCCATAAAACAGATACCACTCAGCAATGAAGAGGAATATACCCACTGTCTATACAACATAGATGAATCTCGAAAATATTATACTGAGCAAAAGAAGCCAGATACAACATTGTACAGTGTCTAATTTCACTTATATGAAATTCTAGGACAGGCAAAACCTATAATAATAGAAACCAGGGGTGCCTGGGTGGCTCAGTGGGTTAAAGCCTCTGCCTTCGGCTCAAGTCATGCATGATCTCAGGGTCCTGAGCTCGAGCCCCGCATCGGGCTCCCTGCTCAGCAGGGAGCCTGCTTCCTCCCCTCTCTCTGCCTGCCTCTCTGCCTACTTGTTGTGATCTCTCTCTCTCTCTCTGTGTCAAATAAAAAAATAAAATCTTTAAAAATAATAGTAATAGAAACGAGATCAATGTTGCCTAGGGCTGCGGCTAATGACTCTATCTTTGCAAAAGAAAATACAAGACCTTTTAGGGGTGTCAAGATGTTCTCTATCATGACTGTGACGGTGGTTGTACATGTATATATAATTTCAGAATGAACTGAAGTATATACATAAAAAAAGTGTATTTTATATGTAAATCATATCTCAATAAAGGTCATGTAAAAACGAATACTTTCTCCCTTATATTACACATTGGAAATCAACTGGATTGAGCAATGGATTACCCAAATCTCTTCTCCCCATTACAACTGGCTGACATCAGTGTTCATTACAGCTAATAACACAAAGACTTTACTAGGAAAATGAAACAAAATGAAGCTCAAGCCAGTCAACCCTGCTCCTTGTTGTCAGAAAGAATAAATGAAGTGCTGAGCAAGAGGTTGATGGTAATGGATACTAATCAATGATCAGCTAACTACAATAATTCCATTTTCTACTATAATGGACATAGGAGTTAAAGATGGGTAGTAAGTGTATGTTTTACAAGTTCATGAAAACATGTATACATTTTATATATCATACACCTTTCACCAGGAGGCATCCACAGGGCTTCTCTTGGAAAACAATCTCTGAGCCTATACAGTCTGCTCCCTTAGAACCTTATACCTATTTTTTTTTAAAGATTTTATTTATTTATTTCACAGAGAGAGAGAGAGATTACAAGTAGGCAGAGAGGCAGGCCGAGAGAGGAGGAAGCAGGCTCCCTGCTGACCAGGGAGCCCGATCGATCCAGGGCTCGATCACAGGACCCTGAGATCATGACCTGAGCCAAAGGCAGAGGCTTTAACCCACTGAGCTACCCAGGCACCTCAAAACCTTATACCTATTTTAAGATAGCACAAATCATAATCATACTACAGAGAAACTAATTATCTGTTTTTCTCCTTCCCGATGTAAATTTCTCAAGAATAGAGATCACTTTTTATCTTTGAATCCATACTGCCTGACACACTAAAGGTGGTCAATGTTACATCGATGAACAAATGAATGAATGATACACAGGGTTCTACATTATTTTAAATTTACATAATGACTCACTAGAACAAAGACAGGGAAAAAACAAATTGGCAACAAGCATCAGGTAGACATTAAGAGCACCAGAGCAAAGCTGAAGGCTGTTCCTTTTGCTGGTTCTTTCCTCTAGCCAGGGGCTCTTGGGGCCCTCAGCGGCTGCTGAACTCTCTCAACTGAAGAGCCTGAGAGAGACCTCTTCCTTCAGGGCTTCCTAATAGGCAGGACCCAAGGTAATAAGGGTTTCCCTCAGGCAAAATAGCTCACTCATTCTTTCAGATACTTAATGAGTGCTTATTTTGTGCCAGGCATAGGACTAAATCCTGATTGAAGGTGTCTGAGCCTTTCATGCCCCTGTGCCACCACTAGCCATAATGAGGGAAATCTAAGAGCTTCCTAATAAAAGAAAGGGAAAAAAGGTAGTTATGAAAAACAAACATATTTATCAAAAACATTAAAATCTCAAGTGGCCATCTTATTTTTCTCAAGAATAGACCTGCCTTGAAGCCATTGTAGAAGTTAATTAAAAATATCCCTGACCACGGAAAGCTTTGACTGAAAATATCTTTAAGGTTGTCCCAAAAAACATCAAATGCAGCAAAAATTATTGTCTACTCTTTGTCTTGCTCACCCCTTGCACTCTTGTGTTCACTCTCTCTCTGTTTTAACTGTTCACTTCTCACTGGATAGATTTCTCTGGCCATCTAACTGGGAATCAAAACACAAAATGAAAGGTCACTCTGACAACTATCCAAACTCAAATTCTTAAAATTCATCTTCAAAATACTGGCAAAATGTCTTCTCTTGCCTCTCGTCCTGGATTTAAAAGGACATAGATAAAAACAAGAGACACACAATCTCTTCCTGGTACCCAATGCATAGAACAAACTGAGACCTTGGCGTACACATACTGGAGCAAGGTCATCCTTTAATCAGAAGAAATGCACCTCCCAAGTTTAGGCCAAAAACCTAAAATAACATCCCGGCTCTTAAGAATATGTGAGCCATGGCAAACCAGCCTAAATCCAGTATCATAGCAAATGGCACAAATATTTAGAAACAAAGGTGTAACACAGATTAAAAGGAATTCTCTAACTCTTAATCTCAGGAAACAAACTGAGGGTTGCTGGGAGGTGGGTGGGTAGGGACAGGGTGGCTGGGTTATGGATATTGGGGAGGGTATGTGCTATGGTGAGTGCTGTGAATTGTGTAAGACTGATGATTCACAGACTTATACCCCTGAAACAAATAATACATTATATGTTAATATAAAAAAAAAAAAGGAATTCTCTATTATGACAGAATCAATCTACTGAAAGAGATTCAACTTCCTTTTTCACATTCTTGTTTTTTCTACCTGAAAAGGGGGTTAAAGTTTGCTACTTTGCTCTTTTATAGATATATAATACTCTGAGCTCTTTGAAGGAAAAATAATGTGTGTAAATGGAATAACAATGGATAAATATGATAAAGTCAATAGCTTGACATTGTCCAAGCTATTATATTACATTTAAATTTTCCTTCTTTAAAATTAAAGTTGGTGACATACTTCAACAATTCTCTTTTCTTTCCTTGCCAATGAGTAGACTATCTGGGCTGAAAACAGGAAGAAGGACAGATCAGACCAGACCATACCAGGTAATTCAGGTAGCTCAAGAACCCTCTAAAAAAGAACCCTAAATTACAGAATTACCTCTGGAGTCAGGTTCACTTGGCATTTGTTAGGGCTCATTAGTATGTTACAAAAGATTGAGGGTTTCATAACACCATGATTAAGAACACAGGCACACCTTATAAGGCAAATAAAGTTTTTCAAATTCCTGTGACCATTTAAGCTGACAGAGGGAAGGAAACTCCACTACGTGAACCAATGGGACATGTGAGTTTGGGTCTTCCATAGCAAGAATAAGTAGCTCATCTTCAGGACCCAATCAAAACTGAGGAGCCTGCTTGACCACTGTACCTGTGCCGTCCTGGAGTCAGTCACTTCCTTGTACAAGCTGATGTCCAAGTAATAGCCAGACTCGTTTGTCAAGAAGAGGCGGATGGGAATTGCTTTTCCAGTTGGCGTCAGGCGAATGTTGATTTTCAGTTCTGCCTGGAGGACACGTAATTTCCACAGCCGACTTCCATAGCGCATTACCATGCTCCGCACAGATTCCTCAATCTGTCACAGACATATCACCAAGCACAGAACTTAAACACCTTGTAACTAGAACCTGTTTTCAGGTCTGCCCATCTCTGGGAAAGAAGGCATGGAAAAAGGTGCTGGTTTCTGGAGATGTGCACTACATGTATTCCTTATAAGAAGTAATAAGATAATTTCTCTCCAACCCTACTCTTGCTTTAGAACAAGTCGGGGACAATTTCAGGTCAGCCAGGCATGTGAGTGGGGTTCTCTGGCTCACAACACCCAAATCTATGCAACTTCCTAGACCTTTCCCAATTATATTCATATTCTCTATCAAAGACCTGCAGTATCTAAAATTACAAGCCATGGGATTTAAGAGAAAGCCCCAAATAAGAATAAAATCTCTAGTTAAACAGCTATTAAGTAGCATTTATATGCATGGTAACTATGTTTCATTGCACTTACAGGACCTTAAATCATCATAGCAATTACCACCATGAGCTTTTTCCTATACAATTTTATTAAACTTTATAATATATGCCTCTTGGTAAATTGCACAAATTAAAAAGAGGCAATTTGTAGGTGGTGCTAGAATGTTCTCTCTAAACAGAGCTCCGAAGTTTGGTCACTGCCAAGTCCACCTTGGATTTAAGAACATGAGGCAAATGTTCCATAGTTTCTCTAAGGCTTATACCAAGGCAGCTTAGTGCTCCTGGTTTTCAGGTTTAGGCAAGTTATTTTAATGAAATGGCCTTAGATGGGACTTTTCCTTGTTGACATTCTAAAACGAAATTTTGTCTTCCTAATATGGCTATAGGCAGCTAGGACATACTACTCAAAGTTCATTTTCTTAAATGAAGTATCTTTCAAACATGCTTTCTCAACTTAGAAAATATCAAAAATATCTTCTACCACCCTTCTCTTATGGTTCTTCAGAAGTATGTGCTACCCTTGCGGTCTATTTTTGCACCACAGAATCTTAGATTAGAATAGATTTCAAGGAGCTGACTTCTCTAGTCCCATACTTGCTTGTTAACCAAGAGGTATCTAACTCTTCTTTTCTCGAGGGGAAAAAAGTCAACAATCTCTACATATAGGAAACTGACAGTTCTCTATGACTGGAAAGGCACAGTTGGGGTGTATGGGTATTCAGAGTGGAAGCAGAGAGGCAGATATAAAAAAAACTTACTGAGAAATGTTAAGTCAAATCTAAATATATATATATATATATATAGTTATACAGTGTCCTGGCCATGTTCTCAGTCTTCTAGCCTCATCAGTCCCAGAATGCTTAGAAGAACCTTCACCTAAACTAGATGGTGAAACTTGATACTCAGAGAGTGGTCCTTGGTTTTCTTAACAGACTAAAGCAACCTATCAGTCGTTTGGAGTCTTGAAGAAAAAAAAGCAGAAAATGATTTTTCAGGTCTTAGAAATTCAATTCAAAAAAGCAAAAGTCCATGCCTACAAATGATCTTGAGAAAGGGGGATACTGATTCTCCTAACGCAATTCCACAATACCATGGAATACAGAGAGCAGCTTGTATTTATTACACCTGGGACAAAAGGTCAAGTACAGAGTCACCCTGTTTTCCTTCCCTAAATTATATGGAATGGATTTTAGAATAGAACCTCAGGATAGAAAACATACATAATACATGTTAAAATTCCTTATCAAACAAATCATCTCCCTATGGAAAAAATACTGAAGAGAAACAGATTAGACACATTAGGAAGGTGCACTGCCTCCCTAAGGCCACCAGGTGAGTAACATTTTGTGCAAAGCAGCAGCAATTTTGCCAAAAGGCCCAATAATAGCAAAGTTATTCCAGATGATAAATCCTAGGGAATTATATAAAAACAGGACCACTGTGATGACAAATATCATAGAGCAGGTATCGACGGAATAACAGAAAGAAATTTTATGTTTTTGTACTGCTTACCAGCAAGATAACAGCATACCACCTTCTGTTTTGATGTCTGTTCTCAGTGGCTGTATCAAATTTCTGACACCCTCCGGAAAACCTGTCTCACAAGCATTCTGTAATGCTTAATCTTAATTTAAAGATTAAGGGCTCAACTGGCTGACGATGAATACCTGTTTCCAGGTCCAGGTGAAAAATAAATATGGATGAATCTCTCCGCTTGTGTTTGGTAGTGCTGGAAGAGAAACTAAGGAGAAATCTACCTTTGATGGGTCCATGATGACTGTGGGCACAAAGTTGAGGAAGATGTGGTTGCAGTCAGTGCGAACATTTGTATTATTAAAAGCGACTTCCAACTCATCCATGGCTTCTAGGAGCAGCCTCTCCCCTTCATTTTGTAGATATTCAAAAGAAGCTTCCTATGCAAGAAAATCACCATCCACGTTAGTGTGTTTTAGAAGAGTCAATAAAGAACTGGCTACTATAATGACTTTAGTAGTATGCCATGAATCATAAGACACCTGCTGATGTTACCTTTCTCCCTAGAGTCAGCCCAATGACTGCAGGTGACAGGGGCAGGCAAGGGTCAGATAAAGAGTTCCTGCCAGCCCTTCCTCCTGCCTCCTAGCAAGCCATTTCCTTCCAATAGGTGGACATGCTCGGCATCCCCAGAGCTATACCTCCAATAGGATTACATTTCACACACAGTTATGGAGTAATTTAGAAAGTAAATCTATTTGGAAAGTAAAAGTTGAAGAAAGGGTATAGCTTTGGGATGCAGTAATTAATAAGACAAGAAGTGCCTTGCTATACACAGCAACTACCCTATGTCTAGATGGGCTTACAATGGGGCCATCTCTAACTTTTCTCTTTATCTTCTATCGGCCACCTAACTCTCCCTGTGATTTTTCCATTAAGATGCTTTTGTTCTTTTCAAGTGAGTGCTTTCATGCTTCCACTACCAGAAAAAATTGTATTTTTAAAAGCCCTTTATAATATGGAGTATTTATTTCTGTGAGAGAAAGGACTCTCAGACTTCTGCTGGTTACTGGAGAATGGGAAGAATGAGAGTAAGAGCCTTGATTCAGAAAATGAAAACCTGATTTTCAACAATGCCTGCTTCTCTGCCCCTTCCCTCAGGGTTGACCTCCCACCAAAGTACAATACCCACCTTGGTGACTAGATCAGAATGTCTGATGATTGCTCGAACGAAGAACCTGTAGTCTGTCACTTCCGTGCCCACTTCCACCTTGGCTGCCCCAAGATACAGGTGCATCTTATGATTAGCACATGGAATGGCAGTAAGGTCAAAATTTCTCATCCTGTTCAGCTCTAACTGGAAAGCTAGGGCAGGCTCCAGGTGACGATAGATACGATCCTCCTCAAACTGAGCACAAAAGTGGAGAACAAAAGAGCTCACAAGTGGCAGTTACAAAATTATATTATGAAGAACATGTACGTAAAACAGATGCTTAAAAATAGAAACATAAGTGATGATGTGGAAATAAGCAAAAAAAATGAGCTACATACAGGATAATGCAATAGCTTACATAAGATTAGGGACTAAAGCGCCTATTTATTTCCCAAGCTTTTATCACTTACGCTTTTACAAGTGGTGATGCTCTCCACTAAAAACAAGCAAACAGGGCGCCTGGGTGGCTCAGTGGGTTAAAGCCGCTGCCTTCGGCTCAGGTCATGATCCCAGGGTCCTGGGATCGAGGCCCACATCGGGCTCTCTGCTCGGCAGGGATCCTGCTTCCTCCTCTCTCCTCTCTCTCTGCCTGCCTCTCTGCCTACTTGTAATCTCTCTCTCTGTGTCAAATAAATAAATAAAATCTTTAAAAAAAAAAAAAAAAAACAAGCAAACAAAACCAATTCCCTCAGAACTCCCACTGCATTACCATCTACACAATTCATTTTTGATAATTAATTACAAACTGCTTCATAGTAATATTTACTTCACATACCAGTGTTTTGGGTTTACCCAACTAAAATGTTTACAGGCAGGGCCTGGTTTTATTCTCTTATTTCTGGCACAGTACAAATAACACAGTAAATACTCAATAAATAAATATAATTTTTAAAAATAAAAATATTTGGTTTTGGAATATTCTTTATCCTTAGAGATATATAATTATGCATATCTTTTTTTAAGTTATATTTAAATTTACTGCATGTTTTGCTGAAATAAAATTGTTCTTCCAGTGCACATGTCAACTGAGTGAATGGAGAGGGAGAGCCAAAGCCATTAATAGAAAGAAACCAACATGGTCTGAAATTCTGTATTTTAAAATTGAAAAACAAATGCACATAAACAAACGCACATAGATTTGGGTATAAATGAACTGTCTGTGGGTGACAAGAATACTAAGTATAGTAGTCCTTTAATATCATATCATTAGGATCATCCTAAAGCATAAGGAGGATTGTGAAAGTTATCACTTTCTCTGGATAGCACAATACGTTTGATTGTTTCCTAAACCAAACTCTTTCAGAAAGGAGTATTCTTTAGTTCCAAGACACATGTAAGGCAAAGGGAAGCACAATTTCAGTTAGAGAAAGGAGAATGGCAAGAAGAGCACATGGCAAAGATAAGCCACTCTTGGGTTTTTAAGAACAAAGTGAAGATTTAAAAAAAAAAAAAAAAGTGGGAAGGAATCAGTTCTTACCTTATCCCTTGCTCGGAAGGTGAAAAATTTAGGAAATTCTCTCTGCGTTAAAGAAGGGGAAAATGTGTCAGTCTTGCATAGATACGGCTCTTCAGGGATAAACACATAGTAAGTATATAAACAGTCACTCATCTACAAGGTTGTTCCTAGAAAACATGCTCTTTATCTAAGCTTAGCCCAGGGAATACGAATGATCCTCTGGGTAACTATCACTTTGACCCCATTTCCAAATTTGAAGTCACCACACTATTACCCTAACTTTAATAGCTATCCTCTCCTTGGGGGGGGGGGATTAGTATTTTTTCATCTCCCAAGTGAAAAAAACAAACAAACAAAAAACCTTCCCAGGTGTTGCTTTTGGCATAACCTGGCAAATAAAACCAATATACCCTTATGTGGCAGCATTACAAGAGTAGTTCCTGGACTGATTTCCCAAGTTTCTCCTTAAGAAACTCTTAAAATGTAAACTAGCCAGATAGCACAGGATCCCCAATCCATGTTTTTTACACATTTGCTCTCAAGTCTATAATTCCAAGGGTTTAAACAATAACACTTCAAGACAAAGCAAAGTATAAGATGTTACTTTGGTCACTACCACTCTATGTATAGGAGAGAATGGGACGGAATTAGTGAACTTGTAGTCATCAGGTCTTACTGCTCTTTTGCAGAGCATTACACAACAAAGCAACCAATTTCCTAGAGCCTTATTAATTAACAAAGATGAATTCAATTAGCAGAGTCCATTAGTTTCTGAAATTTAACTTATTAACACCAAATACCCCTGCTTCTCGGATGGAAGGCTCTACTGGCAGTGTTGGAATCAAGTCATTACTATTTGCCTCTATAGGAGGTTTCATTAGGTACCTTCTTCATTATGAGTGCAATATAATCAAACACTTATTGGTACAACGCAGAGAGACCAGGACTAGCTAGCTGCCTAAATATCCCTCAATGAGCTTTAGGAAGCATGAAGGAAACATGAACCGAAAGCCTTCTGGGTAGCAGGTTCTCTTATGTGCTGTCCCATCAAACGCTTTCAGAAACTTCTCAGGTATATATGATGACCCATTTTACAGCTGAGGAAGCCAGGGCCAAGTGATATGCCCAGGATCATAGAACCAGAACATGAACTTGAGTCTCTCTGATGCCAGAACCCACACCCTTTCATTTCTACCACTCTCTCTCAAGTGTAGAACACTAATTTCTACTCTTGTCATAATCCAGATTCCTTATTTAGATGAGATAAAAAACAGAAATTAGAGCTTTAAAGGAAAAAAAAAAGCAAAACTCCTGCTGAAAGCTTGTGGTTCTCGAATTTACTGAGAGCTTCTTGAATACTTTCCACAGGTATTTACACCTCATACCTTAACTAAAGCTTACACAGTTAATAAATCATTTTACATTTCCTTGGCATTTTGACTGTAAAACTGCATTTAACAGGCTTCTAGGAGCTTGTTTAACAAGCCCAGAAAATCCCCTGTCCAGGCTTGGGTCTTTAAAAGCCCTTTGAAAGTGGGTTTTACACAGCACTGATCTTTTACTGATGATGTTTTGTTCTAAATAATTCCCCTGAATGATAGTGAAGAACATGGGGATGACTTCAAGGTTAAGCAGGAAGATGTTCAGCTGAGTTGTCAGTAGATTTCATGCTCATGGCTTTATATAGCCTCGTTTTGGTTTTATTCTTGAGAGGTATGGCTTTCAGAGCATTAGCTAAAAAAGCAACACAGGTTAAAAAAAAAAAAAAAAGGAAAGGTAATAAAATCCTTCCATGAAATTTTCTGGAAGAAGAGTCAAGGAAAGTGATGATAAAGTCTTTTAAGCATACACCCTATTCTGTCAGAACTATTAATTAAAATATTTAGTGTACCACTTATTCAAGTGTGTACATATGCAGGATTAAAATTATTCTTCTTCAAAAACATCACAATTATAACCAAGAAACACTGTCTTTACTACTCAGCCAATTAAGAAAATTTGTAGTAACTGAAAGGCCTGGGAAGCAAATCGTCTGAATGGAAATACCTTTACAACAAATAATGAAAGAAGCTAATTCTTGACAGAGATGGGCAAAGACTACCAAAATCAAAAAATCACTTTCACTAAGCTTAAGAAAAAGGGTTATGAAATGATACAGGCAAACTTTTTTTTTTTAAACTTTTGAGCAAATTTTTAGTTCCATAGTGAGGTCCTCAATTTAAGTGTGAAGCATTCAGAATAAGAGATGGCCAGAAGTTCTGTGCGATGAGAAACCAGGATTATTGAGTGGTCCTTGGAAAGTTATACGAGTTCTGAACACTTATAGCAAGTCACCTCTTTCGGTGCTCGAAAAATCACAGAAAGAGAAGAAGAAATGCAGAAGTCTGGACCCATAGTTGTAGTAAATTCCTTCACCCTACCTCATCCTGAGACTTCCAATTTTTCCACTAACAGCATTCATGCTTATTCCATCACTAATGTAATTGCTTTTCAGGCATTCTACTAGTGTTATGGGCAAATATCATAATTGAATGTACACAAAGAAAAACCCTCTTAGTGTTCTGGTACCAAAAACCAAAAGAATGCAACATTTCTCAGGAAGAAATTATACCCCTGCTGTGTTCTAATCAGCCAACCATCATCAAGACAATCAAAATAATTTGCCTAAATTAGCCAATCAAGACACCCCGCAAATCAGAGAATGTGAAAACCTGCAACAGAAAACATCATAGCTGATTATGATACTAATAATTGTGTTAAAAACCTAATGAGATGAAGAAATTGGAAACTTGCTGGTGCAATTCTCTTTTACCTCAACATGCTGAGAACTAATTATATAGACTGTAATTAAAACAAAAACCCAAACCAAACCTTCTGAAAAACTAAGAGTTGATCCACTAGCAAACGAAACTACCAATTTTTTTCCAGCTTGAGATATAATTGACATACCAATTTTTTTTAAAGAAATGAGCTACTAACCATGATAACTATTTTTGATAGTGGGCTCTTCCTTGATGTCCAAATAATCCGAACCATTTTAAATCAGGAATGGCTCCTATAAAACTGGTAGAACCACAACTATCTCCTAGGTGATTTATGGCAGAATTTTTAAAATCTCATAAAATCTCACAAACAAGAAGCAAAAGGAAACTTAGATGCAAAACTGATTTTAGAATCTTATCACTGTGTTTGGACCTAATGCTATTGTTTGGGTTGCAAAGGATCAGAAGAAAACCTGAAAATATGCATTTTAGTATCCTTAACAAAACTGCACTGAAAAAAAAATATGGAAAGCTTCAAAAAGCATACTTACATCCCAATCAAACAGCACCTTCTGCTGCATTTTCTGGAACTCTAGATCTGAAATGTGAGTGAAACTAAGAGACTTAAGTAATACTACATAAAACTGGAGAGCATATTCAGCTGCAGAAACTCAAAGACCCTGTTCTTTTGCTTTCAAAGCTTCATTTTTTTTTTTTTTTAATATGAAGGCGATATTTAAAAGGTTGGGTCTGTTTTCCCTCAAACTTTGTTTAAATATTCATGTTAGGCAGTTATTCAGGTACTGTTTTGGGCACTTGATTTAATTAGATGGCCATGGAAACAGCATGGAGACCCAGCCTCCTCACTGCTGGTGGACAGGGCCAGTTGGGAAGAACAGGTTCTGTGTTCTAAGAAAGTCTCTAAGAGACTAAGGCAGCAGCAGACTTCCCAGTATTTAGCTCTCTGGAGACTGTGGCGATTAGACAAGGAAGTTTTTGCTGGCATCTGAATAAGCACCTAACAATATACACACTCTCTAGGAATCTCTCCTCCATCTGGGCCTCATGGGCTGGTTCTGGTTCTGAAGCAGTCAGAGGACCATACAATGGCACAGCAGCCTCATTCCACACCAGCCAGTGTTGTACTTGGTAACCTTCCTCCTCTCCTTGCCCCCTCATGTGCACGTTCTCTCTTCTATTCAATAATATAGGGATTTCACAGTGTAGAACAGGGGAGGCTGCATACATCACAGTGGATTACCAAGAAGCCAGAGAGATCAAGGGATTCATCTCTAACACTCCCAGAAAGCTTCCTCTTTTTCACACTACACTAACTATGGGGCAAGCACACATCAGATGACATGACAGAGGCTAAGCATCCTTCATGAATGGCAAGCTATCACCAGCAGAGGAACTCACAGCAGTACCATGAGAGTGAACCCTGGATTTGTACGACTCCTGCCAAGGCTTCCTGGCTATTGCAGATCCTGGATGGAGCTCAGTAATAGTTGCCCTTGCCCCCTGCATAACCACTAATCATTTCTAAGGAGCCTAACATAAAAACACCCCAACCTCTCTGCCATTCAATTCTTCAGAGAAAATCCAGTCCACACCTAAACCTTAACGTTCTCTACCTCCTAAAGCAACACTTTCAACACTCATGACAAAACACTTGATAATTTAACGGATTTCCCACTTGATGCCACTATAAATAGGAACCAGACAATGATTCCTAGGGAAGACCAGCTGTTTGGCTCAATTCCTAGCAGATTTTGCCTATATATGTCCCTATTTAACCTATTGGATAGCAGAGAGAAAAAATGTTTTAAAGCTGTAGATACACTCTAGGACATGACATAGATTCAGAGATAAGAAAGTACAAAAGAAAAATAATACCCACGAGAATTAATCACTTTGGCTCTTTGGAAGTTTAATGAAGGGTTTTAATTTATCATGGAATGCTTATTATCAGAAACCAGTTACTGTGCTATAAATATGAAGACTCCATCTGAACTATTAGAGAAAAGGAAAATAATTTTATAAATTCACTATAATTTCCCAAAGTCATTATATTACTCCAAAGTCAGTGAGAAACGAAATACCACATTAAGACTTAAGAACCAAAAAAAAAAGACTTAAGAACCTAGCCCAGGGATGCCTGGATTGCTCAGGCAGTTAAGTGTCTGCCTTTGGCTCAGGTCATGATCCCACAGTCCTGGGATCGAGTCCTACATCAGGTTTCCTGCTCAGCGGGGAGCCTGCTTCTCCCTCTTCCTCTGCCTGCAGCTCCCCCTACTTGTGCTCACTCTCTGTGTCAAATAAATAAATGAAATCTTAAAAAAAAAACAAAAAACCTAGCCCAATACTCTTTCCTAACCCAGGTCTCAGCTCTGGCATGTCTACCTTAGTTCTGATCAGCATTTACCAGCCATACTATTTATTCCCATATTCTATCCCAAGTATGAATTTTATACTCTAACCTCCTGATTTTTCTTCCTAAAGCCCCAGAGCTCTCTTTAAGCTCCTCATACTTCTCCACTGCCTCCAGTTTCCTATCTAAAGTTATTGATTGATATATATCTGCACTCTGCTTGACTTCCCGACATCAATAACACAAGGGAGTTGTGCAGTTCACAACATTTCCTAAAGCATTTCAGAATATCTTAGCTCTTTAGCTTGGATAGTCTGTCTTGTTTCTTTATAGACTAGATCAAGAAGGTAAACTGTGAGAAGGAAAACAAAATGTCAAGTACTACAGACCTAATAAACAAAGCGATAAAAGCAATCACACATAGGTCCTTGAATTTAGAAAGTCCATTCCAGAATCCCAAATGCTATCTTCATTATTGCAAATGAGCAGTGCTTGAAAACTAACTTAATTATCTTAATTGTTAAAGCAAAACAAGACAAAATTCTTATCAGGAAAATTAAGACTTCTAACCTAGTATCTTCTGGAATCTTAGTTACGTTAAGGTCAATTTTTAAAGTATGTTGACTATTATCAGTCATTTTAGAAAATGACATCTTGATTGCAAACTGGATTTTTGACCTTATGGCTATCATCATAATAGGTATGATCATGGATATACTATAGTTTAGATGCCAGGCTATTAACTTAGTTCTCTTTTCAACAAAATTGTTAATATCATAAATATTACCAGTTAATTCAGTTAAACAGGAAAACAAGAAATTTAATGCTTAATTTTATTTATTTCTTGTTTCTAGAATTAACACAAGACAAAAACACCAACTTGGGTTCTGTTAAAACATTCTAAATTATAAATGACTATTTTTCAGAATTGAGAATTCTCAATAACAGAACTTGAATCCAACTTTGGTAGAAGCCAAGACCCCAAAGTACAATCGGCAGTTGTTGTTGTTCTTCTTTTTTTTTTTTTAAGATTTATTTATTTTAGGGAGAGAGAGGGAGAGCACGTGAGTGTGGATGGGAGGGACAGGGGGAGACAGAAATCCAAGCACCCTCTGTGCTGAGCTCAGAGCCTGACAGGGGGCTCAAAATCACAATCCTGAGATCACCAACTGAGCCAAAACCAAGAGTCGGACGCTTAACCGACTGTACCACCCGGGCACCCTTTAACCAGCAGTTCTTGATTACTGAGTCCCTAAATTCACTATGTACACAGAAGAAATTACTAGTTAGTTCCTGCTTCTTCCTTAGGCATCTGGATAAACGCATATGTTCATTCTTAACTATTTCTCAGAGTGATACTGAGAATTCACGATAGGGTTAAAAAGGAAAAAAGAAACAAAAAACAAAAAACCCCACCGTCTTGAACATCCCTTATAGAAGTGGAAGATTCATTTTAACACTTTCCAAAAGAAAAACCAAACATCAGTTCAGCCCTTCTAAATAACTCACACATGTTCTATATATTTAAATAATCAATGGCAAGCAGATAAAACAATAAGTAATCTTTCATTGTGGTTCCTTTTACTTACATGGAATCTCTGATCCACCTCACAGTTGACCTGTTTTCTGAAATCCTTTCAGATGAATGACAGAAAAG
Source organism: Ailurus styani (assembly GCA_002007465.1). NCBI lineage: Eukaryota > Metazoa > Chordata > Mammalia > Carnivora > Ailuridae > Ailurus > Ailurus styani. The sequence continues at coordinate 1,248,484 of LNAC01000022.1, forward strand.
GAAAAACAGAAGCTGGCAATCAGTAATAAAATTAAAACGAATTAAGTACTAAGTAAAAGGCAGTGAATTAATGTTTCTTTCTTGATTAAATTTATGGAAATTTATTTGAATAGACTCTACAATTATATGATTATAATCCAATATTTTATTTTTAAAAGTTCTAGCAGCAGCATAAGACACTTTGGAGAGGTATTATTCATGTGCCAGTACCTTTTGTGCAACCAGGAAAGTAAGGCGCCGTATCCCATGCTCAACCAGGGTAGCTTTCTACGAACAAACATGTAAAAGAGAAGACAGATGAGATCTTCATTCATCTGCAATTTTACCCCATTTGTTCTTCATAAAGCTCTGACCGGGTAAGCACCCTTTTTGGTTCTCTACATCTTGCCTCACTACCTTCAACTCACAAATAAACAAATCTCAACCTGGCTCCAATGGAATGGGTTTCATATATTGATCTGGACAAAACTGAAGGATAACTTTGTAGGGCAGGATTATATGAAGTCATCTAAATTCTCTAAGGACTGATTTACCTCAAGGTGGACCTTAACACAATTTCTGCTCATAAAATCACAGCTGGTGGGCCTGTACTCAACTGTGAAGATTAATACGGATACAGAAGCTAAATGTAATCAGGTAGAGGGAAAAGAAGAAATTTCCATAAAACAGAAAACTCAGGTGTTACACTGTTATTTACAGGTATTACTTATCATCAGATACTGCATTCCTAGAATTTAACATAAGTAGTCCTGATCTTTTCAGTTCTTGTAAAACATTTCCCCCCTGCTTTACATGAAGATACTTTTTTAAAAAGACTCTCCTTAAAAATCGGTAAAAGCAATGTTTAACAGGTTTTTAAACTTAGTGGTTATTTACATCTCCACTTGGCAGAAGCAAGAAGTGTATCAGGAGTGAACAGAGACCAGCGGTTTCAAGACAGACCCTTGCATGAGTCTTGGGCCTTCGGATCTAAGCCTTCCTCTATACTGTACTGCTCACTTTTTTCCAAAGTAGAGACAAAGAAGCAGGTTAATAAATTAACTAAGAGACATGCTTTTAAAGGTCCCTAACAAAGAGAGGCTACATGCAACAAACAGAAAGGCAATTCCACCATCTGAATGGCCTGAGAGAATATAGGAAGAACACAGATAGAAAAAAATACATGCACTTTCACCACCTACATTCAGACTTTAGTTTGATCACATTCCTTGCAATAACTTGAACCAAGAGCTATGCTCATTAATTAATTCTTAACTTTCACGATACTATGCATTTTTTACATCCAAATTAGTTTCCCCTTATAAATAAGCACATTCCTGAGCCATTGTCTTCCTTCTTCTCTATTTCTACTATGGCACTGCTTAGTAATAAAATTAACAGCATAAACAAAAGATAACTGGAAAAATTAATGTTCTAATAATAAATCCCCAGGCCAAACATGAATACATTTTGGCTTAATGACATTTAAAAATGATCTGTACTGGCATCATACCCACTAGGGCAAATAACCAAGTATTGATACTACAATAAGAAAAAACTATTTTAAAAGAACAGAGCTGAGTGGGGGTTGCAGTGGTTATCTATCTTTCAGCATCCTCAGGAACAGAAACATTTTTTTTTTCCCAACACCAACAAAGAATTCCACTACAGCCAAGTCCTTCAAAGACAAGCATCAATAGCTGTGTTCTGGCAAGGGAAGAAAATAACTTTAATAATGCCATGATTTAAAATCAAAATTGTTATTGCTTTTAAAATTCCACAAGTGGCTGACAATAACAGCAGAGCAACAGGATTCTGATTACATTGTAATAATGCGGGTCTCACAGCAAGTCCACAGCTATTACCCAGCGATTAGGCGTCAGCACCTGGAGAAACTCCATTTACACTGACTGCTTCAATCTCCTCCACAAGTCATTTACAAATATATGATCCTAATTTCTATGAGAGAAAAAAAGACATGCTGGGACTAGAAGATTATTTGGACAATTTGGATCAACCTATTTGATAGTTTAATGTGTGCTTAAAAAAAAAACTTTTCTGAACTGCTAGAAGCATGATCAAGAACTGAAAAATAAAACTAGTTATGACTTCAGTTTTTTTTTTAATTGCTTTTCCTTCCTTACCTTTTTTTTCCCTCAAAATAAGGAGGTGAAAATGCCAAATATTCCTAGATAAGCACAGTACCTGATGCACTGAACATCTTTTCTAGGCTTAGAACGTCAGCACAGTGTACCCTTAGCCTTCCAAAAAGCCATACGCAAAGATGGTGGATTTCTCTGTGCTTCAGTTTGTAAATTTGAAGGGAAAAGGCAATTTCCTATTGCCAGTTAATGTTACAATTATATGTAGTGAAAATAAGGAAACTGCTTCTTTAAATCAATGTGTGATGGTATAGAAGATTTGGATCTGAGGGTAATAAAAAGCCTAAAGTTGAGGTCAGAACAAAAAAAAATAGGCAATTAGTGCCTCAAAACCTGGGAAGAAATGGTCCTAGATTATTTCATTAAGCAGCAGAGTCAGCAGCCACACTCATTAGGTCTCTTTCAGCTGAGGTTTCCTTGGTCACTGGTCTCAGGATAATTTTAGGCAGTCACTAGTCCCGGGAAAGAAGGAAGGTAAATTTCTCTAGAAAAATTCCCAGGCATGTCCCATACCTTTACTTCTGTGGAATTACCTTTTCCTCGTGTTGGCCACTACAATCTCCCAGTCAGTTCGTGGGCATGAGAGGATAAGGGATTAAAATGCTAAGACTCATGTAAAACACAAAGTGACCATCTCTTCTGAGTATCTAGCATTAGCATGATGTGAATGCCTACGTCACTAATTATTAATACTACAAAATTAAATTTTAAAAAACATCTACTGACTTCTTTATAATAAGCACTACAAGCTAGGTGTTTTCCATTCAAAGAAAACACCTGGGTAGTGTCATTAAGGGCAGTTAAAAGGAGGTGCTTTGGCATCTATCATGTCACAAGGAAATAGAACAGCAGATCATTATTTGAGCATGCCTAAGCATTCCCTCCAACTAGACTATAAGCAACTTCAGGGCCAAGAATGTATAATTTACTAAAGCACCTAGGTCTGTGCCCCCTAGAGTTGGTATCACAAGCCTCCCCTCCGTCCGTCCTTTCCTCCTGCTTGTTTTAAGAGCTGTCTTAAATTTTATCTTTCTTTAGGACTTCCTTGAGTGGTCCTCACTAAAATGTATTTTTCTTCCTTGCATTTCTAATTAGTCAGCATACATTTATTAGCAGTAATAAAACTTTTTATTTATAAAGAACTCCTATGTAAATGCTTTTCAGTTGCCCCTTATCACAATCCCATGGGGCTGGATTAGTCAGGAATTATTCTATTGTACACGTGGGGAAAAGCTCAAGCTCAAGTAGGTTAAGGGCCCTTGATCACCTGCTGGTAGATGTTTTAACAAAAACTAGAATTTAAGGCTTGTCACGTCAGGTATCGCGAGGGTAAGAGAACCACTGCTGAGTGGGAGAATAACTTGCTAAGGGGGCATTCTGGACGTTTAATTTCGTGGAGGTGAGCAGAATGGAAACTGGGAGGAGAACAAGGGGGATATAGGTGGATCACAAGTAAACCTGTTGCCGTGCCTCAGATGTGAGGCAAGAGTTCACAATAGAATGATGGCAGTCCAGAATTAAACTGAGAAAGGATAATAGACACTGCAAAGAAAACCCTCACGGACCTTGGTGACTGACCAGATAGATATAAACAAGTACAGACTGCGGGTAGAGGGGTAGATTAATGAACAGCAAGGAAAGGAAGAAGTCAATGATTTCTGAATGACTAGGAGTAAAGTGTTGGTTATTTGGGTTTGTTTGGGGATTTTTTTGGGGTGGTGGGGTGGTGGGGGCTGAGGAAGTCATGTAGAGGTGAAGGAAAAAGATGTAAATTTAGGATTAAACTAGGACATTTGATGTCAACACAAGATATCCCAGGGACACAAAATCGAAAGGAGGATGGAACTGTAACTGATATTTGGGGGGGGGGGGGCGGGGGGGGAAGGA